>JAWDJE010000001.1:285285733-285885733 GCA_035047345.1 Bradypodion ventrale | reverse complement strand
CAGCGAGCGTCCAAGCTCTCTTGGTCCAAACTCATCAAAGAGCCACAGCGCGGGAAGTTTCCCGCCACCACCTACACCTGGACAAGAAGGGCGTGACCAGCAATGACGTCACGAAGACAGTAGCCAATGGGCTATCGTGGAACCACGTTCAAATGTATTACTACTGTATATAAAGAGCTATTGATCCGCCATTACCTCATGTTCCCTCTGTCCACCATGCAATAAACCTGAGTTAACCCAGCCCGAGGCTGTGTCCTGTGTCTTGGTTCCCATACACTAAATTGGCGACGAAGGTGGGATAATGGATTCCCAAGGAGCCAGGGCACAGAGCGGGTTCAACATCACCAAACCGCAAGACTGGGAGCTTTTTGAAATGGACTTCCAGGCGGCACTGGTGGAACTCAAAGTCAA
Source organism: Bradypodion ventrale (assembly GCA_035047345.1). NCBI lineage: Eukaryota > Metazoa > Chordata > Lepidosauria > Squamata > Chamaeleonidae > Bradypodion > Bradypodion ventrale. The sequence continues at coordinate 285,885,322 of JAWDJE010000001.1, read as the reverse complement.
AGAAGACGACGAGGAAAGGAAGAGGGCCATCCTCACCCGAATGCTTGGGATGGAAACCAAGCGAACGCTGGTGGGCATCATTGCACCGAAGAAGGTGAGCGATTTCAAAGCCGATGACATCATGAAACTGCTGCGTGAGCGTTTCCGACCCTCGAGGGCAATGTTTCCCGCTCGGAGCGCGTTTTGGAGGCGAGTCCAAGCGCCGGACGAGTCGGTGGAGGCCTTCGTAACAGCCATGAGAATAGCCGCCGCCCCCTGCAGATGGGACAATCTAGAGATGGCCCTCAGGGACGGAGTTCTGTGTGGCCTGAAGGACAAGGAAGTGCAGCGCAGCCTGATGAACAAGGAGCCACCACCCACGCTGACAGAGGTTGTAGAGGCCGCGGAAGCTGCGGAATCCACGAATGCTGGAGTAGACGAGATGCACCAGTGGCGTGAGTGGCGTCCTAGGGCCGGCAAAGCGGAGAATTCGGTGCACGGAAAGTCCGGACAGTCGGTGCACGCAACCCGACGGGCCTCGAAGTCGTCTACGGAGGGCAGCGACGGCGAGGAGGTCCAGAGAGTCAGAAAAGGAGGGCGCCGCTGCGATGGTTGCGGAGCGGCCCATGAGCGCGCGAGGTGCCCATTCAGAAAAACCGAGTGCTACACCTGCGGCCGTTGGGGGCACATCGCCAGGGCGTGCAGGAAGCGGAAAGAGGGCCGGAGGCATTCACAAGACCGTTCGACCAGACCGGACCGTCCAGCGAGGTCCAAAGATGGCGCCCGGACCACGAGGAAGCAGGACGGCGTGGGCCGCATCTCGGACGACAGCGAGGACGACGCTCCCGTGTTCAGCGTGTCCACGGGACAGCCCCATTATTTCGTTGAGGTACTAGTACAAGGGGCCCCTATTAGGATGGAGATTGACTCGGGGTCCTCCTATTCTATAATTCCCCAGAAAGAGTTCTTGAAAATCGACCCCCACGTGCGGCCCAAGCTTAAAACGTTGAGGTCCACGCTACGAGACGTACAGGGGAACAACATTCCAGTGTTGGGGGTCGGGAAATTTCGGGTCCGCTTTAAGAGACATTCTGCGGAACTCCCCCTAGTTGTCCTTAAGGGGGGAAGTTGTAGCCTCCTAGGGACGCAGTGGTTTCAGCCTTTAGGTTTGTTCATAGGGGGGGTGCATACCGTGGGGGTAGATCCAATACAAGCGGTATTGGACGCGCACCCCGTCGTTTTTAAAAAAGGACTGGGAAAGTTCAAGGGACCCCCCGTAGCCTTCGACCTAGACCCGGAGGTCCGCCCGATAAGACTCAAACCGCGCAGGGTGCCGTTCGCACTAAAGGACAAAATAGAGGCGGAACTGGACAAACTGGTGGGCCAGGGGATTCTTGTGCCTGTTGATTCTGCGGAGTGGGAAACTCCAATTGTAACAGCGCTAAAGGCTAACGGGGAGGTGCGCATTTGTGCTGATTATAAGTGTACAATTAACAAGGCGATCCGCCCCAATGCATACCCGGTGCCGGTGGTCAGCCACCTTCTGGCCAGGCTGAATGGGGGAAAGTGTTTCGCTAAACTCGATTTAGCACAAGCCTATCAGCAACTCCCTGTAACGCCCGCCACGGCAGCGGCACAAACAATAGTCACACATAAAGGGGCGTTCCAGGTGTCGCGTTTACAGTTCGGCGTGAACTCGGCACCCGGCCTGTTTCAGTCGCTTGTGGAACGCCTCCTGAAGGGGCTGGAGGGGGTGTTGCCTTATTTTGATGACGTGTTGATTACAGGGGGGAGTGAGGCCGAACTGGCAAAGAGATTGGATAAAGTACTGACTGTGTTCGAGAAAGCGGGGCTGCGACTGAGAAAAGACAAATGCGTTTTTTTCGAAACAGAGGTTGAGTTTTTGGGGTTCAGGGTCACACCCGAGGGGATTAAGCCGTCCAAATCCAAAGTAGCCGCCATCAAGAAGGCTCCTCGCCCCACATCCAAAACCGAGCTACAGTCATTCCTGGGGCTCCTCAATTTTTACCACACCTTCCTTCCACGGAAGGCGTCGGTGGCCGAACCGCTCCATCGGTTGCTAAAAAAGGAGGAAACATGGGTGTGGGGTGACGAGCAAGAGAGGGCGTTCAAAGAGTTGAAGCAACTCCTAACTTCCGAGGCAATCCTAACGCATTTCGATCCCAAACGGCCAGTGGTTTTAGTCTGTGACGCATCCCCGGTGGGGGTGGGGGCGGTGCTTTGCCACGTGTTGGACGACGGAAGAGAGGCCCCGATAGCGTTTTATTCAAGGTCCCTGTCCCAAGCAGAGCGGAATTACGCACAGACCGACAGGGAGGCATTAGCGATAGTAGCGGGAACCAAAAAAATTCACGATTTTCTGTATGGTCGCCCGTTCAAAATCGTGACCGATCACAAGCCCCTGTTAGGAATTTTCACTGCAAATAAGCCCACGCCACAGATCCTGTCCCCGAGAATGCTGCGGTGGGCTATCTTTCTTAACGCATACCAACATGAGTTGGAATACCGGCCCGGGAAGGAAATCAGCCATGCAGACGCACTCTCAAGGTCTCCTTTGCCCTTGTCGGGCGACCAAATGGCGGGGGTAGAGAGAGACCACCAGGTATTGTTAATAGAGGTTTTAGATTCACCCCCAATAGTACCAGCCGACATTGCCAGGGCGACAGGCAAGGATAGAACGCTGGAGAAAGTTAGCTCATGGGTACAGAAGGGGTGGCCGGCGTCATCCCCAGGTACGGAATTCGACCCATTTTTTAGGAAAAAGATAGAGTTGTCCCTAGAGAGGGGGTGCCTTTTGTGGGGCCAACGGGTGGTGGTCCCTACGTCCCTACGACCGAGGGTGCTCAAACTGCTGCACGTCAGCCACCCGGGCATCGTCCGTTCCAAGGCGCTGGCCCGGAGCTACTTCTGGTGGCCACAGCTGGACGCAGACATAGAGCACATGGTTGGCACTTGCGAGGCATGCCAGGGCTCCCGACCGGAGGCGGCCCGCCTCCCGCATAGGGAATGGGACGCAGCAAGGGGGCCATGGTCCAGAGTGCACGTAGATTTCGCTGGCCCGTTCCGAGGCACCGTTTTCCTCTTGGTGGTGGATGCGTTCTCCAAGTGGCTGGAGGTTATTCCGGTAAAGAGCACGTCCTCCGCCACTACAATTAGCCATCTGAGGAGAGTCTTTTCCACGTTCGGTTTACCCGACACTCTGGTCAGCGATAACGCTAGTTGTTTCACGTCCGCTGAGTTCAGGGCATTCATGGAGGCAAACGCCATTCGGCATGTCACATCCGCGCCGTTTCACCCGGCCACGAATGGCCAAGTGCAACGGCTGGTGCGTACAACAAAGGATGCGCTGCGGCGCATGGGCCCAGGGGACCTAAATCACCAAGTATGCCAGTTTTTATTAGCGTATAGGGTGACCCCCTTAGCATCAGGTTACTCGCCGGCAGAGCTACTGATGCGGCGGAAACTGACCACGATCCTGTCCAGGTTAGACCCGACGAGGGTAGAGGACAAAGGGAAAAACATAGGGTTAGCGGTCTCGAAAGGTTTCGCCGTCGGCGATCCTATACACTGCAGGAACTACGCCAACGCTGGTCCAGCCTGGGTACCAGGGACGGTTGTGGAGCAGACGGGACCAGTATCGTACCGGGTAGAGACTAGCACCGGTCTCCTCTGGAGGAGGCATGCGGACCAACTTAGGCACCGAGTGAGTGAGGGGCCGGTCAGTGGGGCTTAGCAACAGAATTCAGCGTTAGGGTCTTCCCCCACCCGTTTAGCCCAAGGGGGAGACAACGACGGACAACAGTCCCAAACAAGGGGGGAAAGCAGCGGCGGTCCCGACTCATACCCTTTTGATACGCCAGCTCTATCAGAGCCGGGGGGAGGGGGAGAGGAGTTTGCGACCGCTGTCCCCGATTTTGATTCCGATTTTGATTTTGCGAGCCGGGGGGGTTTTTGGGAGTGTTCCCCCACCCATCCAAGCGAGAAGAGGGGTTTTTCGTTAGCCCCCAGTGCCCCCGGCTCTTCCCAAATAAAGCACACACCTCCCAACAACGCCGCAGAGCCGCGGCAAGCCACTAACAAGTCTCCCTCTCCAATTACAGGACAGGAAACCAGGGGACAAAGAGAAGGTAGCAAACCCGGGGAGAGGCAGCCCGCATCGAGACCCCAGCGTGTTCGAAATAAGCCATCTTGGCTGAGAGACTTCGTCTCATCCTAGGGGGGAGGAGTGTTGAGTTCGAGACTTCGTCTCATCCTAGGGGGGAGGAGTGTTGTGTTCTAATGGTGTAACCTCCTACATGGGATAACAATGTATCCTAACCAATGTAACCTTGCCTACGAGTAACAATGTAACCTTCAGTTGTATCACTATAATCCCTGTAATAGGACGCGAGCTAATGACCACCAGCTGGCAGCAGCGAGCGTCCAAGCTCTCTTGGTCCAAACTCATCAAAGAGCCACAGCGCGGGAAGTTTCCCGCCACCACCTACACCTGGACAAGAAGGGCGTGACCAGCAATGACGTCACGAAGACAGTAGCCAATGGGCTATCGTGGAACCACGTTCAAATGTATTACTACTGTATATAAAGAGCTATTGATCCGCCATTACCTCATGTTCCCTCTGTCCACCATGCAATAAACCTGAGTTAACCCAGCCCGAGGCTGTGTCCTGTGTCTTGGTTCCCATACACTAAAGCTTGAGAGACCAAGCCACATAAACCTGCACCACAATGATGGGCATATTTTTTTTTACTACCACACTGTGGGCAGGGCTAACTCTGTGGGTGGGGCTAACTCTGTGGGCAGGGCCAAATATGTGGTCATGTGACTTGCGGGGGGTGGCCATGTGATCTAGTCATGCCTGCCACATGGCCATGAAAACTTCTGCAAATACAGACAGCACTGGTTCTTTGGCTGTAAATGGAGATAAGCACTGCACCCTAGAGTCAGATACGACTGGCTTTTGAGCAAGGGAGACCTTTACTTGCAACTAAATAGGGCCAAAGCCTCACAACAAATGTGAATACTAATCAGGGATCTTCTATTATTAGGTAAAGTTTGCCCTTGCTCGAAAGCCAGTTGTATCCAACTCTAGGGTTCAGTGCTCATCTCTGTTTATAGCCAAAGAGCCAGTGGACTTGATCCACAAAATCTCACATTAAAATACAGCAGTTAGTCTTTAAGGTGCCACAACGTTTTTGTCTTTTTGTTTTGTTTACTCTCTGATATGCTTACACAGAATAAAACTGGTAGCCATGTTAGTCTGTGCTTCAGGCATATCAGAGTAAACAAAACAAAAAGAAACCCCCTTAGCCTGCTCCATACCCTTTCTCTCCCCCTCCATCCCTCCAAACACACATACACACACACCATCCCTCTCCACACCCACCCACCCAACGGCGAGTCTCTCTCTCTCTCTCTCTCTCTCTCTCTCTCTCACACACACACACACACACACACACACACACACACACACACACAAAGGCAATCTCTCTCACACACACACAGCAAAGTAAACAAAACAAAAACACATAGACTTACCCAGAAGGGACAGGCGGCGGGGTGCCCGGGCAGCAGGGTGCATCCCTGCTTGGCCCAGCTGCAGTGGGTGGCTCCCACTTCCTCTTTCCCCTGGGACCACGGGGGTGGGGTGCAGAGGCAAAAGCATCTTCCTCTTCCTCCTCTTCCGGGACCGGGGGGAATGAGGCAGGAATTCCCAAGCAGTGGCAGTGTGGCCTGGCCTGGGCCAGGACAGCTGTATCAGACTAGGGTGGCTCCCTCTTCCTCCTTCCCCTGGGCCCAGGGGACGCAGAGGCAGGAGCATTCAAGCAGCGGCCCCAGCCTGGCCCAGGCCAGCCACATCGGGTGGCTTCTTCTTCCTCCTTATCACCAGGGAGGAGGGCAGGTTGGGGAGGTGGGCTGGTGGCCTTCCCCTGCTCCCATGAGAGGAGAGCATGGTGCTTCAGCGGTGATAGGGGCAGTGGTCAGCAGGGGGGAGACCACCAGCCCACTTCTCCACCCCACGCCGACATGGCTTCTCCTCCTCCTCCCTGGCTCTGGCGGCGGTGGCTCTTCCTCCCCCTTCCTCTTGGCTCCTGGTCATGCTCAGAATGTGGGAAGAAGAGGAGGGGGGAAGTGGATGGAGCCAGCCAGTTTTGCTATCGGTACACGCGATCCGTCGCAAACCAGCTGATGCCCACCACTGCTGCACCATTTATCCATTTCTCTGCCACAAGCTCTAGTGTTAACTACAAAAGCACAGAGAAGAACCTGTGTTACTAACTGAATACTCACAACATCTGCAGGTCTGCTCCTGCACATCTTCTGATTGGCCTCAATAAATTGCCCAACATCTGGACAACAGTTACATAGATATACTAAAGCAGGAGTCCTCAACCTTTTAAAGCCAGGGCCCGGTTCACGCCTCCTCAGACTATTTGTGGGTCGGACTGGTGGTCCCACAGCCATTGCCTTCTTATAGCATCTGCCCTGCTATGGAAGACAGTTAGGGACATGCCAAGCCAAGCGGAGGGGACAAGGATTGAGGTGGAGGAAGCAGAAGCGGCAGATGCATGTGGCTGCCCACATCTTTCCCAGGGGTGGCTCTGGCCAAGAGTGGCTTTACTGGTAGATGCACACGACTGCCCACATCTTTCCTGGGGCTAGTCTGGCCAAGTGCGGGCAAGAAGGACAGCTAGGATCCCTCCTTCAACATAGTTAGGGACGCACCAAGCCAAGCAGAGAGGACGATGATTCAGGCGGTGGCGGAAGCAATGGCTGGAGCAAGGGCGCAGGCTGGATGAAATGGTGCCGTGCTATTTACCTTCCAACCAAAGGGGTACCTATATATCTACTTACAATTTCTTGCTTTCAAACTGCAAGGTTGGCAGGAGCTGGGACAAGGGCAGGAGCTTATTCCATTGTGCAGCACTCAGGTCTCGAACTGCTGACCTGCCAACCTTCCAGCCCTGGGAAAAGAAATAACATAACAGTAGCAGAAAATAGGGCAGGTGACTCTTTCCCCAACAAACAATATAACAAATTGGTGAAGTAAACACTTTTGAGCTCTGCTTTTCAGCCCTTGTGTGGATTATCTGGCTCATTTCAAAATGAAATCTTTCCTGGTCAGAAAGAGACATTAGAGGTAGTCCGTGACTAGGAGAGGGGAAAATAATCATCAAATTAGGCACAGCACATGCTTCTTTGTGGGATTGTCCAAATTAGCAATGGAAAAACAAACTTCAGTCATTTCTCTGCAACATCAATGTGCTTTCTGCTCCCTCCATGGAGTATTTTGAGCATCTGTTTCTGATCTGGGTTTCTTTTCCCAAGAAGAAAACAGTAAAAATGGTCCTGTCCCCCTTGAAGTTCCCATTCCATCTGTTGGAAAGGGCAAGACATTCTCGGCAGCCAGTCACATCATCTTGTGTATTTTCCATTCTGATTACCAGCATTTGCCTGCCTATTCTAACTCTCCTGAGCAATTTTTTGAACAAAATTTCAAATGTCAGTACAGGAATGATGTTGCCCTTTCATGAAGCCCTTAAAACCAATTGAAGAGCACTTAGGTGACAGATCTTACTTTACAACAAGAGAACGCTAGTGCCAGAAATTTTTGTTTCCTTTGGATAATTCTTAGCATACTTCCTCCTTAGAATAATGGTCATTGAACATTGCTAGTTCTAGGCTAAGTTAGGAAAGGAAAGGCAATAGCAGTGCAAAACACAAAAAGTTGCAAAATACTCTTTTGGATCCAGGCATAGTTATGCTTAATATCAACTGACTGAAAATCAATAGGATTCTAAATTTAGTCCTGCATAACTTAAGCCTTGTTGATTCCATTAGTTACTAGGGCCAATGTATTTCATATGAATTGTCCTCACAACTCCATGTATATAACAAACAAAAGGTAGATTTTTGACATAGACCTGAGAATATCTGTATATACTTCAATATTTCATCAACTTTGCATGTGTCCAGAGTGATATTTTCCAAACCTTTGTTCTTAATTTGGTTGCAAATGTATTTTTTGAATTTATTTTGCATATGAATAAGGAGATTGATGCTCAAGAGTTAGACTTCCTTCATTGATTTGATACTGTGACCACAGTTATAACAATCCTCTGGAATTCCAGCCCAACTTTTTCTGGAGTGCCGTTTACTTATACTTTACGCCACCAGCCAGATAATTCCGTAAGGAGTTATAGAAGTGTCTACAAAAAGCTACGGGGAAAGGTGGTGGAGTTGGAATGTCCAGAGAAAGAGAAGTTTCCACAAAAATAAAAGCCAAAAAAATTCCCTCCGAGAACTTATTCTGGTGTGACACTTAAAACCAGACCGGATGGTTTTTCTTGTCAAGTTGGATTATGTGTACTAACTTTGAGAAGGCACTGGGGGGCAAATTTGTGAACTCTGCTTCATATCCAACAAATGCAAGACATGGTGAGGCATGGTGTTGCCGAGACTCATGTTTCTTTAAATCTGAAATGCTATTTCCCTAGCGGTATTATTATCTGCAATGCTTCATTGTAGGAATTTTGTTCAAGAGAAAACTTGGAACCAAATGTGCAGAGTGACGTAAAACTGACTTTGCAAAATCATTTCAAGAAAGTGGGCTTGCTTCACCAACAATCATTCATTTGATCTCCTGGAGTGGACCCACTGAAAGATGCTGAATCTTTAGGTAAATCTAGATAAAGCACTAGGCTTGCTGATTTTCATTTATGAAGTACAATTTCACTATTACATTAGCAATGTAATGTTGTCCACTGAGAGCACACTATCACTGCAATAGTTAGCTTAGAACTAGGTAGCAATGTAGGAGGTTACATTTCTATCAGGGCTGTATAAGCTCAAGACCAAGGGTTCCCAACCTAAGGCCCGTGGGCCACATCTGGCCCATGGAGCCATTTCATGTGGCTCCCACCCCTCCAAGGGCATTCGAGAAACAAAATGGCCATCCCTTCAAAGCTGTTGGGACAAAATGGCCACCCCATCATGCAGGCAAAATGGTTGTTTGGCCCTCGAAGCTGACAGAGAGCGTGACCCGGCTCCTGGCTTGAAAAGGTTGGGAACCCCTGCTCAAGATTATTGAGCTCAGTATCGAATGACAGCAGGCCTTAAGTGCTAATTCTATCATTAAAGTTTTGTTTTCATACCTTGCCAGCACAGGCCTCCTGATCTTGGTTGGTGCCCATTGAGGCTTGTGGCTTTTATACCTATGACACAATGAATCTACTCTAGGATTTAGCCTGAAACATCCAAGGTTCTATATTATTTCCCCAAATTAGGTTCAACAGTTTGGATAGCATTTTTAAAGGTTAAGGTAGAACCCTTAGCAAATCCACCACTCCACTGACACCAGACCAACCAACCACCACTACTGGAATCCTAGCATGGTGGTTTTAGTGTTCAAGAACCAAGACAATAGAAACAGCTGAAGTCTGGCTTAACTCATCTTTATTGCATGATGGTCAGGGGGAACATGTGGTAATGGCGGACGAACAGCTCATTATATACAGTGGCTATACATTTGAATGTGGCTCCTCGGTAGCTCATTGGCTACTGTCTGCGTGACGTCACCCTTAGTCACACCCTTCTTGTCTAGGTGAGGCAGTGGCGGGAATCTTCCTGCAGCTGTAGGCATTTGGAGAATTTGTACCATGTGAGCTGGACGCTTGCTACTGCCCCCAGTGGTCACTAGCTCGCGTCCTAATACAGAAGGTTACAGTGTTACTTTTAGAGATTGTTACATTCACTCATTCGTGTGGTTACATTTACTTAAAGGCACATTACAATCCATACACAACACCCCTCCCCCCTAGGATGAGACGAAGTCTCTCATCCAATGTGGTTTACTGCATGACCGTTTTGGGCGTAAGGCTGGCTGGCTTGTCCTGGGGGAGCTATCGCTTCTGTGTTCCCTAGGCTCTTGTCTTGCAACAGGAGAGGGAGACTCGTTAGCGACTTGCTGCGGTTCTGCAGCTTTTGGGGTAGGGGTAAACTCCATTGTGGGAAAACCGGGAGCATTGGGGACTAACGAAAAACCCCGCTCCTCGCTTGGATGGGTGGGGGACCACTCCGAAAAACTCCCCCGGTTTTGCAACTCAAAGTCAAACTCATGTTCTGGGATATCTGTGGGGGCATCCACCAGGATATCTGCGGGGACAAACCTATTCCCTTCCCCCCTTGGTGGGGACCGCTGGTCCCCCTCTCCTCCCCCTTGGGCTAAACGGGTGGGGGAGAACCCTAATGCTGAGCCCTGATGCGCGGTTTCCGCGCCCTGACTACCGGGAACCCATCGCCGGAGCTGGTCTGCATGTTGCCTCCAGAGTAGACCCGTGCTGGTCTCAACGCAGTACGACACAGGTCCAGTTTGTCCAATGACTACCCCCGGAACCCAGGCTGGTCCTGCGGTTGCGTAATTTCTGCAATGGACCGGGGCGCCTATTTCGAAACTCTTGGTGCCCGCTATCCCAATGTTCCTCCCAGTGTCTTCCACCCTTGTGGGGTCTAGCCTGGTCAGTATCGTGGTCAGCTTCCTGCGCATGAGGAGATCTGCAGGCGAATAATCTGACGCCAGTGGTGTCACCCTATAACCCAGCAGAAATTGGCATAACTGTAGATTCAGGTCCCCGGGACCCATGCACCTCAGCGCTTCCTTTGTTGTACGCACGAGGCATTCTACCTGACCATTTGTTGCTGGGTGGAAAGGTGTGGAGGTGATGTGCCAGATGGCATTTATGTCAATGAATGCCCGGAACTCGGCAGACGTGAAACTACTCGCATTATCACTCACAAGTACATCAGGTATCCCGAATGAGCTGAACACCTTGCGCAATTGCTTAATGGTTGCGGCTGATGAGGTGTTTGCCACTGGGATAACTTCTAACCACTTGGAATAAGTATCCACTATGAGGAGGAAGAATGAACCTCTGAAGGGACCTGCAAAATCTATGTGCAGGCAAGACCACGGCCCTTTGGCTGCATCCCATTCTCTGTGCCGAAGTCGGGACTCCTCAGGCCGAGAGCTTTGGCAACTCTCGCAAGTGCTCACCATATGCTCTATGTCAGCGTCTAACTGGGGCCACCAGAAATAGCTCCTGGCCAAAGCCTTGGAGCGGACAATTCCCAGATGGCTGACGTGCAGTAGCTTGAGCACCCTTGCTCTCAAAGATTCAGGGACGACCACCCGCTTGCCCCAAAGGAGGCAACCCCTCTCCATAGACAGTTCTAACCTCTTCCTAAAAAATGGGGCAAATTCTGCCGCTGGGGAAGACGTTGGTCACCCTTTTTGCACCCAGGAGCTCACTAGAGCCAACGTCTTATCTCTCCCTGTCACCTTGGCGATTTCCGCAGGTACTACTGGGGGTGAATCCAGAACCTCTATCATGAGTACTTGGTGATCTTGTTCCACTTCACACGCGGGGTTGCCCACGTGAGGCAGAGGTGACCTCAAGAGTGCGTCTGCATGGCTTATGTCCTTTCTGGGGTGATAAACCAGCGTGTTCTGGTATGCATTTAGAAAAATGGCCCATCTCAGCATTCTGGGGGACAGAATCTGCGGTGTGGGCTTGTCTGCGGTGAAAATGCCTAGCAGGGGCTTGTGGTCAGTCACGATGGTGAAGGGGCGGCCATATAGAAAGTCATGAAACTTCTTTGTTCCAGTGATTATTGCAAGTGATTCCCTGTCTGTCTGTGCATAGTTACACTCTGCCTTTGACAGGGATCTGGAGTAGAACGCCACTGGGGCTTCCTGCCTGCTGTCCAACATGTGGCACAGGACCGCCCCCACCCCCACTGGTGAGGCATCGCATACCAGAACCACTGGCTTCTTGGGATCGAAATGGGTCAGGATGGCCTCAGAGGATAAGAGTTGTTTCAGCTCATTGAATGCTCTCTCCTGACTCTCGCCCCATCGCCAAACCTCATCCTTCTTTAATAATCTATGAAGTGGCTCCGCCACCGATGCCTTCCTAGGCAGGAAGGAATGGTAAAAATTCAGGAGCCCCAGGAACTATTGCAATTCGGGCTTTGTGGTGGGGCGAGGAGCATTTTGAACAGCGGCCACCTTTGACTCAGAGGGTTTTATGCCAACTGGGGTTACCCGGAAACCTAGGAACTCTACCTCTTTTGTGAAGAACACACATTTGTCTTTCCGCAGTCTCAAACCCACTTTCTCGAATACGGTCAGTATCCTGTCTAGCCTTTCGGCCAATTCTGACTCACTCCCCCCCCCCCCATTATCAATACGTCGTCAAAATATGGCAAGACCTCCTCCAAACCCTTCAAAAGACACTCCACTAATGATTGGAAGATGCCTGGAGCCGAATTTACGTCAAACTGTAGGCGTGTCACCTTAATCGCACCTTTGTGGGTGACTATCGTCTGTGCAGCAGCTGCAGCTGGGGTTACCGGAAGTTGCTGGTAAGCCTGCGCCAGGTCCAACTTCGCAAAACACTTTCTCCCATGTAACCTGGCCAACAAGTGGCTGACTACCAGCACCGGATACGCATTTGGGCGTATTGCCTTGTTAATTGTACATTTGTAATCAGCACAAATTCGAACATCCCCGTTAGCCTTTAGCTCTGTTACAATAGGAGTTTCCCACTCCACAGAATCAACTGGGACTAGGATTCCCTGGCCCACCAACTTGTCCAGTTCCGCCTCTATTTTGTCCTTTAGTGCAAAAGGCACCCTTCACGGTTTGAGCCTTATCGGCCGGATCTCCGGGTCCAGGTTGAACGCAACTGGGGGCCCCTTGAATTTTCTGAGTCCCTTCTTGAATACCTTGGGATGCGCATTACACACCTCCTGTATTGGATCAGTTACGACAGTATGCACCCCCCCCCTATGAACAACCCTAGGGGCTTAAACCATTGTGTCCCCAGGAGGCAACAGCCCCCCCTTGAAAACAACCAGAGGGAGCTCCGAGGCGTGTTGCTTGTATTGCACCTTGAATTTTCCCACCCCCAACACCGGGATGCTATTTCCCTGCACCTCTCGCAATGTAGACTTCAGTGCTTTGAGTTTGGGCCGCACGTTGGGGGAAATTCGCAAAAACTCCCTCTGGGAAACAATGGAATAGGAGGAACCCGAGTCTATCTCCATCTTAACGGGGACCCCTTGCAACAGTACCTCAACAAAGTAACGTGGATGTCCCAAGGACACGCTTTGGACCGCCGCGTTGTCGTCGCTGGGGACGCACCGGTACACTCCATGTACCTCGACGTCGCTATCGTCGGAGACTCAGCCCACGCCATCCTGTTTCCTCAATGGCTGGATGCCCTCCTGCTTCCTAGGGGGTCGGTCTGTTGAGCCCTTGTGGTCTCCGCGCCGTCGGCTGCAAACCTTGGCGATGTGGCCCCGCCGTCCATAGTTGTGGCACTCGGCCTTCCGGAATGGGCACTTGCTGCGGTCGTGGGACGCCCCGCAGCCGTCGCAATGCCGGCCCTCCTTCCGCACCTTCCGCATGTCCTCATCCTCACTGCTCTCCGTGGAGGAGTGTGGCACCCACCTGGCCGCTTGCACCGGGGCTGCTGCCCTGTCGGGTTGTGGGGGCCTTGTTCTGAACCCCTTAAACCCGGCTCTCATGGCTTTTGCCACCTGCGCCTCCTTCAGAACCTCTTGTAACATTGGGGGCGGCTCTTTATTCATCAGCTTCCACTGGGTCTCCTCGTCCCACAGGCCGCACAGCATGCGGTCCCTGAGGGTAATTTCTAGGTTCTCCCACTTGCATGGGCCGGCGGCTAGACGGAGGGCCACTGCAAAGGCAGCCACAGACTCACCAGGGGACTGCACCCTCTTCCAGTACGCGTCCCGGGCCGAGAACATCGAGAGTGTGGGCTGGAAATGGTCCTGCAGAGCTTTCAGGAGCTGTTTAACCTCATCTACCTTTCTTGGAGACACCAGGTCCACCAAAATCTTCATTGTCGGGAAACCAAGCATCCTGATGAGGGTGGCTCTTTTCTTCCCCTCGTCTGAGATGTTGGACACCATCAATGCGCTTTTGAAATCCATCTCGAACAGTTCCCATTTCTCCAGTTTGTTGATGTAGAAACTGGTCTGTGTTGTCTTGATTCTGTGGGAAGCCCAACCAGGGGCAGTGGCCACACACCAGGGCCCGACCAGGGGCAGTGGCCACACACCAGATTTAGTCTTTTTGTCGGAGCGGTGGCAGAGTGATCTGAGTTTAAAGAAGCTAGACATAACACCTGTGCCATGGTCAGATCACTATCTGGTGGCTCTAGACTTTCTGGGGGCGACACTTCATCGTAGGGAGGCAGGGTCTATTAAAGTGGCCCGCTCCCGGCAACTGATGGATCCGGATGGATTCCAGAGGGAACTGGGGGATTTTCCCCTGGATCGGCAACACGATTCGCCCGAGGCACTTGTTGACCTGTGGTGTGGGTCAACGACAGCTGCCTTGGATGTAATCGCTCCACTACAGCCTCTCAGAGCCCGTGGAGCTAGGTCATCCCCATGGTTCACGGAAGAACTACGGGAGCTCAAACGGGCAAAGAGACGCCTTGAGCGCCGCTGGGTGAAGACCAGGAATGATTCTGATTGGACAATAGCTAGAGCCACTATTAGGGCCTACCTAGTGGTGATGGGGATGGTGAGGAGGCAATACTTCACCTCCCTTATTGCCTCTGCTGATAATCGCCCAGCCACCCTGTTTTGGGTGACCAGGTCCCTCCTTGGTAGGGGGGGGGGCTGTGCCCGGTTGGCAGGGATCGACTGAGGACTTTGCTGACCATCTGGTGGAGAAAATCGATCGGATTCGCTCAGGGTTTAATCTTGGTGTGGATGGGGAGGGTCAGGGGGGAGCCAGTGCACAGTTGCTGTGTTATCTGGGATTGGTTTGATCCTGTTGCCCCAGATGAAGTGGACAGGCTCCTTGCAGCGGTCTGCTCCACTAATTGTCCATTGGATCCCTGTCCCGCCTGGCTGGTAAAAGCCTCCAAGACGGTGACAGGTGGCTGGGTTGGGGCTATAATTAATGCGTCTTTTCGGGAGGGGATATTTCCTGCACCGTTGAAACATGCTTTGGTGCGCCCCCTCCTGAAGAAGCCATCCCTCGACCCAGCAATCATAACCAACTACAGACCTGTTTCCAACCTCCCCTTTTTGGGGAAAGTATTGGAAAAGGCAGTGGCACGTCAGTTGCAGGGGTACTGGATCAAGCGGAATATCTGGACCCCTTCCAGTCAGGATTCAGACCTGGATATGGTACTGAGACTGCATTGGTCACGCTGATGGATGATCTCTGGCGAGAGCGGGATGGCGGTCATCCGTCCGTCCTTGCTCTTCTTCACCTCTCAGTGGCTTTCGATACCGTTGACCATGGTATCCTTCTGGAACAGCTCCGAGGATTGGGGATCCAGGGCACTGTGTGGTCCATGTTTTCCTCATTTCTGAGGGGCCGGGCCCAGTCGGTGTGGTTGGAGAGCAAGAAGTCCAGTCCTAGGTCCCTAAAGTATGGGGTGCCTCAGGGCTCGGTACTCTCTCCTCTCCTATTTAACATCTACATGAAGCCGCTGGGTGAGATCATCCGTTCCCATGGGGTGCGGTACTATCAGTATGCGGATAATACACAGTTGTACATCTCGGCCCGTGGGGACCCCAGTGATGCAGTCAAAGTCCTTTCCAGTTGTCTGGAGGCGGTTGGGGTCTGGATGGGGGCAAATGGGTTACAGCTGAATCCTAGTAAGACTGAGTGGCTGTGGATGGGGGGGTCCTGTGCTATCCCGGGAGCTACCATCTTTGGTTTTGGATGGGGCTATTTTGCCCCAGACCGACCTGGTGTGCAACTTGGGGGTCCTCCTGGATTCGCGGCTGCTGCTAGAAGAACAGGTGGCGGCTGTGGCCAGGAGGGCCTTTGCCCAACTTCGGGTGATTCGCCAGTTGCGTCCGCTCCTGGACCGGGACTCTTTGCTCATGGTCACTCATGCTCTGGTGACCTCCAGACTAGATTATTGTAATGCGCTCTACATGGGGCTGCCCTTGATGACCATTCGGAGGCTGCAGCTGGTCCAGAATGCGGCGGCCCAGGTGGTGATGGGGTATGGACGTTATGCCCATGCCTCACCACTGCTGCGGGAGCTGCACTGGATACCTGTTTGCCTCCGGGTGCAATTCAAGGTGCTGCTTTTGACCTTTAAAGCCCTATATGGTAGTGGGCCAGGTTACCTTAGAGACTGCATCGCCCTAAGGATGTCTGTCCGTCCAACCAGAGCGGACCGGAGGGGCTCTCTAATAGTGCCATCGGCCAGGGAGGCTCGCCTCTCTGGCACAAGGAGGAGACCCTTCTCTGTGTCCGCACCGGCCCTTTGGAACCTCCTGCCTGTGGAACTGCGTCTCCAGATGGAGTTGTTGCCCTTTAGAAAAGAACTAAAAACCTGGCTGGCGGGGTGCAGGTGAAGGGGTGGCTTCCGTTGGGTGGTTAATATAGGGGAGGATGCCTGCCCCATGGTTTCTTCAGTTCCTGCACCCCTCTCTTTTTAGGGGTGGGTTCTTATTGCTGGTTTTTATCTGTTTTATTTGTTTTTATCTGTTTTTACCCACTGTTGTGAACCGCCCGGAGTCGGCTTTAACAATAAAAAAATAAATAAGCCATTATCCCACCTTCGTCGCCAATTTAGTGTTCAAGAACCAAGACAATAGAAACATCCAAAGTCTGGCTTAACTCATCTTTATTGCATGATGGTCAGGGGGAACATGTGGTAATGGCGGACGAACAGCTCATTATATACAGTGGCTATACATTTGAATGTGGCTCCTCGGTAGCTCATTGGCTACTGTCTGCGTGACGTCACCCTTAGTCACACCCTTCTTGTCCAGGTGAGGCAGTGGCAGGAATCTTCCTGCGGCTGTAGGCATTTGGAGAATTTGTACCATGTGAGCTGGATGCTCGCTACTGCCCCCAGTGGTCACTAGCTCGCATCCTAATACAGAAGGTTACAGTGTTACTTTTAGAGATTGTTACATTCACTCATTCGTGTGGTTACATTTACTTAAAGGCACATTACAATCCATACACAACAGTGGTTGAGGAATTGGAACCCAAAATTGTAGACTTACACCAAACATGGATGAATTTATTAGTTAGAATGTCTCCTACATTTGTTGTTTTGTTTACACTGAATGTGAATAAATATGTACATTTTGGTGAATCCCTACTAGAAAAAAGTAACCCGACACAAAAATTTACCCTTGTTAAACCTGGAAACGTATGCATGCAAAGCAGGTAGTCTACTATGGTACTCCTCAGTAGTGTTAGATGGGATGAGAGATCTTTATTTATGGAAATAAGGTACTGACCTGTTGTAGTTCTCTGGAATATGCTGCATATGGTCATGCCAGTATATTTGTTGCACATATGATGTGTGGGTACAGTCCAGCCCCAATTGAGCATGATTTCAGTCAAGACTGGTCCTACCATTACCCAGAAGAAGGTGGATGTCTCCAGCATCTGATGTGGCATGTCCTGAAAAGGCAGCAAGGAGTTGTTGAAAACAGTGGGGGAAAGCGCCAACTTCTACTCTGCACAAAAATATTCTTGGGCCTGCCATTTCCCCCCAACTCAATGGATTTTTTTTTAAAAAATCCTCACTGATGTATGCCAATGCTAATATAATTTTGTTTGCCATCAGTAGCCAGACATTGATGCTGCACATGCTGGTCTTTGTTCTTGCAGAACTGTAGTACCCATCCCCTTTCTTTGGCCAGTTGCAGATCTTCATTGGCCAAGGAGGGATTCCTGAATTGAAGTTTGCTGCAAAGTAGACCTACAAGGCCAAATGCAATGCGAATGATGACTGCCAAAAAGGACAGAGGAATTCAAACATTCTAAACATGCTCTGATTCTTTTGTAATAATTTTCCTACCCACCCAGGTTTGATATCAGTAACTCTGCACTGTCTAGTGCTTGTCAAGGCCCTTTGGCACTCATCCTCCTCAATAATCTTTTCACCCCTTGCTCCATCTAGTAAAATATAATGCAGTTTTAAATTGCCTTTGTTTCCATTTAGCTCTGTCTAATGTAAATGAACACATCATTTTTCGTTGCCAAAGGAGCAAGCAAATGTGGTCTTGCAATTTAGAGAACCTAAACAGTTGCTTCAAAAAATTAATTACAGTTATAGATTCAGACTTTCTACAAAAGAACTTAGTTACTATTTTGAAAGTAACTTGATTTTTCAAAAGATCTTTAAATTGTTGCTCTCAGACAAAGGCTGAAATCCCACTGCTTTGCATAATAAACTGCAATTGCATTAGACCATTGAATGAATGGCATTTGTGGAATTGTGGATCAAGTCCATGCAAGCTAACATTCAAATATAACAGTTAGTCTTCAAAGTGCTACAGAGTTTTTGTTTTGTTTATTCTATGATTTGTGGAGGTTGATTTAACAAATCTCTACTGGGGCCTACTCTAGTTGGAAATTGCCATGAGAAGCAACAGGATTTCAGCTAACTAATGCTGTAATCATTTTCACCCTGTAATACACAATGCACTTTTCACCTGGGCTTTGCACTATGCACACAGAATTTCGGTACTCACAAGAATGGAACAAACACCTTCCCAAGTAAACAAAGAAAAATGTGTGTGTGTGTTTGTTGTGTTTGAATACATTTATTGCTGTAACGTTTTGTGAAATAATTGGGATCAGTACGATCCTCCATTTTGTCTCCTTCTTCTTGGTCTTGAAATATTGCGGAACTGCATTCCTGCCTAAACTATGTAGTCTGTACAGTCTTCACTCTGGTCTGATGACCTCCCAGTTACCCCACTCCCCTTCCTATTGTTTCCCGCCCAAATGTATCCTTTCCTGAGGGTATATATTTAGCAGTGCTGCGCCATTGCTCCCCATGTTCTGACTGCCTAATAAAGTTGTTTGGCCATGTATGCTGGCTGCTTCGCATTTCTACCAGAACATCAAAGTGTTGTTCTTAGGAAACCTTAATTCTTATTAACTTCTTAATTGCCATGTGCCAAATCAGAATATTCCTCCATTTAGCTCAGTATTGTTCACTACAATCCTTCTCACCCAAGTGTCCTTCAGATATTTTGAACTACAATGTTTTCTCTCTCTGAACATGAGACCTGTTGGATGGTAGACAAAGACAGAACTGGTTTCCTCCAACCACTGTAGAGCACAGAGGGCTCTACAGATAACACCCTAGTAAGGTTGGCAAGAGATGTTTTGTCAGCTGAGTTCCTTTCAATGAGATAACTTGGAACTGAATGTTGAGTTGAAATACTTGAGTTGAAATGTCCTATAGCAAGTAAAGGATAACGTTCTCTTTTAAAAACTAGGAATTTGAAGCTTATGGAATAAATACAGCAAAACATTCATTCTTAAAACCTGCCACCGACGCAATTTGTTGGGTGCAACACCTGTCATTTTAGGTTTTGGATTGCATCTAGAAGGTACTTGTTCCACTTACACATTAAAATTGCTATTTTAGAATAAGAAGGGTCACTTCGGTTGTTTCCAGTTTAATTTTCCACTGCAGACATTTTTCTCCCCTCAAAAAACAACAACATATGCTCTGTATTACTTAAATGGAACTGCATTGTTCTGTTTAGGGAGCAAGCTTGGTTTTACTATTGATTCCGGAAAGCTTCATAATGTGTGTTTAGGTCAAGGGCAGATAGGAATAGCAGAGATGGCTATGGAAAAGGCATAAAAGGAAGGCCACTAGGTTATACTTCAAGTCGAAGCCCTTCATTTTGCAATCAGGTATTTTTGTTGTTTTTCAAGCTTTCCAAAAGCATAGCACAGACATTTAAATAATTGCTCCATTTTTACCTGTTCCAAAAGGGGGTAGGGGTGAAGACAACACATAACTTCACATGACAGTGTATTGCATTTATGTAGCATTGATTAATGTATAAAAATGCAAAGTCCTGTAGCAGCCGCTTTGTACGGCAAGGGGATTTATTGAAGTACTTCAGTGCTTATCTGATTTACTAATTTATTGTCTTTTCCCCCAAACCCTTTAACAAATATTTAACAAGTATTGTTATTTCTTATAATCAGATGAATACAAACAAACAGGGAAGATTGCTGTCATTATGCCATACATTGTACTAAACAGATGTGTGTGGTTTTTCATCTCCCCTCCCCCTTTCACCTATTGTGCTTCATCAAAATGCTTCTTTTGGCTGATATCAATAAAATGTTTTGTATTTCAAATCAATACCACACTGCGAGGCCTATGATTTTTCTATCCTCCAGAATATTCATCTTGTTACAAAGTGTTTGATACATTAGATAAATTACTGGAGAGGTACAGTGGAGGAGGTCACCTAGCCAACTGGATTTTTAAGAGTGTTGAACCTGCTTTCGCTAATAAACATATAATTCTTCAAGGAATGTTGGAAAACTCTATCAATAAATTACCAATGAACCACCAACTGGGATGCTGGGTAATCTTTGCACAGCATTGGGTAAATCTGATAAGACAAGTAAAAATGTAAAATGAAAAAGCACTTCTTTAAACAGATATTTTTAGAACCAAATCATGCCAAAAAAGCTATTGAAGATTGTAAAATGAGTGGTATTTTAGTCTGTGAATAACTACTATATTCTCATACACAGTGTGGCAAAACCTTGATTGACAAATAAATTTATAAAATAGTAATCTGACTAAATGCATAGATGGAATGGGTCAAAGAAGAGCAGCTAGTATAAGTTTACTCCTTTTGAAAAGTGATTGTTTGCAAATGGAGGCAAAAATTATAACATTTGTGTGATATTATTTGACTGAAGCAAATACTTATTAAGTTGAGATAATTTCCTTGAATTTGCTGTAGAGAGACTAGTTCATAATAACTGTGCATGAAAACTATGTGACTAAATGAAACTTTGGCTGTGTAACTTTCTAACTTAACTTTTATGGGTTAAATCAAGCAAATGCTCCTCTGTTTGGCATTTAAAGGATCTAATTATTTTATGAAAATAATAATGATCAATGAAAAGTAAATCTAATAAATAAATAAATAAATAAATAGCACACACACAGAGTTGGACAACAATTGGCAATTAACTGGCCTTTCATTCAAAACATTAGACCAAAATAGGTGACATAACTTTAAAAATAATTTAGATTATTTTTAATTTAAATTATTTAAAATCTTGGTGATCTTGGGGACATGAAAGGAGCCTTATTTGGGCATCCCCTGAATGGAGTTTCTCCAGCAAAAATCCTTTCAACCCAGAGTAATTTCTGACACAAAATTAATTTATTTTATTAAAATATTTTTTTTCAATGACTGAATTTCTTTTTCTGCAATTACTCTTGAAAGAGTTTTTAAGAATTGGAAAAGGTTTCCACATATAATGACATCATCCCAGGTGTGCCATGGGGTTCTCCTAGAGCCGCAAATTTTGAAATGGGGAAGGCTCCGAAAATTTCCCCAATTTAGACATTGCAGAAGGCTGCTGAAGTAATGAGACCGAGCAGAGGCTGCTCAGACCAGTGGTGACAAAGCGTGATCACCACCGCCATGGCTATGGCTGACATCAGAACCATCAGCGGAGAGAGCAGCCTGCCTCCGCCCTCCGCACCTGTGTGTTGGGGGCGGGACCGGACCGGCGGAAAAAAAAAGTTTGGCCACCACTGGTCTAGATCTTGAAATAAAGTATCTCTCAGTGGAGGAAATTTTTCATTTCTTTTCTTTTTACATTCTGGATCAGTTGTACTCAGCAGCTAGAATTTAATATCATTCTGTTTTCCCTATGCCGGTTTCACTCCTGTGTGACTGAGCGACAGAAAATTGGACCTCAGGACTGGAACAGAAAATGCCCTTTTAACAATGGGTCTCTTATTATTTCAGTTAGTACACTTTACAATTACCTGGAGGCAAATCTACAGGTAGGTAGGTTGGCATGCTACCACTCCTGCTGAAGAATCGCGTGTGTTCCTGTTCAGTTGAGTAAATGGGGAACAGTGAACTCCCATTTCCAATGCATATAGAGCTCAGATGGTTTTTGTAAGTTGCTATGCAGACTTTGAAAACAATTAACATGCATAGTGAAGAGTGATCTTATTGAGAGAGATACTTGAAATACAGAACACGGGGGATTGGCAAGGTACTTTCTGAATTTGTGGCCTGCGAAAGACAGATTCATCTTCACTGAGGGAGGGAACAATTTGTGTACTAATTCTGCTTTTTCTTCTTTACAGAAGTGTGCATGCTTAAAGAGAGACAGATAAAACTAAACACCTGTATTTAATTGATTTATATATTTATTTATATAGATGTAATTGGAGGATCAAGAGGACAATTTGAGAAACACACACACATATTTCTCAAATTGCCCTCTTGATCCTCCGATAACCATGGGAAGATCTCCGTTACTTCTTTGGAGAGATTTTGTGTGGTGGGTATATTACAAACAACTGGGATAGGAGACATCGCCACACTTACTTGGAAGATTATACACAACCCCATCAGGTTTGAGAGCCTGATGAAATTCACAATGTGTTTGCTGAGTTAGAGCTCCCCTTACTGGAATCTGATGTAATTTTTTTATATATCAAGTGCTCTTCTTAATAGTGTTGCTGAACATACTGCATCTCATTCTTATCTTTATTTATAATGGTAGATATTTTGAGATAATAATGGCCAATTTTTTAAAGTTGTCAATGTTGTTTATTCTTGTTGTAGGTTAGTAGGTAAGGAACAAAATGGATTCTGGACAGTAGACTTGTATATTTTAGCCTGTTTACCACAGATTTTGCAGTCTGGTGTACCACTGGAATAGGTTTATATTTATGATTGGGTTGTGGTTTTTTCATGATTTGTGGGTTGATTAAAGTATCACTTCCTCTGCCGAAAGTGGCAGATCCTGGCGCAATTCCTTTCTTACTCACACAATGCCAAACAGCAGTTTCTCAGCTGACTTCTTGGTTGTGATCATGAGACGTATTATTTTATTCTATGGAAACAAGGCTCTGAAGTGATACTATCATTATTAATTATCACTTCACCTGATCAAGTGAATTGGTTCTTAGATTTCAGCATAGCTGGAGACTGGTAATCAGAAGATCACTGTTCTCAACCTCAAGAAAAGAAAAGAAAGAAAGCAAAAATCAATTCATGTTTGTGCATCAATTTCTCGGAGTCATGTTTGCCTTTCCATTAGCACATCTGTTTTTACTCACTTCTGGGTGGTTTGGTCTTGAGTTCCTTAACATTGCTCTGCATAGGATTTGGTTCCTTTCATGGGTCAAGAATTAACAGACAAAATTTAAAACACAGAAAGAAACCAGCCTCACCTCTCTAAGGCTGGAATCATTTGAACACTTTACATGGCACTAACTCCCACCCACCTCAGAAATAATTTAGGTCATGTATTGATCATTGAAGACTATGAAAAAGATTTTATCTGCTTTGCTCAGGAAGGCCCTGTTTATTTGTGGAACTGTGCATAAAGAAGAGAATAATTCATAAAATGATTGCATTTCTAAAGTGCCCTATGAAAACAGATGTCTGTTGACTAGATCTTTATCAACGGTTTGTTACACCACAAGTAGCTGTGATGAGACTGAGTAATGCTCCCTACTGTTTTTGCAGACCTATATCCCAAATCCATAATTATGTCATTTCTGCTACAAGAGCCAAAACCCTAATGCATATATTTATGCTGCCAAATAAATGTTATAGTGTAAATGATGGCAGCAGGTTGCCACTAAATTAATTAGCTGCCTCTCATTTCTCTGATCATGCACCAAATTGTAACAAGTTGTTAATTTGTAAGAATTTGCCATTGTGTCTTATATTATTACAATTACACTGGCAAAAATCCTTGAACCTTCTTGGTCCCAATCTGTCCATGGCAGGATCTGCAGCTGTTTGTTTTGTCTTGTCTTGTTAAAGATAAATGGCAACATGTACGGTTGAGTCCATGAAGACAAGGAGTTCTGCTACTTACTGCTGTACCACCAAAAACCCAGGAAGGAAGGAAGGAAAGAAGGAAAGAAGGAAAAGGAAGCTAGACACTACCACAACCACACTGCTCCGAACATTGTATAGATATTATTTGGTTGTGGGACAGATGTGAGTTTTGGCACCCACTCTGTGGAATGGTGTCCCTCACTGAGATGGGATATGTGTATCCTCTTAGTATTTTGTGTCTCTGCTGCCAGTTAAAGAGCAGTCTGTTCACTCAGGCATTTTTCTGTGTACTTTCCTAATAGTTACGCTACCAACAACTCCTGTTTTGTAGTGATTTAAAATTATTTTATTTTAATGGCTTTGATTTGTTTGGAAATACATAACTGGTGAGTTGAAACATGGGGGGAAATGCCAGGCAGTGGCACTTATTGGATTCAACAAACTACATTCCCTGATTCTCTCTGAAATTTTCCTAACATTGCCGACACACTACCTCATTGCCTTCTACATCAGCAGCTTAGGGGACCATTTGAAAAGGTAAAGGTGCCAACCCCACACCCTGCCACCAACATTAAGGGCCCTGGATTGCTATACAGATGATTTATCAATAGAAACAGAAGTAGAATAGACACCCTCCAGTAGGTAGGAGCTATTAATGTAGGGGCAGTTTGTATTGTCACTGCTGCTCGGGTCTGTGCCATTCGAGCTGCTTCTGTAGGCTACTACCTGTCATTTTGGCTATCAACAACAGCAGACACAAGGATCTGTTCAATCCAGGCACACCCTGTGGGTATCAGGAATGTCAAATTAGCAGCATGCTTAAATTTGAATAATTCTTCCTATGAAAGCAAGCATCATTATTTTTCATCCTATAAAAAAATTTCTCAGAATTTTAGATCATTTCTATCTGAAATGGTAAATCAGAGAACAAAGGTTAAAGAAAATAGTATTTACTTTTTAATAATGAACTCTGTATTTATCATGATTATTATCATCATTATTGATGATGATGATGATGATGATGTTGATGATGATTTTAATACTATTATTATTGCTAATATGTTGCCAGCATTGTTCTGTTATCTCTGCAGGACCCTAGCAGTATTTTCACATCGCCCCAACAGAGCTTCAAAAGCATCAGGTAGCATCATGAAAATCAAGTCGATACAAATAAATATATGCCTGTATGCCTATTGTTTTCAAACTTGAGCTAGTATTAAACATTTGCTTAGCAGATTTTGGAGATGCAGCCAAAGCAAAACTCATGAAACTACAGCAGTGCATTAAACAATTGCCATAGCCAAAGGACCTCGTTTGGCTCACGGCAAGCTATTTGAAATAGAAATCATTATTATGAAATGGCAGTTCTGTTTTATTTTATGGGAGCATATTGATTGTCCAATATAGACAATGCATGTATTTTGGTAATAGTCTAAAAGAAGAAATCTTGCCTGCTTTATTTCAAAATCCTTATGCCATTACTCGCATTCATTTCAATAGAAGATGGCATATTCTGAGATGCTGCTGTAAATTGTTTCATTTAGTAAAATTGCCATGTGGAATAATAATGTTACACCAGAGAGCAGCACTTTGTAATTTGGAAGAAATAACATTTTTTCCTTTAAAAAAAAACCACACACTATCTCTTTATTTCTAAATGAAAATTACCTTTCTGTTATTTGCTAACAGGAGAATAACCTATTTTTCAGCAGAATGCAGTAGAATGATAGAATCTATGATATAGAAAAGCTAATTAAAACAGCAAGCAAATGAGATCTGTATTCAGTGATATAAAATGTTTTTTCAAAGTCTTGCCGCTCTCCAGAATGACTCCATAAACAGAGCGATTTGATTTATATCTCGGCAGGCTCCTTATTCTTGGTAGCAGGGGGTGATTAATAAGATGTTTGGGGTTTTTTTGATAGTTTGTTAGGAAGCACATCCCTGCTCCTGGCTTTGTTGCTCCTTTGAACCTGGATTGCCAAGGTTACCACAAATATATTGACGAAATGCTTCCTGCTGAAAGCCCTGTCCATTTTGAGATCCATCCCAATGCAGGAACTGAATTTTTTGACAAGGACTTCAGACAATCTGTTTTATACTCTGCTTGAACTGCAGCCCCTCAACGGGGAAGGTGCGTCTCAGACGGTTTAAGAAAAAGGTATGTTTGAAAGCCAAAATCAGATGGCAAAGTGTAAATTGATAGAGTGATGTGTGAGTAGGTGGAAGAAAGAGCTTATTCCACCTACAGGTTATAATATTTGTCAAACAGGCATAGAACTAATGTGATATAGTGGCAAGACTAGGATATGGAAGATCCAAGTTCAGGTTGCTGCCAATGAATAAAAGTCATTTAGTAAACTGTGCCACTCAATTTCTCCCAGCTTAATCCAACTCACAGGGCTGTAAGGCTTCCCTTGCTTGAAAGCCAGTCGTATCCAACTCTAGGGTGCAGTGCTCATCTCTGTTTCTAAGCCGAAGAGCCAGCGCTGTCTGCTTCTGCAGACGTTTCCATAGTCATGTGGCAGGCATGACTAGACACCGGAGCGCAACTGAGAATAAAATGTGAACTAATGACATGTGGTCAGTAAGCTCTTTGTTGTATATAAATATAAACAAAAGTAGCTCTTATTGTAAGAGTGATTCTTCAGTATGCTGTACTATATCAATATTCATTCCTGAGGATATATACATATATTAAATCACAAGGGAAAAATCAGGCACGCACAACCCACATAGTACAAACATTCATTATGGTTTCTTAAAGTTGCCACTTCTTGAGTTGTTCTGTTTGAGAATCTGATATTTATTTATTTGCTTGCCTTCTTGGGAGAATTTGCTCCTTTTAAACTTGTTTGGTTGGTTGGCAAACTCTCGGAATGATCCAGTTTCATATCCCCCAATATTTATTATAATTATTCTTAACATAAGCACAGCTGATTCATGAAAAGAAGATCCCAGAGGAATATGAAATTAGAGAATAATTTCAGCCATAGTGTTAGCATTCAACAATAGACAGCAGACTCATCCATTTCACTCTGTTTTATCATTTTATTCTAAATGGGTTAGGCCTTGAATATCACTGTGATGTTTTTGCAAAGATTCTCTACAACAATACCTGTATATGGTCAGGACCATCTGTCTGCAAAAATCCTGTCTGACAAAACAGTTGTGCTTGTTTGTCTCTATCTGATCTCTTCTTCAGTGTTTTGCAGCTTTTAATAACTAAAAGACCATTCATTTTGTTTAATACAACTTAACACCCAAATAAATGTCTGTTTAGGACTGTAATTTAATTTGTTAACATGGTTAAAGAAACTCCACTCTAGCTTCTGCAAAGATTTTTGTATTTGTCTCCCTTTTATTTTTTTTACGTGTCTGTCGATCTTACTCTACTAGAAATCCAAACGACAAAACACTGCATATCATGTGTATCCGGGGAATTGTTAAAACCCTCACTTGTTAGAAGTTGCTCTCTGTAATTGAAACAACAAATTAGGCCCTCTAAATTTATACCAGTTTTCCAAGAAGCAGATCCCAATAAAACCTTTGCTACCACTTCCCCCATCTCTTCCAGGTAAAGTTAGTAACTGATGACATACTAGAGAAGCTTCCAGAAAGCTATAACATGTCCAACATTATTCCAAAGCTGCTGAATGCATTCCATGGTTTATTTTCAAGAGTGTGAAAGAATGAATGTTTTAATACACGAGATAAGGTGCTCTCTCAAGGAACTTAATCTAGGTCTGTCTACTGCTGCCAGATGCATGCACCAATGAGGACTTGGGTTTAGGCCATGACCAAGTGAAGAAAGTGACTTCAGTTTGGCAGTCCAGGGTTTGATCGGGACACAAAAGAAGAAGAATCTAGGTCTTAAGGTGTGCATATTTTGTTTTTATTCTATAGTTCCTCCTAGGTAAAGGTAAATGTTTCCCTTGCTCGAAAGCCAGTCGTATCCAACTCTAGGGTGCAGTGCTCATCTCTGTTTCAAAGCCGAAGAGCCAGCACTGTCTGCTTCTGCAGACATTTCCGTAGTCATGTGGCAGGCATGAGTAGACACCGGAGCGCACAGAACAGTGTTACCTTCCCACCAAAGTGGTCCCTATTTATCTACTTGCAATTCCATGCTTTCAAACTGCTAGGCTGGCAGGAGTTGGGACAAAGACGGGAGCTCATTCCATTCTGCAGTACTTGGGAATCGAACTGCTGACCTTCCGCCTCCCAGTCAGCATCTTAGCCACTTGAGCCACTGCAGTCCCTCCTAACTACATGTAAAGTATATTCATTAGGAATGCTGATGGCAAATAATAGATCAGATTCAGACTTAGTTCTTCTAGAGAGAATCATTCATGCAATGCCAAAAATCAGATTCAAACTGAGGAGCAAAAGGGACTTCTCCCAAACATAAGATATGTAGATTTATGTGTGGAAAAGCTGACATGATTATGTGTCTACTTTGATTTTGAACCAAATTGCGTGCCAGCTCTAACTTATTTTTTTAAAATCTGCAGATGAAGTGAAGATTCTTCAGGACAGGTTGGTTGGTTGGTTGCCTAGCCGGCAAACTCTAGAAATGATCCATCCCCCAACATAAAGATTCAAATCCCCTTTCTAGTTGTGAAGCAAGAGCGGTATTAAGACAGATAGGCTAACCAAAGCATATTATTCAGATAATCTGTGAGGCAACTAATCATGTATGCAAAGATCTTTTCCAAATAATTGTGATAAGTCTGTGTGAAATGCAATATGACTTTTAACTGTATTATCTACCTAGGCTGCAAGGCAGCATAAAGAAATATTGACACAATTGAGAAATGTAGGTGGTCGCTAAGAGAAACCTCTGATTTCCTTCAAAAGAACAAAAATACTAGGGATGTGCTTCTCAGGGGTGAGTTTAGAAAACCTAAACAGACGCATGGGATTCTCCTGGAGGCATCTTTCCCAGAAAGCTATTTCCATTGCAGCAATTGAATTTACTGTTAAGATACATGCCCAGAGAATATGTTTGCTAATCATACTACTCAGAAAGAGTACACTCTAAGACATGTTGTTCTTTGTGATCTCTGTCAATCACACATATGAGTTTCTCACCTATGCAAGAGCTCCATCAGAAAATTCTACATTTTAAGCAAAGACAACATTAGAGCTCCTTCCCCTGATACCGTTTCCCAATCTCCTGCCACTTGGTTGGAAAAATCCTTGAACCTATTGGATGTCCAGATGGTTTTGATTTTCTGTGTATTGAGATTATAGCCCTTCTGTAAATCCAACAAACTTTTTGTTAGCTATCAGGGAGCTAAGCTCCTCCCAAAGGTTATAAAAATAGATTATAGAAACAGTAAAATTTTCCTGTCATTTGGCAAATGTACTACAGTACCTCCAGAAACATTCTAGGCACACTCAAGTATAGCTGTAGCAACTTCTGTAGCATTCCTCAGGGAACCCTGCTCAAAGACATCTGTAAATTGGTCTGGTGGTCACAACCTTCCAGGTTCATAAACCATTACCCACTAGATGTGAGAGTGAAGAGTGATGCAGCCTTTGGCAGGGCTGTCATTTCTTCAGTCCTAGGGTGACATCCCACCAGGTGTAAGTAGCTTGGAAGTCACACATATATGTGATTCATAGAGACCATAAAGAAGACAGATTACTTATCCTTCAAGTGGCCATCTGTGAATTCACACAACTCTCCCACCTCCTCACTTCCTGTCATGCTACTACTGGATTCTTGACTGGCTGCAGAATGGGGAACTGGCAGTTGACTGTGAGATGCAGGGACATGTACAGTGGTGGTGGGGGATAACATGTTATCCTTGCTTAAGATCTAGAATTTTCCAACAGAGTTCTTGC
Source organism: Bradypodion ventrale (assembly GCA_035047345.1). Lineage (NCBI taxonomy): Eukaryota > Metazoa > Chordata > Lepidosauria > Squamata > Chamaeleonidae > Bradypodion > Bradypodion ventrale. The sequence goes on along the minus strand of JAWDJE010000001.1, from coordinate 285,855,564 downwards.
ACAGGTGCGAATCCCGTATGTGTGAATTCTGTCTTCACCACCACAGTAGTCATTCTATGATATATGTAATTAGACATCCTTCTAATAAGCTTTGTATAGTAAAAACATCTAAGGCAATCTGAGGGAAGGTATTTTATTTTGGATGAAAAATATGATTGTAGTAGTTGTGATTGTAATGGTTAAATTGTTCCCCTTATTCTTCTAAAAGAAGCACATAAAGAAGGCCACAAAAATGATCTATTGAAACAGATTCAGCTTTTTTAATGAATAAAACCTTTGCTTTTAAAAGCACCTTGAGATTCCATCTCCCTTTGTGATTCTGAATAGCCAAACTACAAAACACTAGTCCCATTTGCCAACTTTTTATTCACAGTTAGGGTTGATACCTAAAATAAAGAAGTTACATTTTTGTTAAGTTTAATAGAGTTGCCACTTCTGATAGTTCCTGCCCTTTCACATGATTCACACAATCACTACATATCCCAGTTTCCACAGACATTACGTGAACCCAGTTTGCCGCTGGCTGGAGCCAGTGGCAAAGGAGGCAGTAAACCATGGGGGTTCACTTGGGGAGGTTCTAGAAGAAATATGTGTGAAAATATATCTTGGAAAGCATTGGGGTTTTCCTTATAAAACTGCTATATATTATTGATGCCTTATGAAACCAAACATGCCAGGGCTTCTTTTCTTCTGTCTCAAAAGGGGGCAATCAAGGGAACAATGCACTTAAACACACCTGGCTGGGAAGCCATCAGAGACAATAAAGTGGGGCAGCTCTGGAGTTAATCCAATCACCCTGGAAGGAGACTGTTGTTGGTGCATCCTAAATTCTTTGTTAAGGTCATTTGGTCAACATCCAAGAATCATCAGCTATTCTCCTGGATTCTATGCAAAGCTACAGGAGACTAGCTTCCTGAAGATGACATCATAAATCCTACTATGAAGACCATATATGGACTGGCTTTCATCCACTTCCTCCCAAAATGGCGGCTCCCATGTCAACCACATGGTTGGCCACATCTCCTGTCCCTTCCATGTGATCAGCCCTACCTACTCCCCTTCCATGTGATGCTTGAAGCCAATCAAGAATGGAGCCAGGCTTCTTCCCCTTCCATGTGGACACTCTGTAGAGAACGATGGTTGATGCGAATAACTCATGATCAAAAGTTCATTTAAAGTCTTTATTTGGGGGAAAGGTATCCATGCTGGGTTCCGATGGGTCTCGGAGGGAGGTTAAAGGTAGGAAGGAGGTGAAGCGGAAAAAACATTTGTATATATACATGGGATACATCATAGGAGCATTGCATTCTGGTACATGTAGTTGAGACAGTTTGATATTACATCTGACAAAACCCCTTCTAATATCACACTGATGAAAAGAACACAAGTACAAGAACAACAGCCGCCTATAGTGTTAAACATAATTTCCTGAATAAATTTGTGTGTTGGGCTAAGGGAAGCGGTTTAGTCAGTATGTCTGCTGTTTGATCTTTTGTGTCACAGTGTATTACATTGATGAAACCTTCTCTAGACATCTGCCTAACATGTTTGTGTTTGATGTCTATGTGTCTGGACCTGTGACCCACGGCCTCGGCTTTGGAGATTTCAATAGCTGCATTGTTATCTTTGTGGATGGGAATGGGATGAGATGGCTTCTTCCAGATTTCAGAGATTAGGTCGTTGAACCAGACAAGGTTGTTGGCAGCCATAGATAGGCATATGTATTCCGCCTCTGTGTTAGATGTAGCTACCGTGTAGTGGTCTGCACATCGAATTGGTACATGTGTTCTTTCAGTACAGATGCCATCACCAACGCAGCCTTGACTCTCTCTGGTCTCACTATTGGTGAATACGTGTCGGTGTGGTCGTCTGGGTACTTTTGGGCAAACCCCTGTGCCACAAGTCTGGCTTTGTACAGGGTTTGGTTGTCTTCTAGTGGCTTAACCTTGAACACCCATTTTATTACAATTGTCTTCTGGTACTCTGGAACCTTTGCGGTTGTGTATACGTTCAGGTCTCTGAGGCTCTTCATCTCCTTTTGCATGGCAGCCTCCCACTTCTCTCATTCCTTTTGTGGCAGTAGGAGGATGTCTTCGTATTTTTCGGGTGCGGTTAAGTTGTGATCGATGGTCATCACGAAATCCCCTAGCCTCTTGGGTGGTTGGTTTCTGGTTGACCTTACCAGCCTCTGGCATTGAGTGTCAGAAGTCCCAGGTTCGTCCTCACACTCGGTGGGTCCTGTGCTTAGGGCAGCATGTTCCTCCTCATTGTGGGGATTTGGTTTGTGTCCTGACCCATTGAGGTCATGGCCTGAGGTCTCTCTTTGGCTGCTACTGATTGTTTGCTCTGTGGTCAACATTTCATTTGAGTGTACATAGATGACCTGTTTTTTATTTTTAGAGACCACACAGTCATCGATAATTTTTGTACCTGGATTAATGCACAACACCATCAGTTGAAGTTTACACACACCTCAGATGCATTCACTATTCCGTTTTTAGATTTAACTATTTTCATTGAGAATAATCATTTAAAGACCAAACTTTACCATAAACCAACGGATCGTTTTGCTTATTTGCAGTACACCTCCTTTCATCCGCACCACCTAAAGGCCAATATCCCATATAGTTTATTAATAAGGGCTAAGAGGAATTCTTCCAAAACCCATGATTATAGAGAAGCTGCTGGCAATATAACTACTATCCTAAATAAAAGAGGATATCCGGATAATGTAATCAAATCCGCTAAACACAGGACGGAAATGCGAGATAGGAACTCTTTACTCAATTACAACGCCAACACACAAAATGCACGATCAGGATTATTTTGGTCGGTAGATTATACCCCCATGGCCCACCGCATAAAACAGATCATAAATAAACACTGGCACATATTAGACACTGTGCCAGGCTGCCAACATAGACCAACTATTGGCTTCAGAAGAACACAAACGATTGGCAACCTCCTTTCACGAACGGATATTATTACCGCCAGAAAAAACAAACCAACCCATTGTAGCTGGACATCATCCCTGTGGCCGTTGCAAATATTGCGCATACATGTGGACCACCAACCAAGTCAGGGTGCCCAGTAGTAACTTCACCCTCGATCTCGGAGAATTCACAAATTGTAATTCGAAAGAATCCGTCTATATGCTAATTTGTAAATGTCAGTTGGCTTATGTGGGGCAATCTAGGCGAACTGTCAAGGTACGCCTGGGAGAGCACCTCTCTCGTATAAGGAATAAGGTTGCCAATGCCCCTCTTGTCAACCATTTCCTTCAAGAGAAACACACGATTAGAGATATTAAGGCGGTAGTGTTGGAAACATTCAAACCAAGCAGATACCAAGTCACCGATATAGATCGGCACCTACTACAAAGGGAAGCATATTATATCCATCGTTTTAACACCTTGGCCCCGCACGGGCTCAATACCGAATGGGACCTTTCGGCTTTCTTATAAGATAGCATTCTACGCTTAGCACCTGGAAGAGCACATATTGCTTTAAGATCTTTGGAGAGCTCTATAGTAGATACCATCAAACTTGATGAATCACTCGATTCACATGTCCCTCATCTTCTACTTGTAAGTATATATAGAGTTAGTTCGAGCAAGCTGTTAACGCATGCACACATGGAGAGGAAAGCCAGGAGAGGTGCGATATGTGCAAGTTAATGATCAATAGGTATGTAATGTTTTCTTATTATAGTACCAAGCAACATAGATGCAATTGTTAGATCGGGAGATTTTACGTGCATTTTTGGCGTGTTTTACGATAGACAGTATGTGTACTTTATACCGTTTATATGTATATCATTGTAGACACTTGAGGAAGATATTCGAAATGTCCATATACCGGAGGGGCATCGTTGTTGTTTCGTGGTCTACCATCGCCTGTTGATGCTCGTCATCTGGGACCCCGTCTATGCAATAGAACAGCTACTCTCCACCCCCGCATACCAGCCTTATCAGCCAAGCGAGTACATCCCTGTACATGGACTTTCATAGACAATATGTGATTGAAACTTCGGTGTTACACAACCCACGTTCATGTCTGTATTCCACATAGGAGCTTGAGAGCTTGGTTTCACGGGGTCTTAGTTTTCAGTTCGGGGTCTCAGTATGTTTTGTATTTTGGCATGATTTATGTTTGAGGTTCCAGATGTAGTCACCTTGGGTTTTGAGTATGATGATATGAACCGCGGGGTAAGATATAGATTTGTTATTATCATGTTACTTTCGCGTTGAGTTCATACACTATTATCTTTCACCTGGAACAACTCAGCATAAGAATAGTATGTGAATTTTTCCTCGATTTAATACACTTCTATCGTCTCCATATTTGGGAGTGTTTGACTTCTTGTGTCCATTGAGGTCATGGCCTGAGGTCTCTCTTTGGCTGCTACTGATTGTTTGCTCTGTGGTCAACATTTCATTTGAGTGTAGTCTACTCCAATTGGTGTTCTCATGGAAGCTTGCCGATCTGGATACTACTAGTTTGAGGTAGGAGTCCAGGAACCGGTAGGCCTTTGAACCTGGTTCGTATCCCAGGAACCTTAACCTCCTTGATACTTTGTCCCCTTTTCTCCTCAACTGTTTTGGGATATGCACATCAGCAAAGACTCCAAAAACGTGAAGGTGGGACAATCTGGGTTTTCGGCCATACATGATCTCATACGGTGTTTTTCCTATGACACTGGACCACAGTCTGTTCAAGGTATAGTTGTAATATAGTAGTGCTTCTCCCCAGTATGAGAAGCTCAGTCTGGCATCTTCCAGCACACATCTGACCATCATCTGGAGCACCCCATTTCTCCGTCAGCAACCCCATTTTGAAATGCCGAGAATGGGGTGGTATTGTAGTGTATCATTCCTTTGTCGTTGATCCAGTCCTCAAATTCCTTTGAGAGGAATTCTGATCCCCGATCCATCATTATCCGTTTTATTTTGATGTTGTACTGCGTTTCTGTTCTTCTATAGAATTCTTTGAACTTGGAGAGCATCTCTCCTTTGGTCTTGAGTGTGTACATGAAACCATACTTACTGAAGTTATCGACGATTGTCAAGAAGAACCTCTTTTGGCCTAGGGAGCTTTTCAAGGGACTGACGAGGTCCATGTGTATTAACTCAAAAAGGTGGTTGGCATTTCTATTGGATGTTTTTGGCCTTCGAGAGGTCTTTGATTTAGTGCACTTGCACACAGAACACTCTAGGTAGTTATCACAATGCTTCACCTTGAGGCCTTCGGAGCACTCTAGCATTTTCTTTATGATGGGGAAATCTATATGCCCCAGTTTTCAATGCAGTAGGTGTGCACAATCATCATGTATGGGTTTGCCTATCGATAGTCGGGGTGTCCCATGGGTCATGCCAGTGGCCCCTTCTGTGAGTCTGTCATGGGGGTCTTCCCCTTCAATTTCCTCATCATCGACCATGTCTATGGTGTCAGGGGCATCCCCTTCTGTGTTGATGTCTTCTTCCCCTTCTGTGCCTTCATCATTCTCTCCTCGGTCGATGATGTTGATGCTGACATTTTCACTCTCTCCCATGGGCAACAAGTATGGTAATCCTCCAGTGATTACTACATTCCCAATCTTCTTTCCATTTCTTTTGATTGAAGCTTACTTTCCCTGGAAGGTTATTTCCGACCCTGTATCTTCACAGAACCTAATGGCTGCTAATACGTTGTAAGGGACTTCGGGGACATAAAGTACCCCCTCAATCCTCCCTATCCCAGGGATGTACACATTGCCCTGACCAGCCACTCTTGCGTGCCCTTGGTTTGCAGCTTTTATTTGGGATGACATTTCTATGAAGGAGCTGAACAGCCTTTTGTTACAGGATGTGTGAGTGGAGGCCCTGGAGTCAATTAGCCACCATTGGTCATCCGGGGTGATGTGGTTACCTGCTTCTCTGTGCCTGACTCCGTTCATTGAGTTGAGCCTATCTCCTCCCATCTCTTTTTGGTTCCTGGGGTCCCCCCTGGGGCTGGGTGACCTCCACCTCCTTGGGTCGGTGTCTCCCCTTGGTCTGGGTGGTGTTCTGCCTTGGGACCTCTGTCCTGGGCTGGTCGTGTCGCCATAGTGGTCGGAGCACATATGTGTGTTTGGGAAGTTCCCTGCTCTTGTTGGTGCTAGGGCAATCTCTCTTGAAGTGGTGTTTTGATCCACACAAGTGGCACCCGGTTGGCTGGTTTACCTGCTCTGCAAATTCGACCCTTCTAGTGCTCCTGCTTTCCCTGAGAAGCAGGGCTCTGTCCCTCCTGAGGCTGTCCTCAAATATGAGTTTCCCAGAGATGTATTCAAGAGAGAGTTTGTCATTTCCCATATTATCAAAATGACTCAGGAGGTGGTCCCAGCTTGAGTCTAGAGAGTTGAATATGATATTAATCAGGCACTCATCCATAATTGTTTCACCCCTGCGCATTAAATCTGACCTCATGTTTGTCAATCTTAGTAAATGGTCACTCATGAACACATCTGCTCTTAACTTTGCTGAGTAAAACTCTCGAGCCAGCAAACTGGTCCCACTCCTATTTTTGCAATAAAACAGTTTACACAGTTTATCCCAAACCTCGGATATGGTCATGCCATTTGGTATGCTATTATAGATTGCAGGGTCAATGGAACATAACAACAAAACAAATGCCTTATGGTGGATGCAATCTATTTCTAGGGTCCATGGTTTTTCAGTTGGGCTTTTAATTAGGAAGAGGGCACTCTCTTTCAAAAGAATTACCTGAAAGTGTTGAACCCAGTCCATTAGGTTTTTCCCAGATGTGCATAGTATTGGAAAGTTGCTTGGTAGGTTGCTTTGTTGATTGGAGCCAGTGCTGGTCAGCTGCTGTAGCTGGTGTCCAGGGATGTGGTTGAACTGAGAGTAAGGTTCAGGGATGCAGCCTGTCAGGTTCAAAAGGTTAGCTTGCCTTTCTTCTCTAAGGCTGAAGGGGGAGCTCTCTTGTCTGAAGACATGTCCATCTTCAACTTGCCTGTAGAGGGAGTGTTGGTATGGCTGCGCATGCGCGAGACTCATTCTGTGCTGGTCTCCGTTGGGGAAGGATCTCTGTGCCGCTTGTCTCGCCAGTGGAGTTTCAAAGCCTGGTGGAGGGTCGGCTTCTTCTCCCCTGGTGCTGCCCGGGGGTGCTCCGAAGGATGGGTGTCACCGCTGGTACGCTGGAGGAGTTTCGATCATCGTGGAGTCACCAGAAGGTCACCGGTGTCCTCGGGTCGGTCTCCGGAGCCGTGCGGCAGGTCGTCCAGAGGTGGTCTCCCGCAGTGATGGACTGCATCAGCGCCTGGTCCTGGTAGGTTCCACAGTCTTTAATCTCGTGGGGGGAGTTCAGCTTGGGGAAGATGTCCACCTCACCAAGGGCAACGGTAACCATTTCGATTGCCCTGTGGAACTCTTCTTCGGATGGGGGTTGTTTGATTTCGCCCTTGCGCCCTCCCGGTTGCTCTTTGCGCGGTTTTGGTGTGGGGGTCCCCTGGTTCTTTGTTTCTGTGGCTTGGGGGCCGGCATCTTGGTTTTCTCATTTTTCCGCCCTGGGATTTGAGCCCTCGGCTACCATTTGTTGTTAGTCGGCCATATTGGCTGCATTTGAAAACAGCGCCGGGGTATTGTTTCCCGCCACCTCTGGGTATGGGGCATTAGCATGGAGGCTTACCACTTTGGAGGGCTGGAGTTTGTTTTCTTTTCCCATCATTGCCAGTAGTTTGGAGACGGAGACCATTCTCCCATTCGACCAGTTGATGATCCTGAGCAAGGCGGACCTTGGGATTCTCTCATCGCTGGTACCTTTGTCATTTGTCCTTTTGGGAATGGTTCCGGTGTCCGCTTTTGGTTGCTTTTCCTCTTGGTTTTCAACCTGGTCGCTGGCAGTTCCAATGGGGGTGATTTGTGGTTTAGCTTTTGATGCTCCTGCGCGGAGCTTTCTGGTTCTGGGCATCTTCTCTGGACTGTATATCTTATTCTTGAGTTAAATTCGCAACCATCCTCACTGCTACCACTTTGTAGAGAACTCCAATGGTTGATGCGAATAACTCATGATCAAAAGTTCATTTAAAGTCTTTATTTGGGGAAAAGGTATCCATGCTGGGTTCCGAGGGGTCTTGGAGGGAGGTGAAAGGTAGGGTGGAGGTGAAGCGGGAGAAACATTTGTATATATACAGTACATGGGATATGTCATAGGAGCATTACATTCTGGTACATGTAGTTGAGACAGTTTGCTATTACATCTGACACACTCCTAGGCCAATCAAAAATGGGGGCAAACCTTCACCCCTCCCATGTGACACTCTGGGCCAATGGGGGTGTAAGTGGGCATCCCACCCCTCTTTTGTTAACTTCTGTTTAAAATTTCTAGTTTTGCTTTTGCTCAGGACAGAATCCCTCCAATTTCTGATTCTGTCCTGTGAATGTAGATTTCCGTGGCATAGAATTCTTTTTGTCAAGTGTACCATGGAACACTTTACTCTGCTTCACAGCTTTGTTTTTCTATCCTATGTTTTATTTTTACTCTTTGTAATTTGTCTTGTCCTAATTGGTCTCATTCTATCCTCTGCCAGAGAAATCCTGATTGAAATAAAATGTAATTGTTACTGAAATGTTTTCTTCTCATGTATTTTACTTAAATATATGTGTTCCAGGGTACAGGGTGCTCCCTCCATCATGGATGTTTCCTTACTCTGGTTTGCAGACTATGCACCCACTCACTCTGTGTGCTGCAGTCTTTGTGTTTTCAGGTATTACATGTAATGGGGTGCTCCCACTCAAAAGGGGGCATCCCCGAGTTTCAGGTAACAGTTTGGTGAAGAATGCAAAATTCAGGTTACAGGGTTAGGGGCATTGCTATTGCTATGGATTATTTGGGTTTATTAAATAACATATGCATCATTGCTATGCATAATTCTCTAGAGATGGTGGCTGTTGTGTGAGAAATGCTGAGACTGAAAGCACCACTCATGTTTGTATGATCATTTCAACCCTTTTTAATAAATGACTCACCCCAATTTTAAGAGTCAAGATATTCTTTACATTTGACAATTCAGCTACCTTATGTGTTTTTACTGTAAAGGGGGGGAAGCCCTTTATCATTTACCATGTCATCTTATCACAGTCTCTTTGCTAGACACAAATAGCACACTAATGTTTTCCTTTGTTAGGGTGAGTTGGCAATCTCTGCAGAGATAGGGCAACTACAGAAAGCTCTCTTTTTTGACAATCTTCCTGACACTTGGATGAAACTGGCTTATCCATCAACATACAGCCTCACTCAGTGGTAAGTCACATGCCCACAGATCACTGTGGATTCTTTGTTCATCAGCACAGAAAAGAAGGAGAAGGGGGAGCAATAAGACCTCAAAATGACCTGATACTTTTCTGTCTAATAACCCACAGCAGCTTCACACTGCCTGATATTAATAAAGTCCTTTTTTAAAGTAAAAAGATTTTGGTTTTTCATCTCTCATGTCATGAAAGATTTGGGGCATTGGAACCCACAAATTCATCCAGAGGATATTCCAATTGGAAGAACATAAGTTGTGTTCTACCAAATCTGCTCCAATATTGCTAACTTTGGCCTCAGCTCCCCAAGGTTTCAGGCCGGATTCCTTTCCAACTGTACCTGAAGAGCTCCTCATATTCCCTGGTGGTCTCTGATCCTAATACTAATGAGGTGTAGATGCCAAAATCAGGTAAGATTGCATATGTTCAGGATTTGAATGTTATTCCCTTGAAAACCTAATGTTCCTTAAGCAAGTAATATCCAGCAATGGGGAGAAAGAGAGGCAATATTTCTCAGATTTGACCTCCCCACTGGGAGCTCCTTGGGGCTGTTGGGACTCCCTTTGAAACAGTGGGAGGGTGTTAGCATAAGTGGCTCACTTCTTCTAGTGCAGTGATGGCCAACCCTGGCACTCCAGATGTTCTTGGACTTCAATTCCCTGAAGCCCTGATCAACAGGAGTACTGACTTGGGCTTCTGGGAATTGAAGTTCAAGAATACCTGGAGTGCCAAGGTTGGCCATCACTATTCTAGTGAGAGCCTTGATCACATCTGTCTTTGGGAGTCCTACCCTTCTTGAAAAGAGGTCAGGCATGTCTTTCCAGGAAAGGAAGGACTCCCATAAGCAAACGTCTGAAGGCAATGCCCACTCAGCAATATACCTTTAAGGTCTGCCCTTGACTCTTGTACCTTGTCTACCTCTGAAATATTTTTGGAACTAAGCAAGAACCCTACTGGCAAGAAGTCCTCTTTTTCTGTTAGATTTTTGTAGGGGTGTAACCAGTTGGATGTCCCAAAGGAATGCTGGGGTGTCTGTATGCTGCCTACAGACTGCACTTACCATACTCAACCCCACTCTACATCCACCTCCTTCCTGATAGTCACACAGCCTAACATGGACTCAATAATGTTTTTCAATTACCAAGCCCAGTATAGAAGTCCTAAATTTGATGTTTCTTTTTCTAGGTGGGAATAATAAGGCTTATTGTCCAGAAACATGGGGGCCATACCAAGGACCAAAACATAACGGATAAAAGTGCTCAAAATGCAGACTCATGCATGCTGATTACCGTTACAGCTTCAAAAATATGGCACGGGTTTGACTCAGACAGGAATAAATAATGCTCACACCACCCTCCCCAATGCTCTTAATCCAGTCTTATTCTTCCATGTCTAGGCCAGATGTGAAACTGCCAAAATAAAGCCACCTTTAGGTGAATTCGTTTGTGCAGTTCCTTTCGCCTGACCTTGTGTGAGAAAGGTTAGCCAGCAACACAAAGTTGTCATTGCCTGAGGAATGTCAGATTGTGGTTCAAACATACCACAATCTTCGAGGAGGCGCTTTCTGTGGATCCTCTCTTAATCCAGTTTTGGTGTCTTGCACGGAAGACAAAGAAGGAGTCGCAGGAAGGACTAACACAGGTTTATTCATTGATGGTCAGTATGAACATGTGGCAATGGCGGAGATACCTCACATTATATACAGTAGTACAACACATTTGAATCTTGCTGCACGGTAGCTCATTGGCTGCTACCGGCGTGACGTCGTCCGGGTCACGCCCATCTTCAGTGGTGGATCAGTAGTAGTTTGCTATTGCGGGGAGTTCCCGCGGCTGCAGGTGATTTGAGGAATGGGAACCATGTGAGTTGAACACTCGCAGCTGCCCTCTATGGGCAGCTTGCTCGCGTTCCTTTAACAGCTGGGCTACATTGTAATAGTGGTCAGGTTAGATTCATACATTTCTTAAAGGAGCATTGTACATACATAACATCCCTCCCCCCTAGGATGGGACAAAGTCCCTCAACCATTGTGGCTTGCCACACGTGCGCCTGGGGCGTGCGGCCGCTTGACTTAACACAGGGGAGCCGGAGGCTCCTGGTTCCGTGGAGTCCTGCCCTGCAATCGAAAGGGGGGACTCATTAGTGGCTCGGTGTGGCGTCTGTGGTAACCTTGCGTTGGGGGACGGGAATGGAATGAATAGTTGGGAAGTGAATCCCTGCCTACCATTTGAGGAGTTCGGGGACCCCCCCCCCAGTACGAATCTCAGGACCGACGAAGAGGCCCTCGTGGCCTCGCTACCCCCCGCTATCTGTCCGGGAGTTCTAGAGAATGTGGTGGGCGGACTCGCCCCTGTTGCCTGTCTTGGGGGTGTTGGTCTCTGGGGAGCCGGAGCTATGGTATACTCTAAAACAAAAGGGCTAGGGGGACTGGAAGTACCAGGGGCTGAACTGAAACCCCTCTTCTCGCTAGGACGGGTGGGGGACCACTCCGCTACACCCCCTGGTACTGCAACTCATAATCATCGTCAAACTGATCCCTCTCCTCCTCTGTGGTTGGGAACCTAGGATATGTGTTTGTATCCGCGGGTTCCGCCATGTCTCCCCCTTGGGTAATGCGGGTGGGGGAGGACCCTAATGCTGATTCCCCCTCACCGGTGACTCGCCTTCTGAGTTGGTCGGCGTGCCTTCTCCAGAGTAGACCTGAACTAGTCTCGACCCTGTAGGATACCGGCCCCGTTTGCTCAACAATTGTCCCTGGTACCCACGCTGGCCCCGAGGCCGCGTAGTTCCTGCAGTGAACCGGGTCCCCTACCGAAAAACTTTTGGAGCTCTCTCCCCCTATGCTTATATTTCTCCCTTCATCCTCCACCCTGGACGGATCCATCCGGTCAAAAAGTGTTACCGGACGCCTCCTCATGAGGAGTTCGGCTGGGGAAAAACCTGAAGCTAGGGGGGTTGTCCTGTAGCAGATGAGGAACTGGCACAGATGCAGGTTCAACTCACCGGGACCCATGCGCCGCAGTGCGTCTTTCGTAGTGTGCACTTGGCGCTCTACCTGACCGTTTGTGGCGGGGTGAAACGGGGCAGCGGTTATGTGCCTGACGGCGTTCCTCTCCATAAACGTCTTGAACTCTGCCGATGTGAAGGTACTAGCGTTATCGCTAACAAGGACGTCTGGCAGGCCGAAGCAGGCAAAAAGTTTGCGCAACTGTTTAGAGGAAGTGCTGTTCATGGGGATTACCTCCAACCACTTGGAGTAGGAGTCGACTACCAGTAGGAACATGGACCCGTGGAAAGGGCCAGCGAAGTCGACATGGATCCGGGACCATGGCCCGCGGGCCGTATCCCATTCCCTATGGGGTAACCGGGACTCCTCGGGCCGAGAGCTCTGGCAGCTCTCACACGTGCCCACTAAGCGTTCTATGTCCCCGTCTATCTGGGGCCACCAAAAGAAACTCCTGGCCAGAGCCTTGGAGCGCACGATCCCGGGGTGGCTGGTGTGCAGTAGCCTCAGCACCTTGGCCCTCAGCTTCTCTGGGATCACCATCCGCTGGCCCCAGAGTAAGCAGCCCCTTTCCAGAGAAAGCTCTACTCTGCGCCTGAAAAACGGCTTGAAATGTTCCTCGGGGGGAGAGGTGGGCCACCCTTTTCTAACCCAGGAACTAACTTGGGCCAGGATCTTGTCGGCCGCCGTGGCCTTGGCGAGGTCGGCCGGCACAATTGGGGGTGAGTCGAGAGACTCAATCAGCAGGACTTGGTGTTCCTGCTCTACCTCACATGTGGGGTCCCCTAAACTAGGGAGAGGGGATCGGGACAGGGCGTCCGCATGGGAGATCTCCTTCCCTGGGCGATAGACCAGCTCATATTGGTAGGCGTTGAGAAATATGGCCCAACGCAGCATCCTGGGGGATAGAATTTGCGGGGTGGGTTTGCCGGTAGTGAAGATCCCCAGGAGCGGCTTGTGATCCATCACTACCGTAAACTCACGGCAGTATAGGAAATCGTGGAACTTCTTTGTTCCCGCGATTATGGCTAGGGCCTCCCTATCTGTTTGCACGTAATTGCGCTCGGCCTTCGAGAGGGACCTTGAGTAGTACGCCACCGGGGCTTCCCTCCCGTTCTCCAACACGTGGCACAGGACCGCCCCCACCCCCACCGGGGACGCATCACAGACTAACACCACTGGTTTTTTTGGATCGAAGTGGGTCAGGACAGCATCCGAAGACAGGAGTGACTTAAGCTCTTTGAATGCTCTCTCCTGCTTGTCCCCCCACCGCCAAACCGCATCCTTCTTAAGTAACGCATGCAGTGGCTCCGCGACCGATGCCTTCCGAGGCAGGAAAGAGTGATAGAAATTTAGGAGCCCTAGAAATGACTGCAGCTCCGGTTTCGCGGTGGGGCGAGGGGCGTCTCTCACGGCCGCAACCTTGGACTCGGAGGGTTTGATTCCGTCCGGGGTTACCTTAAACCCTAGAAACTCTACCTCCCTCGCAAAGAATACGCACTTGTCCCTCCTCAATCGAAGTCCTGCCCTCTCGAACACTGAGAGAACCCCATCTAGCCTCTTTGCTAACTCTAATTCGCTCCCCACTGTTATCAACACGTCGTCGAAGTATGGGAGGATGCCTGGAAGCCCCTTTAACAGGCGTTCCATGAGGGACTGGAAAATTCCGGGGGCCGAATTCACGCCAAACTGCAGGCGCGTTACCTTAAACGCCCCCTTGTGCGTTACGATCGTTTGCGCGGCGGCGGCAGCCGGGGTTACAGAGAGCTGCTGGTACGCCTGGGCCAGATCTAGCTTGGCGAAACACCTCCCCCCATGTAACGTGGCCAGCAAATGGCTGACCACGGGCACCAGGTATGCATTTGGCCGAATGGCCTTATTTATCGTACATTTATAGTCCGCACAAATCCTGACCTCCCCATTTGACTTGAGGGCTGTAACAATCGGCGTTTCCCACTCCGCCAAGTCAACTGGAACCAAAATCCCCTGCCCCACCAATTTGTCCAGTTCCGCCTCAATCTTGTCCTTGAGGGCGAAGGGCACTCTCCTTGGCTTGAGGCGGATGGGCCGGATTTCTGGGTCCAGCTCAAAGGAAACCGGGGGGCCCTTGTATTTCCCAAGCCCCTTCTTGAAAACGTCCGGGTGTGTGTTGCACACGTCCCGCATTGGGTCAGTCTCGATGGCGTTAATGCCGGACAGTTCGATCCCCAGGGGAGCAAACCACTGCGTTCCCAAAAGGCAGCACCTCCCCCCTTTGAGGACCACTAGGGGCAGTTTCTCGGAGTAGTTCTTGAACTTCACCTTGAAGTTCCCCACCCCCAACACCGGGATCCCATTTCCCTGCATGTCCCGTAGATTAGATCTCATGGCCCGCAGTTTGGGCCGCTTCTCTGGGGAATGCACATAAACTCTTTTTGGGACAGGATGGAATAAGATGACCCCAAGTCTATCTCCATCCTCACTGGGACCCCTTGCAACAGTACCTCTATGAAAAACCGCCGGTGCTCCAGGCCCACGCGGTTCATGCCTTCCTCGCTGTAGCTGGCTGAGACCTTCCTGGTGCCGGCCGCCTTTCGTTGGTGCGTCTGGGAATGGCTGGAACTGCCCTTGTCCTCGACTCGCCCGCGCCTGCATACTCGGGCGATGTGTCCTTTTCGGCCGCAGTTGTGGCACTCGGCCTTTCGGAACGGGCACCTCGTGCGGTCGTGGGCCGCCCCACAACCGTCGCAGCGGCGGTCCTGCCGTTCACGGGTCTGCCGCTTCTCACCTCGCTTCTTGATCCTCTGGACGTTGTCGTCCTCGCTGGAGTAGGGGTCCGCGGTAGTGGACGACTCCTCGGACGACGTTGGTGTGGCGCCGGCGGGCGGCTTGGGGGCCCGCCAGGTCGTCTTCGCTGGTGTCCGCCGGGCCGCCTGTACTGGTGACTTGGCCCTCTCGGACGTGGCCCCTCGGGACTTGAACAGCCTGACTCTGCTCCTGGCCTCCTCGGCTGCTTGGGCCTCCCGCAGTACCTCGTTAAACGTGAGGCGGTGGTCGCGGGTCATCAGCCTCCGCTGTAGCTCCTCGTCCCTCAAACCACACAGCATGCGGTCACGGAGGGCCTGGTCCAGGTCGTCCCACTGGCAATGCACCGCTGCAAGCCTGAGGGCCGCCGCGTAGGCGGACACAGATTCACCCGGTCGCTGGTCTCGCCTGTGGAACGCGACCCGGGCTGGGAAGATCGAGACGGGCGGCTGGAAGTGCTCGCCCAGCCTCTCCAGGATACGGTCGATGGGCACCTCGTCCACCTTCCGGGGGGCCACCAGGGTCATCAGGATCCGCAGCGTGGCCGGCCCCACCTGAGCCAGGAAGTGGGAGCGCATTTTCGCGGCGGCGGCGACGCCTGCGGCTTCCATCGCATGCCGAAACTGGCACTCGTAGAGCTCCCATTGTTCGGGCTCGCTGACATCGAACTGGTACGGCTTGACCTTGGGATTCGCCATCGAGCCCATCCTCGTTGCCAATTTGGTGTCTTGCACGGAAGACAAAGAAGGAGTCGCAGGAAGGACTAACACAGGTTTATTCATTGATGGTCAGTATGAACATGTGGCAATGGCGGAGATACCTCACATTATATACAGTAGTACAACACATTTGAATCTTGCTGCACGGTAGTTCATTGGCTGCTACCGGCGTGACGTCGTCCGGGTCACGCCCATCTTCAGTGGTGGATCAGTAGTAGTTTGCTATTGCGGGGAGTTCCCGCGGCTGCAGGTGATTTGAGGAATGGGAACCATGTGAGTTGAACACTCGCAGCTGCCCTCTATGGGCAGCTTGCTCGCGTTCCTTTAACAGCTGGGCTACATTGTAATAGTGGTCAGGTTACATTCATACATTTCTTAAAGGAGCATTGTACATACATAACACCAGTGAAATAACCTATGGTACAAGAAATAGGACCCATGTAGAATGAGGATTTGAAATGGTGAGATGATATATAACATTCTTCCAGGATGCCTGGGGAGAATCGGACTCCCAGCATCTGGTTTTGCAGCCAAATACCTGAATCACCGAGCCACTCAGCCAGCTTAGGCAAGGCTTTAAAAGGCCTGTGTGTGGCTGCACAGTCTAGGAAGCCATACTTTACACACATTTAGTGTACTGGAACCAAGACAATAGAAGCGGCCAAAGTCTGGCTTAACACATCTTTATTGGCACACCGGTAGACTGAACATGTGGCGGAGGTACAGCTCCTTTTATAATGCAACAATACATTAGAACCTGGTTACACGGTAGCGTATTGGCTGCTACCTGCGTGACATCATTCTGAGTCACGTCCTTCTCCAGATGTTCCTTGAGCGGGAAGGTTCCCGTGGCTGACGGTAATTGGGGAATTTGTACCATGTGAGCTGAACGCTCGCAGCTGCCCTCTATGGGAAGCTAGCTCGCGTTCCATTAACCAGCTGAGATACATTGTGATCATTGTTAGGTTACATTCTGACATTGCTGTGGCTACATTCATTCTTAAAGCAATACAGTTTCATACACAACAACACGTTATCTTGTTTTCAGGGAGCCCTGTCTTCAAATTTTAGACTGGATCTCAATGTGAGCCAGCAGGTGTGCCTTACATACACTCAACTTGAAGAAGTCTGGTAAACAACTAGTAATTTAGTTCCTTCTCCAGTCTGTTCCACTGCAGAGGGAATCTCTGGCATTTATCAATATTTTAAAGCAAGTTGGAAGAAATTTGAATGAATCAATACATTGAGCTTCATAAGGAATGCTTTTATCAGAAAGACAAGAGATAGTCATGATTAAATTGATGCAGCAAGCACCAGCTGACCTAACACTGGATGTGCTGAATGATTAGCCAAAACATGTTTTCCGATAACCAATGCAAGCTATACATTCAGGATTAAAAGTGAGTCTGTATAGACAACGTAGTCTCAAAATGGTCACAAAACTAGCAAGCATTTTAGAATCAAAATGTAGCAACAAGTTGAATGTCACTAGCCTTCATCTGAAGCCAGTGTTTATTGAGAGTCAGTGTTCCGATAAGCATTACATAAGTGATTTGCTTCTGTAGCTCATTATGGATTTATACTTGTTGTGGAGTGCTTGCTGGTCTCTGCTTTAACTAACCAGCTGGCCTCTGCTCAGAAATGGCTCTCATTCCTCTTGGGAGGACTGTTGGGAGATTGAAGAGGCCACCACTTGGAAAATTCCCCTACTGTGAGCCGTCCTTTGTTGGAAAGACTATGGGGTAGATTAGACAGATGTTTGTCCTGCTGCTTGGTGTGTTGCATAGACAGGTTGGTTCACTTTTCCCCTCTGGCGATCAGATGACCTCATTGTTAAAGGAAAGCAAACTGCCTCCCCAGAGCACCCCTACCTGTGTCTTTTTAAACCCTTCTTTATCAGGGGCTACTACTATCTCTTTGGTGTTGGTCGGTGTGCTCCAGATTAGTCCATTCCCAGTGAATACGATTGCTGGGAATAGACCAAACTCAAACTTTGTAGCCATCAAAGCTGCCAATGTTCCTTCTGGTGTCAACTTCCAAAATATTGAAATCGCTTAATAGCGAAGCCACTTTAGGATATTGGCAAATTAAATTTCCAAATTGATTAGCCTTTGGCTTTTTCTCTTTCTACATGGGTTGGATATTCAACAGTACATATGTTGGATTCAAGGCACAGCTCTACAATAAAACATACAGTACAGTAATACTTCATACAAAGTCCACTTTGTACAACATCGAATTCATACATCGCCTAATTCCTTGAAAAAAGGGGTTTTTCCCAGGTTGCATTGTGCCTGGGCAGTATAAAAGGCAGGACACATGCGTGCATTGCTCTTTTGTGGGTTTTGCACGAGGAGAAGAGTGTTTAAGAGTGGTTTTGAGCATGATTTTGGATTTTTTGAATTTTTTCGTCAGAATTTTTAGAAGCATTCCTGGGATTTTTGCAGCATTCTTCAAGTTCTTGGACAATCAGGTTTGTTTGACATGTTTTTGTAATGTATTTAGCCTTTAGGCAATGGTTTCTTAAAGTTCTGTCAGTTTCCTGTCTGTTTCCTTGTCTTTGCTCTGAAGTTTGTGCTGTTGCAGTACAATGTATCTCTATGGAAACGACGTTGTACGAGGCATCGCAACAAGGATTTGGACATTGTATGAGGCATCGCTGCTAGGATTTTGCATGCCTCATACAAAGTCCAAATCCGTATAAAGTCCAAACTTGTGGAACCAAGTTTGGACATTGTATGAGTTATCACTGTACTCTGTTTAACGGGGCATCTCCTCAGTTGAGTGGGAAAATATCATCAGAAGGAAAATGTACTTTAAGCAGAACATCTGAGATTATTATCTTCCATTCCCTCCTAATAATACTTTGGGATGAAATGTGTGTGAGTCAATGTGTTATTCTACACCTAGTCATGACTTGTGACCCCTGTTTGATAGTTGTTTTCCGATTAAAATTTGTTCATAAAAATGTGATAGTGGTGGGTGGGTGTTTCTTCTAATTGAGAATAAAGAAAAGGCCTATTCAGAAAATGAAGTGGTTCTTGAAATCCATTCTATTTATACGTTACGGTGTCTCCTCTCTTTGCATCCACTCTATGTTCCTGCTTGTGCCCTTCTTGTGTTCTCACCAATGCAACATCCCATTCTCTTGAGTTATTCTAGAGCTGCGGGTTGGTCACTTTCCATTATTTTGCTTATAGTTTCTCACATTCCTTCAAACTGTGAGGTTAACTTTCATGTGCCAATAGCCCTTTCTGTGCAACGATGTTGACCTATCTTCACATCTGCACAGGAAACTTGGAACGATCTTGTTATGGGCCCACAGTCAAAACCATGGCTGTCGACCGACATCATTCCTCCTGGGATCCTCAACACGCTATAATGTCAGGATGCCCCATGCCGAGCCGAGCCAAGCCACTTCTAAAAGGATGCTACTACTTGAATAAAGCAGATGATGTAGCTATTATCTTAGCAGTGGAGGGCAAGCCATTTATGAATGCTTGCACGTACATGGAGCATGTAATCTGCTGAAAAGTATTAGCCAGAAAAAGCACAGGTCACAGGAAGAATACTGATAACATAAGATACATTCTCACAGATAGAATGATGAACATCAGAATTAAATAGGAAAGATATGTGAGGTGGGGAAAAGTAGAGTAAACTGTGTGTTTTAACTAAATCAATTCTCAGAAATACCATGCATAGGTTAACCCTTTATAAATATGTTCAAATTATATATTAGAGACTTGCCCACCTACACAAAATGCAGCATACCCTTTGATAGGTCTCAAAGCGACAGGAAATTAAGAAATTGTACGTGGTATGTTTTTCATCTGTAATTCACAGATACTGTGGTAGGATGCTGAATTTTTTCACTCATCCCCATGGGACTGATACAAAGCAATCCTGTCTAAATCTTGCTTAGAAATAAATCTCACTGAGTTCAATGACACTTACTCCCAGGTAATAATATAGGATTGCAGCCTCACAATTCTAAGGGTGTGGGTCTCACATGGAACTGAAGTCTCCACAGAATGAATACTCAAGATTTTTAAAAGGATTTATTTGGTATATTGCTACCTATAGAAAAACATCTGAACAACAGTAATACCTCGCGTAACGAAAAAACTCCGTTCTGCAAATTGCTTGGCTATGCAGGTTTTTTTCGTTATGCGAAGCTAATGGGAGATGCCCTGGTTAACGAACAAAATTTTTTCATTATCCGGGGTTCCCATAAAACCCCACATAACTAATTTTTTCCCCTCATTTATGCGAATTTTCCGCTATGCGATGCATTCGTTATGCGAGGTACAGTGGAACCTCATACAACAATTGCCCCATATAGCAACGAAATTGCATAACAATTAGTTTTTTTGGGGGGAATGGCGTCCCGCATAACAATTTTCCCTATGGAAAAAAATCATACAACAAATTTTCAATGCGAACCACTTAGCAAAAAATAATAATCCTTGTACGATGCATCCAATAGGGAAAATCGCTATACGATGCATGCATTGTATAGCAATTGTTTCACACAACAAGCCCCTGGAATGGATTAAAATCGTTGTATGAGGTACTACTGTATTACTATCTCTAAAATAAGCCAAAAATGAACATATTCTCATGCTCCTCGAACCTAATTATCAAATGGACCAGGAATCCTGTACCGTATTTATTTATTTATTTATCGCATTTATATCCTGCCCACTCAGGGAAACCCAGCTCAGGGCGGCTTACACAGTGATTATACAATATATGATACTAGCAGATTTTGCCCGGCGGTGCCGGGCTGTTTTAAATGGTTTTGGAAGGTTTTTTTCCCTTAATGTTGGTAAAGAGCCGGGCTGTTTTAAATTGTGTTGTAAGGGATAAAAAAATTTTTTTTTGGTAATTTATGTAAAAAAGAGGTGTGTTGGTGGTTAGGGGTGGTTTTGGGTGTGCACAACCACCACTACCCATACAATACCACTCCAACCACCAACACACACATTAAAAATTCCTGGCAAGGCAGGAGTGTTTTGTGTGTGTGTGTGTGTGTGTGAGAGAGAGAGAGAGAGAGAGAGAAAGAGAAACAGTGTGTGTGTGTGTGTGTGTGTGTGTGTATTGTCCCCCCAACCCTTCCAGAGCCAGGGGACCCTGCAGAGAGGGGATCCCCCCCGCAGGACACCCCATTATTAAAGAGAAGAAACCAAGCTCTTTCTTCTCTTTTAAAACAGAGTGTTTGGGAGGGCGGTGTGTATTCGATCTCCTCTTCCTGGTCCCCTGGGTTTGGTAGGGTTGGGAGAACAAAAGGGGTCTGTTCCCCCCAACCCTTCCAGAGCCAGTGGACAGAGCAGAGAGGGGATCATTTCCCCCCCCCAAAAAAACACTCCGTTTTTAAAAGAGAAGAAACTAAGTGGTTTCTTCTCTTTTAAAATGGAGTGTGTGTGTGGGGGGGGATTCATTCTCCTCTCCCTGGTCCCCTGGGTTTGGTAGGGTTGGGGGGACAAAAGGGGTCTGTCCCCCCAACCCTTCTGGACCCAGCACCTTTCATTGCCTTCCTCACCCACCTCCTAACCCTTACCTAACACGTACCTTTTCCTGGCTCCCTCCAGCTGGGTCTTTCAAAGTCTTTCCCTCCGGCTCCCAACGTGGTTTTTTTTTAAGTCAGTGCGCGTTCCCAGCCTCCTCTGTGCTCGTATCCCTCAGCCTGATTGGCTGAGGGGTTGCACAGTGCAAAGGACACTGGGAATTGAAGTCCTTTTTCTTTGTTCACGTTCGGGGGGCTCCTGCCCCACTGCCACATTTCTCAACCTGACAGTTACCTGCGAACCCGGTTCAGGTGAGTGCAGGGAAGCTCGGTCGGGGCTAGTGGGGCCTGGTGCAACATCCTTTGTCACATTCCAATGTTTAACGCACAGATTTATAGGTATAGATATACAATATAACAATACAGATATACAATATGCTCAATATACAGTACTCAATATACGATACAATATACTCAATATACAAAATTCAATACGAACAGTACCACATCACAATACTGCTGCGGCCTCTCTGCCCCCAAACACAAGTAAGGGGTGGGGAATCCTACCGTCCTTTGAGCTCAGGCCTAAGGCGCCAGTGGTGAAATGATCCTGGCGCCCATTGCTGCTCCGGCTTCTCCGCCCCAGCCGCAAAAGTCTGAGGGCGGTGGCGAAGTCCTGCCGCCGCAGCGTCCTTTTGAGATCCTTTTGAGCTCCAGCCCAGGGTGGGGCCCAGGGCACCGGTGGTGAGATGGTCCTGGCGTCCATGGCTGCAGTGGCCTCTAGCCCCAGCCGCAAAAGTTGAAACAGCTGCAACGGCGACGGTCTTCAGCCGACCAGGGCTCGGCCACTCTTATCCCTTCCCAGGCTGAGAAGGGCTGTCCCCGGAATAGCTGCGATGGCGTTGGCTGCGATGGCTGCGTTGACTGACTGGGGCTCGGCCGCTCTTATCCCTTCCCGGTCTGGAAAGGGATGGCCCTGGAACAGCATCGGCTGCATCGGCGGCGGTCTTCGGCTGATTGGGGTTCAGCCGCTCTTATCCCTTCCTGGGCTGGGAAGGGCTAGCCCCAGAACAGCTGCGACAGCTGCAATGACAGCAGCGGCAGTATTCCTGGAAAATGGATGCTACTGCTTGAATAAAACAGCTAAGTAGATCAGCTCAGTGGATAAAACTTGTAACAATAAAAATTACGAAGAATCTTATGGTGACTTTAAGACTAACAGGTTTTATTTAGTACAAGCTATCATAGACACTTCTTCAGAAAAACAGGCTACACGATTTGTTTTTTTGCTGCAATGCTCCCCCCCCCCCCCTTTGGGCATGACTAGACACCGGAGCGCACGGAACGCTGTTACCTTCCCACCGAAGTGGTCCCTATTTATCTACTTGCAATTTCTTGCTTTCGAACTGCTAGGTTGGCAGGAGCTGGGATGAAGACGGGAACTCATTTCCGTCCTGCAGTACTCGGGAATCGAACTGCTGACCTTCCGCTTCCCAGTCAGCGTCTTAGCGACTTGAGCCACTGCAAATTATGAAATGCCCCTGCCTGTTACACTGCTGTAACCAATGTGACAATATATCAAGATCATGGAAGGATAACTGTCTTGATCCTAAGAGTTTTGAAGTAAGAGAAGGAACATCCCGTTTCCTTCACATCTAGTTATTGAAACTAAGCCACTTTCAGATTTGCAGGTACAAAAAAGTCATGGTCTTTATAGTGGTGGGCCCCATCTGTGTTCAGCTTCCTTCTGTCTGAGATATCTTTGGCTCTCTTTTCCATTAGTTTTAAGCAAGTCTCAATAATGTCAGGGCATTCCGACCAGGAGTACCAAATGCATTTGGCTAATATTATCCCAGAACACACCTCATTCCACCCCATTTGTAGCGCAGTAGCTATGGTGGCTTAGTGGTTGACACAGAGCTTGACAACAAGAAGGTTGGCAGGTCAGCAGTTCCAGACCTGAGTGCTGCATGGTGGAGTGAACATTCATTGTCTGTCCTAGCTCTTCCAATCTAGCAGTTCAAAAGCAAGAAATTGCAAGTAGATAAATAGGTTCAGCTTTGGCAGGAAAGGTAACAGGGTTTTGTGAGCTTCATTCCTGCCACATGACCACAGAAATGTCTGCAGAGACAGACAGCGCTGGCTCTTTGGCTGTAAACCAGTGGTTCCCAATGTGGGGCCCACGCCTAAGTCAGTACATTGGCTGACTAGTGCTTTGGGGAATTGACTTAGGCTTCTGGGAACTGAAGTTCAAAACCCAAAGGTCAGAAAGCACTGTTGTAAACAGAGATGAGTACTATCACCCAGAGTTGGACATGTTTGGTGTTCTGGAAATAATAGGCAGCAGCCAGCAATACGAGCCAAACACACAACTTTATTCGGAATAAGAATAGGTGACCAGAGCTAACAACACACCCTCACATTCCTTATTTATCTCCGATCAGAACTGACAGTTGGGAAAAACCGTTGGAATCATTGACATTTCTATCTTGTGTATTTCTAGTTCAGAACCTTCCTGAAGTCTCGTTAGACTTTGGACCATAGTAAAGCAAATACTGTACATATTAAACTCTATCACAACAAAGACAAAATGGCAAACATGTTTCCTTAAATACACAACAACATGACCGGCTTTTGAGCACGGGAAACCTTTACCTTTATCTATTCCTTCGTATCCATTTCCTTTGTTCCAGTATATTTTGTAGAAAATTAGGACTTTTCAATGATTTTTTTTTTGTTTCACTAGGGTCTGGCAATTTTGTTGCTAGAATTCAGATCTTATTGTTCAGAGCAGTTGGCTTCTTCGTTAACGAGAGACCTGTAGCTCAGAGGAACAGAGTCTTTTCGCTTCTTTCTACAGAGGTGTAGCTGCTATACTGTGACATTTAACTTGGGCAAAGGATGCTTCACAGAGTTTTTCCTAGATCTTTTACTAGTTAACCTATCATCAGACAGAAAAGGCAACAGGGAAAAGGAGGCTGCTACTGCAATCAGATATTGGCCAAGAACATCAGGGTGGCACCTTTCACAGCAAACAGCATGCACACAGCATGGAAAATGCCTGCCACAAGAAAAGCCAGGAATATCCCTGCAAGGGTGTGGCTTGAGCGTGCGCTTTCCCTCTTGTATGGGACCAAACAGGAACCATAAGGTAGAACAAGGGGTGCAATGAAATTGCTGAACACAAATGCTTTGCTATCGCAGGGACAAGCAGTAGGCTTTGTGCTAGTGAGGTTTCATTTTGTATCGCTACCCATGTCACCTAATTGTGGAATGAGAAATAAGCTAGTCCATCACATTGTCTCAGATAGGTAAAGGTAAAGGTCTCCCTTGCTCAAAGCCAGTCGTAACCGGCTGTAGGGTTCAGTGCTCATCTCTGTTTATAGCCAAAGAGCCAGCGCAATCTGCGTCTGCAGATGTTTCCGTGGACATGTGGCAGGCATGACTAGACACCGGAATGCACAGAATGCTGTTTACCTTCCCTCTGAAGTGGTACCTCTTTATCTACTTGCAATTTCTTGTTTTTGAACTGCTAGGTTGGCAGGAGCTGGGACAGAGATGGGAGCTCACTCCGTCGTGCAGCACTCGGGACTTGAACTGCTGACCTTCCAGTCATCAAGTTCAGTGTCTTAACCCCTAAGCCTTAGATACTGGGAGCCAAAAAGCTTATCTCATCTACGTAACAACCCCACACTACAACAAACCGTATATTTATTCTCCAGTGTGTTTACAGAGGTTTTTACCAATTATTTAAAAGGTCATATCAAGCCTCCCGATTTCTCTGCTCCCATTTTTCTTACCACAATGCTGCCAAGGTACAACTATCTCCTCCAACCCTGGCGTGAGCTTGATTCCTGGGCACAGGGTCTGCCCCTCCCCCAGGGTCGCCTGAATATCAGTGTTTTTTTCCAACCCTCAGTCCTTCCTCACAGGTAGGAAGCACATCACACAACTCATTAGTAATTTACTGCTACAGTAATTTTTATAATTACTGCCAGGAGGCTTCATTAAATTTGATCTAATGAATAAATATTGTATTTTCAACGTGATTACCAGCACAGCTTAAGCTGTGTGCCATAAACAATTATTTTCCCCAATACTCAGTACGTCTTTGACTATTGAGCTTTTAAAAAATATTTCGTGAAGAATTTAACAATATATGTTATCATGGTGCACTTAGTAATGTCTGAAGGCAAAGAATCAATTGGCAAGGGGCACATGTGGCTGACAAATACAAGGGATAGCAAAAGACTCAATAATTACTCTCAGTAAATATAATAGCTAAAATGTAGAGTAAGGACCGAGTATCCTTAGCATGTGCTGACTGTATTATAGGCTCAGTTCCACAAAACGTTCCAGGCCTTGAACTAGAACTGCAATTTTTGAAAAAACAATTTTATTAAATTTGAGCCATATTTTTGAGACTTTCCCATCATTTTCCATATAGCTCCGTACCAGATAACTTTGGTCTTGAGGTTGCTTTGGAGTACAACTTCCACCCCATTACTTCTTACCATTGCCAAGGCTGATCCATGTTTGCAGGACTTGGAAATCCAAGAGATCTGGAAGGCCAAAAGGGCTTCTTATAGGAAAGGGACTGGGTTTCTTATAGGAAAACAGTGATGCCGAACCTTTTAGAGACTGAGTGCCCAAACTGCAACCCAAAACCCACTTATTTATCGCAAAGTGCCAACATGGCAACAGGGGAGGGAGGCAACACTCCCATTGGGCTGCTGGGCAGAGGGGTGGGGTGAACTCTGTGCTGGAGGAGGGAGAAAATGCTCCCATTGGGCTGTTGGACAGAGGGGTGGGGCAAACGCTGTGCTGGGGAGGAAGTGCTCCCATTGAGATGCTGGACCTCTGTGGGGCAAACTCTGTGCTAGGGAGGGAGGAAGTGCTCCCGTTGGGCAGAGTGAACTCTGTGCTGGGGTAACCGCATGGGTGCCCATAGAGAGAGCTCTGAGTGCCACCTCTGGCATGCATGTAATAGGTTCGCCTCCACTGGTCTAGTATAATTAATACATTTCACTGTAGTTTGGATTGGCAGCATCATTGATGACTTTATAGCTGTTGGCAAACTCAAGATTTTTCTCTGAAGGTGATGCAGAAGGGAACACTGACTGTTGTAAATGTAGAGCTCAATTTACAGTGCAAATGTACCCCTCCATTCTCGCTCTTCTTGACCTCTCAGCGGCTTTTGATACCGTCGACCACGGTATCCTTCTGGACCGGCTACAGGGGTTGCGGATCCAGGGTACTGTGTTGGCCTGGTTCTCCTCCTTTCTGAGTGGCCGGACCCAGTCGGTGTGGGTGGGGGGCGTGGAGTCGAGTCCAAGACAGCTCACATGTGGGGTGCCTCAGGGCTTGGTTCTCTCACCCCTACTCTTTAACATCTACATGAAACCTGCCTGTATCTAGCCTAATTGACGTATCCTTTGTGAACTTGTTTCGTCTATCTAGTCTGCTATAGCATTGTTCTGTTATGAGGTAAGTCACAGACATGTAGAAAATCAGTGGTTCAAAAGTATTCCTGGTTAGCATTACCAAAAATTAAAGGTTGATTTTATATAGATGATGTCTGTGTTAAGAGACCAATGAATTATGCTAAAATTGCAATTATGGGTGTCCGGGGGTAAGCAGTTCTTGTCCAGGCCAAGTATATCTATGTCAAACCACCATCAATGAAAGAGTGTTAGACACTGAAGTACATATGAATAGAAATCTGCCTGCCCAATGAGTAAAATGAGTTGTAGAACAAATGGGAAGTGGTGTCTCACGTATCTGCTTAGATACAGATTCAGATAGCTTAGGAACTTGAAGACCACTTGGGGGGATCATGTATGTCTTTTTCCTCCTGTATAGAAGAACCTTCCCTGGTTGAGGAGGATCTTATAAGCTATGTACATAAAATGGATGAGGATATCAACGAGACCAAAAAGGTTAGGTGTCCCCAATAGTCATGCACAGTGCCATGTGTAGCAGAGAATGGTGGGAGTAATATCAACCAGAGTTAGGTCCAGTTGAGTGCAGTTAGGAAGGATTCTGATAGTGATGCCTATAATTCCTTTATATAAGAGTTATAAATTTTAGATTAAGTACACTGTGGATGGGTGTACTCATGTCAGGTTTGTACATCCAGAGACGCTGGTATCATTTATTTATTTATTCTAATTTGTATTGCCGCCCAACTCCGAAGACTCTGGGCGGCTCACAGAAAATAAAACCAATATCAGTTTCAAAAGCAACAAAAACCCATTTAAAAACTACTGACAACAATATTAGAAAGATAAAAAGCTTGAAAGAGCTTAAAGGAGAGAGTGTTCTGCTAAATTAGCCAGCAGGCCAGGGTTACCATGTTGCTTGTGCTCCACAGCCAGGTTTTTAACCCTTTCCTGAAGGGCAGCAACTCCGTCTGGAGACGCAGCTCACATGGATAGATATGTCTTCAGAGGTGCGATACGCGCAAGTTACGCTATTTTAGACGCTTGAGAAAGCTATTCAAAATGTCCCGTTACCGGTAGGGCATCGGAAATCTGTCTACAACTGCCTGATGCTGCCCGCCGCATGGGAACCCACCGATGGAATAATTACACTTTGGCCCCCGACATTATCTCAGGAACAGCCTATTCAGTGACCCAGTGCACATAGTGACTTTGCCACGGACTATGATATATGATATATAGACTTTCTTTGTTGTCATACACCAACTTTGAGGCGAACCGTGGTACCCTTTCGGGTGATTGCCAACACGTGTATAATTTGTAGTATTGTGGGTTCTCATTAGTGCGTTTGTATGGTTGAGGCTTATCGTATATTGTTGTACTTTTGGTTTATGGGTGTAGTGTAGTGAATTGTGTTATATGACATACCAGATATAACTGTGTCAAGTTTACACACCCTAACCTTTCTCTCAGATACCTCACCATAGGACTAGTATGTGAATACTTTCTTTTATTAAAGACACATTCCTGATTTTCTCCTATTTCCATTTGGGAGTGTTGTTGCTTCCTGCGCTTTTTGACGCAGCTCAATTGGCAGGAGGTTCCATAGGGCCGGAGCAGATACTGAGAAGGCCCTCTTTCTGATACTAGCGAGACGAGCCTCTCTAGCAGATGGGCACAATGAGAGAGCCTCTCTGGTCTGCTCTGGTGGGACGGATAGATGTTCTTGGGGTGACGCGGTCTCTTAAGTATCCTGGCCAGTGGATATTAGGGATGGGATGAAAGATCTTGGTTGATCTAAAGTGATTATTAATATTTAGGATTTGATCAGTGTAGGAACAAAAAATCCTTAGTAAGGGATGCAGAACTAACGCCCATGGCCTCAGGTTCTGGGAATGATTGAGAAAGGCAGGAGGAGTTATGATGTGGATGACATAGAAAGGGAATAGCTTGGCATTATATTATCGATCGTCTGCTCCATGATATAGAGATTTAGGGACACTAAAGGCAAGTACAGTACTGTAATTGTTCTTTTGTGACATAGAAAGCTACATCTTTAACGTCATTAGCGTAGAAAAATATGCCCTCAGGTGTCCTATGCAGGATGTTGAGCTTTTGAAGTGGACTGTGTGTAGATTCAGAAAAGAACTGTTGTTGCGTGATAAAAATATATTTATTTATTTCTGTATTTATGTCCCCAAGTGAAATAGATGGGGGAAACAAATCCAATCTAAATGTGGATAGCAAGGCAGAGTAAAGCAAAAGTGAGTGCTCTTATAGTATTGTCCTATGGACTCTGGCAGCATGGTGTCACTGGAATAATAAAAAATAACCAAAGGTTCCACTCAATAGAGATGGAAATGGGTAAGCATTGTCTGAACGATCTACAAACAGTTGAGAACAGGAGGAAACAGTGGGGTGGAATCTATTACGTGGTGAATCAGATTAGTGGGATGCAATAGGTTCCGCTACACAAACTGATGAAACTGGTGAAAACTGCAACAGAAGGAACAGGTTGTACTCCAAGGCATGACGTCAGTAGTGGGTCAGTGCTGGAAGTGTCCAGCAGAGGGTACAAGAGGGCTCTACTCCATACCCTAACATCAGTGGCTAAAAAGGCAAAACAATCACAGGCATAAATAGCCTCACAGCGCTCAATGCACTGTCTGGGTGCACCACAAACCAATTAACATTTTGTCCCCAACATGTTGGGTCCTTTTTTCTTTTTTAAACAAAAGTGACCTCTGGGGAAACCTAATAAGATATAGAACTGGGATTCTCAACCTGTGGCCCGTAGGCCAGATGCAGCCCACGGCACCATTTCATGTGGTTCCCCATCGCCTCCACCATACCAGGAAAAACCATGTGGTGGATGAAGGGCCAAATGGCTGTCTGGCCCCCGAAGCTGTCTGAGGGAGCGTGACCCGGCCCCTGGCTTTAAAAGGTTGAGAACTCATCATATAGAAAGTATATAAATGTGGACAGTAAAGGCTCCATTCCATAACCTGACATCAAGAGGTAGACCTCGAGATTGGTGATAAAGACCTGTGAGGAGTTTCACAGCGCGATCGCTGTGACTCATTGGCACACCAGGGGTCATAAATCGTGGGTGATTGTTCTCCTTACCTCATCTGTTTTTCACGCTGTAACTGAGAGGCCCCCGTTAGGGCCTCTACTCAAGGCTTTTGGCCCTCCCCACAATGCCCAGAGATGGCACGCAGTCATATAGCTATCACGCAGCTTTCCGGCCAATTAGCAAGGTGAGCACGAGGCAGGCATGCCGATATTTAGCCAATTAAGTAAACTTATGTTATCGCAGGTAACCAATGAGAATATATTGCATACCCTCTCTGGAATTTTCTTTGTCCTGTTATTCCTAATAAAGTCCAACCGGACTGCCTTGCTTTTATGCCTCTTCATGAATCAAGCCTCCATTGTCTCCTTGGTCCCAAGAACACTTCATCTGGTGACCCGCGCCGTGATTGCCAGATCCCAACTCCCCGACTCCCCAGCTGGCATAGCCCCCTGGTGCATCACAGCTTTTTTAAGCTCCCTCAGCTTTCGAGCTCCCGATTGTGAGTATGGGGGGGGGGGGGGGGGGGGAACTTTCGTTAGGGCAAAAGACCCATGCAAAAGAATTGCAAAGACTCACCAAGGAGAGCGGATGTCCAGACATCACGCTTAGTAGTTTAGAAGACTTCGTTAAGGAAGTCGAATGCCAATGTCCTTGGTACCCAGAAATTGGATCACTCAAACGGGATGATTGGCACAGAATTGGAACAATTTTATTGGAAGAACCGAGGGCAGCGGTTCATCATTTATTGATTTGGCACAGAGTTAATGAGGCAGTCAGGAAGCTAGTACCAGCAGAGGCATCCCTGGCCAATCCTCTGACTCATCCACCCGAGGACCCACCACCTCCTTATCCAAAAGTGCTGCCTGCTATTTTACCACCTACGGCACCATTGATGCCGCCCATCCCGAGCCTAGTTCTCCAGGCGCCGCCTGCCTGCCCTGGCAGTGTGATGGGAAATATTCGCTCTGCTATACATCGAGCCAAGAGCGATGGGGTCTTGTCGCTGGAGGAGGGGGAAGAGTGGCTAGGGGAGAGTCCTTCTGCTTTTCCCATTACGGTTGAGATGGGGGTGGGGGCGGATGGGAATCCAGAGGAACGTATCCACTGGCAAGCTCTGTCATATACAGTAATTAGGGAACTTAATAAAGCTGTTAGAGAGTCTGGTGTCCGTTCACATTTTGTGCAAGGGTTGCTTGAGGGAATTGGAAACGGGTACATAATGATGCCTCAAGACTGGAAGGATTTGTTTCGAATGATTTTGACTGCTTCACAGTATGTTGTCTGGGATAGTGAATTCCGAGCGGCTGCAGTGGCGGCTGGTACGCCACAAAACACCCCTGAGCAGATTTATGGAGCGGGTGCATTTGCTGACCTCCAACAGCAAATGCAACTCCCCCGGGAGTCTTTTCACCGCACATTCATGTGCGTCATGAGAGCCTTTAAAAGGGTCCCCGTCTCTGGGAAACCCACACGCTCTTTTACTTCCACCCGGCAGCAGCCCACTGAACCCTATCCACAGTTCATTGATAGATTGAAGGAAGCCATACAAAGACAGGTAGACAACCCTGATGCCCAAGGAGAACTCCTGAAACGGCTGGCTTTTGAGCAGGCCAATGCCGATTGCAAGAAGATTTTGCAAAATGTCATTCACCGCCCCGAGTATAGTTTAGCTGACATGATTCAAGCCTGTATGGAGGTGGGCACTCAAACACATGCAATGGCCCTTCTGGCTGGAGCAATTCGTACCGGAAACAAGCCCACTGGTAATTGTTTCAACTGTCAGAAACCGGGCCACTTCAAGAAAGACTGTCGCGCCCCCGGAGGGGGAGCGCACAAGGGGGGTGGGAAGGATGTCAAGCGCCCCAACAAGAAGTGCCCCCGGTGTGGCAAAGGATACCATTGGGCTAGCCAGTGCAGAGCCAACCCCTCACAACAGGGAAACTAGATACCGGGCCCTCCCCGGGCCCCGGGAAAATTAAGGGGACACGGGTCGATCAGCGCAAGGCTGCTACTGCTGGCAGCGCTGGTCTCGATCTCGTTAACACACAGGACATGACAACTGCGTTGCCTGGGGAGCTTATCCTGATGCCTGCCGACCTTACTGGCCCCTTGCCAAAAGGGACCGTTGGTCTGGTACTGCCACGTTCATCAGCGGCCAAACATGGCATCATGATAGTTCCTGGCGTGATAGACGCAGACTACACAGGCATCATTTATGTACAATTTTGGAGTCACCTCCCATTGCAACTGCGCAAGGGGGACTCCTGGGCACAATTGATCATTGTTTCTTATGAGACCCCAGGGGGAGCGGAGCCCGCCCTTCGCAGAGGGGGGTTTGGTTCCACCCGTGCCGGGGCTGATGGAGACACCTATCATCCACAGGTTGCCGCCCTTCGAGAACAGATAGGACAACAGAAGCCGACCCGTAAGTATTGGGTAAACGGTAAGTTGTTGGAAGGCCTGTTAGATACGGGGGCGGATATTTCTGTGATAGCCGCTGGGCACTGGGATCCCTTGTGGCCAACCGAAACCGCTCCCTCAGTTTGGGGCATCGGTGGTAGCCAGGCCTCCCGGAAAAGTGCTCAGTGGTTATCTGTCAGTCTCCAATCTGGTGGGCCTGAGATCGCTCGCATCAAGCCCTGTATTTTGCGAATTGATCTCAACTTGTGGGGGAGGGATTTGCTGGCCCAAGTTGGCACCACCCTCATAACTCATGGATAGCCATCAACATTGTGCTCTTCCCCTCTCGTGGAAGACCGATCAAGCCGTGTGGGTGGAGCAATGGCCACTTCCGCAAGAGAAGTTGACTGCGCTTAAGCAGCTTGTCCAGGAACAGCTGGACGCCGGTCACATTGAGCCGACTAGTAGTCCGTTCAATACCCCGGTATTTGTCATCAAAAAGAAGTCTGGGAAGTGGCGGTTGCTCCATGACCTGCGGGAAATCAACAAGATAATTGAGCCGATGGGCTCGCTTCAGTGTGGAACCCCAAACCCAAATTTGATACCCCATGATTATGAGATGGCTGTCATTGACCTCAAGGATTGTTTTTATACCATTCCCCTTCAGGAAAAGGACCGGAAGTATTTTGCTTTCACGGTCCCAGTGTTGAATAACTCCCAGCCCACAGTCCGGTACCATTGGAAGGTATTGCCAATGGGAATGCTCAATAGCCCCACCATGTGTCAGTTTTATGTAAATGCAGCTCTCATGCCGTACAGAAAGGCTTACCCTAATTTGATCATATATCATTACATGGATGACATCTTGGTGGCCGGGACCTCCCTCCCAGAAGGGTGGCTCCCTCGCCTTCAGGAGACCCTGAGCCTTTATGGCCTAATAATCGCCCAGGAAAAGGTTCAGTTGGCCGAACCTTTCTCCTATCTAGGGCACCGCATGATGGCTGCGTATTCTATGCCAGCATTGCCACGGATTGAAATTCCACCTACTGTTAGTTATGTCACCCTGCAGCAGATACTTGGAGCTATCAATTGGCTCCGCTCTTATTTTAAGCTTACCACCGCTGCGCTCAGCCCCCTCTTTGATGCTCTTAGAGCAGGGAAGAATCCAGGAGATCTGATCACCCTTACCACCCCGCAACGGGAGGTCCTTTCCATGGTTAATTCCGCCATGGCCGAGGTCTGGGTTGATAGGGCTGAGCCAAATTGCCCTCCCAAGCTCCTTTGCTTGGGAGATGTGAAACAATTATATGCTGTCATACATCAGGAGCCTTCAGATGGGAAAATTCGTATTTTAGAATGGTTGTATCTTTCACACACCACAAAGAATACCATTACCCCCTTTTTGAGCATGCTGGCGCAGGTCATCTCTAAAGGCCGCCGCCGCTGTCTCGCCCTGTTTGCCCTGGATCCCATGGAGATTGTGGTTCCCGTCCCCCTCGCAGTTTGGGAGGCGGGACTGCGCTCTTCTATCGAGCTGCAACTTGCTATGGCAGATTTTACAGGCCAGGTAGTGTACCACTCTCCTAAGGATCCTCGGCTCCAAGTTGCTCAGCATATACCTTTGAAGCTTTTCCACCTCCTCTCTCCCACACCCCTTTCGCCGGCTCTCACTGTCTTCACTGATGGTAGCCCGAGCCGTGGGGTAGTTGCCTGGCAGGAGCAGGGGACATGGAAAAGTCAATTTACGCTGCCACAGCGCTCGCCACAGCGCGCAGAGCTTGCGGCGGTTGTCCTTTCCTTTAGTTTGTTTCAGGATCAGCCTGTTAATTTGATCTCTGATAGCCTATATGTCACCAATGTCGTGTCCAACATTGTGGGAAGTTATGTGTCACCTTCAGTAGATAGCAACTTGCTGTCACTGTTCCTGTCTCTACAGATGCTGCTCCAACGGAGAACAGTACCCTTTTTCATTGCACACATTCGTAGTCATCAGCCATTCCCCGGCCCCTTGACCGAAGGGAATGACCGTGCAGATGGCGCATTACGTGCCATGTACTGTTCCCCCATTGAAAGCCATGCTTTGCATCATCAGAATGCCAAAGCTCTTGCTAAAGAGTTTAACATTCCCCTTGCGGATGCAAGGGCCATAATTCAGCAATGTCCACAATGTTCACAACAGCCCCAGAATCCTGCTGCAGGAGTAAATCCTCGCGGTCTGGGTGCTAATCAGCTTTGGCAGATGGATGTTACCCATTTTGCACCTTTTGCACCATGGAAATATTTACATGTTTGTGTTGACACCTACTCTGGCTATATCTGGGTCACGCCCCAGAAGGGAGAAAAAGTCAAACACGTTTGCAATCACCTTGTCCGCTGCTTCGCGGTCATGGGAAAAACTGACCGTTTGAAAACCGATAACGCCCCCGCCTATTGCTCTACTGCCCTAGCAGAGTTTTGTACCCGCTGGCAGATTGTCCACACATTCGGCATCCCTTATAATTCTCAGGGACAGGCCGTGGTTGAGCGGGCTAATAGAACCCTGAAAGAGGCACTGGATCGCCAAAAAAGGAAAGGGGGAACTATCCCCCTCTCACTTCCGGAAAAGGAGGAGTGGCTTGCTAGTGTACTGTTCACGCTAAACCACCTTAACTTGTCTCAATTTAATTCTCAATTCTTATCCAGGGCTCAGCGTCACTACCGCCAGCTTGAGGTCCTGCCTGCCCCCCAGGTCCAGTACAGACGCCTGCCGGACCCGGAGTGGAAAGGGCCTGTTCCCCTCATCACCTGGGGGAGGGGCTACGCCGCAGTGTCTACGCCTGAAGGTCCTCTTTGGGTCCCTGCCCGGTTTGTTCGGCCGTGGAAGCATGGCATGGCATCAGGGTCTCAGCAACCCCATTCCAAACTTCGACCTTCACCTGGACGAGCCCCCAGAGAGGAGACGGAACCGAGGGGAAAGGCGAAGGGGGCAGAACCCGCCGATAACCTGGGGCCAGGTGAAAGCATTGTCGGCTGAAGCCCAGTCCGTGCTGGACGAAATCCAGGTGGAAAAGACTCCTGAGAACTTTGTTGTTGCTATCATAGCTTGTCTAAATGCTAATTCTATAATGATTCTTTGTTGCTACATGCTTCTCTTTCCAGGAGCGCTTGCTGTCCAAGATGAGCTGTCTCAACGCTTTGATTATAACCTGTGGTATAAGCTTGCCCGCATTTCTAATCAAACTGAGTTTTGCCTTAAGCAAAGCGTTGACTCCTATCACCTGTTAAGCACCTGTCTTATTCCCATTTGCTACAGTCCCCAAAACGTCAGTAGGTCGGTGTTGGGTTACGATATGGCCGACTTCAATGACCAGGTCAAAAACAAATATGCTCTTAGCCCCTTTTGGGGCCAGGCAACCAAAAGGCTACCCTTTGATGCCCTGTCTCTCTATACTCCTATTGTAGCTGTTAGTGATGCCAGTAAATGTGCCAGGGTTGTGAACTGTACTCAACATAAGTCAAAGCCCCGCTGTTTCCAACCCGGTCGCGGTCTAAATTGCACCGGGAGAGAAACAGAGGACCTTCATTTTAACTTTCAGCACATTCTGTTGCCTTCTGGGTGGTTCTGGACCTGTGGGTCACGAACTTGGAACTATATTCCTGCTAACCTCTCTACAACCACTTGTTGCCTTAGTCGTATGATTGTTGCTTTGCCCAACCGCACTACGCTGGTCCATCAGCATCCGGCCCGCAAACGCATCGCCCGGGGTACTGCCGCTGAGCAGTTACCCTCTGATTGCGATAGCACTGTTAAGGTGCTTTCCCAGGCTGAGTACACATCCTTAGCCATCAGTCTCGTTGGCGTGCCTGGCCTGGCAGCCGGGAATGCCAGGCAGCTTGGGAAGCTTGCTTGTGCATTTGTAAAAGCCATTAATCACACTTCCCAAGCTATTAGCCTCCTGAACAGGGAGCAATTTCAGCTTCGCAATGCCATTTTGGATAACCGTGCTGCAATCGACTATTTGCTTATGTTGCATCATCAAGGTTGCGAGTCTGTGCATAATATGTGTTGCTTTAACTTATCTGATAATTCTAATAAGGTACAAAACCAATTGGATTCTTTAACCAAAATTGTTTCTGATATTAAGCAAAACCCTTTGCCTTCGTGGTGGAGCACTCTTTGGTCCTGGCTTCCCAACGGAGCTTGGGTACGAATCATCCTACAGTATGGTTTAATTATTCTCGCCATTCTGATAACTGCTTGTTGCTTTATTCAATGCATACCTTCGTTGCTAGCCACCTGCCTGCAAGTATTTCGCTTCCGGCCCCGTGCACGCAAGGACCAAATTTATTATGCTTATAAGCTTCTTAAAAACAGAAGGGGGAAGATGTGAGGAGTTTCACAGCGCGATCGCTGTGACTCATTGGCACACCAGGGGTCATAAATCGTGGGTGATTGTTCTCCTTACCTCATCTGTTTTTCATGCTGTAACTGAGAGGCCCCGTTAGGGCCTCTACTCAAGGCTTTTGGCCCTCCCCACAATGCCCAGAGATGGCACGCAGTCATATAGCTATCACGCAGCTTTCCGGCCAATTAGCAAGGTGAGCACGAGGCAGGCATGCCGATATTTAGCCAATTAAGTAAACTTATGTTATCGCAGGTAACCAATGAGAATATATTGCATACCCTCTCTGGAATTTTCTTTGTCCTGTTATTCCTAATAAAGTCCAACCGGACTGCCTTGCTTTTATGCCTCTTCATGAATCAAGCCTCCGTTGTCTCCTTGGTCCCAAGAACACTTCAAAGACCGAGTCTGAAGAGGGGATATATGATAAGAGATTAACTCCAGGTCTCAACATCAATGGTATGTCGGTGTCTGGAGGGTCAATAAGTTTCACCCCATGCTCTGACTATATTCTCAAGAAGAAACACTTCACTAGCATTTTCTGCATCTGTCCTCCATCCAGATCAAGGGAGGGAAGACTGTACTCAGCAACCTGATGCCAGTGGTGTATTTGCCCTCAATTGGAGGGACTGCTAATAACAGACTCTACTCTGTAACCTGATATTGATGGTGAGGTAACTTTAAATCAGAGGGACTACTCCCATATTTTCTACATCTGTGTCTAGTACAGTGAGAATGACTGACTCCACTCTTTAACCCGATTATCAATGGTGAAGCTGCTCTCAATTGGAGACTGTTCACATGAATTATTTATTTATCTATCTATATGCAAAGAAAGCAGCAGACTCCAGTATGTAAACTGATATCAATGGTGAAGCATCTTTTAATGGAGACTGCTCACACGAAATCTTCAGCATTTGCAAGGAAAGCAACAGATGGAGGGATGGCTCACATAAAATCTGCATTTGTAAGGAAAGCAGAAGACTCCAGCCTGGCTCAATATGTTTGAGGGGAAAAAGTTCCATTTCTGGGTAAGCTTACAGCACCTGGTATTCCCAGACGGTCTCCCATTCAAGTACTAACCAGGCCCAACCCTGCTTAGCTTCCGAGATCAGGTGTGTTCAGGGTGGTATGGCCAAAGCTGGGGGGGAAAGGGGGGAGTTGGTGGCTCCAGATTTGAGTAACAGTACATTGAGTTTGTTTTAACTGTTAGGATCCTTTAACTTATTTATTTTGTAGACGGTGGTAAGTGTTTTCATAAACGGAGATACTTAAAGAGGGTAAATAGATAAAAATTATCTAACTAGATAATGGCATTTAGGAAATGTTATAAAGTACTCAATACATTAATTAAGAATGTAAAAACCCATAAAGGGTAATCAATCTGAAGATTGGGAAAATAAATAAGATATAAAATTCAATCCCTATGTCAAAAATCTAAGTAAATAACATTATTTAGAAACTAGATAAATAACTTACTGGAGACTATTTAGGAAATATAAAGACCCATGGGGGTAAGCAATCTTAAAAAAATGGAATTTAAATATTAAGCAAGAACTACAAAATCGCTAAATCACTATCAGTAAAAAAGGGAGGGGGAAACGGTTGGTCTTAGCACGAAGGGAGCTCTGGAAGACACGTCTGACTCTTGCGGTGGCAAAGAAAGAACTGAGGATTGGGGCGGCTCGCTCCTGATTGGCATGAAGGGCAGAGTCTGAGACTCCTACAAAGCTATGGAAGATTTCCAGATTGAACTGCACATGCGCGAACTAAACCCATTAGTGTGGTTTCACAGGGACCACGAAGAAGAATTTCTGCTACCGGTTCTGGTGAACTGGGGCAAACCTGCTGAATCCCACCACTGCCCGGCCCCCAGCTTTAAAAGGTTGAGAACTCCTGGGTTAAAAGGACAACTGTCAAGATACATTTGTAGTGTATAAGAATGACCTAAATCTTTCCTTTACTATTTCTAATGAAGAAACTGATCTGAACTTTTTTACATGACTATATTGGAATACAGTAATAACTTCTGATTCTCTGTAAAGTTGCCTTATTCTGAACTGGAGCTATGGTTCTGTCTTGACTTCGCAATGGTTTGCTCCTCCATGTGTACTCTTTCCATTTTTAACTCAACTGAGTGTGACTTACCACTACTACAATGTCAAGGTTTTTCTGTTGTTAGAACACGCTTATGTATATGCTTTGAACTTTTATTTTTTAATGTAACTTTTCAATTCCTTATAAGATAGTAGAAAAATTAAAAGAGCTACTTCCATATTCCTGTTACTCTGTAAAAGTAAACAGTCTTGGTCAGTGCCTTTTTGGATATGTAATTATTAGATCTGATATTAGTATATTTCTCTATATAGGAAAAGGAATTACAGGCCATAAAATCTAGCGAAAATTTAACCCACTTAAATAAAATTTCTACCTTAAGGGAAACCACATGAATGTTCCTTATTTAGCTAGCAGAGCATGTAACGTTAATGAAACTAACCCAGCACAGATGTTAGCAAAAGAAATTGTGTTGTTAGAGGGCGGAGAAAATGTTACCATTAAATTCGCCATCTGTATCTCCAGATTATTCACACGTGTTCACTGGGATAGTCAAAGTGGGCATAGATCTGAAGCCTGCCTGAAAGGACCAACACTAGCAGTGCCTGCTATTTTCCCCAGAGCCAATCCCCAGTGATAGGCAGGAAACAACAAACATCTATGATTACCCAATAGATAAAACTAAACCAAGAGGCTGCACCTAAGTACTGTATCAAACTTCCATTTAATAGGAAAGGAAAGGCCAGCAAAGTGGATTCTTGCTGGTGTTGCTTTGCTTGTAAGTTTGTGACTGTGAATCACCAGGAGAGTCAAAAATTCTGTTGTATAAGTCTCTTCAATTTTAGGCACCTGCTTTCTCTCCATCAGTCTACATCAGTGATTGCCAGTCTTGGCCTCCAGCTGTTCTTGAACTTCAATTCCCAGAAACTCTGACCAGCTGGTGTGTTGACTTGGGCTTCTGGGAATTGAAGTACAAGAACAGCTGGAGGGCCAAGACTGCCCATCTCTGGTCTACATCCACATTTGGTTTTGGATATGTAAGAGTGAACACAAATATAGGAACAAGTGTCTGTACCCATAAACTTCTAAGAATGGGGTCACACACACTTTACCTCTCTCACAGTAGCCCTAAGGAAGATA
Organism: Bradypodion ventrale; assembly: GCA_035047345.1. NCBI lineage: Eukaryota > Metazoa > Chordata > Lepidosauria > Squamata > Chamaeleonidae > Bradypodion > Bradypodion ventrale. The sequence continues at coordinate 285,815,770 of JAWDJE010000001.1, read as the reverse complement.
AAGGATTATTCATATGAGAAACACTTAAGGATTTGCTACATACCTACACCAGTTAAAAGGAAAGTGCAATCAGGAAAGCTTCTTACTTTTCCTAGTACTGGAAGATCAAAGTAATTCAATGTTTGTTATCTTTTAATCACTAGTTTCTGGTAATACAGTGTGTGTGTGGGGAGAAGGCTCAACTATTCTGATCAGGGATTGCAACTGAGAGAATTCAGATATGCACAAAAGGTTCCTGTTCCTCCTCAACTGGAAGACCTTCTGTCTTAAAGGAGATATTCTACCTTTGCACATACAACTGGTGCTCTCTGCTGAAATGAAGGAACACTCACATACATAGAGAGGCACACGACGTTAACAGATGCTATATGAAATATCAGTTTTCATTTTCAAAAGAAAAATATTTTAAGCATTTTTTTAATTATCAAAACTGCATTTTGTATATAAGAGCTTCATGGATCACAGAATCTATTGATAGGGTTTATGAAACTACGGAAGACAATGCATGAATATTGTGACTATATTTTCCTGTTTTTGAAGAAAGCCTGCAGAAAACTGGAACAGGAGCTGCATGTCCACCATACACAGATAAAATAGTAGCTAAGGAATCTCTACAGGGGGTTTATGAAGCAGGAATGCAGGCAATCATGACATAGCATTGTTTAACAAACTGTTTTTAACAAAGTACTGGGATGGGTATCTTGTGCATCTCCTAAAATTACTGGCTGTGAGCTGATAGGAGCTACAGCCCAATACAGAGGGTAAAACAAAATAGCAAAGATTTTCCCCTCAAATGTTTCATTGGAAAGTAATTCTCCCATCCTATCTATTAGTACGATTTCTAGCTAGTCATGTGTTTTACTATATACAATGTCCTATATTACACAGCTCCAAGCTGTGCAAAAGCATGCCATTTTAAAACTATGAAAAGGCATTGTCTGAACAACTCAAAAAGGGGTTTGTTATTCTGTTCCCTTTGTACAACACTCAACACAAAAATGAGTTTTGCAGCAGTTACTTCAAATGTTACAACACGGTTCTTTTCACTGCTTGAGTGCTTCCAGCCCCTTATTCTATGTAGTAACATGTTACAGTAGAACTCTGTATAGTGATCACCTCATACAGCAATGAAATCACATAGCAATGAGGCTTGGAGGGGAGAAGCCGTTCTGCATAGCGATAGTTCCTATGGGAAAATCCGTACGATTTTCCAATGAGAAAACCCGCTTAGTGCCAAACATCATTGTATGGGTTTTTCCCATAGGGAAAATCGTCGTACAGATTTTCCCATAGGGAAGATCGTACAATGATGAAAACCGCATAGCAATCAGCTCCGTGGAACAGATTAAAATCACTATATGGGGTTCTACTGTAATTTTAAGCAAATACCATGTCAGTAGAATATACCATGTCACTAAATATACCATGCCCTGGCCCACTGAGATTCAGAAGAGCCACATGGTAAACATTTCTTTATATTCTTTGTGTCAAGCCACTACCATCCAAATGGATAAACAAGTATCTGCTGTGAATCTCATTAACAACTGATACCAATCTAGCATAAAAAACATGGAACACTTCTGACAGTGCTACAAACTCTCATCCAGTCAGATGGCAACAACAGGTTTGGTTTTGAAGTCTGTGGGTGTTTTTGACTCCAATTCTTCAAAAAATATATGCAGGAGTTTAAAAACAACGCTTCAAATCAAATGGATAGTTAACCATAATGTTGACATAGATGATGACCTCCAAGCAGCGCCAGAACTTCATTCTTGCATTTCAAGTTCTTTTTTCAGACTGTGGTTTATTTTTTTCAAGGAGAAAAAAAAAAGCAATTACTTGATGGTTATTTATGAACTGAGAGTATCATCGCATAAATATATACATACACTTATATGTTCATTACTAAAATATTTAGTAAGTAAGTAATATACCACCGTTCTGGACAAAAAAGTCAATGAGGATGGTAAACATATAACACACAATCCAATGTACTTCCTCCTTTCCTTCCGTGTCTAGGTCAGATGTGAAACTGCCAAAATGAAGGCAGCTTTTGGGTGAAATCATTCCATAGTGCCTTTTGCCTGACTTAGTATGAGAAAGAGTAGCTGGTAACAGAAGGTTGCTGTCACCAGGGTTCACCCAATTGTGGTTCAAAAATACCACAATCTTCTAGGCTTTTTTCTGTGTACCCCCATCCAATGTACTGCATCTCTTTAGCTGTAAAATATGTATCCTGCCCAATAAACCTTATGTTCACTTCTCACGTATTTATATATTACACCAACAAAATACAGGGAACACAGAACAGACCAATGTTTACAAGCCAGGAAAACATGTTGGGAAGATTACAGCTCTCCCGGCAGGAGTAGGGAAAAGAGTTTACTACAGAATTTACCTTTTCAAGTAAGCATGGACGTTGTCGTAGCCATGATACTTGGCCAAGTAAACCAGCACGCCTGTAGCACATCGGCCTTCCCGCTGTCTGCAGAAGCTACAGTTGCAAATTCCACGGCAAGGTGGGCAACGCCAGTTCTAAGCCAAAACACAGATATATATTTATGTATTTAGAAATGGGGGACTGCAGTGGCTTAGTGGTTAAGACGCTGAACTTGGAAGACTAGAAGTTTGATACCCGAATACTGCATGGCGGAGTGAACTTCTGTCTCTGTCCCATTTCCTGCCAACCTAGCAGTTTGAAAGCAAGAAATTGCAAGTAAATAAATAGGTACCAATTCAGTGGAAAGGTAAACAGCGTTCTGTGCACTCCGGTATCAAGGCTTGCCTGCCACATGCCCATGGAAACGTCCACAGGTACAAACAGCACTGGCTCTTTGGCTACAAAGAGAGATGAGCACTGAACCCTACAGTCGGATACGGCTTTTGATCAAGGGCAACCTTTACCTTTACTATTTAGAAATGGAAACTAAAGCATTTCCAGAACGGTTCATTCTCACTCATTCTCTTGTTGCTATCAGAGTCCAGCCAAGACTTTAAAGTTCACTAAAATCTCTCCACCTATTAATTCCAAAATAGGGCTAAAAAGGCCTATCTATTTATGCCTTTTCTTTCTGACAGTCCATAAAAGAGTCAAAGCAGTCTCGAAATAAAATCCTTACTGGATCCAGCAAAGCAGAGCTGACTTCTTCTCCGTAACGGTTGCGAAGACAAGGGCCGCAGAACTGGCCACGAACTCCTATACATTCTGGGTTACGACAGTTTGTCTTGGTGTCTGTCGTTTTCTGGCGACACTGGTGACAAGTAGAACCCTAAGAAAAGACAGCAGTCAAAGAGGGGGGTGGAAAGGTCAGTTTGTTACATATGCAACAGTCTTTCGAAAGCAATCACCACAGAGAGCCCTGCTGCTGTTTTGCAGAGCTAGAGATGTAAAATTTCGAAACATTTTGAAGCTTGGGGGGGGGAAAGACGGTTTTTTTCGGGGGACGGGGGACGGAAATTTTTGAAAAAATTGAAAATAATCTGATACCATACATATTTTTTTTTAGAAACAATTTATAAAATATTTTATTCATCATGTTAAAATAAAAGATTCCATAATATATTTTTTATTTTTTCAATTTTTCGAAGAAAAAAAAACTTCAGAAAAAAACCGGGGAAAAACGGTTTCCCCCACGATTTTTTTCGGTTTTTTACCGGGCCTTCACATCTCTATGAAGAGCGACAATACATTATAGGTCAAGGCAAGGCCTAACTACATGAACAAATTCTGGTTTTGAGTACTCCGATTCTACTCCCCATTTAACAACAAACCATCCGATTCTACTCCCCATTTAACAACAAACCATCTGTGTCTATTTTTACTGGAAAAAATGCAAATTAAAAAGCAACCTGTGGTTTTGCCACTATTATTTCTGGAGGACAAGACTTATCTGCCAACTTCTAAACTACAAGTTTGATGGCATTCTTGAGTGGATAATTTTATTATCATTATTAGAGAAAGCAGATTTCATGTATGGTATTCAAAGCCACTAACCATTCAAAGGTCCTGCAAGAGTTCAAAAACTTGCAGGTCAAGTGAGAAGAGGGAGAGAAGAGCCAATAAAACGCTATGAAACCTCTTGCATAGCCACACAAGTGTAACTATATGTAACTTGAGGGCCTGGGTGTCCTAGGCACAATTTCTTATGAAGGGTTTCTCCCACAGATAGCATGGTCCTAAACCATTAAAGGCTTTGTATGCAGTGGCTCAAGTGGCTAAGATGCTGACTGGAAGGTGACAGGTCAGCAGTTCGATTCCCGAGTACTGCAGGACGGAATGAGCTCCCGTCTTTGTCCCAGCTCCTGCCAACCTAGCAGCTCGAAAGCAAGAAATTGCAAGTAGATAAATAGGGACCACTTCAGTTGGAAGGTAAACAACACTCCGTATGTCTAGTCACGCCTTCCACATGACCATGGAAACGTCTGCAGAAGCAGACAGCGCTGGCTCTTCGGCTATGAAACAGAGATGAGCACTGAACTCTAGTCGGATACGACTGGCTTTCGAGCAAGGGTGACCTTTTCCTTTATGCTAGTATCAACATTTTGGGCCCATTGAAGTCTCTGTACCAGCCTCAAGGGCAGCCCCACGAAGAGAGCATTACAGTAAAGTTTCAATGACCATCTCAGCTCTGGCACCAGTGATGCTGAAAAGGTCATCAGGCTCGTGAACTTGCACAGCAAAGAACAGACTCTCACCCGCCACTACCACCAGAAGTGGTAGAAGGAACACCTCTGTCCTACACATCTGTCCAAGGGGGCAGAGTCCAGCCTATGGCACAAAAAGGTTGACCACCCCCTTGCCTAACTCCATGCAATATCACAAATAAGGAAGTACTATGTACAAAAATCTGGGTAAAGTAAACAGGTATGCTAAAGATATGGCATAAGTATCCATACCGTCACACGATTATACACTTTGTCTTTGGCAGTCTGACAGATGTTATCCAGTTCCTCCTGGGTTACTTCTTCCACCAGATGAATGATGTGCGGAAGAGTCGTGGCACCAGAGCGCTTCCTTCTAGGGCTGTCCATTTCATCCTGAAGTCATAAGGAAAACCAAAATGCTTCAAGCAAACATTTCTGAAGCTAAAGCAAAAATCTCTAGATCGGGATGGACCCTCCCCTCTTAAAAATAAAATCAATTTCTTTATTTATTACTTGGATTTATATTGCCACCTGCTCGCCATGGCCGTTCAGATTGCACTTGCTTGTGTCTGCCCAAGGAAGAGGTAAATAGATACACACCCTCTCTCCTCTCTATGGAACTGCAGTGATTTTTTCCATCTTAATGTCAACAAGCTCTTATTATATCAGAAATCACATGGAGCCATTTTCATGTGTAGTCTGGGCTGCACAAAATATGACTTGCATGGGTATATACACACACAAACGCACATCCAAGATACAGGAGGATTACGGTGGATAAAAAAATATCCAGGGCTGAATCTTATGGGTGTTAATCATCTTCCATATAGAACAGTTTCTGTGGGGAGACACAGCAGGGAAGGGGCCACTCATCTTGTGTCCTACTTATGGCAGCATCTGGCCTGCGACTGTATGTCCTAGATAGGCCTTTGGCCTGATGAAGTATGAATATCATGTCTGAAACTGTCCCTACCATTTAAAAATTCCAGGGATGTCTCTCTCAAATGTTAGCTCAGGATTTTCTATTCTGACAGAATTTAAACACCTGGTGAATTTTTTTAAAAAATAAGACAATAGGCTCCCACTGGTCTGCATTTGTTACTATGCCTATGCAAGGCAGATAATCCTTAATATGTGCTTAAATTATCCAGCCTAACTTTGTATTTTAAGAAGTTTTGATCAATTAGCAAAATGACCAATACAAACCTCAGAGTAGGCATCAAACATTTTCCTTCTGACTAAGAGGTAAGGATCTTCTTCCTTTATCGTTACAGGGCTGGGAGGCCCATCAATCAAGGACCTGGATCTTGTGTGAGGTCTAGAAAGACTTTCTGGATTCTTTCTCAAAGCACTTCTAGGAAATGACCTCCTTTGAGACCTCTGTGGTTTCTAGAGTGAGAACAAGGACAACTTATGTGCATCGCACAGCATTTAGATTTACATGACCAATAGTTCTTCAAACACTAACATCCCCCACCCCCGCTAGTTCACTTTGAAGTAAATCCAAGCTGCTTTTACCCTCTCAGCACTCCCTTTTCCATAACACAACTGCCTCTGCAGCCAAAGAACTGATTTAGATATCATTCTAAACCATAGTTTAGGATTCTGGCCCTTGGCTTGGCATTATGTATGAACAGAGGCCAATTCATGACCAGTAAAGACTGAAAGACCTATATAGATTTCAGTAAGGATAGTGTTCAACAGCAACCTGATTTTTATTAGATCTATCAAGTTGAATTAGTAGCCAGTACAAAGGAAAAACCCCTGGTAATATTGCAAATTGGGGAGAACTTGGGAAACTACATCACAACTGTCTCATCTTTTCAGTCTTATTTCTTCAACATTTCCTCACTAAACCCATATGTACGCAAAAAAGAAAGGGAAACTGTTCTCTACTACAGCTTAGTCTCTTTCTTACTATGTAAAATATAATCAAACAGGGCTTTCAGACCTGAAGATATCCAGGTGCTTTTAGCTGAACACTAAGCAATTTAGCTAAGTACAAATCAAAAGTCAATCACAGCCAGAAGTAAAAGGTTTTTTCAAAAAAATTATGTAGTACTGCAGGACGGAATGTGTCTTTGTCCCAGCTCCTGCCAACCTAGCAGTTCAGAAGCAAGAAATTGCAAGTAGATAAATAGGGACCACTTTGGTGGGAAGGTAACAGCGCTCCATGCGCTCCGGTGTCTAGTCATGCCTGCCACATGACCACGGAAACGTCTGCAGAAGCAGACAGCACTGGCTCTTCAGCTTTGAAACAGATGAGCACTGAACCCTAGAGTCGGATACGACTGGCTTTCGAGCAAGGAAAACCTTTATCTTTACCTTAACATTCTCAGGAACTAGCTGCTAATTTATTTAACCTATTAGGTTAATCTATATTGGGTTTTCAACAACAACAACAAACTGTAACTCACCAGAGTAGGTGTTGCCAATGGGCCTTTGCTAGTAAAAAGTCCAGGGACATTTTTTAACTCTGCCATTAGTTTTGCAAGCTACAAAACAGAAACAGAAGTCAATTAGCAGACTCTCAGCAAGACAGTGCAATTTAGAAATACTGACAGCACAGTCATCCAGAGATATAACACATCACCTCTTTTGCAAACACAATGAAGTAATTTCCCTTGAAGTAATATATGGCAATACATTTGAAGGGCCTGAATAAGAACAAAAGCACAGCAGCAGCGCCTTCACTGAAACCCTCACCATCTGAAACCAGTTCCTAATCAAGGCCAGTGCAAGAGACCAATGATTCAGAAAGCATATAGAAATGACATTAAGAGGCCCTTTAAACTGAAAAGTGGAGCAATGGTGAAGCCCTTGACTGAAATATACAACTAAGCGATTGTACTTTTAGTATATCAGCACTGCATGTTTGGCTTAGTAAATAAACCAAATAAAGTAGGATTAAAATATTTTGAATGAAGTTGAGTGGAATACAAAGTACCATATGGCTGTATTAAGTATGAGTAATTATTTGTTTTTGTATTGACATAACAAAACTCAAATCTATCTTAAATAATAATTACTTCAAAATGCGGTCAGGGAAAAAGCAATACAATATGCTTGAGAACATTCCTTTGTACTTACCATGGCTTTGTTCTCTTTTATATTTAATGCTCTTTTCTCTAAGAATTTGGGGCCTCTTTCTCCATCCGAATCTGAATCCAATTCTGGCTCACAAGAGGGTTTGGGGGCTGCAACTATTTCACTCTTACCCCTCTTAGACCTTCGAGATGGAAATTTCATGGCAACTTTAAGAGGAACAGAACATTTCTGTGGCCTCTTACGCAGACATTTATCTTCATCACTCATATTTCCCTCAGAGTCTGTTTCCAGTTTCTATTCAAAATTTAAAAAATGTTACCGTGAAGATCACATTAAGTCACTGCCGGAGGAGAAATCAAGCCACTAATTCCAGTTCCTAGAGACTATTTCAAACCAAATAGATTTAAACTATCATCAAGAATTATAGAAAACAGGTCTAGAGCCAAAGAAAAACGGACAAAACCAAGGAAAAAACTGCACTGAAACATACAGGAACATAATATGGCAATGGGAACCTTTTCCAAAATACACAAAAACACCATTATTTGTCTAATAATTTTTTTTCTTGAGTCATTAGCCTCCTGCTCACTGTGGCACTGTATGTATGAATTTTTCTCAGAGAATTTACTGTCCCCTTAACCACAATTGTCAGAACAATCACATCGACACAAAGATTCTAGAAAATTTAGGTCTAAAGAGCAAAATGTTCAAGTTTTCCAGAGGTTTTATATGGTTCTTGGCCAACTGTAAGGCACAGGGTTTGGAGTTTGCCACTCCTAAAAAGACCACAAGGAAGCACCTGCATAGACAGCTGAGTTTAGGTTTTCTCTTGAGAAGAAGAAAAATGGAGGAGAAAACCTGGAAACAGCAATATAGAAAACCAAAACACTCACTTTCTAGTTAAAGATTTGAGCAGCCATAGCAACATTTGTGGCTATGAGCATTACAACAAAAATGGTGCTGCAGTTATAAAGTGGGCAGATTCCCATTCAACGAGCTTCTACATGATCCTAAACTAGCCAGTTATTTTAACAGTCGCAGAGAAAATACAATCTAGATCTAAATTTTGTTAGGAAGCATTAACATTTTAATTTGCTTTGAATTTTACCTATATTTTATGTGCAGCCATAACTTTAAAATTGTGCAATGCTGATATGAATTTAAAAAGGACAACATTCAGTGTAACTCTTCAGTGTAACACCATCAACCCAGGGTATTATTTGGGGGGGGGGGAGAGATATTGCTATGTGTTTAAGGGTTTTTAAAATTGTTTTATATTGGTTTCAACTTGTGTACACCGCCCAGAGTCCATTGGATAGGGCGGTATATAAATCTAAAATAAATAAATAAAATAAATTATAGACTTTATAATTAAAGCGGGGAGAAGGGTACTGTACTTAGATTAAAAGCTCTCTTGTGAAATAGGCCTACTCATCAGCAGAGTACGGTAGACAAAAACTGTTCATGACAGTAGACTACTTGGTGAGCAATCTTTAGCTGGCTCTCAATCAAATAGATTGAGGAAATGTAAAGCCAAATAATCAAGATTTTTTTTGTAGTACCAACAACCACAGTCAGCATAGCAATAATTAGCAAGTTAAACTGTACAACTCACCAGCCCTTCCTGAATTTCACTTTCTGAAAAACCGCAGAATGACTCATCATCCGAATTCTCATAAAAAATCTTTACTACTTCTTCTGCAACTTCTGGCTTGAACCTGGATTTCTTAAAAAGAATAAAGTACACTAGGTGTTTTTTCTTACTTTCTCTTTTTTTATTTAAAAAAGAGAGCCTATTTTCCATAAACTGTTCAGAGAGCAAATCACATTTTACAAGTGCACTACAAGAGAATAGCTTTTGTAACAAAGAAAAATGGTTCAGGGGGTATACAAATGGTTTCAAAGCTGTTACAGCAAATCATCCGGCATGTTAGGTTAGGCGACATTTCAAAAGGATAGAATAAGTGGCTAATCTACCTCCAACAATTACTACCTAGAAGCTGAAGGGAAAAAGGGAAATAAAATTACAGTACGTACTGTATATTCATAACTGCTGTATAGAAATGTAAGCAAATCATTTTAATCGAGCACAAGACATTTTTGCATCACATATTCAATTGTTTATTCTTACACTTTTTACTTACCATGTTTGCAAAATTGTCAGAGCCAAAACTGTCACAGCTATCATCAGAGGATGAAGAGGTTTCCATAGGGATTAGCTTTGTATCGCGGAATGCAGTGGATTTCTTCTCTCTCAAAAGGTTACCCTACAAAATGGACGATAGCAATGCAATTAGTCACTATAATTGGGTGATTTCTTGATGGTCAGATATCAAGAGTTATAACTACATTATCAAAAAGATGAGGCTTTCGAATTGTATTTTTTGCAACACTGATATGAACAAGCAGAATATTCCAGCATTATTTTTCTCATGCACTGGGCACTTTCACCACACAAAGCACTAAATTATCAGCACACCAATGTAAATCATAGTAGGTATGCACTGAAATTTGATAGGAGTTCTATCACCCATAGCATATATACAAGGAATTTTCAGAAATTTAAAGCAACATTCCAAGTGATTGCAGAATAAAAGTGGTGGCATGCTGAAATTCTTCTTCCATGTTGAGGCCAGACATGAAACCGCCAAAATGAAAGCACTTTTTGGCGAGTTCATTTTGCAGTTCCTTTTGCCTGACCTAGTGTAAGAAAGATTAGCTGGCAACACAAGGTTGCCATTACCAGGGTATGCCCGATTGTGGTTCAAAAACAATTAAACATGAATCAATGTTTCCTCTTATAATAATTGCCCGTGTTTCTTAAGTTTGCCTTTTCTTAAATTTAGGATGACATCGCAACAGCCACATTTTTTCCTTTTGGTTGTTTTACCACAACTTACTTCAGCCATCATTTTGCAACAGCACTGGCACAAGGCCAAAATAATCTAGAGTTGGCATTTAATAGCACCATGCCAAGGGCCAAATCAAAAAAAAAAATCTAAATTTTAATAATCAGATTTTATAAACAGTTTTTAAGGTATTGGAAGTTATTTTGACATGGCTGAGCAAAGTGAGCGAATTGGATCTCACTGAGATTTAAAGCTACTAAAAGTACTGCTAGCCTGACTTAAAAAGCTGGTCAATAATACCAAAAATATAATACTTTTCCAACCCTGAAGCCTCATATGCAGCCTCTAAGAGGATCCAAGTATGTTTCAACATAAACATACAAAAGAGGAGTACACAGAAAGAGCCTCCTTGAAGATTGTGGTATTTTTGAACCACAATCGGGCTTACCCTGGTAACAGCAACCTTGTGTTGCCAGCAAATCTTTCTCACACTAGGTCAGGCAAAAGGAACTGCAGAATGAAGTCACCAAAAGGTGGCAGAAATCTTGATATTATGTTTACTGCTGGTTACTTCATTACTGTTCAGGAATATATAAGCCTTCCCTAATGTGATGCAGAGAAAAACAGAGCTGCAATCCTATAATACCTACTTACTAGTAAGTCACAATGCATTCAATTGTTTAAACCTGATTGTAAATTGCAGGAAAAGAAGACCCACACCACTAACACAATTTGTTAAATCAGCACTTACATAAATCCCAGTAACGCTACTCTAGTTGGGGTAAACAATTGTATTTAACAGGGTGGATCTTTTGATTAAAATGTGTAAAAAAGGTCTAGTTGAAAACAATTATAAACTCATCTTGGAGGTGCTGGGAGGACTTTTGGTAGTGCAAAACATATGGAAGCAAAACATTATTTTGCAAAGAACTTGCAAATATCCAAGATGTTATACTAAGACCAGAAACATGAACTACGTACTGTACTGTATACAGTAACTAATACAAAAGACAGGTAAGTGGGTGGATGCTGTATTCCGATTGCTTTAATATTTTCAGCCATGATCCACTAGGTACAATTCTATGCTACTTCTTCTTCTATGTCTAAGCCAGGCGTGAAACTGGCAAAATGAAGCTACCTTTTGGTGAATTCATTCCATAGTATGACCCAGTATGAAAAAGATTAGCCAGCACAAGGTTGCCTGTTGCTCAGGGTAGCCTGATTGTGGTTCAAAAATACCATAATCTTCAAGGAGGCTCGGGGTACCCCTACTCCCCCCCCCTTAAATTAACTTTTAACTTGAATCGCAAGATTGTGCAATGCAACCTTCAAATCTGGTCTTTGAGAAGTTCCCATTAGAAGCAAAGAAGAAGGAAAAAAAGACAATCTGAACCAGAATGAAATAAGAGAGTTTGAAATGTCTTTTAAGTGTGAGATAACAAGAAAGACTCAAGACACCTGCCTGGCTGAGAGGAAGGGGTGCCTTCCCTCACCATTAAGTCACCCTAATCACAGACCATTCCCAAATATGTAAAGGTTTCCCTTGCTCGAAAACCAGTTGTATCTGACTCTAGGTTGCAGTGCTCATCTGTTTCAAAGCCGAGGAGCCAGCGCTGTCTGCTTCTGCAGACGTTTCCATGGTCATGTGGAAGGCGTGACTAGACACACGGAGTGTTGTTTACCTTCCCACTGAAGTGGTCCCTATTTATCTACTTGCAATGTCTTGCTTTCGAACTGCTAGGTTGGCAGAAGCTGGGACAAAGACGGGAGCTCATTCCGTCCTGCAGTACTCGGGAATCGAACTGCTGACCTTCCGCCTCCCAGTCAGCGTCTTAGCCACTTGAGCCACTGCAGGTAAATCCTGGAATGAGGAATTTAGGCAGAATCACTCCAGGACCTAAAGACATGCCTCCCCAACAAAGCTAGAGCTTGTTCAGCATTTAAATACCAAAACACCAAGCTTAATAAATGACTACGGTGGAGTTCTCAAGTCAAAATAAAATGTTAAATCACAAAAAAAAAAACCAATTAGTATTTGCAAACACTAATTGGTCAACCCATTTGCAGAGCGTGAGCTTTCTCAAAGCAATTCTCCCATGCTGGGGGGGAGGATTTTTTTGGGGGAGGGTCGACGTACACAACTACTTTTGCCCTATTTCTTTAGCAAAGGCCAGGAGAGCCTCCAATGGAAGCAAAGCCCGGACTAGGCTAGCAGGAAGCCTTAAAAAGCCCCAGGCATAGCGCGAGCGCGCCCCACTCCCTAGAGGCGGGCCTGCACTGCGAAGCTCTGCCCTCATGGGACGGGAGGCCTGTCAGTCAAATTAAAGAGTCACCCTGAGAGGGACGCAGGCTCAAGCGCGGGAAAACTGAAGCCATCCCTCTCTGTCCCATATACACACACCCAGACCCAGTCCCACCCACCCAGCCATGACTGCGCCTCTCTGCATCTCTAGCCTGGGGACTGGGGAAGATGTCCGAGGAAAGACACCTCATGCACTACGCGGGGTGGTGGTGGTGGTGGTACACAAGTCTGACCCAAATCAATTTTTTGGGGGGTGGAACTTAAAAACCTCTATTAAAAACCCAGGTCAGTGTATAGTAGGGAAACTATTCCAGTTACTCCAGGGGCGGGGAAAAACCCAACACCCCCCCCCTTCCAGGAAAAGAAAGTTTTCCTCGTGAATAACTAGTAACTTGGTCTATCCACGCTTTAAGCCAAGCAAGGTCTGTTTATCACCGTTATCTTCAGACCAGTTAAAAGTTCGGTATTGGGGGTCAAACTTATTTTTTATACTGCCTTAATCAAAGTCTACGTTATTTCTGCATTACTGTTAAGGGTAAGTTGCTCCACCAGTCTACGAGCTAATTTAAAATATACTGCAAATTGTGCAAACAGTTTTCAGGTAACGGGGTGTGTGTGTGTGTGTTTAAATAAAAGCCCCACAAGGACGCCCAACTTGCAATTCACAATTAAGTTGCACTGCATTAACTCTCGTAAGTGACTGCAGAGCAGGCAAAGGCTGGCTGGCTCCCTTTCTCATTTGTTCTCGTGGGGTTAAAGACCTACTCCGGGCTTTGCTTCCATTGGAGGCTCCTCGGGCCTTTGCTAAAGAAATAGGGCAAAAGTAGTTGTGTATGCCGACCCTCCCCCAAAAAAATCCTTCCCCCCACCCCCCACCCCAGCATGGGAGAATTGCTTTGAGAAAGCTCACGCTCTGCAAATGGGTAGACGAATTAGTGTTTGCAAATACAGTTTCAAATTGCTGTGTGCAGGATGGCCATTCCAGTTCTTAAAGGAACCTGTAGTAACTCATCCTAAAGAGCCCTTGCAACCTTAAGGAGGACTGTAGTCTCCATTTCCTCCCATCGTACACGCGCTTAAGTTGGAACCAAGACCAAGTGGACGCCGGCGAGAGAACTCCTTCCAAAAGTACTCACTGGAGTAGGCTTGGCGTGTGCTGTTGTTTGCAAACTCCCCAACCTGCATCACAGACTTTCCTACCGGGGGTGTGTGTGTTACTTTTCCAATAAATACCTGCAATATCCTACTGTGCAGACGAGGGCAAAAAAACACGAGCAGGTTTACGTTTTTATTTCCGCATCCCTTTCCGCTTCTGCAGGACGGAACGAGCTCCCGTCTTTGCCCCAGCTCCTGCCAACCTGGCAGTTTGAAAGCAAGACAATTGCAAGTAGATAAATAGGGACCACTTCGGTGGGAAGGAAACAGCGCTCCGTGCGCTCCGGTATCTCGTCATGCCTGCCACATGACCACGGAAATGTGCAGAAGCAGACAGCTTGGAAACAGATGAGCACTGCACCCTAGAGTCGGATTCGACTGGCTTTCGAGCAAGGGAAACCTTTACCTTTCCGCTTCTTGGGGGAGGCTGTTTCTCTCGGATCTTACCCAGCTCAAACAATATCAATTCTTGAACAAACAGGAAAACATACTTTTCGGGTCGCTACTTAAGTCCCAAGAGGCTGCGCCTGTCCTGGAGGCTCATCCCTTTTCCCTATCGCCCAACTCCTATAGATATTTATCTATCCCCGCAACTTGCCCTGATTCAGCTAGGCTACTTACCACCACCACCACCACCACCCAATCCCCACGTGCAATATCCTCCTCCTCCAGCAATACCTATGACACTTACATACCGCCCCTAGTACAGCGCTTTAATGCATTCCTGTGCGTTTTCACAACAAGTTAATTCGCACTATTATTATTATTTTTGGTCCATGCTGGGTCATTTCCCTACCTGGAGCCGGAAAGGATCCATCCCGATGGCCGGATTGTCAGCAGCTGCTTGAACTGAGCTGGGAAAGGGAGGCACAACAGGCAACACGTTGCAGACTCGCGCCAAAGCAAACTCCAAGAGACCCGGACGGGAGGCGGGGATGGGGCAGTTTTCCCGCGAAAGTGCCCACGTCCTGGCAGCACCACAAACAACTCCCGCCCGGCGGTGCCTTTCGCCCTTCGACTTTAGCTGTGAAAAAGATATCTTTATGCAAAAGGAAAACCCAAGGAGTAGGTAAAGCGAAGGCGCGTGTGGCGTCCGGCCGACCTTTCTCTTGGGTTTTTATACTAATCTCTCCGGTGCTGCAAGGACCTAACCCAGTGGCGCGAAAGAGTAGCGAAACATTTGCATAGCAAGAGTCCGGAAGGGGAGGAGGAGGAAAGGGGGGAAGAAGGAGCTCAGTAGAAACCGAAGTTGTAGGGAGTAAATAAAACAAAATAAACAAAGACCAAAAAAAAAGGCACCTTAAAGACTGTTGCATTTTAATGTTAGCTTTTGTGGTCCCTGTCTTCAGACAGAGAATGAGACTTCATGGCATTAATTTATACATATTAGCTGAATGAATGTTTATTAATTGACCTTATCAATAACTTACAAAAGAATTAAAATCTGATATACTAACCATACCTGTCAGCCGCGGCTCGGGAAAATCCGCGACCTGCGCAGAACAGTTCTGCGCAGGTCGCTTTTTGCGCATGTGTAAAAGCTACGCATGCGTAAAAGCGACTTGCGCAGAGCTGTTCTGCGCAGGTCGCTTCTACGCATGCGTAGAAGGCTTCTACGATCCCCTTCTGCACAGAAGCCTTCTATGTATACGTGGAAGGGTTCTACACAAGCGTAGAAGGGTTCTACGCATGTGTAAAAAGCCTTCTACGCATGCGTAGAAGCGACCTGCGCAGAAGGGATGCGCAGTAATGCCTTTCCCCCCGCTGCCAAATTCCGGGGTTTCGGCAGCTCCGGGCAGGAAATGGCGAAAATCAGCGCCGAAAAACGGGAAATCCCGGCCAATCCAGGAAGGTTGACAGGTATGATACTAACCAACCGTTGCGTGCCTCTTTACATATTAGGTAAAGAGGCACACAATGGTTGGTTAGTATAACATACGTTTACAAATCAGTGTGGCTTTTTACAACTGGTACCAACAGAAGATCCTTGATTGGTATTCAGATTTGCTGAAGTTTGGTCTAGAAAAATCCTCCTCAAAGATTATGGTGTGTGTTTTTTTAAAACCACAATCAGGCATACCCCAGCAATGGCAACCTTGTGCTGGCTAATCTTTCTTGCACAAGGTCAGGCGAAAGGAACTACAGAATGAGTTCACCAAAAGTTGGCTTGATTTTGACAGTTTCACATCTGGAAGAAGAAAAAGTTGCAAATGGATGGATGTGAAACAAACATTGGCATGACATATCTAGGCAAAGGTAAAAGTCACCCTCGAAAGCCAGTTGTATCTGACTCTAGGGTTCAGTGCTCATCTGTTTCATAGCAGAAGAGCTAGTGCTGTCTGTGTCTGCAGACGTTTCTGCGGACGTGTGGCACGCATGCCTAGACACCAACCGGAGTGCACGAAACGCTGTTTACCTTCCCACGGAAGTGGTCCCTATACTAATTAGTTAATTGATGATGATGTGAGTGACTTAGCCAGAGGCCAACTACTGTACTTTGTTCTGTGAAGTGGCCTGTGAATCTTTGACCATCCTTCTGAATTTTGTTCTGTAAAGGTGGTATGGGTAAATTTACAGTATGTAACAAATTGTTAGTTGTTGCATTTTAAATTTAATAATGTCTCAGAAACCCTTGGTTAATATTCAAAACTTTAAGATGAGTGTCCAGAATAGGTATATACTGTATTTTATCTCTGCTTGCACAGACTAACACAGCTACCACTTCAAACATTTCAACAATGTTTTAGGGTGTTTACTGTATGGGACCAAAGACAACAGAACAGCCGAAGGGTTGGCTTAACACAGGTTTATTGCATGATGTTCCGGTGGAGCATGGGGGTAATGGTGGTGGTACATCTCATTATATACTGAGGACTATACATTTGAATCTTGCAGCACGGTAGCTCATTGGCTACTGTCGGCGTGGCCTCACCCAGGCACGCCTTACTCTCGCAGTTGTATCTTCTTCCTGCTGAATGCGAGTATCTTCATTCTGCTGAATGCGAGTATCTTCATTCTGCTGAATGCGGAGGCATTTCCCGCGGCTGTCCGTGATTGAGCAGTGTGAACCATGTGAGGCTGAACGCTCGCAGCTGCCCCAAGGGGTTGCTTGCTCGCGTTCCTTTCAGCTGAGATACATTGTAATTGTGATGGATACATTTTTATCTTGATAGCTTTACAGTACATTGATATGCATACATAACACCCCTCCCCCCTAGGATGGGACGAAGTCCCGCAACCATTGTGGCTTGCCGCACGTGCGCTTGGGGCGTGCTTGCGCCTGACCTAGTACCGGAGAGCCTGTGATCCCTGACTCCGTGGGAGCTTGTCCTGCTACGGGAAACGGGGATTCGTTAGTGGCTCTGTGGGGCGTCCGTGCCTGCCTTGCGCTGGGGGATGGGAATGGAACGAACAGCTGGGACGTGAACCCCTGCCTGTTGCTCTCGGACCCCGGGGACCCTCCTATTGTGAACCGCGGGACCGATGAGGATGCCCTTGTGGTTCTGCTGCCTTCTGTTCCCCGCTCGGGGGACCTTGAGACTGTGGTGGGCGGACTCGCCGTTGCCTCCTGTCTTGGGGGTGTCGGTCTCCGGGAAATTGGTGCTATGTTGCATTCTAACTCACAGGGGCTACTGGGACTGGAAGTACCAGGGGCTGAACTGAAACCCCTCTTTTCGCTAGGACGGGTGGGGGACCACTCCGCTAACTCCCCCTGGTACTGTAAATCAAGGTCTAAACTTCTTGGGGAATCTGTGTTTTGGGGATGCTTCCGGGGGCTGTGTGTGAGATCGGTGCTCTTCCTTTCCGCCGCAAACTCCCGCAAAAGATCTCTGAGGATCGATTCCCTTTCCTCCCCCCTTGGTGGGGACCCATGTCCCCCTTTTTCTCCCCCTTGGGCTACGCGGGTGGGGGAGTACCCTAACGCTGATTCGTGGCTATTTTCGTCTCCGTCCTGCTCTCCGGGGATCCTGCGCCTGAGTTGATCCGCGTGCCGCCTCCACAGGAGGCCTGTATTGGTCTCCACGCGGTATGAAACGGGGCCGGTTTGTTCTATTACCGTGCCCGGCACCCAGGCTGGCCCCGCGTTGGCGTAGTTCCTGCAATGCACCGGGGCGCCTACGCTGAAACTCTTTGTGGATTCCACCCCTACGTTCCGCCCTTTGTCCTCTACTCTCGTGGGGTCTAGCTTGGAGATTACCGTGGCCAGCTTCCTGCGCATTAACAGCTCCGCGGGGGAGTACCCTGACGTCAATGGGGTGACCCTGTACCTTAGCAGGAATTGGCACAGTTGTAAGTTAAGATCTCCGGGGCCCATGCACCGCAGCGCGTCCTTAGTGGTGCGCACGAGGCGCTCTACTTGGCCATTGGTGGCCGGGTGGAAAGGGGCGGAGGTGATGTGCCGAATGGCGTTGAGATCCATGAATGCCCTGAAGTCGGCGGACGTGAAACAGCTAGCGTTATCGCTGACGAGGGTGTCGGGTAAACCGAACGTGGAAAAGACCCTCCGTAACTGTTTAATTGTTGTGGCCGAGGAGGTGCTCGAGACTGGAATGACCTCCAACCACTTGGAGAACGCGTCCACCACAAGGAGGAAAAGTGTTCCCCTGAACGGGCCAGCAAAGTCTACGTGAACCCGGGACCAGGGGCCCCTTGCTGCGTCCCACTCCCTATGTGGCAAGCGAGCCTCTTCTGGCCTGGAGCTTTGGCACGCTTCGCAAGTGCCGACCATGTGCTCGATGTCGGCGTCTAGCTGGGGCCACCAAAAGTAACTGCGGGCTAGTGCCTTAGAGCGGACGATCCCGGGGTGGCTGACGTGCAGCAGTTTAAGCACCCTCGGCCGGAGGGACGTGGGGATCACTACCCGCTGTCCCCACAAAAGGCAACCCCTCTCTAGGGACAATTCTAATTTCTTTTTGAAAAATGTGTCGAATTCCGCTGCTGGGGAAGACACGGGCCACCCTTTCTGTACCCAGGAGCAAACTGTAGCTAAAGTTTTGTCCTTACCGGTCGCTTTGGCGATGTCGGCCGGTACTACTGGGGGGGAGTCTAGGACCTCTATCATTAAGACCTGGTGGTCCCTCTCTTCCTCGCCCACGTGGCAGCAATCCCGGGGAATGGGGGACCTCAACAGGGCATCCGCATGGCTGATCTCCTTCCCGGGCCGGTGCACCAACGCGTGCTGATACGCGTTGAGAAAAATGGCCCACCTGAGCATTCTCGGGGACAGGATTTGGGGTGTGGGCTTATCTGCGGTGAAGATGCCTAGCAAGGGCTTATGGTCGGTCACTATGGTGAAGGGGCGGCCATACACAAAATCATGAAATTTCTTGGTCCCCGCAATTATCGCTAGTGCTTCCCTGTCTGTCTGGGCGTAGTTTCTCTCCGCTTGGGACAAGGACCTAGAGTAGAACGCTATCGGGGCCTCCCTCCCGTTCTCCAGCACGTGGCATAACACCGCCCCCACCCCCACCGGGGATGCATCGCATATCAGGACCACTGGGCGTTTGGGATTGAAGTGGGTCAGTACAGCATCTGATGCCAGGAGTCGCTTCAGGTCATTGAAAGCCTTCTCATGGTCGTCGCCCCACTTCCATGCCTCGTCCTTTTTTAACAATTTGTGTAGCGGTTCCGCCACGGCTGCCTTCCGAGGAAGGAAGGAGTGGTAGAAGTTGAGCAGCCCAAGGAACGACTGCAGCTCGGGCTTGGAGGTGGGGCGAGGGGCCTTCTTGATGGCGGCCACCTTGGATTGGGATGGCCTTATTCCCTCGGGAGTAACACGGAACCCTAGGAACTCAACCTCAGTTGCGAAGAAAACGCATTTCTCTTTTCGCAACCGCAACCCCGCCTTTTCGAATTTTGCCAGGACCTTTCCCAACCTTTCTGCTAATTCGGCCCGGCTCCCCCCTGTAATCAATACGTCATCAAAGTAGGGTAACACCCCCTCTAACCCCTTCAGGAGGCGTTCCACGAGTGACTGGAAGATCCCGGGCGCCGAATTCACGCCGAATTGGAGGCGCGTTACCTGGAATGCCCCTTTGTGGGTGACTATGGTCTGCGCAGCAGCTGCGGCGGGGGTCACCGGGAGTTGCTGGTAGGCTTGGGCCAGGTCGAGTTTAGCGAAACACCTCCCCCCGTGTAACCTGGCCAACAAGTGGCTGACTACCGGCACCGGATACGCATTAGGGCGGATCGCCTTGTTGATGGTGCACTTGTAGTCAGCGCATATGCGGACCTCCCCGTTGGCCTTGAGCGCTGTTACAATTGGAGTTTCCCACTCCGCAGAATCAACAGGAACAAGAATCCCCTGGCCCACCAATTTGTCCAACTCCGCCTCTATTTTGTCCTTTAGTGCGAAAGGCACTCTGCGCGGTTTAAGTCTGATTGGACGTACTCCAGGGTCCAGGTCGAAAGTCACTGGGGGGCCCTTGAATTTTCCGAGTCCTTTTTTGAAAACCTCGGGGTGCGCATCGCACACGCTCTGTATTGGATCAGTCCCGGCGGCGTGTACTCCCACGGCGTGCACCCCCCCAATGAACAACCCCAGGGGCTGGAACCATTGAGTCCCGAGGAGGCTGCATTTACCTCCCTTGAGGACGACTAGGGGAAGCGTTGCGGCGCGCTTTTTGAACTGGACCTGGAACTTCCCAACCCCCAACACCGGGATGCGGTTCCCTTGCACGTCCTTCAGCGTGGACCTCAGCGCTTTGAGCTTGGGCCGCACGTGGGGGGCTATTTTTAGGAACTCTCCCTGGGAAATGATAGAGTAAGAAGAACCCGAGTCCACCTCCATCCTAACAGGGGCCCCTTGAATTACTACCTCAACGAAGTATCGGGGGTGCTCCGTGGATACGCTGAAAACCGGAGCGTCATCCTCACTGTCGTCGGAGATGCGCCCTACTCCATCCCGCTTCCTCGTGGTCCGGGTGCCGTCCTTGGGCCTCGTGGTGCGGTCCTGCCTCGCCGAGCGGTCTGGGGAACTCCTCTTGGCCTCGCGCCGTTTCCGGCAGACTTTGGCGATGTGCCCGCGCCGGCCGCAGTTGTGGCACTCGGCCTTGCGGAACGGGCATTTGGCGCGGGCGTGGGCGGCGCCGCAGCCGTCGCAGCACCGGCCCTCCTTCTGGACCCTCCGGACGTCCTCGTCGTCGCCGCTCTCCGCGGACGAGTTCGAAACTCGCCGTGCCGCGCGCACCGAGCTCTCTGCCTTGGCGGGTTTCGGGCGCCAGTCCTGGAGCTCTTGCACCCCGGCCGTCGTGGCTTCCGCGGCCTGTGCCGTGTCGAGGACTTGCTGCCACGTGGGAGGCGGCTCCTGTCTCATCAGCGCGCGCTGAGTCTCGGTGTCCCTCAGGCCGCAGAGCAGGCAGTCTCGGAGGGTGACTTCTGGGGTCTCCCACTTGCATGGGCCAGCGGCCAGCCGCAGGGCCGCGGCGAACTCAGCGACCGATTCCCCGGGCGCCTGGACTCGCCTCCAGAACGCGCTCCGAGCGGGGAACATCGCTATCGTGGGCCGGAGGTGGGTGCGCAACACCGCCAGGAGCTCTTTGGCTTTGAAGTCGCTCACCCTCCTCGGCGCGATCAGGTCCACCAAGGTCCTCTTGGTCTCGTGTCCGAGCATGCGGACGAAGATGGCCCTCTTCTTGTCCTCATCTGAGACTTCGAGCTCCACCAGCGCTCCATTGAAGTCTATCTCAAACAGCTCCAAGTCTCCCGGCTTCCTGATCTCGTAGCCGGCGCATGTCTTGGTCCCGTGGGCAGCCATTATCCCACCTTCGTCGCCAGTTTACTGTATGGGACCAAAGACAACAGAACAGCCGAAGGGTTGGCTTAACACAGGTTTATTGCATGATGTTCCGGTGGAGCATGGGGGTAATGGTGGTGGTACATCTCATTATATACTGAGGACTATACATTTGAATCTTGCAGCACGGTAGCTCATTGGCTACTGTCGGCGTGGCCTCACCCAGGCACGCCTTACTCTCGCAGTTGTATCTTCTTCCTGCTGAATGCGAGTATCTTCATTCTGCTGAATGCGGAGGCATTTCCCGCGGCTGTCCGTGATTGAGCAATGTGAACCATGTGAGGCTGAACGCTCGCAGCTGCCCCAAGGGGTTGCTTGCTCGCGTTCCTTTCAGCTGAGATACATTGTAATTGTGATGGATACATTT
Organism: Bradypodion ventrale; assembly: GCA_035047345.1. Classification (NCBI taxonomy): domain Eukaryota; kingdom Metazoa; phylum Chordata; class Lepidosauria; order Squamata; family Chamaeleonidae; genus Bradypodion; species Bradypodion ventrale. The sequence continues at coordinate 285,793,610 of JAWDJE010000001.1, read as the reverse complement.
TTATCTTGATAGCTTTACAGTACATTGATATGCATACATAACAGGGTGGTCCAGGTAGAAAGTAGATGTTGGGTTGGTTCACCATTTTGTGCAGAAACCCACCCACCTCTTCTAAACAAACAAATGCAAGAGCTGGTTTGCGCTTTCCTTGGAATGGGATCCATTTTCCTGGTATGTGGAGAGAGCCCTGCTTTTATTTGGGACATTTATCTCTGCATGTGCTTCAAGGAGAAGTGTGACTGGTTTTTGATTAAGCTTTTAATTCAGATAGCATTGCTGCAGAATGCTGTTTACCCGAAAGATACGATATAGATTTCTTTAAATTTAGGAGCAAGAATGTCTTCTACATGTGCTTTAACATTACATAATTCAGTTAGTAGCTGCCTGCTAGTGAAACATGCAGGTAACAGTCTTGCAATTTGCCCTTATACAGGTCATGTGCAATTGGATTGTGAGCCGCCCCAGAGTCGCTTTGGTGACTGGGTGGCTATACAAATATAAATAAATAAATAATAAACTGTGGCACAGAGTCGATAATATGCTAGACTAATTGCATTTAATTTGCAATGAGAAAAATGTAAAATCTACACTCTTTAGAAAAGCAAATTTAGTTCTCCTGTGATATAGCAATTTATAGGGTACATGCCCTGGGATGGCTGCCAAAGCACCAGTGTGGTTATAAGTACAATGCCGTTGTTCCTTCTTGTTTCTTGCGTTTCCTAGACGTGATATGGTGTCTTAGGAAAGTCAGGCCTGCCTGCACGTGTGTGGCACAAGCCACCTAATCTGTAACGTGAACCAACAATGATCTGGAAAACAGAGCTTTTACACAGACCAAATCAGAATAGAGTACAAGCGGTATACTGTACTGTATAACCACTCTTGAAGGTTATTATTCAGTGTGAGTGGGCTGCAGGCTGTCGTTTAAGAGAATCCCCCATTTTAAATAAGCCCTTAATTGCATACTTACCTGCACCAGTGGCTTCTCAGAGTGCACGCAAAAACAAATGAACTAATAACAGTTCTCTAGAGACTAGACCATTCATTCACTAAAATCCGCTTTACCTCAAGAATGCCTTTCAGGTAAACAAAGAAAAGAAGTCCCATCCCCCATAGTTTAATTTTCAGACACAGTACAAAATGCTAATGGAAACAGTTTGGTAGTTTTCGGAGAACATAGGTTGTGGGATTATGGTTTGAAAATCAAAATATTTTGATCATCCATATTTTGGAGAACTATCAATAGATTAGTAGTGGTTAAGAAGCTCACCTTGTTAGCTGGAAGGCCGGCAAGTCAGCAGTTCGAAATCCGGGTACTGCATGACGGATTGAGCGCCTGTCTCTGTCCCAGCTCTTGGAGACATGAAAGGAGCCTCATTGGGCGTTCCCTGAGCAGAGTTTCTCCCACAAAAATCCTTTCAACCCAGAATAATTTCTGACACGAAATTATTATTAGTAGCAGCTATTACAAATAATCAACAGTTAGGACAGGATACGGAACAACTGATTGGTTTAGAATAGGAAAAGGAGTACGACAAGGCTGTACATTGTCACTCTGCTTATTTAACTTATATGCATAAAGCAGGGCTGGATGAAGCACAGCTGGAATTAAGATTGCTGGGAGAAATAGCAACAACCTGAGATATGCAGATGATACTAATGGCAGAAAGGGAAGAAGACCTAAAGAGCCTCTTGATGAAGGTGCAAGAGGAGAGTGCAAAATCTGGCATGAAACTCAACATTTAAAAAAACACACACACACACAGACATGCAAAACCAAGATCATGGCATTCGGCCCCATCACTCCCCATCAAATAGAAGGGGAAGAAATGGAAGCAGTGACAGACTTTACCTTCTTGGGATTTAAGATCACTGTAGATGGTGACTGCAGCCATGAAATAAAAAGACGTTTACTTCTTGGGAGGCAAGCAATGAGAAATTTAGGTAGCATAATAAAGAGTAGAGACATCACCCTGCCAACAAAAGTCCACATAGTCAAAGCAATGGTCTTTCCAATAGAAATGTATAGCTGTAAGAGCTGGACCATAAGGAAGGCTGAGCGCAGAAGAATAGACACCTTTGAACTGTGGTGCTGGAGGAGACTCTTGAGAGTCCCCTGGACTTCAAGGAGATCAAATCAATCAATCCTAAAGGAAATCAACCCTGATTGCTCCTTAGAAGGACAAATACTGAAGCTGAAGCTCAAGTACTTTGGCCGCCAATTGAGAAGAGAGGACTCACTGAAGAAGGCCCTGATGCTGGGAAAGATCGAAGGCCAAAGGTGGCAAAGGATGAGATGGCTAGATGAAACTGTTAACACAATGGGTGTGGATCTGGGCGGTCTGCGGAGGATGGCTGATGTCAGAGGAGCTTGGCGTGCGGTGGTCCATGGGGTTGCAAAGGGTCGGACTCGGCGGTTTGACTGAACAACAATTACAAATATTGAAGGAAAGATCCTTCCCTCCTTCTCCCAAAATTACATTTGTGTTATATTCCACTGATTTCATTTGGAGAGTTAAACAAGATTAATATTAATAGTATAATTTGGCTGGATTGTACCCTTCATGTTTGAATGCAAGTATATGTAACAATCTTTAACATGTTTGTTTCAGAATTTTTCAATTGTTTCAGGAACAGCCATTATAGCTATTTTCTCAAGGCAGTCTTCTATGTATACAGTGGTACCTCGCATAACGGACGCATCGTATAGTGAAAAATCCACACAACGAAGCGTTTGTTATGCAATGGCATTTTTTGGTAACTGGGGTATACCCGCTTAATGGGAACCCTGGTTAACGAACATTTTCCCCCTGTTATGTGGGGCATCTCCCATAAGCATCTCCCATAGGGAACTGCATAGCGGGGGAAAAAATATAGCAAAGAGCTCTGTGGAATGGAGTTTTTTTTTTGTTATGCGGGGTTCTACTGTACTTCCCTCACAGCCAGGAAAGGTTGTCAAATACAGTAGAACTCCGTAAGGTAAAGGTAAAGGTTTCCCTTGCTCGAAAGCCAGTCGTATCCGACTCTAGGGTTCAGTGTTCATCTCTGTTTCAAAGCTGAAGAGCCAGCGCTGTCTGCTTCTGCAGACGTTTCTGTGGTCATGTGGCAGGCATGACTAGACACCGGAGCGCACGGAGCGCTGTTACCTTCCCACCAAAGTGGTCCCTGTTTATCTACTTGCAATTTCTTGCTTTCGAACTGCTAGGTTGGTAGGAGCTGGGACAAAGACGGGAGCTCAGTCCATCCTGCAGTACTCGGGAAGCGAACTGCTGACCTTCCGCCTCCCAGTCAGCGTCTTAGCCACTTGAGCCACTGTGGGAGTTCATTATACTTTTAGCTTAAAACATTAGCTGTGTTTAGCTAGCAATTGTGGTTAGCTCTTCCTGCGCCCGACCACAGTAACAATTGTGGTTAGCTATTTCCTGAATCAACAATCGCTTCCTGCCTCTTTGCAGAGATTCTGCATCTGTGCAGAGATTCTGCAGTTCCTGGTTTGGTGCAGAAAAGCGCCTTTGTGTAATCTTCAAATATATGCTTTTGGTATCAGCCTAAACTGCTAGAGAAAGCTATATAATTAGAGGTAACAGCTTTTGCTAGGGTACCGCCACAGAGAATAGGCTTTGGGCCTATTCTGGCAGGATATAAGCTACTGCGCATGTACTAGTAAGAGATATAGGTCATGTTCCATATATGGTTATGCTATAGAGAATGTCATATTATTGGCTGAATACCACTGCACCTATGCTGGCGTAGACATCCTGTGTAACCTGTGTAACTTCAATAAAACTTGCTTCCCGGTGCTGGAGCAGACACCTTTTTGCGCACCATTCACTCTGACTGCTGTTTCAGTTTCTTCTGATTGCAATCCAGATTGCAATCTACCGGATCCAGATTGCAATCTCCCTTCACTTCGACCACGCTCACGACCTCAACGCTGCGGCCCCACGGTCCTCACCCACGACTGGCTAGGTCCAGGACGCGTCCCTCGTCATCCGTTTAAGGATCCCGGGTGAGTGACACAGTCAAGTTAGAATACTTAGACAAGACAAGACAACATGGGCAGTGGTCTCTCTTCTCCGCAACAAAAGTATTGTCAGGATCTTAAACACCTCTTGCAGAAAAATGGACATGCAGTATCAACCAACGAAATAGCACAACTAGTTAAGGCTATTGCCGATGTCTGTCCCTGGGTTCCAGAACATGGTACCCTAAAACTACAAGTGTGGGACAAGATTGGAACTTGCTTTCAGGGCCACCCCAGGGTCTCCATCCCAGTGCAACATGTCTGGTGTAAAGTCAGGGTCTGCCTTCAGGGACTTACCCTGAAGAACATTCTTTTGGCCCAAAGCCTGACCATCTCCATGCCACAAATACTGCCACCTGCCACTGGAGATCCTCTATCCCCAACCGCACCCCCGCCATATGGGCCACAATTGCCTCCGAAACCCCCTGATGAAGGTGGAATGTTATATCCTGCTTTGCAGCAATCAAGTACTGTTACCCCGTTCTCTGCTGCTTTAACTGCAGCTGTTCTGGACTTGGAGCTTCCAATCATCAGAAGTGCCTCAATAGTTGAGAATGCTCCAGCCCTCCCTGCCACCTCATCGCAGATAGAAGCTATTACTGCATGCAGAGGGGCAGGCAGAAAGGGTTCTGAGGGCAGCACAGAAGACCTCAGCTTGCCCCTGAAGCAACCCTCATCACGGAAAGCTGGGCCAGAGGAGGAAGGCAGACCCAAACTCAGAAGGGGGTCTTCTCGCAAATCCAACCTGACAGTTTTTCACTTGGTTAAGATTCAAATACTGCAGCTGAAAGAAGCTCAGAGAAAACGTGGCGTGGATCCTTCCTCTATGGATGGCAGGTTTCTGCCAAAATACAAGGTGGGAGAGGATATATTCCAGTTTTTGGCTAAGTTACTTGCAAATTCTGGAGAAGCTGTTCTTTTGGGTTCTTGTATTGTCTGCCTGCTGAAATACAGATGGATGTGCCTGGAGAGTGAAGGACTGAGTGAGTAACTGAAAAGCTGAAAGATGTGCTTGTTTGGAGGGCGGAGGGTTGCCTGGTTGTTTTGTGACCAAGAACTGTGCTGGAGAGAAGATGGTGTTTAAATTCTAGCCTGAAGAGATCTTCAATCAACATTTGGACTCTTAATTTGGACATTTTAATTTGGACTAAAAAGTTTGTGTGGACTCCAAAGATGAATTGGCCTTGTTTGCATTATAAAACCTGAAAACCTCTTTAAAATTGTCTAAATGCTCTGCTGGTGGGAAATGTTGTTAAAATGATATGTGTAGTTTGTTTGCTAGAATTGTTAGAGAAACTTTCTTGTAAGGAAGAAAAGAAATGTGCTTGCCTGTTTTAAAAGTGCATACAGTGAACTATGACAAAAAGCATGATTTTACAAGAAGATCATGGTTTTTGTCACCCTAACGAGGGGGTGTTGTGGAATGAAGGTCCTGCTCATTCCATGTTTCCTGCCTCCTGGAAGTGGGGAGGGAGATGCCCCTGCAAGATGGCGACACCTGGTAGCCATGGCCACATGGCAGACTTGGGGAAGAAGGGATGGAACCTGGTGTGTGATTGACATGTCTTCTTGTTGGAAGGTCATTGGGGGTAAACCCTAAGGAGGAGGGTCAAAGGGAGGATCCTGATGGGAGGGGTCTTGTATGAGAGGAGGAGACCCTCACACATTCAAGGAGTCGCTCTTGAAAAGCTGGCTGGCAAACAGCCAAAATGTAGTCTCTTGGAAAGGGGGGGCGACCAGTCTTCTTCCTCCCCCCCACAACAGATTGCTTTAACTATGTGCTTTTGATCTTTTACTGGAATGTATTTTGAGACTTTGCTGTGCTTGTAATACAATTATGAAAATGCCTGGAAGAGTTTTTCACTGTAACCCTACATATGTAACTGAGTTTGTTATATTGCAATGGTGTTATTCGATATGTCAGGCATGTTTCATGTCTAGTTCCATGGTGCAATCTCTTGTGGAGAGGGTTGTAATAACATGGCACTGGTCATCAAACATGGCATGTTCATGTTTCTTAGAGGAGCTGGTTGCCGGAGCTGGTTGCCCTGTATTGCAGGTGGGCCTCTTGACTCCTTCTTGAACTTTATGGTGTTAAAAAATGTTGTTTTCTATCTGTAGGAGATTGTCACTAATGATGTATCTACTAATTGTCATAGGTGTTTTTATAATAAGCTGCATTATGTTATGTTGTTGCATTCAATGTGTACCAAATCTTATGGCTTTGAGTAAAAAATGTTTCCATGCATCAGGAAGATCCACTAGGTTGACTCAAAACCAAATCTATCAGGCTCGCTATCAGAATGAGATCTGTCAGGGTAATTATCGAGCCGTTCCCTGTGTGGAAGAGGAGAACGATGATGATGATGGGGAATATGTATATTGTTTGCCAACAAATAATGTGGAATATGAAGATGGTAACTCAGAATCTGATAGTGAGATTGAATTCCAGCGTGTGTATAATTGGCAAGCTATGTCCCGCAATAAATAAATAAATTTAAGAAAGTGGAAATGTGGGAGTTCATTATACTTTTAGCTTAAAACATTAGCTATGTTTAGCTAACAATTGTGGTTAGCTCTTCCTGCGCCCGACAACAGTAACAATTGTGGTTAGCTATTTCCTGAATCAACAATCGCTTCCTGCCTCTGTGCAGAGATTCTGCATCTGTGCAGAGATTCTGCATCTGTGCAGAGATTCTGCAGTTCCTGGTTTGGTGCAGAAAAGCACCTTTGTGTAATCTTCAAATATATGCTTTTAGTATCAGCCTAAACTGCTAGAGAAAGCTATATAATTAGAGGTAACGGCTTTTGCAAGGGTACCGCCACAGAGAATAGGCTTTGGGCCTATTCTGGCAGGATATAAGCTACTGCGCATGTACTAGTAAGAGATATAGGTCATGTTCCATATATGGTTATGCTATAGAGAATGTCATATTATTGGCTGAATACCACTGCACCTATGCTGGCGTAGACATCCTGTGTAACCTGTGTAACTTCAATAAAACTTGCTTCCCGGTGCTGGAGCAGACACCTTTTTGCGCACCATTCACTCTGACTGCTGTTTCAGTTTCTTCTGACTTTATGCTTCCACCCTTGTTGAGCTGGATTCTCAACAAGTGCTTGGTCAATCTCTGACCTGATCTCCTTTTCTGTGGCCACCCTCTGGCTAGAATTTCTCCACAAGCCACTGTAGTCCAGAACCTCGTAAAATGAAAATAATTCATTCTACAAGGCACTTCGTTATACGATTTTTTTGTTATACGATGCATGCATCGTACTACGAAAATCCGTATGGGAAAAATCATACAATGAAAATATGGGAAAACTCATACAACGAAAAAAAGTATTTTCGTTGTACAATTTTTCCCATACAGATTTTCATTGTACTATTTTCCCCATAGAGATGCATTGCATCGTATAACAAAAATATTTAGTTATACGGGACACAATAGTTTTTTCAAATCCTCTTCGTTGTACGGTTTTTTCGCTGTAAGAGGCATTCATTATACAGGGTTCTTACTGTACATGCATATATCCTGTAATGTAAACAGTTATTGAAACAGAAATACTCCAGAAATTGGGCTCCACATTGCAAGCCATACGTTCTCCACCATTTCCCATCAATGATCAAAATCTGATGATGAACTACTGCACTTATAGGGGGAATAGGACAGGTGGTTTTCACAATTTTCTGGCAGTCTGTAGTGTCCCCAGGAGTAAACAACAGAGTGAGCAATGCAGGTATGTCTGGACATATGGCAGACATTCAGAGTAAGTTGCACAGTTGGTGAGGTTTTCATTTTACATGGTTGCAACAGAATTCTGTTCATTGAGTACCTGCTGAATGCAGAACTCATTTACCTTACAATAGCCGGCTCGGTACCAACCCTCAACCCTCATTTATCAGGAAGGGATATTTTAGTCTTCACATATGTTCAAAAAGCAACCAAATAACCCAAAATAAAAGACAAAAAATAGCTATTGTATGATATTGTGAGCTTTCATGGACTGGTTATTGGTTTATATTTCAAATACATTTTCTGAAACATTAGAGACTGTATGATAGTTAAATTTATACGTAGCTCCATGACCAGGTGCAAATAATGGACAAAGTGGTTGGTTAGTATGTAGAGGAATGAGTATCAAGTTGTAAATAATTTCAATTGTCAGATAATGGATATGAGTCTACAACAGTGGTGGTGAACCTATGGCACGTGTGCCAGAGGTGGCACTCGGAGCCCTCTCTGTGGGCACCTGTGCAGTCACTCCAGCACAGAGTTTGCCCCGCCCCTCTGCCCAGTAGTCTAATGGAAGCACTTCATCCCTCCCCAGCACCGAGTTCACCCCACCCCTCTGCTCAGCAGCCCAATAGGAGCACTTCCTTCCCCCAGCACAGTTTACCCCATCCCTCTGCCCAGCAGCCCAATGAGAGTGTTTCCTTCCTCCCCTGTTGCTGTGTTGGCACTTTCTGATAAATAAGTGGGTTTTGGGTTGCAGTTTGGGCACTCGGTCTCTAAAAGGTTTGCCATCACTGGTCTACAAGGTAACAATAGCATTATTGACACACATGTGGTGCGCCATGAGAGTAGTGTGGTGTATCACACTTGGTAATGACTAGGAATCTTTGTTCAACGTTTAATCTGTTTGGCCAGCTGTCAAGTCTGTGCACACAAGTTATCTCAGCCATCTCTCTTTCAAGTTTTGTTCTATAGCTGCTTTTTCTTGGGTCTGTGGCTAGGAGCTGGTAAAATTTGGAGTTAGGCAATCATCTCTTGGCTTTCTGTGTGTAATTCAGCTTGATCATAATAACAACTCAGAGTACACAAAAAGAGCTTCCTCAAAGATTGTGGTATTTTTGAACCACAATTGGGTGTACCCTGGTAACGGCAACCTTGTGTTGCCAGCTAATCTCACACTAGGTCAGGCGAAAGGAACTGCAGAATGAACTCACCAAAAGGTGCCTTCATTTTGGCAGTTTCACGGAAGAACAACAACTTACCCCTTACCTGCCAGTTTGATGATACCGCTGGGACTGTTTTTTAATATATGCCATCACACTCTATCCAGCTAAGATTGTATGGTAAAATATGTTTTTAGTGATGATCTCAGCCATGGTGAGGTGGTGGGAGCCCTCAATTTAGACCTCTAATTCTTTGTTACATTTATGGAATTTTATACCATGCTGATGTCTTCAGATATGGCCATTTTTCAGGGGAATTAAAGTTTTTGATCTTCCTCAAAGGTTCTGAGGCTCCCTTGGGATCCTTTTTATCATAGGGAAGAATTCAGAGCTGAAGGATGGGGCAGAAGTCTTTAATGTCACAAAATCACCATTGCTGGTCCCAGATCCACCACTAGTAATTGTGCAGTGATTTGCAGACATTAAAGACTTCCTCCACATGCCTGAAAGGCTTCCCTACACTGAAGAGAGCCTAATGCAGCTTCAGAATCTTTGTGGGGGTTCAGGAACTTTTACACGGCTGATGGCATAATCAGCCTTCAACAGTGTAATGTTGATCAAAATTATTTCAGTCATTTTCATTTTTTTATTTGTACGAAATTTTAAAGATACTGTACGTATGTAAAATAACACATATACACAGAGATTAAATATTGGAAAAACCCAGCATCACAGAAATTTAGAGTACAGCTCTTGTGAAATTTTTACAAAGGTACGTGGCAGATCAGGCTTCCTATGTTCAGATGCAGTTCTACAGATGAAGCTAACAAGTTGGGTACTGTAAATCTATACCTATAAGGCAGAGGTGAGGCCGTTGTGTCCAGGAAAGGCTCCCCCACTCGTGACACTATCCCCATCACAGCCCTCACATACTTACCTTTCCTTGGCAAGACTGGCCCCATCCGTGTCCCAGGCCCAGAGGTAGGGCACAGGCCCCACAAATTGAGGAAAAAAGCGGAAATTACAATTCCCATGGTGCCTTGGGCATGCTCTGCTGTTAAGAGGATGCCCCAGCCAGCAGGAGTGCTGACTTGGGCTTCTGGGAATTGAAGTCCAAGAACCCCACGCAGTTGAGGCTGGGGGGGAAAGCATGCCAACCAACAATGGTCACATGGCAAGCACTTTCTAGCCAATGGATAGCATGGTTGGGGCAGAAGGCAGGGTAAATTTAGCCAAGCCACCAGAAGGCCCAGCCCTCTCTTTAACTGGCTGTCAGCCAGTCCGACCTGCGAGGAAATCTTCAAACTTCTGAGACAAGATGGTGGCAATGTTAAGTGTCGTCATGGCAGACTGGAGGGGATGGGAGACAAGCAATGGTGTGTTGCTCCCAGCCTGCCCCTTCTGAGTAAGTCTGTCTGTCTTTTTGTTTTGTTTACTTTGCTCTCTCTCTCTCTCTCTCTGTTTGTGTGTGACTCACCTCTGTGTGTGTGTGTAGTAGTAGTAGTAGTAGCAGCAGCAGCAGCAGCAGCAGCAGCAGCAGCATACCTGTCAAGTATCCTGGATTGGCCGGGATTTCCCTTTTTTTGCGGCGATTTACGTCATTTCCCGCCCAGAGCTGCCACTACCCCGGAATTTGGCAGCGGGGGGAAATGAGTAACTGTGCATCCCTTCTGTGCACCTCACTTCTACGCGTGCGTAGAAGGCTTTTACGCATGCGTAGAACAGACTTGCACAAAAATGTTCTGCGCAGAAACGTTCTACGCATGCGTACAACGGACCTGCGCAGAAACGTTCTGCGCAGGTCCCGTAATCTCTGGAGCTGCGTTTGACAGGTATGAGTAGTAGTAGTAGTAGTAGGCTAAGGGGATTTATTTTTGTTTTGTTTACTCGGATATGCTTTAAACACATGCTACCATTTAAAAAGTTTAATTCTGTGCAAGCATATCAGAGAATAAACAAGGCAACAAGACAAAAATGTTGTGGCACATTAAAGACTAACTGATGTATTTTAATGTGTGCTCTTGTGGATCAAGTCCACTGCTCTTTGGCTATAAACAGGGACAAACACTGAACTCCAGAGCTGGATAAGACTGCCCTCGAGCAAGGGCAACCTCCACCTCTACCTAATAACTTAAGATCCCAGATTGGTAAATTTAGTTGAAAGTGGTTAGTAAAGGATACCTCCCCCGCTCAAAAGCCAGTCACATTCTATTCTAGGGTGCAGTGCCCATCTCCATTTACAGCCAAAGAGACGTTTTTTATGGCCATGTGGCAATCATGACTAGAACACATGGCCAGTAGCCACCCCAGCAACCCACATAATTGGCCCTGCCCACATAGGCAGCTCCACCCACATATTTGGACCCACCCACATAGGTAGCCCCCCCTCCCCTATAGGTAGCCATGCCCGCAATGTGGTAGTAAAACTTTTGGAGAAATGGGAAATATTATTATTATTATTAATTTATTACCAACAAATAATGACAAATAACAATAACGACATGCGTCACACACATATATATAGGCATCAAAATGTGTATTGCAGAACTATAATTCCTTTAACGAAAAAAACGTGTGTGTGTGTGTGTGGAGTAGGCTAGGGGGATTTCTTTTTGTTTTGTTTACTCAGATATGCTTTACACACATACTGCCATTAAAAATGTTTAATTCTGTGCACGCATATCAGAGAGTAAACACATCACAGAGACAGCACATATCTAGCACCATAAACAAATCTGCATTTCACACTGCATACTACTAGCTCTCAACTAAGGCCACCCTTTACCTTACACACACATACTCACATACAGAGATATAACCACTCAGAACTGCGCCAGCGCCCCCACCTCAAACGCCACCACATACCCCATGGGAGGGTGGAGAAGCCACCACCACCACAAAAATCCCCGGGCGAAGCTGGGCCCAAAGCTAGTGGTCTATATGTTGCAACCTGTTCTTCATACTAAGTACAGTACAATAAATCTACATGCTTATATAAAAAGAACAGCAAACAGATAAACATGTGTTATGGTAATATGAGAATGCATAAATCTTCTTAACAAACTTTTGCCATAAATCTAAGCATAATATTATAGGAAGCCACCTTGTTAAGCACAAATTTCAAGCAGGGGACTGAACCAAAAAGTTTCTGCATCTCTTCATTGTGACTTGAAGCCCCTAAGAACCTAATTTTGTGGTATAGCCTCTTTCTCCATATGAGCCTTGTCTATAACAAGGTGGCCAAACTTTTTGCAGTGCGGGCTGGTCACACGGTTAGGCGGGCCAGTCATGTGGTTCCTCCTGCTGTAAAACATCCACGGCTGTCATAAATGCGTTTACGGCAGCCACGGGTGCATTTACGGCAGTGTTTGTGAATGTGTGGGCGCATTTTGCTTCTGCTTCTGGTAGCGGCGAGGGCAGTACGTGCCGGATGATTTGGCACCGTGGGCCGGGTTAGGCCCATGGGCCATAGTTTGACAACCCCTGGTCTATAAGGATAGGGTTTCTAGATTTTTCTGGATGGCAAATACCCTAATTCTTCCTTCTGGGAGTTCTACCTACCATACAAGCACTTTATCATCATCGTTGTCGTCAACTGCAACTTGTATCCAAGAAAACATTTTTTTTCCTGAAGCAGAAAAAAATGTCATTGGCTTTCATGTTCAGGGAATGAAGAAGCAGACGAGTGAAGTAGTGAAATTCAGCTCTTTATTAGTGGGGTTTGAACACAGTTTGGATGGGGCAAAACTCGGACTTATATACACTATAAACAGTAACAATAACACAACAAGCCCATTGGCTAACAGAGTGTGCACATTTTCGATCCACTTATTTGCATAAGAATAGATACATGAGAAAAGATACATTCCGTTCCTATAAGCAGTAACAATAATACAACAAGCCCATTGGCTAACAGAGTGTGCACATTTTTGATCCACTTATTTCCATAAGAATAGATACATGAGAAAAGATACATTCTGCTCCTGTCAGAAAACACAGTTAACATGCATAACACTGGCGTAAATTTGTTTAAGGTGGATCTCAGCTTGACATGAAGTGACCCACACACTATGATCATGGAGCCATCTACTGCAGCACACATGAAATGAGACATGCAGGATTTAACACCGGGACTGCATTGGACTGCTGCAGCCTTGAGGATATAGACAAGGCACGCCTTCACAACCAGTCCATCTGGCATGGCCTCCTCCATCTCAATGACCGTTGGAAATCAGAGTTCCTCCTCCGCTCATTTTGCCATTGGGCCCAATAGGATGGTTTCCAGTGACATTTATTCCACTAAGGGGATCATCACCCCACCTAAAGGGGCTCATCCCCCCATAGCCATTGGCCACTTTAGGGAGTCAGGTTAGTTAACCACCACCCAACACTTGGCGTTGAGTCGCTGGCTGTACGGTCTACTCCACTAACATAGTGGGATGCCTGGCCAGACTAATACAATCACCTTATAAACACCTGAATATGGGAGAAAAGCCTAAATTAGAAGGTTTTGAGACTCAACTAGGCTGAAGTCCACTCTATCTAGCTATCTTCTATTCTATTCTATTTCTATAATGCCCTCTTGTCCAAAAGTCACTCAGGGCAGTGAACAAACCAAAATAAAATCACATAAAGTCAGCTAGGGGGCAGAATGTCAGCAAAGGCTATTTCGAACATTTCCACCTTAACCAATTTACAGAACATAGTGAAGGGAGCTTGGAAAGTACATGGTGGGAGAATGTTTGAAAGATATTGTGCCACTACCAAGAAGGCCCCATTTCTAGCTGAATATTTTCTGGCCTCTCTTTGGGTAGATAACTGCAGTCAACCTGTTTGTGAAAACCTGATTGTCTAGGCCATATCCATTGGATAGAGTCATTCCACCAGGTAATGAGGTCCTAAACTGTTCAAGGCTTTATAGGTTAAGACCAACACCTTGAATCAAGCCTTGATGCCTACAGGTAACTAGTGCAGTCAATCAGCATAGGAGAGAACTGATCCCACTAATGGACCCCCATTACCAGTTGAGCAGCTACATTCTGAATCTATGAACCAGCGTCGTAAGGGACTTCATATCAAGGAATGGGCAGAGCTAGGCTTTCTGCCTAAGATGAAAAAAACACAGCCCTGGCCACAACAGATCCTGGACCTGGTCTTTCGGGGGAGAATAACCCCATCTAGACAAGGGCAGGTTCTACCCAACCTATCTGAAGTACCAGATTTTGCTATCAAAAAGCAATGAGGTCTCCCAGAATGTTAAAAAGTTCTGTCTGCTTGTTAGTAGCCTCACTAATTCAACTGATGAAATAATTTCTCTTGGCAGATCTAATTGTCTTTAGGTAGTCTCTGGATGCTTCCTTTACTGCAGTCTAATTTCCAACAAGGAAGCTTTCCTCCACTTGTGCTCAAGCCTTCTTTTATTTTGCTCATGCCACTCATCCAATGAAGCATGGCAAAACACAGGCTCCACAACAGAGAAGATGTTCAGGTGTAATCATGTCAGCTGCCCTGACCACTACATTATGTTCTACTCCATAATCAGAGTTGTGACAGGAGTGCCAATCAGATTGGCAGGACAACCCCACAATTAAACACCAATGGGTTCAGAGTCTTTGAGGGTAGATCACCTTAATGGGTCCACTCCTCTCTCTGTAAGAGGGTTGTGGTTTTTTTTTTTTTGCTTCCAGCCAAAATGTTAGCAGGTAAGTGACCTGACCATGACACAGGGTGGACTGCAAATCCAACACTGTCAAATCATCATGCTTAGTCAAAAAATCAGGTCAAGTGTACAGTACAGTATGTGAAAAGAAAGGTCCCAGGCAGCACTGGAACATGATCAGAAAATCAAAAAAGCCCATCTCTGGAAATCAAATGTTCATGCACTAACTGCTCTCACCTCTGAGTAAAACAGGCAAGCAGGAGCAATGTGAAAGCAGTCAAAGGGGAAGGTGTGGAACTGCTATGAGAATGATATGAGTGAATTAAATCCAATACTTAAAATGATCCTTCCATTCAGATACAGGAGTGCACAGAAAGAGCCTCCTCGATGATTGTGGTATTTTTGAACCACATTCGGTCGTACCCTGGGCATCGGCAACCTTGTGTTGCCAGCTAATCTTTCTTACACTAGGTCAGGTGAAAGAGACTGCAGAATTAACTCACCAAAAGGTGGTTTCATGTTGCCAGTTTGACGTCTGGCCCAGATACGGAAGAAGAATTCAGATACAAATGTGTAATTTTCCTTCTGGATGAGAAACCTCACTGGACCTCAAATTGCTCCAGTTCTCATTAATACAAAATGCATGTCCTTGTGGTCATGTGCTGTCAAGACACCCATTAAATCAACATAAATTATATATTTATTTACTTCTTTTTTTGAAAAAAATGTACAAAATTAAAAAAATTAAAATGCTTATCTTTTGAAGCACAGGCTTAATATTCTTGAGCATGAATTCGTAGAGTATGTTGACTGGGATGGCCTTAGTTTCATTTCCCATAGTACTAGCAGATTTTGCCCGGCGGTGCCGGGCTGTTTTAAATGGTTTTGGAAGGTTTTTTTTCTTAATGTTGGTAAAGAGCCGGGCTGTTTTAAATTGTGTTGTAAGGGATAATTCTTTTTGGTAATTTATGTAAAAAAGAGGTGTGTTGGTGGTTAGGGGTGGTTTTGGGTGTACACAACCACCACTACCCATACAGTACCACTCCAACCACCAACACACACATTAAAAAATCCTGGCAAGGCAGGAGTGGTGTGTGTGTGTGTGTGTGTGTGTGTGTGTGTGTGTGTGTGTGTGTGTGTGTGTGTGTGTGTGTGTGTGTGTGTGTGTGTGTGTGTGTGAGAGAGAGAGAGAGAGAGAGAGAGAGAAAGAGAAGCAGTGTGTGTGTGTGTGTGTATTGTCCCCCCCACCCTTCCAGAGCCAGGGGACCCTGCAGAGAGGGGATTCCCTCCCCCCCACAGGACACCCCGTTATTAAAGAGAAGAAACCAAGCTCTTTCTTCTCTTTTAAAACAGATTGTTTGGGATGGGGTGTATTCGATCTCCTGTTCCTGGTCCACTGGGTTTGGTAGTGTTGGGGGTACAAAAGGGGTCTGTCCCCCCAACCCTTCCAGAGCCAGGGGACCCAGCACAGAAGGGATCATTTCCCCCCCAAAACAACAACAACAACACTCTATTTTTAAAGAGAAGAAACCAAGTGGTTTCTTCTCTTTTAAAAAGGAGTGTTTGGGAGGGGGGGTGTATTCAATCTCCTCTCCCTGGTCCCCTTGGTTTGGTAAGGTTGGGGGGACAAAAGGGGTCTGTCCCCCCAACCCTTCCAGAGCCAGGGGACCCAGCAGAGAGGGGATCATTCCCCACCTCCCCCCCAAAAAAACCACTCTGTTTTTAAAGAGAAGAAACCAAGTGGTTTCTTCTCTTTTAAAATGGAGTGTGTGCGTGTGTGTGTGTGTGTGTGGGGGGGGGTTGTATTCGATCTCCTCTCCCTGGTCCCCTTGGTTTGGTAGGGTTGGGGGGACAAAAGGGGTCTGTCCCCCCAACCCTTCCAGAGCTAGGGGACCCAGCAGAGAGGGGATCATTCCCCACCTCCCCCCCAAAAAAACCACTCCGTTTTTAAAGAGAAGAAACCAAGTGGTTTTTTCTCTTTTAAAATGGAGTTGGTGTGTGTGGGGGGGGGGTGTATTTGATCTCCTCTCCCTGGTCCCCTGGGTTTGGTAGGGTTGGGGGGACAAAAGGGGTCTGTCCCCCCAACCCTTCTGGACCCAGCACCTTTCATTGCCTCCCTCACCCACCCCCTAACCCTTACCTAACCCTTATCTTTTCCTGGCTCCCTCCAGCTGCGTCTTTCAAAGTCTTTCCCTCTGGCTCCCACCATTTTGTTTTTTTTTAAGTCAGTGCGCGTTCCCAGCCTCCTCTGTGCTTGTATCCCTCAGCCTGATTGGCTGAGGGGTTACACAGTGCAAAGGACGCTGGGAATTGAAGTCCTTTTTCTTTGTTCACGTTCAGGGGGCTCCTGCCCCACTGCCACATTTCTCAACCTGACAGTTACCTGCGAACCCGGTTTGGGTGAGTGCAGGGAGGCTCGGTCAGGGCTAGTGGGGCCTGGTGCAACATCCTTTGTCACATTCCAACTGTTAACGCACAGATTTATAGGTATAGATCAATAGACTTAGAAAGAAGAATTGTTCTATGCTGAGCAACATACAGAGGTCATTGTTTTGAGTGATTTCTCACAGGAGGAAAGAGAAGAACAAAGTATGCTTCAGCAACTTCACCTCATTAAATCAGCTCAGCAAGTTGCTGGATAATGGTCAGTGGATAGTGATTTTGATGTCTGGTCATGTAGGGTACCTACTCATATTGCTGTCAGATATGTCCAGTTGCACGAACTGAGGGAATGAATCACAAGGAGATAAAATTAAAGCAGTAACTTTCTTCCATTCTTTCTGAAGGGCGGACTGAATGATACAATATACAGAATATATCAATTAGTTCATAAAAGAAAAAGAGTATTATTTTAGCCTACATATTTAAAAGTAGTTTCAACTAGTTCTGTAGTTTTATTATATGTTTTACATTTACAGTGGTACCGCATACAACAATTTTAATTCGTTCCATGGGGCTCGTTGTTGTAAGAAACAATTGCTATATGATGCATGCATCGTATAGCAATTTTCCCTATGGAATGCATCGCTGCTGGGACTCCTCGCCTCTCCCGAGAGCCTCTGTCATCGGCCCGGGGATGGGAGGCAGGTGTCGCCTCCACTCTCCGAGCCCTGCCTTGCTCGGAGGGCTTGAAAAGGTGCCCCTGAAGCTGCTGCCACTGCCGCCGCTGGGACCCCTCGCCTCTCCCTGGAGCCTCCGTCATCGGCCCAGGGATGGGAGGCAGGTGTGCGCCTCCGCCCTCCAAGCCCTGCCTTATGTGGCTACGGGGACCTTGTTTGTGAGTGCTTTTTGCGGACCTTACCGTATGTGGTGCTTTTGCTATGATTGTTGAATGTTTTGTTGTCTGAATTTATATTCAGTACTAACTTAGTGCCCGGCTTCGCCTAAGGATGGTTGAGGGTAGGGGTGGCATGGCCCCCGAGTTTGCGTTGGTGCGTGCTGTGGGTGTGCTGGTGTTGCCCTGTGTTTTTGGTGCTGTG
Source organism: Bradypodion ventrale (assembly GCA_035047345.1). Lineage (NCBI taxonomy): Eukaryota > Metazoa > Chordata > Lepidosauria > Squamata > Chamaeleonidae > Bradypodion > Bradypodion ventrale. The sequence goes on along the minus strand of JAWDJE010000001.1, from coordinate 285,775,548 downwards.
ATCCGTGTGGTGGTTATTGGGGCCCACGCTCGCGCCCTTGCAGTGTGGTGTACGCAGTCGCGTTCTGGCGTGAGGGTGAAACTTGCTCTGCTTACTCTCTGATATGTTCACACAGAATTAAACATTTTAAATGTTTGCACGTGGTGCAAGCATATCAGACTAAACAAATTGAAATGACAAACCCTCTTAGCCTACTTCAGAGCCTGTCTCTATACACAGACACACACACACTATCCCTCCCCACACAGACTATCCCTCTCCACACACACACACCATTTCTCTCCACACACTCTATCCATCCCTCTAAAAACACACACACACCATCCCTCTCCACGCATTATCCCTTCCCACACACACACCATCCCTCTTCTCACACCCATCCCTCTAAACAAACAAACACACACACACCCTCTCTACATGCACTATCTCTCTCCACACACACGATCCCTCTCCACACACTCCATTCATCCCTCTGAATGAACACACATACACACACACACACACACACACACACACACACACACACACACACACACACACACAGGGCAGCCGTGTTGGGCAGCTGAGCTCCATAGCACTTCCTTCCCTCTTCTCCTGCAGGCCCAGCCCAAGGGGGTGGGGCTTGAGTCAGTGCGTTCCGGAGGCTAACTGCCACTCTGGCCACACACCCTTTCCCGATTGGCTGTGCAATCATCCCACCTCTTCCATGCTCATGCTGGCCTCCCTGATTGGCCATGCCATGCTGCGGTGGCTGCTGGGATTTGTGTTTTTTTATTTTTCTCATTTGGGGGGGCGTAGGCCCCCCCATTGGATGCATGACCCAGACGGTGTTGGGCTCTGGTATGGCAGGTATGTGTGCACCAAATTTGGGAGGGATAGTTGAAGGTGTGTGGATCTGTTTACTGGTCACGTACAGCCACATCTTTGCTTTATAGGTATAGATAGATATTGTATTTACTTTTGCTGTAGCCACCTTGAGTCACACTTGTGCTGAGTAAGGCGGGGTATAAATTCAATAAATAAATAAATACAACGATATTTTTTTTTGCTAAGTGTTTTTTTCCCATTGAAAAATCATTGTACGATTTTTTCCATAGGGAAAATTGTTATGCGGGATGCCATTTCCCCCCAAAACCTAATTGTTATGTGATTTCATTGCTATATGGGGCAATTGTTGTACGAGGTTCCACTGCTTTTGCATATTGTATTATTGAATTGTATTATGCTTGCCTGAGATGGTATGACTATATTTTAAACACTAAGAGAGTGCTATGCACTATATTATAAGACAGGGGTTCCCAACCTAAAGCCCATGGGCTGGATCTGGCCCACAGTGCCATTTCATGTGGCCCCATACCTCTCCAGTAGCATTTGAGAAACAAAATGGCCATCCCTTTGAAGCTGTTGGGACAAAATGGTTGCAACCATTGTGCAGGAAGGGGAAAATGGCTGTCCAACCCTTGAAGCTGACTGAGAGAGTGTGACCCGGCCCCTGGCTTAAAAAGGGTGAGGATGATAAAGATTTTAAATGAATGAATTAATGAATTTCAGCTGAAGAGGAAGCATAAAGAATCTAAGGTTTGGAAACTTTCCTTTTAAAAATAAATGTGCCTAGTGAGAAATTAATATTATGTATAGATTTCACTTATTTGTAATGAAGTTTCACCAGAGATAAAGAAAGCAATAGTAGTTTGTGTTTTAAGTTTGATAATTTGTACTCTTTTGTTAAGAAACACTAATACATTTAAAGTGAAATCTTATATCTGTCCCTGACTGTAAATTTGTCAACTAGGGTCAGGACTGTACATCTAATTTTCCAGTTCACATTTTGGCAACATGGTGGCATGCATCTTCCACACAATATGTATCCGCATTCATCTATAGCAGTGGTGGCGAATCTATGGCACGTGTGCCAGATTTGGCACTCAGAGCTCTGTCTGTGGGCACCGGCGCAGTCACCCCAGCACAGACTTTGCCCTGCCCCACCCCTGCCCAGCAGCCCAATGGGAGTGTTTCCTTCCTCCCCTGTTGCTGTGTTGGCATTTTGCAATAAATAAGTGGGTTTTAGATTGCAGTTTGGGCACTTGGTCTCTAAAAGGTTTGCCATCACTGATCTATAGTTGTCTGGGCTCAGATACTGCAGTCAGTCATGTTAGATGGGCTAAATATAAGATACAGTAGACAAAATATAACTTATCAAAGTTATATTTTTAAGAGACAAACACTGACAAATCCTTAGGTTGAGGCTCAGAGGGAACTGAAAAATAACTATCATAACCTCTTCTTGTACACAATGCAGTTCCTTTCTGCCTGGCTCTGGACCAGACTTACGTATTTGTCCTCAGTAGACTAACAAATGAACATGGTTCTAAGCTCATTTCTGTTTTGCAAAATCTCTTACCTTGAAATGTAGAAAGTAAGTGATTGGGATGTGGTTAGTTTACCTGCAGCAAAGGTACTACAGTTATATCTGAGCAAAAGAAAGTTAAACTGTTGATATACCAAGGTACAGCTCTCTTTAGGTATGTGGTCTTCAAACACCACCACAATACAGTAATGTGTTTTTTCACGTGTAGTCTTTTTGTTTGTTTGTTAAATACGAGGGAAGTAGATACTTTTTTCTTGCACTGTTATAAATATTCCAGTAAATTAATTTCCAAAGAAAGCTTTGACTATAACATTTAAATCAAACATGTTAAATGAAATGATATTATTTACAACAGTAAATAACAGTAAATTAAATGACATTATTTACAACAGGCTGGCCCGCATAAGATCTCCGCTCCCACCGACGCCACTACCGGACTCTTCTCTTGGCCGCCCTGGCCTCGAGAGAATGGAAGACAGCTATGTGCGGTGGGGCTGGTTGGCATAAGAACTCAGCTCCTGCCGCTGCCGCATCCACTGGACTCTTCTCTCGGCCACCCTGGCCTCAAGAGAATGAAGGACAGCTGTGTGCAACGTGGCCGCTTGGCAGTAAGAATCTTTACCTATAAAGAGGGGCGTTAACCATTGGACTCCAGTATACACGCCCGCACCCGACTAGCATATCCTGTACTGAGCTGCCTGGACTTGCCCGAACCCGGACCGCAGAGCGCCACAAGGTTGCCGAAGCCGGCAGTGGGGCAACAGCCCCATGAATGGGAACAAAGGGAAACAACTTCAATTCCCAACGTCCTCTGCGCTGTGGCGTGCCGCGACGCGCCTCAGCCAATCAGGCTGAGAGACGCAAGCAAAAAACGTTGGGAAACACGGCGCGCCCAAATAAAATCGAGCCACAGAAAAAAAACCACCGCATGAATGCAAACAAACCAAACAAAACTCCAAGTCCCAGCGTCCTACACGCCGTGAGCACTTCAGCCAATCAGGCTGAAGGGCGCGAGTGCGCAGAAAGCTGAAAAAGCCGGCGTGTGAAAAATAAAATAAAAACATGGCGGCCTCCCGCAATGGGAGCGCAAGTCCGCCGCAGGCAGACGCAGCGCCTCACGGCCTCGCAAACAAACACACACAAACAACCACAGCGAGACCACCACCGGCCCTCTTTCCCAGAGCAATGGGGAGAAGAGGGACTCCCTCTCCTCCCCGCTACCCCGCCGAAGACACGGCGAGACCACCGCTGGCCTCAAGGTAAGTTGAACCGGGGTGGAAAAAACCACCAGCAGGCAGCAGTTCATCAGGGGAGGCATACTCCCTGACAAATGACTGGCTGCTGCCTTTGTACTACCGATGGAGGTAAGACAAAAGCAGCAGCCAGCAATCCGCAAGGAAGAGCACCACCCCTTACGGATCGCGGCCTGCCGATCTCCAGTTAGGTAAGCCAGGAGAAAATGGAGACAGAGAGGAGAGAACCATCATCAGGCAGATAGCTCTTCTCTGCCTCCTTTTCACCTGATCTACCTAATGAACCTTACCGGGGGAAGAACGAGCTGACTGCTGGCTCCTCCTTTTCCTTATTGCTGCATCGAAACCAAATTTCGAAGCAGCAATGGGGAGAAGAGGAACCGACAGACAGGCCGTTCTTCAAGCAAAACAACAACAACAACATAACCAAACATTTACCTAAAACGCCAACCACCAAAATTAATAAAACATAAATAAATAAATAATTTTAAAAACACATTAACCAAGAAAACAATAAACAACAAAATCCACAAACAAAAACACCCAAAACACCATGAAAGCACAAAAAAGCCCTACCCACAGCACGAAAATACCTAACTCAAACAACAAAAATACCACAAATTAAATAAATAAACACAAAAGAAATCAGAAACATAAAAAACAACCAGAAATAAACAAAACAATTAAACACATCTAAAACGAAAAAATACCACAAAAGAAGAAACAGAAACACCTACCAGCCCAACATACACACACACAAAAACCAAATTAAAAAAAAAAACAGAGAACTCACCAGCACGTCCTCCCTCCACGACTCCAGAACAGAAATGAAGAAACAAAGACTACTTACCGGAAGAAGCCCCCACCTAGAGGCCGGGAGAGAAAAAACAAGTCAAACAAAAAATAATCCAACACTATTACTAACAGCCCACCTGCAGGCCAGAAGAGTAAAAACAAGTAAAAAAAATGCAAAGCAGCCCTCTTGCTAACAGCCCCACCTAGAGGCCACAAGAGTAAAAACAAGTCAGAAAAATAAGAAATAAATCAAAATCACAAATAAATCTAATAAAATAGATTTCAAAAAAAGTCACAAACCACAAATGCAAAACACCACCCCCAAACCATCCTTAACCAACCCCCTCCCCCCAAAAAAAAACCAAATAAAAACTGCCGGGCTAGTGTGTTATATGGTGCCGATACTGTGTTGATGTGATATTTTGAACTGTAATTTGATATTGTATCCTGATTTGATATTGCATTTTGTTTCTTGGATTGAATTTTGTATATTGTATTGCTGTGTACCTGCTTTATATATTTTTGATTTATGTCGTAATTTCTGTAAGCCACACTGAGTCGGCGTATGCTGAGTGGGCGGCATACAATTCGAATAAATCAAATCAAACAGTAGAAAGATTTCCAGTTCTGCTTTTTCCGGAAAACCTACATTACTGCAGATAAGCCCTCTCACCCTCTGCCCTTTCAGACATACACCAACCCAATTCTAGTGAGAGTTTTTGTATGTTTTGATTGCACTTTCTCTGCATTTGTCTATTTGTTTTGATTTTTTAAAACTTCACAACTGATGAATTTAACATGAGAGGTCTGCCACTCTGCCCCTTGAGCAGCCCAGGCTGTTTGTTCTGCCCTGTGGTCACCACCAAGAGGTAGAAATAGCCCTGTTTTAGTTAGTGTAAAGTGCATATCTTTAGTGTACAGTATATTCTTTTGGCTTTTGCTCTTATTTCAATTCCTGAAAGAAAGCAGCAGTATACTGTACAAGTACATGCATGTTTACTAATTGCGAGTTCTAGAAAATATCCTCCCCACCCCAACCATTCTGACTGGAGGACAAAAGTCAGGGCAAAAATAATTTTTAAGATGTTCAGCTGTTCTTTATTTTTTCTTAAGGAATTTCATTCATAGGAGTTCTTATTGTCCTTAGTAGTATTTGGAGATAAATTTTGAAAGCATATGAAAACTGGGCAAAGAACCAACTGTTTTGCTCCGATATCAGCATTTCTTTCCAATCAGATACTTTAAATGGGGTACACAGAAAGAGCCTCCTCAAAGATTATGCTATTTTTGAACCACAATCGGGCAATGGCAACCTTCTTGTGCCAGTGAAGCTTTCTCACACTAGGTCAGACAAAAGAAACTATGGAATAAATTCACCTAAGGTGGCTTCATTCTGGCTGTTTAAAGTCTGACCTAGACATGAAAGAAGAAAAAGAAGATATAGTAAAACCCCTACTTACGAAAAAAAAGTCCGTTCTGTAGGCTTTTGCTTAAATCGGTTTTTTATGTAACTCGAAGTAAACCCATAGGGAAATAAAAAATTTACGTAACTCAAAGCAAACCCATAGAAAAAGAATCTTTATGTAACCGAAAGCAAACCCATAGGAAATTGTGTAAATCGGGACATGGTTTTAGCACAAAATCATTACTGTATGTAAGTCAAATTTTATGTAACTCGAGGCATATGTAAGTCGGGGTTTTACTGTACTTCAATTGTCTTAGCGAGGAGTGAAATGAATGGCATTTATTTTTCTGCTATTTTACTTACACAAATTTTTTATTCACTTTCCCCATTACCCCAGAAAGCTGGACCATTTAAATTTCTCACCTGTTTCTATGCAACACAATCTTTCAAAAATGCCCCAATCCACAAGTACTTTTTTCCTAAAGTAAACTTATACATTATAACAGGTGTTTTCCTACTATACCATTTCACTGCAAAAGCCCCATCATACAAAATGTGGTATTACAGTATTTGCTTCCTACGACATCTAAGGCAACTAATGACATTATGGTGAGCAATTTTATTGCATCCCGATCAGTTCAAAAGCAATGTTCATCACTTGGGGAAAAATATTGGCTTCTGACGGCCCAATGGATTTGGCTGTGGTAGCTCAGGGGCTGCGGTGGCTCAGTGGTTAAGAAGCTCCCCTTGTTATTTGGAAGGCTGGCAAGTCTGCAGTTCGAAACCCAGGTACTGCATGATGGATTGAGCACCCATCTCCGTCCCAGCTCTTGGGGACATAAAAGGAGCCTCATTTGGACGTTCCCTGAGCAGAGTTTCTCCGGCAAAAAAAAATTCGACCCAGAATAATTTCTGACATTAATGGATTTGACCATGGCACAGGGGCTGCAAAATTGCCTGTTAGAATAAAAGAAGCACAAAGGGAAATGGTTAATGTGGGGGCTCTTGATTATAACCTCCAAGTTCTTAAAAAGTGTGTTAGATGTTTGGTAATTAGATCTAATGCTTTTAAGTGCTATATGTCAAATCAGTTTACAAGATAAGGATATACATTTTAATTATGAAAGGAAAGCAGAAGCCCTTTTCCTTATTGGAAATTGAACTGCAGAGTCAAGTGTGCTGTCTGGCTGGGGAAATGCTAAAGCAAAGTTTAAAAACATTTTTGCTTAAAAAAATATCATGTTTCACCTTTCCAAACTGCCATTTCCCCCCCTGGCATTAATAGGGAATGGTGTTCATCTTGTTATCCAATAGGCTGCAAGAAACAATAGCGTGGGTATACATTAGGTTGTGGGAATGAACTGAAGACCAGCCACAGATTTTAAATACTGTTTTTTTAAAATTGGTGCACAGTTCTTCATCTCGGCTAAATCAACGGAGAACCATGGTCTCCCACCTCTTTTAAGTTTAGCAACTCCTAGCCAAGGGCAAGATTAGATGTAGATCAAGCAGTATAGTGTGGGCGTAGAAGGTGGTACTCCTACTCCCCCACCTTAAATCCCCAACCCTTGAAATCACTAACTCCATACCATAGATTGTAGAATTACTAGAAAATACTAGTTATGTGCATGTATTATAAGCATATATTACATGGATGTTAACGCATTTCCCCTTTTCTCTAGCTTGGTCCTCAGTAAAATGGTGAACCCGTGTCTGGGATATACCACTTCAGACTAGGTGAAGGACCTTGAGTGACTGAAACGCAGCTCCATATAAAATAATTCCCCCTAGCCTAGGGCAAGGGAAAGCCCTCCCTCCCTGGCATGTTGGCCCTCATCTTCTGCTTTATATGCAGGGACATGAAGAGCATTCCATCTACTGAGTTGCAGTTTGAAGATCTCAAAACTCAAGGTAGAGCTTGGAGATCATACCAAGCCAACTAGAGACAGAGGTAGACTGGGGTTCTACACTTTTTGCACCATGGGCCAGACTACGACTCTTCAGACAGCTATGTGGGCCAGAGGCATCGTTCCTCCCGCTGCTTCTGCCACTCCTGGTGACGGCAGCAGCAGCGGAAGCAGCAGTGGGTGCATTCACTGTGTAGTTTTGGATGGTTTTGCTGCTTCCACCACTTCCTGTGGTGGGAATGAGGGCAGCGAGTTTTTGGCGGTTTTCAGTGGGTTTTCTTCACTTACGGTGGGTTTTTGGCAGGTTTCCTTCACTTTCAATGCATCTTTGGCACTTCCAGCACATTTTCATCACTTCCAGTGGTGGCGGTGGGGTCCTCATTGTGGGCTAGATTAATTGGCACCATGGGCCAGATCTGGTCCATGGGCTGTAGGTTGTGAACTCCTGCTTTAACTAGTTGGATAAAAGATAGAATTCATCAAATACAACTTTTCTCCTTTAGGTAGAGTTGCCAGGTCATCCATCAGCTTCCAATACCCTGAGATTTCACACTCACAGCATGGAACTGGAGATGGAGGGTTTGTGACATCAGAGAAGCAGGCCCTTCTGTAACTGTAGTAGAATAATGTGTTTGTGACATATTTACATAGGTACTGTGGATTTCCTGCCCTACCTCCTAACAAAATGTTGTGTACAGCTTACATGGAAATATATATTTGCACTGTGCAGAAAGGTGCATCATTTGGGCATTCTCTGCAAAAATCCTTTCAATCCAGAGCAATCTCTGACACGAAAAACAAACTGAGCCAACAAGACCTGACACCTGCAGAATAAAATAATTAGCTCCAGTGTCACTCACTCTGACATCTCCCCACCTGAAGACCCACAGAAGCAGAGCAATTCTCTAAGACTTCAGCAATGCCTAGGTGTGACAACCATACAAACATGGCAGTGCTATCTGAAGACCACTCTTTTACATGGCCAGTAGATGGCCCTCCATCTTTCCCTGACTATATGTATGTCCAGCTAAAGAACATGGGAAACCTTACCAGCAATGCCATTTGAAATAGTCCACTTTGGTTTCTCTTCAGATCACATAAATCTTAATAGACTTTTCATGCAATATATTCCAAAATGTTTTTTCTCTAATTTAAAAATAAGGATTTTCTGGTTTTCTGGCTATTAGGTATTCATTTGTCTTGATCTTCCTCCCCCTCTACAAGTTATCTATTATTTCTAGGGCAATTTCTTGGATAATGATTCTTGGTCAACCACTGTTAGTGACAGGGATCAACACCATTTGAAACTGTCCCTTAAAATGCTAATGAGTGTTCTATTATAGCAGATGTGGACTCACTACATTCAGGGATCTTCTGTTATTACCAGTTGTAAATAGTCACATATTGATGTGCAAACCTATCTGTTATGCTAGCCAACCATTGTGTGCTTCTGTACCTGGTTTGTATACATTATATGCATAAATGAAGTCTCACTTTTATGTCTGACAAAGCGGACTTGATCCACAAAAGCTAATATTATAATACAGGAGCTAGTCTTTAAGGCAGGGGTTTACAACCCATGGCACCATTTCATATGACCCACACCAGCTCTGTTGCACCTGGGAGTGGAAGTGTACGTGTTTACACCGGCCATAAAATGTGCCCGTGCATGCGTAAACACACCCGCTGCTGTTGTAAACGTGGAAGTGTGTGCATTTACAATAGCCATAAATGCTTCCGCTTCTGGGGGGCATGGTCCGGTCCGCTCAGCTGTCTGGGGGGCGTGGTCAGGCCCACAGCATAAAAAGGTTGGGACCCCTGCTTTTCAACCTCTTCATAAATGATCTAGAAGTAGGAGTAAATAGCAAGGTAGCCAAAATTGCTGATGACACTAAATTATACAGAGTAGTGAAAACTGGGAGAGATTGTGAGGAGCTCCAGAGGGATCTCTTGACACTGGGGGAGTGGGCAAAACAGTGGCAAATGAGCTTCAACACTAGTAAGTGCAGAGTGATGCACGTTGGGGCAAAAAAACCCACCCAATTATATTTATAAACTGATGGGGTCTGAACTCTCTGCGACAAACCAGGAAAGGGACCTTGGTGTCCTGGTGGACAACTCAATGAAGGTGTCAACCCAGTGTGCCTCAGCAGTGAGAAAAGCAAACTCAATGCTAGGGATCCTTAGGAAGGGTATAGAAAATAAGTCAGCAAGTGTCATTTTGCCTCTTTATAAATCTATAGTGAGGCCCCATCTGGAATACTGTGTACAGTTCTGGTCGCCATACCTCCAGAAGGATATTATGGAGTTGGAAAAAGTGCAGAAGAAGGCAACCAGAATGATTAGGGGACTGGAACACCTTCCTTACCATCTGAGGCTGCAACGGTTGGGCCTTTTCACTCTTGAACGACGGCGTCTAAGAGGTGACCTGACTGAAGTTTATAAAGTTCATGCACGGTGTGGAAAAAGTAGATAACGGAATACTGTTTTCCCTATCGTACAACACTAGAACTAGGGAGCACTCCATGAAACTTTTGGGTACTAGTTCACAAACAAATAAGAGAAAGTACTTTTTCACCAGGAAGATCACTGGTCTATGGAACTCCCTGCCAGAAGAAGTGGTGACAGCTGTCAGTCTTGACAGCTTTAAGAAAGGATTAGACAAGTTCATGGAGGACAGGGGTATCAATGGCCATAATTATGGATACCTAAGGACAACCTCCAGGTTGGAGAGATAGGCAGGATGTCTCTCAATGCCATTTCCAGGGAATCCTAAACAGGTGAAGGCATCTGAAGGCATCTGTTTGGGAATCCACTGAAGCAAATGGTGAACCACTGTGTGAGACAGAATGCTGGACTGGATGGGCTGTGGCCTGTTCCAGCAAGGCTGTTGTTCTTATGTTGTTAAGGTATCACAACATTTTTGTGTGTCTTTTCGTTTTGTTTTGTTTTGTTAACACAGTTCTTTATGACAGTGCCACCTACAGGGCTATAGGGAGAAGTATGAGTAAGAAGCAAACAGCCCCCCCCCCCCCAATTCTCTGTGTTGCCACTTAACTCAAACAGACCAGAATCCCCTGTGAGACTTCACAGGGAATGAGTTCGCATTTCCCTCACTCTGTAACATTACCCAGAGCAAGCCAAGAAACCATCCTACTACTGGCTGAGATCATTTTCTTTTATCTTCTAAACTCTTCTAGTGGTGAGTGAGCAGGGGTGTGCAGGGCACTATGTGAAGACGCTAGAGAGGGAGTGGTGGGGGCACCTATGGTGGTTGGGGGGTTGGGAAGGAATCCCATACATTGCTATTGGCACCCCAGGGCACCATAAGCGAGAGCGGGGTGGGACAAAGCCCAATTGCCCGATATACCAGCACGCGCCTGGGAGTGAGGGTACATTACTTCCAATATAAGAGTCAATTGTTCCTACATATTCCCCCAGTGCATCAAAAGCATTGTTCTTTTGCCTTTTCTTTCCCATATCTGAAGTAAGGACTTTAACATTTTATATGTGTTTAATGTTCAAGAATGTGATTCAGACATATATTATTGTAACAACTGGAGGACTAACAAGAAATACTGTTGTTCTCTACGCATTTCTTTTTTGTGCATTAAACCCTGTGTAGTGCAGAGGAACATACTTTCTAATAAACATGGTTAAATTTATCATTTTAGAGATGATAAATTCCACCAGGAAACCATTTCATCAGAGTTGCAACATTTCCAAATAAGTACTGATATTTTTATTATCTAAATACAAAGAAAACATTTTGAGTTCAATTAATATATAATGAATAAAATGCCTGGAATAAGTTAAGCATGCAAAAAACCCTGAAGACTTTCCCCCCCTGATAATAGTTCTTCTTTGTAGAAGTCTGCCATGCTTTTCTGTGATTGTAAGAATGATTCTAATAAAAATACATGGAGCTTTTAACCAAAGGTGGGCAAAATATGGCCCATGAACCAGAGCAGCAATCAGGTTTTTTTAGACCCCTCCCCTTTCTGCATGCCTCACCCACACCAATCGTTAGGCAGTGGTTCACTAACTTGACCACCCTGAAGACTAACAGCCTTGGCTGGCAAAGTACACAGGGAAGGGTGATGGTCCCCAAGTGGATTAAATACTTCTTGAATCCATCTTGATGGAGGGCAGCAGTTTCATCAATACTGGCCTGGGGCTGATGAGGACTTTGTGTGCCAAAAGGACTCAGGACCAGACAGTGACTCACAGAAATGGATCAGTGGTATGGGGGTCACACTGCGATGCGGAAGGCAAATGGAAGGCCACTGCATTATATTCTCAGGACAGTTTTCATGGCTGATCACCATGATGATAGCCAATATTCGGAATTGGATATGACACAAGAAGGAAGATATCAGAAACAGCAATTTTGCACTCAACACCGCCCCACTCTGCCCCTCCAAAACATGCCCTCCAGAAATGGATCTGGTTATTTGGTCTCTTCTTAATTTGATTTTTTTCTTTTGTTTTGTTTCCTCCTCCCCCCCCCTGTTCTTTTCTTCATTTTTTAGATGATGCAGCAGCTCTCATTCAGTTAGGGGGAGGGACAGACAGTTGGTCCCCGAACACTGGAAATGACCACCCATGTTTTGAATGGATTATCAAGAAAACTCTGGATAATTTTTATCAAGAGTTGCACAGAGTTTCCAATCACCTTTTTCAGACATAAGACATGGGTTAAAGGAGGACAATGGTGGTCTGTAATATACAAGTCAACACTGTATCTAACCAGACTAAACATATGAAACCTAGTCCTGATTAAGTGGCTGTGGCCCTATTAAGATAAAATAAGAGGCCCTCAGACAGAACTAGGCCAAATGAGGAAACAGACCCTGTAGAGTTTTAAATCCAAAATCAAACAAAAATGTGTTTCTTTCTAGTATACCATATATACTCGACTATAAGTCATCCTGAATATAAATTGAGGTACCTAATTTGGACCTGTAAAACTAGGAAAATAGATTGACCTGAGTATAAGTTGGGGGTGGTGGGAAATGCAGCAGCTGCTAGTGAGTTTCAATAATTAAAATACAGTAGAACCTCATACAACAATCATCCCGTATAGCAACGAAGTCGCATAACAATTAGGTTTTTTGGGGGAATGGCATCCCGCATAACAATTTTCCCTATGGAAAAAACCATACAACAATTTTTCAATGGGAAAAACCACTTAGCAAAGAAAATCGTTGTACAATGCATCCCATAGGGAAAATCACTATACGATGCATGTATCGTATAGCAATTGTTTCATACAACAACAAGCCCCATGGAATGGATTAAAATCATTGTATGAGATACCACTGTACATGAAAATATGGTAAAATTAATTAATTTAGACATTTGTGCGGGTATGTTTTTGAGTGTTTACATTTAGCCGAGTATAAGTCGAGTCCCATTTTTGAACCTCATTTTGGGCACTAAAAAAAAAGACTTATACTCAAGTATATATGGTATACCTTATTTACTATATACTCAACTTACAGTGACAGACCCATCCACTCGCCCTGCCATCAATGGAGAACTTGCAGTGTGATCTCCATAAGAGGTAGTAACTTCATCCTATAAAGCTCCTTCAAGAAGATTCCCATCTCATTTTCCCCATTCTAATATCAAGCACAAAAATAAAATTATCATTTTGGTCCGTCCCCCCCATCATAGCAACTAAATGTGCTGTTCCACATCTTGTGGAAACAGCATCAATGAGTTCTTTTTTGAAGCGTTCCAGTTCCCTTTGGCTTCTCTTTATTTTGTTTGGTAGCACCACATCGGTGAGATTTCTTTGAGTAGTTGACTTTGATCCATCCACTTTCACTGACTTTGCTTTCTTCTTCCTCTGCTCCTGGGTCTCTTTCGGGTTTTAAGGGCATTCCTGGTATCTCCTTGGGTTGCTGAGAAGAATGGGTATGCTTCCTGTCACGTGTCCGTGACAGATGCTGATTGTGACTGAACTGTGAAGTCCTGTGAAACTTCTCAGGGTTCCTTGCTGGTGTCTGAGCACCTGTGGAGTTCCTCACAAAACGTCGTCCAGTCACAGACACACTGGGAGAGATGCTACTATGATGATAGCTGTTTCTGCTTTTAGTTTTGGATCGTGCTCCTTCCGAGGGGCTATCAGAAGCTGCACTGGAAGTGCTGCTTCCCTTTGAGTTCAGATGTAACGATGATAAATATGGCGTCGGAGACACGTTTCTCGACTGGCTGAGAGTGGTAATGTGATAGGTTAGAGGGACATGGGTCCGTCTCACGGCAGCAGCGTATGTGTCTTGATTCTGAAGATAAGGTAAGTACTGCGTTAAGGCATTGGGGCTGTGGGGTCGCGAATGCTGGAGAGAAGGGCTGTTGGTCATATGGCGCATTTTTAGTGCCTTCATCCACTGACAATCAATACCTGGAAAAAAGAGAGCAGCAGCAGCAGTTTAGAGTTCCAGCTAATGGCTGTCCTTCCCAGAAAGCACCTGTATCAGAAATGAGGGCTGCTTATGGCACAATCAGGACTTGGAGAATTTGCTTTGTTTTAACTACAAAACCCAGAGTTCCTAAAGCCAAATGACATTCAGGTATTTTGCCTTTTACTCAAATACACTATTCATTTATTTGGGTGAAAGCTGTAGTAATTTATCCAATACATTTCTATACCACTCATCTAGTGAAAGGAAAAATTCACCACTCTGTGCAGTTCACAACTATAGGTTAAACAGACAAACACCAAGCCTTCCCTCTGGTGACTACCTAAAATATTAATAAACATCAAGTTGTAAGACTTTGGGTCTGGAAATAAGCAAAGGTGTAAAAGAAATCGCTAAATGAGAGGGGAAATGCTCTTATGTGCCTCTCTGCATAACTCTTTTAAAAAACATTCTTAAAGATGCTCAAGGAGGGAACCTGATGCAGTTGCGAGTATCTTAAAACTTTTCCTCTCAAGAAGACAATACGTTTGGGAAACTACAAATAACTTTTAAGTCAACCCAAAGTTTTTCTCATAGCTTTTTAAGCAGAAGCTTAGATCTGACATTCTAAGACCCAGACTTCTTTGTCGAACGAGTCTGTTAGTGGCTATTCTAAGGTTGCCAGTATTGTACATTCATGTATTTTAAAACAAAACCACTCCTATACTGTATATCAGTTAGGATTTATAACTGTAAACTTACGGATATAAATAAAAAAAAAACACACTTAATTTAGAGCACTACACTTTTCCAAAATGTCCATCAGATCAGCAAATGCTTCTGGTGCATCTAACACATTGCTGATTGTAAAAGGCAGGCTAGGTAAATGTAAAGTATGAATGTAAAATGTCCTGAGAGACAGTTCTATCCTTTGTTGAATTAATGGAATAAGCTTATGGGAGTGTGTAAATGTTCTGCCTCAGTTTTGATTATGATTGTGGCTTCAATGATGATGATAATATCCTTTCTCAAAACTTTGCACCCATGACTTACTAGAATTGGACCTGCTCCGAGGGTTGCCTTCTGAATTTGCAAACAGCGTTTGTATTTTAAGTTGAATCGACCTCACCTCGTCCTGGGGTTTTACTTCACTCCACTGCACTGGCTGGACATGTTTGGTTAATTTTGGAGTTCGGACATCATTCTGTTCAAACAACACAAGCAAGCTATCAATTCCAAAGGGAAGAAATGAACACTCCACAACAACCAGGCACTGTTTGTTCAGACACTGAACGTACGACGGTGAAATTGATGGTGTTGTAAACCCACATGCTGGGCTTGTCTGATATCACCTTCCTGTCTGATTCCAAAAGAGTTTTGAGTTGTGCTATGAATCTGATAGTAAACTACACTTTTCCCCTCCACCAGTCTACCAAATGGCAATATTTTAATGGTGGGCTTTTAACAGAATCATTTAGTAATTGTGAGATCATGTAGTGCTTCACGTAAATAGCCTTTTCTGCTATAAGAGGTAGGCTCTAAGGAGATATTGTTGCTGGGGTTCCTCATGGTAGCTTGCCTGCAGTTGCTAGCTCTTTAATCCCACTGCCAGGCTCTGATTCCTGTGAGGAGCTACCGTCTGAAAGGAACCTAGGGTTATTCTGCCTGTTAACAGAAAGCTACTGTTCTTCACTTCTGAGGCAAACTGGGTCCAGAATTTTCCTGTCTTTCTCTCTCATTCTCTGCTTGAATTCATGCCACAGGACAGAGCTGAAATTTCAATTATTAGCCTCAGTGTGAAATATCCTATTGGTCTTTATGAAGCACTTTTTTTTTGTCACTATCCAAAAAACCCTACTCATACAAAGGCTAATTTCCATCCCATTATACACAGCTAAATTGCTTCTAGATTTTATTTTATGTTTTCTTTCTCATCCTTTCCCTTCTCCTGTTGCTCCTCTGCTCTGCTAATTAGCATTTTGTCAAAAAGGTAAGAAAGGTGGTCTCTTCAACAAACACCACCTACGCCGACCATTACACAAATAAAGAAAAAGTTAGTTTCTTTACTTTTGAAGAAGCAAGGGTTCCCAGCTAAGAATCTGGGCATGGTTTCTGAAGATATCATTATGATTTGTATGAGAAGTCAGCAGCTTAAAATTAATTACCACTTTTGGTTTCACTGCAGTGGCTAAGTTAGAGAATACCAGCTCCTCATTGTGAAGCCATGTTGATAAAACAGGTGGACTATTGTTGTTGTTGTTGTTGTCCCTGAATGCTTATTAGGGGTGACACTTTCATGTTTTACCAAAAGGTGTAGAGATGAAAGAAACTGGTTTCCCCTCCTGTTTTTGTGTTCTTTTGTTGATTGCTGAAAGAAAGCCTCTAAACACGACTGATTTGTATTAACAAAAAAAGAAGAACACCGGAATTTTCTGCTCTTTTGTGTTTCTCTTTTTCATGTAAACATTCTGAAACATTTATTTTACCCTTTAATCTTTCTTTCACCTTTGTATGCCAAAACCCTTGATAATTCTTCCATCCAATAGTGCCACAGAGATGGTGGTGTGGTCAACAAGGGCTGTCAGCAGTCAGTCAGAACATCTGAGGCAAAAGGATGTCTGTCTGTCTGGTTCTTTTTTTTTTGCGGGGGAGTGGTGTTAATGGGTTCAGGAAGTTCAGAGGCTTTTGCTGCCTTTTTCTTGATCTTTAGAGATTTTCCTCAGCCAATTCTTTGAATTATTTTTCCTGCTGTTTGCTGGACTCAAAGAAGACCAAACAAGATAAGGCAACAAGTGGTAGGGAGGAGAAAAATCTCTCCATGTTTGAGTAGTTTTTGTTTTGGGGAGGCTTTGTTGCATTTTCCCTTTATTTTCTTGCTTGCTTTCCTTAGTTTTTGTGTGTAAGTTGTTTGTTTTTTAATTTTGCTATTTCCCCTCCCGAGGGGGTGTTTTCTTTGTTTGATTGCTTTTTAAAACTATAACTTCATTTATTTACTTTGTATTTATTCCGTTAAAACTATACACTTTAGTGTGTTTTTAAACGAACTGCTGGATATCTCAATGGTTTATTATTTATTTATTTATTTATTTATTTATTCCCTCTTGTATTCCACCCTACTCACAGATCGACTTAGGGCAGCTGACAAAGTATCACAAAATGTCACAAAATATAAATTCAAAAAATAAAACACATTGTCCTCTGTCGGGACTGCAGCTGGACATTAGTGAGGCCCAGAGGTCGGAGCCCGGGGCTCAACATCCCCAATGGAACCCAGGGATCATCGTCCTCGACCGAGCCCGGGACTCAACATCCTCAACAGAGCTCGGGCTCAATGGTTAGGTCAGGTGTTTTCAACCTACGGCCCATGGGCCGGCCCCGGTCCACAACGCCATTCTAACCTGCCTGTCGCAATCTCCTCCCCACTCGGAAGTAGAAGCAAGTGCATTTACGTCAGCCATAAATGCACCCGCTTTCACTTCTGGGGTGTGTGGCCTGGCCCACTCAACTGTTCCAGAAGCATGGTCAGGACCACAGGTGCAAAAAAGCTGGCCACCCCTGGTTTAGGTATCTGGGTGCAGAGTTAATTTCCCCACTGTTCCCAGCAGGTGCTGGGTTGAGGATACACAGGGTCTTTTCCAGCTCTGCAATTCTAAGATTATTGTTATTGTTGTTACTGTTATTATCATTTGTCATGTATTGTTGCCTGCTTTTGAAGTAGTTTGATGTTCTGTTGCCTTGCCTCTGGCTTTTTGGCAATAGTTTTTAAGACATTTAAATATTTTTAGGGCTTTTGGAGAGCCAGGAAACATGAAAAGAAAACCTGAAACAAGGGGACCCTGAAAACACTTTCCTTTTTATGTTTAACCAAAAGACAGGTAAGTGAAAAATGCAAAATTGAAAGAATAACCACCCCAGAGAACCCAAAGTGAAACAAACATGAACAATTTTGCCATACAAATCCCAAATGCTTACCTCATAAGTAACTATACATTCCACAGCCTGTTCATTTTCTATTCCCACAATCCATTTCTCCATTACAAATGGTGGCTGTGAAAAAGAAAGAAACATTTTCCAGATTTTATCAGTTATTTTGCTTTCACTGTGATTGTTTATTTCTGAGGCTGCAATGGTTGGGCCTTTTCACTCTTGAACGACGGCGTCTAAGAGGTGACCTGATTGAAGTTTATAAAATCATTCACGGTGTGGACAAAGTAGATAAGGAAAAACTGTTTTCCCTATTGCATAACACTAGAACTAGGGGACACTCCATGAAACTTTTGGGTACTAGTTCTCAAACAAATAAGAGAAAGTACTTTTTCACCCAGATGATCACTGGTCTATGGAACTCCCTGCCAGAAGAAGTGGTGACAGCTGTCAGTCTTGACAGCTTTAAGAAAGGATTAGACAAGTTCATGGAGGACAAGGGTATCAATGGCTATAATTATGGATACTTAAGGACAACCTCCGGGTTGGAGAGATAGGCAGGATATCTCTCAATGCCATTTCCAGGGAATCGTAAGCAGGTGAAGGCATCTCCTTGGGAATACCCTGAAGGAAATGGTGAGCCACTGTGTGAGACAGAATGCTGGACTGGATGGGCTGTGGCCTGTTCCAGCAAGGCTGTTCTTATGTTCTTATGTTTTTTGCCTGTTGTACTAATCACTTGAAGACATATAGATTTTTACCGTAACGTCTTGCACAGAGAGGAAGCTGTCCCAGTGCTAGGATTGAATGGTGATTCAGAAAGGCTTTTAGAACTATAGTAACTGTGCAGAAGTCTTAGCTCACCACTAGCTGGTTTAGGGAAAATTCAATGACTATTTTTGGGGCCATAATTCAGACACCCTAACTCCAAACTTCACCAAACCTGGAAAGAGTTGAGAGAAGGGTCAGCAGAAGACCTTCTCCAATTGGTGTGTCTAGGTGGCTCAGGGACTGAGATATGATACATACACCACCACCACCACTGAAAATTCATTGAATTTTCTCCAGACTGTCCTAAGACTTTTGCAAAGTATCATAAGTAAATAAATGTGATTGGTGTCCTATCTGGTTGTGACTGATGCCAAGTACTGTGGGACACCAATTGCTGCCAGAAAATTTGTCCTAGGCTGGAGGCTAATTCTTGTAGTATATGCAAACATAACTGCATTATAAGCTTGAGTGTGGTGAGATCCAGTCTGTGTAAAGAGGTTAATGTCCACAGAAAGCATTCCCTTGGCTATCTCTGAATGTACTGCCAGATATAGAGCACAGTGTCAATTCTGTATTGTGCACTGGGCAGCAGGGTTTCTGATTCTCCTGAAGCAGCAGTAGAATTCCAACTTCTGGTAACTATTTCCAATAACTTATAGGCACAGAGTACTCAGAGTGGTTTACCATTCACTTATTTTGGGAGCATCCTGGGGCTGCATAGTTTGCTCATGACTACACAGGCTGGCTCTTCTGGGATACACAGCAGGGAATTAAACTCCTAACTTCTAATTGCAAAACCAGATACAGTACCTAAAAGTGGGTGCAAATATACTGACAAATAAAGTGGGAAAGGTGAGTGAGACTTCATGGCATTATATATAAAAGGTACAGTTACACAATGATTGGCTGGCATAACAGATTAGTTTGCAAATCTATGTGACTATTTACAACCAGTAATAACAGAAGAACCTTAATTGGGGTTCAGATTTATTGCCCTGAAGTTTGGTCTTATTTCTGACGAAGTAGACTTGATCCATGAAAGCTAACATTAAAATACAGGAGAGTGTCTTTTGTTTTGTTTTATTTGCTCTCTGATATGCTTACACAGACTAACAAGGGTACCACTTCAAAAATTTGTACTAGAGCAGGTAATTGAAAAAAATTGGGAAGGAGCTAGACAAATAACCCAGTGGTCTAACAAGAGTACTGTACATTGAAGTTCCTTCTAATGGTAGCATCCTTTTGCCTGAGGCAGGAATGAGAACTGCTCATAAAACAAGTGGGTAAATGATGGGAATTTTGAAAGTCTACATTAAACTTTTTAAAAATGCCAACATAACTCATGATCTCCATATTAATTAATCTATGTTTATTACTGACTATTGATTATTGTATCAAATTTACTTTTCATGCTTCTTTATTATTGTATTATTGTATTGTATTGTATATACATATTGTAATGGCCTCCTTGAGTTGACTTTGGCTGAGAAAGTGCGGAATATAAATTAAAAATTTTATTATTATTATTATTATTATTATTATTATTATTATTATTATTATTATTATTATTATTATTATTATTATTATTATTATTATTATTATATTGTAAGGATATAGAATAAAGAGGATTGTGTGTTGAGAACACAACTCGAATCACATTCATATGTGGCAATTTGCCACAATTACACAATTGCTCTTATGCAAGTGTAAATAGCCAGTAGCATTCTGACCCATTTTTAGCCTCTTGTATTTCTATCTGTACCTTTGTTCATAAACCACCAGGAGTTCCAGTTTCAGAAGAAAGGTGGAACAATCTAATAAATAATTACATAATGGATGAACGTAAAGACAAAGACATTTCTCCAGAAATGAGCAAAACCGAGTGCATTTTCTTTTACAGCTTGCAATACAGAAACAGCATAGCTGGTGTAATGGTAAGCCAAGCTTCTAGAACTACATTTAGGACTTACATAAAATTGAAACTGGCCAGATCTCAAACAGCAAGGCGATTATGGATCTGGTTCATGACTCCTTTCCACTAAATGTGTTTTGTTTCCTCCATTTGAAATTGCTGTCAAAGGTCAATATTTTTTGTGCACTCAAAAGATGAACACTCAAATCATTTTGAACTAGTCTGTTCACTGATGGATATACCATTGACTTTGTTAGAGAACCAAGAAATCATACACTTTAATTGTAGTATCTAAGTCTTGCCATCACTTTATTATTAGCATGATTGAAAGGGGAATATTTAACAAAAAATCTATTATGATAGAAATGTGCAGGGAGGGGTGGTGGTGTTAAACGCTGCCTGAAGAATGAGTTTCTATAGGCACAAAAGTCTGCTGCTGCAGTATTTTAATACCTTTGTTTGAGATCTAAGCAATCATAAAAGCTTCAAACCCATAAACAGAACCTCACCTTTGTCATCTTTAAAATTTCTGCATCAGGTAGGTTAGTGTTAAATGTCACATCTTTTATGTAAGTTATTGCAATTTCGTCCCCATCCATCTCCATATACATTTTCCATTTACAGTCCTGGAATTGAAAAAGAAAGAAAGAAAATAAAATGTTAAAGTTGGAAATTGGAACATTTTCCCTTTTCAGTCAATAGAAAACAAAAATCAGAACATATTAATAACTGCATATACAATATCATGAAAAATGTATTTAAAGATCAAACTTCATTTGGTTGGGGGGGAGGGGAATTATAATTTATCAATATGCTGTGGTTCTGATGGGTCTCAAGCCCCAAGTAAATAGCAAATAGGAGAAGCTAGAGAGGCTTCTGCCACATGGTGGAGAGACAATGTACTTTGAAATGTTAAGCTGAATAGCAGTTTGCCTCATCAATGGCTTCAGTAGACTTTTTAAAAGAATGACAGGTTTCCATGCATGTTTCTCTTCCATATGCAGATACATCTTTCCTGGCTTCTGGCCTTAAAAGCCAACTGTGTTGGAATTTGGAAGCTTTTCAAGTATCTTGGTGGCTGTGAGACAATAAAATGTGACAGTTTGCAAGAAACAAACCACAGAAAGCAGAAGGTAAGAATCTCTCACAAAGTTAAAGGCACAGGTTGTCAGAAGGACATCATTGCTTGCCTTTGGGAAGTGTTTTCCTCAAAGGAAAGTTTTTAAAATAATGCTAGAACCCAATCCAACATTCTCTTTCTGCTCAGGGATACCAGATAAAACCAAGATATTTGGGATACAGACTAACGAATTTAAGAATGGTAATCAAAAGGAAAAGTATGTTGCATCATGTTATTGAAGATTTCCATGTACCACTTTTGCCTAAGCTCATGCCATGGAGCAGGGGTTCCCAAACTTTTTGTGTCATGGGCTGGGCCATGCCCCTCAGACAGCTGAGCTGGTCATGTGGTTCCTCCCACCATAAACGCTGCCGTAAAACAGGCCCACGACTGTTGTAAACACATTTAAGACATGCACACTTCAGGTGCATTTACGCATGTGTGGGCATGTTTTATGACTGTCGTAAACATGTCCGCTTCGGGGAATGGGGAGGATGGTGACAGGCCACATGAAATGGTGCCACAGGCCGGGGCCGACCCGTGGGCCATAGTTTGGCCACCCCTGCCATGGAGAGGAAAATCAAACAATTAAAATCTTATAAACTACAGAAACACAAAAATGAACAGCAATTCTTAGTCAACAAAACCTGTTTTAATAACCAGACAGTTTTCCTCCTTTACAGGAATAAAACAAGTTAATATATAATAGTACAATCACGATAATGAATTAGACACAGCTACATAGCTGCCCGGAAAAGATCCCAGTCCCTTCGTGTCTCTTCAGGGGTTGGCTTCCTTGTCTACCCTTTAAAAAAAGCTCTTAGACCCTATTTAGCTCTGCTGTGATACCTCTTGTGTAGTAATTCCAAGGACAAATATTTAAGCATTTGTAATAAAACTGAACTGGTGGCATCATGAATTAAAGTTAAACTTGGCCATGTGTTTATTTTAAACCTCTATAATTGTCTGGTTTGGTTCTGCATCTAAACAAGACATAAACAGACTCCAATGAGTAATCAGAACTGCAGAAAATTTTTTTGCTGTTAATCTACCTTCTATTGAAGATCTATATATTACACAAACCAAAAAGAGAGCAGAGAAAACATACAAAGACTCCACACATCCCGGCAATAATCTGCTCCAGCTTCTACCGTCAAAAACGACGTTTCAGAGCACTTCATACTAGAACAACCAGATACAAGGACAGTTTCTTTCCAAATGCTATCAACTTGCTGAATAACTAAATTGTGTGTTTTATTGCATTTTATCATTAGGGGGAGCATATGTACCAAAGACAAATTCCTGGTGTGTTATAGCACACTTGGCCAATAAAGGATTCTATTCTATTTTATCTACTCTTGACTTTGAGGAACCATATGCTTTCTTATAGATTTGAGTCCAGCCTAGAAATAACCAGTTCACATCTCCTGATTTCTGATGTTTCTTGTAAAAAAACCAACCCTATGTCTGGTTTATCTTTTCTAAGTGCTGCTTCTATTCTCCTTCTCTTTACCTGACATCCAGTACCTTTCACATTCCAAGATACTACTTTAATCATCCCCCCCATTGCCTCCCTATCCTGTGATAGCCACATCCCCCTAAGAGTGTGCACAAAAGTAATCCTAATTTCCCAAAACCATTACATACAAAGATTAACAAAAAAATAACATAAAGAATAAAAATGGGAAGATAGATGAAGAGGAGATAACGTTGGTAAATATTTATGCACCTAATGAACATCAAGAAAAGGTTTTGGATAAGATCCATGATATTTTGAAGGGTGAAAAATGCTCCAAGATGGTTGTAGCCGGTGATATTAATTTAATAAGATCAACATTAGATTGTACTAATGTTGCTAGGGGTGGCAATGGAATGAAAACTTCAATTTTAGACAAGTGTATGTCATCTTTAGGATTGAAAGATACTTGGAGAGAATTGCGTGGAATGGAAAGGGCTTACACCTTCTTTTCTCAGGTTCATAACACATACTCAAGAATTGATTATATTTTAGTATCAGAGAATATGATGAGGAATTTGGAAGAGACTGAGATTGGGATATTTAAAGAGTCAGATCATGCAATGGTGATGTTAGATTTGAGAATAGAAGGCGAAATTAGCACAAAAAGACATGGAGATATGATACCAATTTATTTAAGGATCCTAAAATTAAAGAACAGATTTTTCAAAAATGGGAAGAAAGTTGAACTTGGAATGATAATGTTGAGGTAAGCTATAATATGGTGTGGGATATTATGAAGGCTGTGATTAGAGGAGAATGTATTAAAATGGCCAGTATTAAATATAAACAAGCCAAGGTGAAACAAGAGGAAATTGAAAAGGAAATTAAGCAATTACAAGAGGAACATGCGAGGACTAAGAGTAGGAAAGTATATGACAACTGGCAGAAGAAGAAAATGGAATTAGTGGGGTAAGATATTGAAAAGGTAAATAAAAACTTGATATATTTAAAGGGATATTATTTTGAAAGGATTGGATTGTGTTCATTATTTTGTATTGTTCTGTTTTTCCACTATTGCTTAATTTATGCTGCATTTATGTACTGCTTTGTTGCTATTGTTTTGCTTGTATTATATTGTATATTGTATATTTGCTTTGTTATTGCCGCCTTGAGACACCCATTGGGAAGAGAAAGGCGGGGTATAAATAAAACTTGATGATGATGATGATGATGATGAAAAGAGAGATAAAAGAGATTGGATTTCTGCAATCCAAAATAGGAATATGATGTAATAAGACCAACGACAAAATTAAAATAGTCAAAGAATTTTATCAGGAGTTATATTCCGAAAAGGAAGTTAACCTGGAAAAGTTAAGGGAATTTTTGGGAAAATATATTGGACAAAAAGTGAGTAAAGAACATAAGGAGAAAATGGAGAATAAAATAACAGGAAAAGAAGTAAGAGATGTTATTGTAAAATTAAAGAATGATAAATCACCAGGAGAAGATGGTCTTTCAGCAGAATTTTACAAGGAATTTCTAGATAGTCTGACCCCGAGATTGACAAAGTTGTTTAATTACTTGTTAGACAGTGGACAAATTCCTACTTCATGGTATAGGTCAATAATAGTATTAATCCCTAAACCAGCAAAAGATCCGGGAAAATTTAATCATATAGACGTATATCTCTAATTAATCAAGATGCAAAGATTTTTACATCAATATTGGCAAATAGGTTGAATAGTTTTATGGGTAATATAGGTACCGATCAAGCAGGCTTTTTAAAGGGGAGGCACATGGCTGACTTAACAAGGAGAGTATTAGATTTAGTGGCTATCACTGCTCAAAAGAAAGAGAAGGCCGGATTATTATCATTGGACATATTTAAGGCATTTGATTCACTCCAATGGGCAACGATCAATGAAATATTATGTTATGGATTTGGAGAAAAGTTTTAAAAAATTATAGAACAACTGTATCAACAGGGGTGCACAACTGTTAAAGTAAACAATGTTTATACATTGTCTCCAACCTTCCTTTTTTGGGGAAGGTTCTGGAGAAGGCAGTGGCACGTCAGCTGCAGGGGGTGCTGGATGAAGCGGAATATCTGGACCCATTCCAGTCAGGATTCAGACCTGGATATGGTACTGAGACTGCATTGGTCACGCTGATGGATGATCTCTGGCGAGAGGGGGATGGTGGTCATCCATCCGTCCTTGCTCTTCTTGACCTCTCAGCGGCCTTCGATACCGTTGACCACGGTATCCTTCTGGAACGGCTCCGAGGATTGGGGATCCAGGGCACAGTGTAGTCTTGGTTTTCCTCATTTCTGAGGGGCCAGACCCAGTCGGTGTGGTTGGAAAGTGAGAGGTCGAGTCCTAGGCCCCTAAAATATGGGGTCCCTCAGGGTTCGGTACTCTCTCCTCTCCTATTTAACATCTACATGAAGCCTCTGGGTGAGATCATCTGTTCCCCCAGGGTGCGGTACCACCAGTACGCGGATGACACACAGTTGTACATCTCGGCCCGTGGGGACCCCAGTGATGCAGTCAAAGTCCTCTCCAGCTGTCTGGAGGCTGTTGGGGTCTGGATGGGGGCAAATGGGCTACAGCTGAATCCTAGCAAGACTGAGTGGCTATGGATAGGGGGTCCTGCGTTATCCCGGGAGCTACCATGTTTGGTTTTGGATGGGACTGTTTTGCCCCAGACCAACCCGGTGTGCAACTTGGGGGTGGTCCTGGATTCGCGGCTGTTCCTAGAAGAACAGGTGGCGGCTGTGGCCAGGAGGGCCTTCGCCCAACTTCGGGTGATTCGCCAGTTGCGCCCGCTCCTGGACCGGGACTCTTTGCTCATGGTCACTCATGCTCTGGTGACCTCCAGACTAGACTACTGTAATGCGCTCTACATGGGGCTGCCTTTGATGACCATTCGGAGGCTGCAGCTGGTCCAGAATGCCGCAGCCCGGGTGGTGATGGGGTATGGACGTTATGCCCATACTTCACCACTGCTTCGGGGGCTGCACTGGTTACCAGTTTGTCTCCGGGTGCAATTCAAGGTGCTGGTTTTGACCTTTAAAGCCCTACATGGTAGTGGGCCAGGGTATCTTAGAGACCGCATTGCCCTAAGGAGTCTGTCCATCCAACCAGAGCGGACCGGAGGGGCTCTCTAATTGTGCCATCAGCCAGGGGGGCTCGCCTCTCTGGCACAAGGAGGAGGGCCTTCTCCGTGTCCGCACCGGCCCTTTGGAACCTCCTGCCTGTGGAACTGCGTCTCCAGATGGAGTTGTTGCCCTTTAGGAAGGAACTAAAGACCTGGCTGGCGGGCCAAGTTTGGGGTGTGGGTGGGGATGGGGGTACCGTTGGGTGGTTTTTATAGATAAGTGTGCCTTCCCCCAAGGTCCCTTCGGTACTTGCGCACCTTTTAGGGGTGGGTTTTTTTTACTTTTTACTTTATTTTATCATGTGTCTTTTTATGTATTTACTGTCCGCTATGTAAACCGCCCTGAGTTGGGTTGTACCTGAGTGGGCAGTATATAAGCATGAAAAATAAATAAATAAATAAATACAGAAGATATAAAGTTAGAAGCCAGTATTAGACAGGGTTGTCTGTTATCCCCAATACTATTCATAATGTCGATGGAATTGTTAGCAACTGCCATTAGAAATGATAATAATATCGAGGGAATTTTAGGGAATAAAAAAAGTTTATATGCGGATGACAGATTGGTAATTATGAAGCACCCAGTGAAGGCATTAAAAAGAATTCAGGTGCATCTGAAAGATTTTGAGGAAATGACTGGATTAAAAATAAATTGGGGAAAATCGGAAATGATAATGTCATACCTGTTGAGTTTTGGGAAATTTCTGTCAACCCCCCGTATTTTACACTCTTTCCCACCATCATCCCGTATTAGTTAGACTACAATTAGACTGGAGTTAGACTGGAGGCCAACACAGGATAAGTATAGCTGTCCAGTTTCCCGTTTTGGCTGGGAAATTTCCCTTATTTGACAGAAATTTCCTGAAACTTGACAGGTATGGATAATGTGCAATTCAGATAAAATAGATCAACAAAGGATATTGGATAAATACAAAATCCAGATTAAAGAAAGTTTGAAATATTTGGGGGTAAACATCACAGACAAATGGGAGAACATTAAAATATTAAATTATGATAAACAAAGAAATTGGATTAAAGAGCAAATTTAGCAATATAAGAAACAATTTGTCATGGTTTGGCAGGGTAGCTCTATGTAAAATGATCTTGTTGCCAAAAATATTTTTTTTGTTGGATGCCCTTCCAATCCAATTTAAGGATAAAGAGATTCAAAACTTTCAGAGTTTGCTAAATAATTATTGTAATGGTGGAATTAAATCTAGAATCCCAAAAAGTCTGTGGTATTCCCCTCAAAGTCAGGGTGGACTAGGAATTCCAAACCTTAAAAATTATTATAGAGCATTTCAGATTAAAAACATTGTTGAATTGTTGAGGAAGGAGGTGGTGATTTGGGAGGACATAGAGATAGAGGAACTATCTCAAATAGGAAAGGCAGCTTTTCTTGTCAAAGATGTAGGGAAAATTACTATTAGAAACAAAATGTTGAAGTCAATGTGGGAACTTTGGAAAAAAGTGAAAAAAATTAGCACCTGATATATCTCCAATTATTGAAATAGATGAGATGGTAAGTTTTCCAATAAAAATTGACAAGAGAGATGTGTTGGACAGAAAGGATGTGTTTCTGTTGAGGGATTGGATAAGAGTTTGTACTGATGAAATAAAAAGGGAGGAACTATTTGCAGAACTGGGATTGAATTGGTTGCAAATTGCAAGATTGAATAAATGGAATGATAAGATTTTGGTGGACTCCAGTTTGGAAAGGAATAGGACGACATTTGAAGAGCAGTTATGGAAAGTTAGAAAAGGAGAAATAGGAATAAAGGGTATGGTGAGTAAGATCTATAAAATATTAAATTCTGAAAGCGATCTACAATCCATATTGCAGACAAACTGGGAACAAGATTTGAATGTGAAAATTTCTGATATAAATTGGAAATCCATATGGAAGAGAAGGATAATGAAGACAATGTCCGTTAGAGTCAAGGAACATAATTATAAAGAGTTGTGGAGATGGTACCTGACTCCAGTGAGATTGAATCAAAATGATAAAACCAAGAACAGTTTATGTTAGAGGTGCAAGAAAAGTGTAGGGACATATTTACACATTTGGTTGTATTGTAATGTAACCAAGGAGTTCTGTGAAGATATTGGAAGAGAAATTGAAGGAATATTGGGTGTGGAAATTAAGTTGGGAGCAGGTATCATCATGTTGATAAGCCTTGAAGATATTAACCTAGACAAAGATACAAAGGATTTGATATTGATTATGATGACAATAGGGAGACAGTGCATTGCAAGGAAGTGGAAAAATGATGAGAACATTAGACTGGAGGAATGGTATAAGGAAATGTGGCAATTGGCTCTGAATGATAAATTAACATGGGAATTGAAGGAAAAGAAAGGTTTAATTAAAGAGAATAGATTTTGGAAGATTTGGAAACCGTTTGTGGACTATGCACTGAGAAAAGGAGATGGTAGTTGTCCAGTACCTGATCAAAAAAGTTTTTAGATTCAATGAAACAAGGATGAGATATGCTGCATCC
Source organism: Bradypodion ventrale (assembly GCA_035047345.1). NCBI lineage: Eukaryota > Metazoa > Chordata > Lepidosauria > Squamata > Chamaeleonidae > Bradypodion > Bradypodion ventrale. Next base: position 285,746,567 of record JAWDJE010000001.1, on the reverse strand, counting down.
CCCTAGAGCATTGTATATATCACAGGGTGTATTAAATCTTGATGTTTTGTTTTGATTTTGAAGGTGAATATTTTAAGAATTTCAAATATATTGTTCTAAGTTTTAGAGTATACTATACGAAAATAGGGAAGCAAATATAGTTAGATTGTTTTATATCATAATAAAAACATTTTTAATAAGTATAATTATAACAATACTATAAGACATTAATAATTGTTTAGTATGATGTTACAGGTTTTTTGTCTTTACGGATTTTTAAAAATTATTATTATTTTTCTTTTTCTCCCTCTTTTTTTCCCCTACAAATTTTTAGTTTCTCTTGTTTTTAAAAATACTTTTGTAAATGTATGTTGTTTCACTGTTTAACATGTATGTTTGAAAATTTTAATAAAAATTAATTTAAAAAAACTAACATAGGCATTTTGTAGGCTTTTTGAAAATTTATTAACTGCACTGTAGAATTTGTGAAATCATAAATATGAGTATACTAGCATAGTTTGCCCGGCGTTGCCGGGCTTTTAAAAATTGTGTTGGATACTAAAGGGTTTGGTTTTTTTCTTGAACTAATGGTGATGGGCTGTTTTAAATGGTGGTGTAAGGTTTTGTGTTTTTGTGGCTTCCAGTAAATATTTTTTTGTATTTTTTTAATGTTTATTGAAAAAAAAAATTAATTTAATTTAATCTAATTTAATGTAATATTATTTAGTTTAAAATTTAATTTTTTTTAAAATGTTTTTTTTAATTTTTTTTGTTTTGGGTTTTCAGAGTGAAAAGGGGTTTTGTTTTGGTAATTTTTGAGATTAGTGTGTTTTTTTGAATGTTTGTATAATTTATTTGATTAAATTTAGAATTATTCTTATTAGTTCAATAATTTTGATTGTTGTTTCTGTTTTGGCCACTGGGTGGGGGTGGTGAGCTTTTGTGCCTCTCATTACATTTGTTACCTTCTGTCCTCTTGGTGTCGCTTCTGGTAAGTTTCCTCTTTCTCATTTGAGTTCCGGTTCTCAGAGAAGGAAGACGTCTTTTTGTAAGTTCTGTGGGGGGTTTTTTTGGGGGGGGGGGGTTGGGGGGGGTTTGGGGGGGTGTATGTGTGTGTTTTTCTTGTTTATTTTTGGCTGTGTATGTGTTTATTTTTTGGGTTTTGGTGTGTTTTTGAATGTTTTTTCAAGTGTGTGTGGGGGGGTGGCTTTCTTTCTCGCTGGCCATGCTGGATGGCCCGTGGGAAGGAAGGCCAATTGCGGGGAGGCTTTTTTCCCCATGGGCCATGCTGGATGGCCCGTGGGAAGGAAGGCCAATTGCGGGGAGGCTTTTTTCCCCATGGGCCATGCTGGCTGGCCCGTTGGGAAGAAGGGCAGTTGCGGGGGGTTGGGGGGTGGGTGGGTTGCTTTAATTTTTGTCTCTCCGGCTGGCCCATCGAACAGAAGGGCAGCGGCGGCCGGTTTTTTTTTTTAACTCGTATTTTTCGCGCGCCGGCTGGCCCTTCGAACGGAAGGGCCATGTTAGGGGGGGGGTTTCCCCCACGGGCCTTGCTGTGTCGCCCATGGGGAACAATGGCTGCGGCGGTGGGCTTTTTGTAACTGTTATTTTTTGTGCGCCGGGCGCCTCACTTGTTTTTCGCGCGCCGCTGACCCTTCGAACGGAAGAGTAGCGGCGGTGGGTTTTTTTTATTTTCTTCCCCCATGGGCCATGGCTGCAGCGTCGGCTTTTTCTTATTTTTGTTTTCGCGCGCCGGCTGCCTCATCGTTCTGCTCGCTCATTGCGCGCAGGACGCTGGGGCTTGTAGTAAAGTGTTGGTGCTTTGTGTTTGTGCTGCGTTTTTTTGAAATGCTTTTCTTTTGATTGGCTGCGGCGCGTGTCCGAACGCTGCTCCGTGCGAGAGCCTCTCAGCCTGATTGGCTCGGGCGCGGCGCAAGGACTTTCGGGAAGTGATGTTCTTTGCGTTTCTTGCTGTTAGTGGGGCTGAGGCCCCCATGCCGGATTTTTAAATCCTTCGTTGACCTGCGTAGGCAATTCGGCCGTGCTCTCGAAGGGAGGGTGCGGGTCAGTAGGGCGACGCATAGCAACGTATAGCCAATTCCAACGGTAAACACTTGGTTTTATAGGTTAAGATAAGTACATATCATTTCTTATATTGATTTGTATTTTAATACTAACTTGCTGAACGCATGCTTCAAATTGACAAAATACAGTAGAATCCTATACTGTATAACGAAAAAACTCTGCTCTGTGGAGCTCTTCGCTATACAATTTTTTCGTTATATGGATCTCTATGGGCAATGCACTGTATAACAAAAAGAAAATGTTAGTTATACGAATCACTATTGGCGATACCCCAAATGAAAAAAAATGTTTTCATTGTGCAGGGTATTGCCAATAGCGATTTGTATAACGAACTTTTTTTGTTATACGGTGCATTGGCAAGGGCACAAAAACACTTTGTTGTACAGATTTTTCATTATACGAAGTGTTCCTTATACGGGATTTGTTATACGGGATTCCACTGTATATCACTTTATTGTAAAAACAATAAAGATATGGTTGTTTGACCCTACAGTGGTACCTCATACAACAAATTTAATCCGTTCCATGGGGCTTGTTGTTGTACAAAACAATTGCTATACGATGCATGCATCGTATAGCGGTTTTTCCTATGGGATGCATCGTACAATGATTTTTTTTTGCTAAGTGATTTTTCCCATTGAACAATTGTTGTACGATTTTTTCCACAGGGAAAATTGTTATGTGGGATGCCATGTTCCCCCCCCCCCCGCAACCCCCCCCCCCCTAATTGTTATGTGATTTCGTTGCTATACAGGGCGGTTGTTGTATGAGGTTCCACTGTATTTCTTAAATCATATAAAGGGAGATAAAGGGAGCCTTCCGTGGCCCGGGAGGCCCCGAAGGACGCTGCTGCGAAGCATCGTGCCCTCCCGGCCCTTTGTTCCTCTTGGAGGTTGACTAGGGCGGGTAGTTTTTGACTTTGATTATTTTTGTGGTGGCCTTGTTGTACCTGGACATGTGGGGCTTCTGAAAAGATGTGGTTTTTTTTCCTTCCCTTTTGTCTTGATGCTTGCTATTGGAGGGTTGGAGGGTTGATACTGTATTATTGTGATTATTGTTTTTCTGTAATTGTACTGATTAATTATTGTGTTTTTTGCATAATTTTATTGTAACAGTATGTATCTTAATATGTTGTTAGCCGCTCTGAGTCGGCCGTGGGTTGAGTGGAGCGGGATATAAATTTAAATAATAATAATAAATAAATAAATAAATATGCATGTGTGTGGTGTAAATGTTCATATTCTTTCACTTTTTAGTTCTTTTTGGGATGACTCTTTCATTTTCGTGTTCTTTTTCTTTCTTTGTATTCTGATCCTTTCATTTTACACAAAAAAGAAAGCTTTTTTCTCCCTCTCCCAATTCATGTTTTCTAACACACACACACCAAAGCTCTAAATGTTTCTTTAAAACTACTCGAAAAAAATAAAGGCAAAGCAACAGAGACTCAATCTACTCCAAAGCAAATAACAAGTGAGGGGGGGGGGGAGGAAAAAACTAGAAGGAGTTCAGTATCATACACATAGAGCGCACGTGCGCACACACAAACTGACAACACTGACACTGCTCAGTGTTACATTGACACAGTCAAAAAATCTACCCCCCCCCCCCAAGAACAAAACAAAACAGCTCTCCTAATGCTAACAATATATATACATTTAACAGTGATTTAACCAAAGTGCAACTTTTGAAAAACCAATCAAATGGGGCAAGGATCCACATAGGGGGGTGGGGACAACTTATATTTTTTTTACAAATAAATAAATAAAAATAAAACCTCCACACACATCACATTCTTTTTTAAAAAAGAAGTAAGCAAAAAAAGCAAAAAAATGCAATCAAAGCACACCCACCCACAATGAAAAATGCAGAATATGGTGACATTTCTCTCCCCTTACCTTTTCATTCCTTCTCTTTTATTCTTTGGGAGAATTTGCCCTATCAGCCCTTCAAAAGAAAGCAAAGCAGTGGCAAAAATAATCTGAGAAAAGAAAGGGCCCTGTCAAAACAATCAAACAAATTCAAAGAGGAGGAAAACTCCCCAAAAGTGTTGGGGTGGGGAAGAAAAATATATACTAATAATGCATACTGCAAAAATCCACCAAAAAGGAGCGGAAGAAAAAATCACAAAAGGAACATCCAAGATGGAGGGACAGGCAAGCAGCAATCCAAGATACAGGGCACAAGGAGCACAGCATACTATAAAGACTAAAGGAAGTGATGGCAAACCTTAGCAATCCAGGTGTTTTGAACTTCAATTTCCAGAAGCCCTGATCAGCAGGAGTGCTGTCTTTGGCTTCTGGTAATTGGAGTCCAAGAACACCTGGAGTGCCAAAGTTTGCCATCACTGGCTCTATGGCTTCTAGGCCCTTTTACAGACTAAACATTCTCATACTCCCAGACAATGTAATTGGCTGCTGACAGCCCTAATGATGATATTGGGTGAAAAATTCCTCAACTGATTTGACAAAGGACACCAAAAGATTCCATGCAAGAGAGAAAAAGAAACATGAAACTTATGCACCTTTTCCCCTTCAAAAACAGCAATCATTTGTGTTTTAGAGGTTCTCTTTTGGGAATCCTTGAAAGAGCATAGATTTACACTAAAGATGCTCTCTTTCATGTTTAGGTCTTTCATTTAAATGTTAAAGGCCCATACCTATTGACTCACAAGATGAAAATGAAAAGCTGAAAAAATATGAGATTTTAGGAAATAATAATTTCGTGTCAGAGATTACTCTGGGTTGAAAGGATATTTGCTGGAGAAGCTCTGCTCAGGGGACACCTGAATGAGGCTCCTTTCATGTCCCCAAGTGCAACCCTTGGCTATTGAAACCCAACCTTCCAGTCTCTAGCTCAGTGTCTTAACCACTAAGCCACCGGCGGAGCTGCAGAATGAAAATGGAGTCACGGGAACCAGGGTGGTCCTTTCCCATAGAAGCGAACAGTGACAGGTGATGGATACATTGTGGATGGCTATACTGTCTGTTGTGTAGCTTACTTTTACAATAGACAGTACCATCATTACAAAGGAGAAAGAAAATGTTTAATGACAATCTGACTATTCAAGACAGTTTGGAAAATGGGAAATGTTCATGATTCATGGAGTGATATGGGACAACATGTCAGAGGGTAATATCTGATATTATGTGATAAGAAAAAAAGAAGGCAAGATTAAAAGAGAAGTCTTATTTTAGGTTGCAATTATATGTCTAGGTACAAAGCAGCTTAATATACCATAACAGCATAAAGCTACCCTAGACATGTTTCCTTGAAGTTAAGACCCTTCAATTTCAATGGGACTTACTCTCATTTAGGTGTGCCCAGGCTTGGGGTCTTGATCTTGTAAAACCTGTGAGGCACTGATCATAAGGGATTCCCTTTGCACAAGAGCAAGTGCAGCAGGTGCTAACTGATGAGATGCTGGACATGTGCCAGATGTGAGACCAGGCACAGCTGACATGGTAACTGCTGTGCCAAATTCCTTGACCGCTCATACATGTGTGTAAATAAACCATAGGGTTTTAGCCACAGAGATGGAGAAATTCTTGCTTTTTTTCATGATAGATTTCTGTAATTCACAACAGAACGAGACCAACTATCAATCAAAGCAGAACACATTAAGGGTACTAATTTGTACATTGACAGAAATCTAAGCTCCATGAAAGCATCATAAAATCAAATTAAATCCAGCCAGGATAAGAACAGCAGTGAATTCTCATTGAAATATGGCAAATGATGATTCCATGGTGATACTATTAGATGAACTAGGAAGGCAACTCATAAAGGATTAATTTATTTGTTGTTTAGTAAAGGGAGGTGAACCAGTTATTTATCTGTGCATCATTATTTAAAATTCCACCCAAAACCTATAAAGTTATGCAAAACCCGAAGAAATCCATTATGTTGAAGGGATAAGAACAGCAGTGAATTCTCATTGAAATATGTTTGCTAAATGATGATTCCATGGTGATACTATTAGATGAACTAGGAAAGCAATTTGTAAAGGATAACATGTTCAGGATAAATTTTCTCTTTGGCAACATAGATTCAACATAGGTTAAGAACACTGCCTTGCTTATGAGGTCCAAGTCTTCCCTATTAGCCCTTCACATGGAAAAAGCAGAGGGAAGCCCCACCCCAACTTATCCCTCTCTCTCTGACTTTGAAAAGCCACCCTCTGTACATCACAGCATCTGCAGCATCATACACAACTGGAATGGCAAACGTGCCCTCTTCCAGATGTTGCTGGACTGACTGCATTTGTCCCCATTCACTGTGTTGGAGTGGCAGTCCAAAAACAGATAGAAGGCCATACATTTCTTACTCCAGATATTTGGTCTACAAAACAGCATAGGCAAAGCGACCCAGATTATTGGCCAACCTGACACACTTACAGGTATTGCTGAGAGCATGCGAGCCAGCTGCAACTAAGCAGAAATACAATTTTATCATGGTTAATTAGTAAAAAAAAATTGCAAGGTGTGGCCGCGGAGACACTGTATTTATCTCCAAGGTCCAATCACAGCATAAACAGGACAGACCACAGGCCATAATACTGATACTCTTTAAAATGCAAGGAAGCAGTTATTGCATAGTAATGTTTCAAGCACTTGAAAGAACCAACTGAAAGCAAAGCAAAACCAAATTAGGGTGATTCTGAGAATGGTTGAGTATGGGGAGGGATCACAGAAGAATCTCAGTCTGACACAGAGTTGGCCCTGTCATTGGGCAGACTGAGTTGGTTGCCACTGATGTCTGACTTGGTGGAAGGGCAGAAAACAAATTTCTTGAATTATTATTGTTGGGATGGTTTTATGTGTTGGCCCTGCCCCTGCAGAGTAGGTCTTTTTACAGCTAGCTAGATCACTTAATGAGTTGGGTACCTAACTGCAGAGCTAGAGGCTGAGCGGTTCAATGCCCTGTTGTCTCTTATAGAAAACAACCAGACTGTGTAGCTTTGGGCAACCTGCACAATCCCAAAGCACCTTCATCTTCCAGGACAAAGCACTGATAAGCCACTTCTGAGAAATCTATAGCTAGAAAACCCTGGAAAGGGTCAGAATCAATTTGACAGCATGCGATTATTTTTAAACTGCCATATAGAAGGAGAGTTGTTTTTAAGCTTTTCTTGTCTCAAGTGGCAAAATAACTTATCTCTCTTGGGAATGATGCACCTTGATGGTACCAGTTCTACCATTAATGATCAGATCCATCATAGAGGCAAAATGTTTAAAAACTCAAGCTGCTTTTTAACATGCAGACAATCCTTTCCCTTATCTGGGTGAGTAAGTCCATTATACAAAGAACAAGCTGTAATAGAATTTGGTCAAATAAACAAGTTTTGGTGTGACAGAAAATGAATAATTTTGAATGGAGTGGTTTCTAAAGGCATTCAGATTGAAAACTTTCCAGACTACAAGTCCCAGATGTCCCAGCCACCATGGCCTAGGGCTGTGATGGTGAAACTTTTAGAGTGTCCAAACTGCAACCCAAAACCCACTTATTCATTGTGAAGTGCCAACATGGCAATTTAACCTGAATACTAAGGTTTTAGTTTAGAAAAAAACAACTCACCTTTGCCATAGACTCAACAGGTTGCTGTCTGTGCTGCACCTTCATGCCGCATGTGAGCCACCTGCCTTACCCTAGACAGGGGAGGGAGGAAGCTCTCCCATTGGGCTGCTGCGCCGAGGGGCAGGGCCAACTCTGTGCTGGGAGAAGGGAGAAGTGCTCCCATTGGGCTGCTTGGCAGAGGGGCAAAGTACTATGGTAATAGCGCACATGCCCCCAGAGAGGGCTCTGAGTGCCCACTTTGGCACACGTGCCATAGATTTGCCACCACTGGCCAAGGCTGTCTGGGGATTTTGGTAATGTTTTCAAGCTCTATCTTAGAATAAATTTTATAGACAGGGATTATGTTACTGCAGACAAGAGAAAAAGACATTAGAGGACAATCAGAGTGGTGTCTTAGCGGGCAACTGGTTATTAAAGAAAGTTCGGTTTCACTTACCAGTGATAACTTTCGTTCTTCGAGTATATAGTTTGTGAATACACACTCATGGGGTTATGCGCCTGCGCAGAACAGCCGATCGGAGGCTTGAAAAGCTATTGGTCAAAAATTTTGGCGGTAAGACCGCCCACCGTACCGCCCACCCCGAGGCGCCCGCGCGCCATTTTACCTCAGTTCCATACTTAAGCCAAGCACAGGATAAACCAACTGATCTCATCCGTGCAGCTCAAGAGGGGAGGCAGGGTGGGTAGTGTGTATTCACAAACTATATACTCGAAGAACGAAAGTTATCACTGGTAAGTGAAACCGAACTTTCTCCTTCGTATAGTTTGTGAATCCACACTCATGGGAGATTAGCAAGCTCACACTTACTTGGTCGGTGGGCAGTCGGATGAGATGATCCCACGATGAGCTGAAGATCCCCTAGGTGGACCCGTCAGGGGCGTTGAGTCCGGAGCCCTCTTGTGAGGACGACACGGCCAAGCCTGGCGTCCGCAGTGGCTCTGGTGTCCACCCTGTAATGCTGGACAAATGTGGAAGGTCTGGACCAGGTGGCAGCCTTACATATGTCCTCAAGTGGTGTGCCCTCCAGAAAGGCAGTGGATGTGGCAACCGCCCTGGTGGAATGCGCCCTGACATGCGGTGGAGGTGGCAGAGAGGCTGACTCGTAGGCCAGGTAGATGGTAGAGGTGATCCATTTGGAGAACCTTTGAGCAGAGATGGGTTCACCCTTGGACTTTCCCCCATAAGCCACAAAGAGGCGTTGCGACTTCCTGAACTCTCTAGTCCTGCTGGTGTAAAACAATAAAGCTCGTTTCACATCCAGCGTGTGCCAAGTCTTTTCTTGGGAGTTAGTGGGGTTCTGGAAGAAGGTTGGCAAGGATATAGTTTGTGCCATGTGAAACTTGGAGACCACCTTAGGCAGGAAGGTGATGTCCGCTTGGAGGACGACGCGGTCGTTGAAGAACTGGAGAAAAGGTGCGTCTGCTCGCAGGGCAACCAGCTCACCAGCCCGTCGTGCAGACGTGATAGCCACTAGGAATGCCGCCTTCCATGTGAGGAGGCGAACATCGGCGGTAGCCATGGGCTCGAATGGGGTCCTGGTGAGCGCGTTGAGCACGGTAGACAGTGACCATTGAGCCGTAGGAGTCCTGACCGGAGGGAAAGCGTTCCGTAGTCCCTTGAGGAAGCGCTTCACCGTTTGGTCACGGAAAGCCCCAGCAGCGGGCGAACCAGCCGGGGAGTGTGCCACCACTGCTGCGAGGTGCACTCGGATGGAGGTGATGCTAAGGCCAGACTCCGCCAAATGGAGGAGGTAGGTTAAAACGTCCTGCAGTCCCGCCTGCGGGGGGGGCATGTGCTGGGAAGCCAGGAAAGCGCAAAAACGCCTGTATTTGGAGGCGTAGGACCTCCTTGTGGAAGGGCGCCGCGCTAGCTCGAGGATCCTGGACAGTCTGGGGTTATCCTCCACGCGGTGAGGTGGAGGCTGGGCAGGTCCGAATGGTGCAGCTGGCCGTGCTCCATTTGGAGGAGCGTCGGTGACTCCGGCAGTGTGCGATACTGTGACGACATGCGCAACAGTAGCGGAAACCAGGGTTGGCGCGGCCATGCCGGCGCCACCAGAATTGCATTGGTTCTGTGTTGGTACATCCTGGTGAGTACTTTCTGGACCAGAGGAAATGGAGGAAAGGCATAGAGATAGTCCTGGTCCCACCGTTTCATGAAGGCATCGCCTTCGGAGTTCAGTCCGATGCCTGCTCTGGAGCAGTACCTGCTGAGTTTCCTGTTGGACTCCGATGCAAAGAGGTCGATGCTCGGCGTCCCCCAGGCCTCGCAAAGCGACCGGAACACCCCGTCGTCCAGCTCCCATTCGTGGGTCGTCGAGGTGAGACGGCTCAGGTGGTCTGCCAAAACATTCAGTGTGCCCTGAATGTGCACTCCAACTGGGAAAATGTGCCTCTCCAGGCACCATTCCCACAACTGCACTGCGAGGTACAGGAGGGTGGTGGACCGTGTTCCTCCCTGTTTGTTGAGGTACGCCACCGCCGTGGTATTGTCCGAGGCCACTTGAACCGCCTTGCCGGTGAGCAGCTTCTCGAAGGAACGCAGGGCCTTCCAGATGGCCAGCAGTTCCAAGTAATTTATGTGGTGCACCGTTTCGTGTGGTGTCCAGGTGTCGTTGACCGTGAGAGTCCCGCAAGCAGCGCCCCAGCCGAGGTTGCTCGCGTCGGTCAGTATCTGCAACGAGGGTTGCGGGGGGTAGAAACTCTTTCCCGTGGCCACGTTGAGTGGTGTAGACCACCACAGCAGTTGGTCCCTCAGTTCTGGCGATGGGGTCAATCGTTTGGACTGGCTCTCCCGAAGTGCGTCGAACTCGTGAAGGAGCCACGATTGCAGGGACCTGAATTTCAACTTGGCGTGGGGAATCACTGCCGTCGTTGAGGCCATCAGGCCTAGAAGTCTTTGAGCCTTCTTCGCCCGGATGCACGGTTTGGTGCGTAGTTCGCTCACCCCCTGCGCAATGTCCTGTAAGCGTTTCCGTGGGGCGTAGGCTCTCGTAGCAAGCGAGTCGAGTACCGCTCCGATGTACTCGACGCGTTGAGTGGGAGTCAACTTCGATTTGGTGAAGTTGATCCTGAGGCCGAGACTCTCCATGAGGTGGACCGTGTATTGTGTGTCCCGAATGGCTGACGATTTGGTGGGGGAGACGATCAACCAATCGTCGATGTACGGGAAGACCCTGATGCTCCGTTGACGGAGGAATGCAGCCACCGGAGCCATGCATTTGGTGAAGACCCGTGGTGCCGTGGCCAGACCGAACGGTAAGCACCGGTACTGGTACACGGAATTGTCGATACGGAAGCGGAGAAATCGTCTGTGTTCCTCGAGGATGGAGACGTGGAAGTAGGCATCCTTGAGGTCTATGACTGTGAACCAGTCCCCTTTGTTGATGAGGGGGAGGACGGTCTGCAAGGTCACCATCCGGAACTTCCTGGTGTGGATGCATTTGTTCAGGCGGTGCAGATCCAGGATAGGGCGAAGGCCTCCGTCCTTCTTCTGGACCACGAAGTACCTCGAGTAGAAGCCGTTGTCCCAGTCGGACGGTGTTACCCGCTCGATGGCTCCCTTGGAGAGAAGGGTTGATATTTCTTCCTCCAAATGGGGGGACGAGGTGGTGAGACGATGTCTTCCTACCCGAGGTACCCGCACGAACTCGATGGCGTAGCCAGAGGACAAGATCTTTAAGACCCACTGGTCGTCCGTGATGCCCGACCATACCTGGAGGAAGTTCCGGAGGGGGAGGTACGGGATGTGGAGCGAGAGAGACTCGGCCGTCGCAGCTTCAAACGCGGGGCTTGGGCCTCGCGCCCGAACGTTTGTCCTGTCTGTAGGGTCGGTAACGGGGTTTGTGCTGCCGCCGTTGTTTGTAGGAGCTGGATCTAGGCTGCTCCGTCGGTCCCTGCTGCTGCGGGTTGCCCTGGAATCGCCGCGTGAAGGGCTGGAACCTCGGCCTGGCGGAAGTAGTCGGCGTGGTGAGCCCCAGGAACTTCGCCGTGGAATTGGTCTGGCGCATCTCGTTCAGGACTTTGTCGGTGTCCTGACCGAAGAGGCCCTGCCCGTCGAAGGGAAACTCCTCGATGAGCTTTTTCATAGCGTCATCGAGGGAGGTGTCCCTGAGCCAAGCATGGCGACGGAGGTAGATTGCGGAGGCCATGTCTTTTGCCGCATAATCGTTGATATGCCGGGCAGTGCGCATCAGTTGCTCGGCGACGAAGTCCCCCTCGGTGGCCAGTGCGTCAATCCGCTTTTGGGCATCCGCGGGCAGTCTCGCTGTCTCAACCTTCACCTGCTCCCAGAGGTGAGATTGATACAGGCCCATGGCGGCCGAGTAGTTGGCGGCACGGAAGAACAGGGAACCGGTGGCGTAGAACTTACGCCCCACCGCGTCCAGTTTCTTCCCCTCCGGCGTCGATGGGACCGGAAACCCGCTGGTGGCCGTCCTATGCTGGAAGGCCTTGACCACCAGGGAATTCGGCAGGGGGTGAGCCTGCAAGAACTCAACGTTCTCGTCCAGGACCCGGTACATGCTGTCGAGCCTGGACGAAACGGAGTGGGCCGCCAAAGGTTTCTTCCACGTCGCCCTCGCCGAAGTCATCATGGAGGGGAGCATGGTTATGTGGACTGGCCGCACAGCACGTCTGTCGAGCTTCGCGGTCATCTGATCCTCACCCTCCAACGGCGGTTGATCGACCTTGAGGTTGAGTGCGGTGCCCAGCCTCGTGAGCATGGCAGTCAGTGAGCGTTGGTCCTCACCACGCGGTGGGTCCACTGAGCCGATAGCCTGCTCCGGCGTGCGCTCGGCGTCGACGTCTCCCTCGTCCTCCTCCGACGACGAGCTGGACTCATCGGAAGACGAGGGAGGCAGTCTTTCATCCACGTCGGGACCGCGCCAGTACGGCCTGGGCGGGCCGGCGGGATGGGATTCCTCCGCATCGACGTCCGGACCACACCATGACGGGTTGGGTGGGCCGGCGGAGCGGGCACTCGACCCACGAGAGGTCAGTGGGGCCACGGCAGGGCCGGGATGCCCGGGGCTTGCGGTGGTCGGAGCCGGAGCCGCAGAGGCCGCAGGCATGGGGGCTTGGAGCTTGGCCGCAAACGACGCCATCACCTGGAACATCTCTCGGACGAGGGCCATCTGAGATCCGTCCGAGTCCGCTGGAGGCAGAGCCCCGGTAGCCGGCGGGTTGGTGTTCCACGAAACGGTGGGTGTCGAAACGGTGGCCGGCGTCGGTGTCGGCGAAACGGTCGTCGGAACGGTGACGACCGCGTCGTCCGTCGGCGTTCTGGGCCTTGGAGAGACGGAGGCCTGCCTCGGCGAGCGGTTTCTTCCTCGGGGAGGAGAGGGGAGCACCTGAAGTGGGCGAGCTGGAGCCCCAGCCCTGCGTCCTTTATCAGGTGACCCGGAAGACGACCGTCCTCCCCAGATGGAGGATCCCGGAGAAGGACATCGGGCAGTCGAGAACGGCGGCGAAGGCCCGGGAGAGGCGGGTGTGCGCGGGGTGGGAGGAAGCGACCGTCTCTTCTCCGACCCATGCTTGCGCTTCTTCTCGCCGTTCCTGTCCTTCTTTTTCTTCTTCCTAATCGGAAGCACGGAGGAAGAAGCCGGTGGCGGCTGGACGGCAGCGGCGGATGTGGACGCGGAAGCGGCGGGAGCCAGAGCGAGCTCCATCATATGCGCCTTGAGGCGATTGCTTCGGTTCTGCACCGCGAGGCGCGTAAACTTTTTGCAGTGCGGGCAAGACTGGCTCTGATGCGACTCTCCCAAGCAGAAGAGGCACAGGCTGTGTCCGTCGGAAGCTGGGAACTTCTTGAGGCACGCCCTGCACTGTTTAAACGCTGCAGCCATGAACCGCGGAAAAATTCTTCCAGTGGAAGCTTCTGGAGGCGAGTACCCCGAAGGGCGGACCAGCCGCCACCCCCTTGAGGGGGGAGACGGTGATCGATGCGAAGAAAAAAAAAATTGGCTACTGAATCCACTCGAAAGAAGAGACAGAGCCGGGGTGGCGATCCTGCCCGGAGGACAGAATCATCGAGAAAAATTGTTGAAATTTGCCAAAAAGACTTTCCCTCAGAAGGGCGAAAAAAATTGAGGAAGCTCTCAACGATCGTCCTGCTGCTACGGCGGAAAGAAGAGAACTGAGGTAAAATGGCGCGCGGGCGCCTCGGGGTGGGCGGTACGGTGGGCGGTCTTACCGCCAAAATTTTTGACCAATAGCTTTTCAAGCCTCCGATCGGCTGTTCTGCGCAGGCGCATAACCCCATGAGTGTGGATTCACAAACTATACGAAGGAGAAATATAAGATGTAACGTAAGATAAAACAAATACACAAAAAAAGCCTGATCGTGCTGGTATTAAAAGTAGTAGTGTGTTGATAATTTGGGCCCCCAGTAGCTCCTTTACGTGATCCACTATTATCTGTCTCAGCTGCTGAAAACCTGCTGTTTTAAAGGCAATGAGAGCTGAAACATCTTTAGTGTTAGCACCTGGGTTATTTATCATTAAGGCTAACTCTTGCTACACTACATTTTATTATGCCAGATTTAAAGGGAGATAACACAAGTATAGTTAATTTGCTCTTCTTCTTTATATATAGTGTCATGACCTGCCACCGCTTTGTCCCAAGAGACAGAAAGAGAGAGAGAGTTGGGTTGTTGTTGTTGTTGTTTTTTAAATCAGAAAACCCGAAAAAGAAATCGGCAAGAAACTCTTCCTCAGAATTCCATTAATAACCTCTTGTAGTGCGTTGAGGTTGCCGGGTCTGGAACTCAGAATGTTTTAATCTCTTTCAGCAAAACAATGTCTCATAATGATGTACAGGACTATTGCTGTACTGATGAAGAATCATACATAATTCAGCACCTTTCGCTTGGCACCACTCTGATATCCTCATTAGCAGTGGCTCACGGTGGCTGTCAGATGGTGTCCATGCGAACGCAGGCATTATATTGTCTTTGAGATGTGCAGCTGCTTCCATGACACTGCCAGTATATAAAAACATGACGCCAGTTTGTTTTATTTAGTGCTAAACCTTCCAGTTTGTAAAAACAAGGCTGACACAGAGCCTGACATGAGGCAGTGAAAATAATTAGCTCTCATTTTCTCAGCCTCCTATTTCCTTCTCCCTGCTGTGTTCCCTTTCCACTAAACCACCACATGTCAGTCGAAATGGGAGGCAATTAGTGGGCTCATTTCAGTCCCCACAACTGCGCTGAAAAGAAAGTATTTATGATGGCACAATGAACAGCTGAAAGATTAAATAACATTTGCCTTTTGAAAAGAAAATGACTTCTAGCTAAATGGGCAATTTTTGATTATTCTCAAACAAGCTTAGAGTAGTTTGGGTTTTTAGGGGGAAAAACACAATAAAGGAAAATGAGTCATTTTTAGGTGAAAGAATCAAATAAAACTTGACACAGTAATGCAAATAACCGATGTTTTATTGCAAAATATGTAAATGTGTTATAGCCTTAACAATGGCCCCTGCCTTGGGTCAAGGAAGACTACTGCCAGGCAAGCTCTAAAATAGAAAATGTTGCAACGTAGCAGTTTTTAGTAGTAGCTATAATATTAGCTATACAGTAGTTGGATTATTCTGAGTTTGAGATGAAATTTTTAGGAAAGAGGCCTCCATTTAAAAACCAATAAACGAATAGAATGAAAATTTGGTGTATATGTACTTTGTAGGTTTATATGAGCAGAAGGACCTTAGCAAAATTCAGATTAGCATCCTAATTCAGTTACAATTTTGGCTAAGACTGTAGCATTAGGCCCCAAACATAATAAAAATGGGTTTCCCCCTTTAAAAGAAGATATCATGCTTGCTGTTTTCTTTGTTTCAAGCATTTATGAGGTGGAATGTGTAGATAATAATGAATGGATTTGGTGCTAGAAATTCATGTCTGACCCTACCCTTTATAAAATTTGAGGTTGTGTTGAGATTTTGAAGATAGGGAAATTGTATTTCACAAGGGGTTTCTGAGGTTTCCGGGTTTCCTCTCTCCAAAGCAATTACAGGAAAGACATCTTTAAAATCTCTTGGGGATGATCCTCATATAAACGTTTATATGATTGCATCATTGCAGTATCACATTCACATATTGAATGGAAAAAGTAAGGAGATGAAGAGGTTGCTATGAGCAGATACTATGGCTGCCATATTTAGAAGGTTATGTTAAATATCATGTTTAGAGTCAGGATGTTAATTACAAACACTGTCTATTTTTTGCTAGTTATCTTAGATTATCTTATGACTGCCAAAATCTTGTCGCATAAATTACACCTGATCAAAGATGATGTCACTGGCAGGGGGAAAT
Organism: Bradypodion ventrale; assembly: GCA_035047345.1. Classification (NCBI taxonomy): domain Eukaryota; kingdom Metazoa; phylum Chordata; class Lepidosauria; order Squamata; family Chamaeleonidae; genus Bradypodion; species Bradypodion ventrale. The sequence goes on along the minus strand of JAWDJE010000001.1, from coordinate 285,730,618 downwards.
TGCCAGTCATTACCAAGTTCTTGTTCACTCAACTCTCATCCAGTGAGACTGATTGAGAGTGAATCAGGTGAACCCCAAGATCAAAGCAGGAACTCTCTGATTACCAGTAATCTCTCCATGCCAGTAACATCATCATTTTTATGCAGTTGTACTTTATTCAATTCCATACCACAATTTTATAGATAGCTCTGTATGGCCCGATAACCGAATATTCCTTCATAAAGCTTTGACATTTTGCATTTGTTGAATTGAGTTACTCCCTTTGCCTTCCAAAAACCATCATCCAAAGCTGTAGTTAGCAGAGGTTTGTGACACTAGGGGGAGGGGAGGAGAGGAAAGTCTGATTGGGTCAAATTAGACCCCAACATGGGACTCCAAATGTCTTAGATTACAGTTCCCTGAAATCTTGACTATGGTAGCAGGGATTCAGAGATTTGTAACCCAACAACATCTGGGACCGATGTTTTGTAGCCATTGAAGTACCGTATTTTTTGCCGTATAAGACGCACTTTTTCTTCCCCAAAACTGGGGGAAAAGTTGGTGCATCTTATACGGCAAATATACGGCAGCCGCGCTCTCCCCGCCCCACCATCGGCGGGGAGATAAAGGGAGCCTTCCGTGGCCCGGGAGGTTCCGAAGACGCCGCTGCTGCGAAGCATCGTGCCCTCCCGGCCCTTTGTTCCTCTTGGAGGTTGACTAGGGCAGGTAGTTTTTGACTTTGAGTATTTTTGTGGTGGCTTTATTGTACCTGGACATGTGGGGTTTCTGAAAAGATGTGTTTTTTTTCTCTTCCCTTTTAGTACAGTATTTGGTTCAGAATCTTTTTTTTCTAGATTTTCCTCCTTTAAAATTGGGTGCGTCTTATATGCCGGAGCGTCTTATACGGCGAAAAATACGGTAGCTGTTGCTGTTATGTAATCTTAACCTATAAATCCAAGGGTTAACCGTTGGAACTGGCTATAGGTTGCTATGCCTCGCCCTACTTGCCTGCACTCACCCTTCATGCACACGGCCGATCTGGGTACGCAGGTCAACGAAGGATTGAAAAAACCGGCAGTGGGGCAACAGCCCCACAAACGCGAAGAAAGGGAAACAACTTCACTTCCCAACATTCCTTGCGCCGCGCCACGCCAGAGCCAATCAGGCTGAGAGGCTCTCGCACGGCGCAGTGTTCGGACACGTGCCGCAGCCAATCGAAAGAAAAGCATTTTAAAAAAACGCAGCACAAACACAAAACAGCAACCCATAACTACAAGCCCCAGCGTCCTGCGCGCCATGAGCGCGCAGGGCGCTGAGGAAACCGGCGCCCAAAAAATGAAAAATAAAAACAACTCACAGCCAAGCACACACCAGCCGGGTTTCTTTCCCTCACCAACAGCGCCTGAAGGTCCCGACTGGAGTTTCCCCTTTAATATCAGTGGGTGGGGGTTGCGATCCCCCTCTCCGCTGGCTTCCCTAGGGTTGGGAGGTTTGTGGGGAGAAAAGGCGTATATTGCCCCAACACTTCTGGAACCAAAAGATCAGGCAGAGTGGATCGATCCCCCACCCCCCTCCTTAAAACAACTCCGTCTTTTCTTCTCTTTAAAAACGGAGTTGTTTTAAGGAGGGGGGGTGGGGATTTGATCCACTCTGCCTCATCTTTTGGTTCCAGAAGTGTTGGGGCAATATACCCCTTTTCTCCCCAAAAACCACCCAACACTAGGGTAGCCAGCGGAGAGGGGGGGTCACAACCCCCACCCACTGATATTAAAGGGGAAACCCGATCTACTTTCACGACTCCACACAAACAAAGCACCATAACACACTAAAGCCCCCCTCCCCACCACCGAGCCCACCCTTCCTAACCCCCAATGACCATGCCCCCCTCCCCACCACCGAGCCCACCCTTCCTAACCCCAAAAACCACACACCCCTCCCCACAACCTAGCCCACCCTTCCTAACCCCCAACGAAAAGCAACTCACTGCCTCACAGCCAAGCAAACACCAGCTGGCTTTCTTTCCCTCACCAACAGCGCCTGAAGGTCCCGACTGGAGTTTCCCCTTTAATATCAGTGGGTGGGGGTTGCGATCCCCCTCTCCGCTGGCTACCCTAGGGTTGGGAGGTATGTGGGGAGAAAAGGGGTATATTGCCCCAACACTTCTGGAACCAAAAGATCAGGCAGAGTGGATCGATCCCACCCCTCCCCCTCCTTAAAACAACTCCGTCTTTTATTCTATTTAAAAACGGAGTGGTTTTAAGGAAGGGGGGGATTCGATCCACTGTGCCTAATCTTTAGGTTCCAGAAGTGTTGGGGCAAGATACCCCTTTTCTCCCCACAAACCTCCCAACCCTAGGGTAGCCAGCGGAGAGGGGGGTCACAACCCCCACCCACTGATATTAAAGGGGAAACCCGATCTACTTTCACGACTTCACACAATCAAAGCACCATAACACACTAAAGCCCCCCTCCCCACCACCGAGCCCACCCTTCCTAACCCCCAATGACCATGCCCCCCTCCCCACCACCGAGCCCACCCTTCCTAACCCCAAAAACCACACACCCCCTCCCCACAACCTAGCCCACCCTTCCTAACCCCCAACGAAAAGCAACTCACTGCCTCACAGCCAAGCAAACACCAGCTGGCTTTCTTTCCCTCACCAACAGCGCCTGAAGGTCCCGACTGGAGTTTCCCCTTTAATATCAGTGGGTGGGGGTTGCGATCCCCCTCTCTGCTGGCTACCCTAGGGTTGGGAGGTATGTGGGGAGAAAAGGGGTATATTGCCCCAACACTTCTGGAACCAAAAGATCAGGCAGAGTGGATCGATCCCACCCCTCCCCCTCCTTAAAACAACTCCGTCTTTTATTCTATTTAAAAACGGAGTGGTTTTAAGGAAGGGGGGGATTCGATCCACTGTGCCTAATCTTTAGGTTCCAGAAGTGTTGGGGCAAGATACCCCTTTTCTCCCCACAAACCTCCCAACCCTAGGGTAGCCAGCGGACAGGGGGGTCACAACCCCCACCCACTGATATTAAAGGGGAAACCCGATCTACTTTCACGACTTCACACAATCAAAGCACCATAACACACTAAAGCCACCCTCCCCACCACCGAGCCCACCCTTCCTAACCCCAATGACCACGCCCCCCCTAGCCCCCCCTTCCTAACCCCCAACGACCATGCCCCCCTCCCCACTACCTAACCCACCCTTCCTAACCTCCAACGACCATGCCCCTCTCCCCACCACCTAGCCCACCCTTCCTAACCCCCAATGACCACGTCCCTTCCCCACCAATAAATAAATAATTTCTTAAAAAATTACTAAAAACAGTCAAACACATCCAAAAATACACAAAAACAAAAACACCAAAAACAATACGAAGTAAACAAAGACACAATCAAAAACAAAACAAACAGACAAAAATACAAATTCCAACCCCCCCCCGCACACACACACACACACACACACACACACACACACACACACACACACACACACACACACAAAACAAAGAAAACAAGCAAACTTACCAAAAGATGTGCTACCTCCACCAGGACCGGAAAAGAAATGAATAAAGAAAGAGACTACTTACCAGAAGAAGCTCCACCCAGAGGCCAGGAGGCCCCTGTCATCGGCCTGGGGATGTGAGGCACCTGGGGCTGCTCTCCTCTGCGCCCGCCTTGGCGGGATAAAAAAGGAAGACGCGCCCAACGCCGCGGGACCTCGCCACTGCCTCTCCCCGGCCCCTGTCATCGGCCTGGGGATGTGAGGCACCTGGAGCTGCTCTCCTCTGCGCCCGCCTTGGCGGGATAAAAAAGGAAGATGCGCCCAACGCCGCGGGACCTCGCCGCTACCTCTCCCCGGCCCCTGTCATCGGCCTGGGGATGTGAGGCACCTGGGGCTGCTCTCCTCTGCGCCCGCCTTGGCGGGATAAAAAAGGAAGACGCGCCCAACGCCGCGGGACCTCGCCGCTGCCTCTCCCCGGCCCCTGTCATCGGCCTGGGGATGTGAGGCACCTGGAGCTGCTCTCCTCTGCGCCCGCCTTGGCGGGATAAAAAAGGAAGATGCGCCCAACGCCGCGGGACCTCGCCGCTACCTCTCCCCGGCCCCTGTCATCGGCCTGGGGATGTGAGGCACCTGGGGCTGCTCTCCTCTGCGCCTGCCTTGGCGGGATAAAAAAGGAAGACGCGCCCAACGCCGCGGGACCTCGCCGCTGCCTCTCCCCGGCCCCTGTCATCGGCCTGGGGATGTGAGGCACCTGGGGCTGCTCTCCTCTGCGCCCGCCTTGGCGGGATAAAAAAGAAAGACGCGCCCAACGCCGCGGGACCTCGCCGCTGCCTCTCCCCGGCCCCTGTCATCGGCTGACAGATTGGCTGCAGTTGCGAGGTAGCCCGGTGCGCCCATAAGAAGATCTGCCATGCCGGGGAGCCACCAACGTTGCCGGACGCTTCCCCTTGGTGAGAGCAGGGGTGGCGGGAGCGAGAGACTGGCTGCTGTTGCGAGGCAGCTGCGAATTGTACTGTTAATTGCTATCTTATAATTGTAAGTCGAACAATCAATTGTATTATTGTTCTATGATGTGTATTAATTGTATTATCGATTGTGATTTGATATTTTTGTAAAGTTTATTGTGATTCTCATTATGATTGTATTTTGCACTGTATTTTCCCCTTCCCCCTCCTCCTCCCCCTCCCCTCCCCCTTATGTTTTGTTTGTATTTATTGGATTGCTCTGTAAACCGCTTTGAGTTGTCAGCAGACAAGTAAAGCGGTATATAAGCACAATAAATAAATAAATAAAATAAATAAAATACAATAACCCCTACCAGCACCACCTGCTGGCCACAATAGTAAAAACAATTCAAAAACACACAAACATTGAATGTAAAAAACATTTACTTTTACATTATTAAAATTATGACCTACGGTACAACTAATTAAAAAAATTCAAAAAAATAAAACATTATTCACTTACATAAAACAATTTGAAAAAATTATATCATACTTTCTTCTTTTATTAATCCTCAAAAAAACCCAAAAAAACAGATCCCAGTTAATAACAGCCAAGCCAAAAAATGTTTGCATAAATAAACATTTAAAAAATTAAAATTACAGACTAAGCAATTTAAAAAAAACATTAACACAATTTAACCTTCCAAAACAATTTAAAACTATTGCAAAAAAAAAATTGGTTCATTTTTTATTAAAACACACGGAGAAAAAAGCCCGGCAACGCCGGGCAACCCTTGCTAGTACAGTATAAAGTTGTTCTTGCAAAGTCCTATCATTAGCAACCCTGTTCAGGTCTTAAAATCTAAAGGTGATGTTTTTAATTGTTTCATTTTTTATTTTTATCCCTCTCCCTTTTCCCCTTTTGCTGTTAGCTTCCCTGAGTGGTGTCCCCACCAGGAGGGTGGGATACAAATTAAATAAATGAATGAACGAATGAATGAAGGTGGTGGTTCCTTTAGTAGGTCAAACTACCTCATGTTCTTCTTTTGCTATTTCCTTCAACTTATCCTAGCTTTAAATGTCTAAATATTGTACAATGGATTCAGTTTAAAGTTTTTCTATACCAATATGTAGATCATAAATTATAATAGAAACTACAGACAAGAAAACAGAAGACAGAAAAGGAAGTACACCTTGGAAGGAATTAGAACAGCTAATTTTGTATCTGAATACATTACTAGCAACCAAAGTGAATCATCCATGCTATAGTATTCCTGATTACTGTGTACAGATATGAAAGCCGGATAATGAAGAAAATGAATAAGTGGCAGACCAATTTGTTCAAATGATGACATTTGATGTGCTCTAGCTTACTTTGATCTAGAATCCACTTATTTGTTTTCATGGTATTCATAAAGCTCTATCACCATAGCCTGGTTGAATTGCCTCTCCCCCATCCCACACCACTTAACAGGTTGCTGTGTTTATAGTAGTCATTAAAGCTAGGCATTAATTTATTTATTTCCTGGAAGTGTTCTAAAATTTCTTGTTCATACTAGGACTAGAAACATAACTACAGTGGTACCCCACTTAAAGAGCATAATGTGTTCCACAGGATTGCTCTTTAAGCGAAACACCATTGTAAGTGACCAATTGTGACTTCTGGCAGGGGGGATTGTGAAGCGAGTTTTTGGTTGGTTTTAGTTGTTAAGCGAGGCTACCATTCAGATAAAATTCTGCTCTTTAAGCGAGTTAGTCTCTAAGCAAGCCACTCTTTATGTGAGGTTTTACTGTATATTAAAAGCTGCTGTACAGGTTTATTAGATAAGGCTCATTCATCTGAGTACTTTATGTAAATTTTAAGGTTGACATAGCTGAGGAGGATTTGCGCCCAAAGCTTTTAGGATGCAGTAGGCAACAGTTCCACCAGAGTAACGAAATATGATGCCATGTTGTCACTGTGACAATATTTTGACAACACCTGTGTTTACCACTCAATATACTTATTAATATAGCTTGGAAATAGTAACTCATTGGCTAGAATACTATTGATTTTCATGCAAAGTTGCCATGACTCATTGGCAATGAGCCAGGGCACATCTTGTTTGTGCAATCAGGAGCATGACATGCCCCAGCACCTTTTCACTTAGCAGCAATTATTCACAAACCTTACGCAAACACTGATAGAATTCTAGCCGTTACTTCCACCACCCCCGTTTTTTGCTGTGATGTTGCAACAATGAAGCATTAAAAATAATATAGCAAGTTGGAAAAGCCTTTTTTAAAAAAAATGGAACAGCAAAACTTCATTTCAGTGGTAGGGTACCCCCTTAGGAGCACAGCACACTTGTAAAAACCAAGCCACACAGATGTCTTTAGTGCATGGATGTAGTTGATTTTTCACATTCTTCTCACTGTAGGATCTTTACCTGATCCCTTCCCCCCAAAAAGAAACAACAGTGGAATGAGTCATTCAAAAAATACTTATGCAGAAAGTGATTTTTGTGTGTGGAGGAGTTTCCTTGTAGGTGAAGCAAAGAATAACATTTCCTAGTCTTACATTTACCTTAGGGCTTTTTCCGGGTTTCAAATGATAGCCAAAAACTAGCTCAAGGTTTACCACTTTCTCTTCACTTGATTCATTTTCACTGGCAGCATCCTACCGCAGAAAGAAAAGGGTAAGTCATTTTGTGCCACCAAAGTTGGATTTTAGCTTCAGCACAAAGCTGTTTTTTGACTGTTTGGGTTCAATAATTTACCATTCAGAATACAATTAAACCATTCCAACTCCTCTTAAATTTAGGCTGTGAAAAGGAACTCTGCACTGTACATATTCTGGAAATGGCCTGTACAGAAAATGATAAGGGAGTTTTCAAACACAACCCAAGCATATTGCCAAGCAAGAAGGGACTAACAGGAAGTTCCTGCCACAAGGATTCCTTTCTTGGCATGAAGTAACTGCTCCATTCATCTTGATTACTACTCATCTGCATGAACTAACAAAGATCAGCAAAAGCATCAGAGACCTGTATATGTGGCTTGTAGGGAATAGATTCAGATTGTCAAAGCCCACAAAACACTGTCGCTCAAAAGCCAGTCGTGTCTGATTCTAGGGGCAGGTGCTTATCTCTGTTTACAGCCAAAGAGACAACACTGCCTGAAGATAGTGTCCGCAGATATTTCCATGGTCATGTGGCAGGCATGAATAGATGCCAAAGCGCACGGAACACTGTCACTTTTTCCCAACAAAGTTGTACCTATTTATCTACTTGCAATTTCTTACTTTCAAGCTGTTAGGTTGAAATTAAGTCCTGAACGCAGCAGAACGAGGGCTTATTCAACTGATCTTTCATTTCCTCCCTACTGCAGCTCTTGCACTTGAGCTCCCTTTCATAAAGCCACTCCAAAGAGCCATGGGGACCCAACTGCACGTTTGGCTAATCCAATAAATTAATCTCACTGAAATAAATTTGTTGGCTTTAAAGATGTCACCATACTTGGCTTTAACCTTTTGTTCAAACAAGACTACGCAAATGACAGCGTGGGTATTTAGCCCACTGTTTGGTGCACTGCAGGGATTGGTTGGTTTGCTCCGAAAGATGGCAATCAGAGCTCTACTTTTTTAAGCATCACTCTGGTTTGGTTCTTTTCCAGCGTGTGTGAGAGGAAAGAAAAAACAAGCAAAATTTCCCCCCTAGTTGCTCCCTCCTGTCTTCTTCCAGTGCTGGGTGGAAATTCTTCATGTCACTTGTATATTCTTAAAGTGATACAATGCATATGTGCTACCTTAATACACTTTTTAAAAAAATCCCTCCCTTAGTTCCTCTACAGGGCCAATAAAGGGTTTAATCTGCCAGTATCCTGAGGTGTCTCGCTTCTTAAGCCACTTCACGATACTGGCAAATTGAGAGCGAATTGGTTGCTGAGAACCGAACAGGGTTGCTTGAGGTCTCTATTCAATTTGGATGTAAGTTTCACATCAAATGGCAGAACCGAACCACTTAGCGACCTTATTTAGCTTGCACCAACTTGATCCAATGAAGTAGTTTATCCAAGCCCTACAATGACCTTTTTCCTGAAAAATGCCAAATGTTGTAGTCCTATTCAGTCATTATGAAAACACATGTACACCAGACATGCAGAGGAGAGCCCATTAGCCTCATGCCCTCTGACATCCTTCGTGTGACAAAAAAGCAACTCTCTGAAGGGATTTTTTGAAATAGTAGCCGTGTTAGTCTGTGTTTCAGGCATATCAGAAAACAAAAACGTTGTGGCAATTTAAAGACTAATTGCTATATTTTTAATGTGAGCTTTCCTGGATCAAGTCCACTTCTTCAGACATAGGAGTGAGATGTCAAGACATGAATTTATATACACCATAGAGTGAATGGTGCACCATAGATGCACAGAGTGATTAATCAACATGACAGACAAGTATGCAAATCAATACAACTTCCTGCAGCTGACTGTAGCAAATGATCTCTGGTTGTTATTCAGATTGGCTCTAAATGTTCCCTTTTTCTTTGTAAATAGTGGAATACAAAACTTCTTACTCCCAGCAACATTTGCTAATTGAACATTTTCTCTGTCCCTCTCTGAAGGGACAGAGAAAAAAATGCTGTTTAATCTTTCCTCCAAAGATTTACCTATTTATCTACTTGCAATTTCTTGCTTTTGAATTGTTAGGTTGGCAGGAGCTGCGACAGATGACGGGCGTTCACTCCATCATGCAGCAGTCAGCTCCCAAACTGCTAACCATGGTGATGTTCTGGTCGTCAAGTCCAACGTCTTAACCACTAAGTCACCTCAGCCCCTATTGAAAGAGTACTCCACCCTATTTTGAATAATTCCCCAGGCTCGCCTAGAGTCCAGTAAGACCCTCTTCACAGTGTACCCTCTCAAGCTTCATGAGAGGCTCTTTTTGAGTGTTGTCTCATATTTTAACTGCATAAATACAATGACCATTACCTTAGTCAGAGGAGGAAAATGAAACATATTGACGTAATCTTGACTTAATTTCTCAATGGCAGCCTAAGAAGAGGAAAAAGAAAAGAGAAAAATATAAAATAAATGTAGAGCTTTTAAATAGGAAAAATATAGGCTGTCCAACACAATGAATAAGAGTGTTTGTCCATGGAGATATTTGAGTCTGAGCAAGATCAGCTCCATTTACAAGCAGCCCAGTTCCATGTCACATCCCCTTCTTTAGGAGAGTAGCATCACTGCAATGCTCAGTGCATTGTTTCAAGTAATCCACCATTCTAATCACCCACAAAGTCCCTAAAGAAGTGTTGCTCTAGGACAGGGATGGACAAAAGTGGCTTTCCAGATGTTTCTAACTTCAAGTTATCTATAGATGAAAGTTTATCAGGCTATTTCTAGGAAATATTCTAGTTTCCTTTCCTAGAAAAGAGGAGTGGGTCTGGGATTTCTTTTGTCTTGCGTTTGCTGATATGAAATGGGAAATTTCTTTCAATGGCTCCATTTTGATTTATGTACCTTCAAATGGATGATGTGCCCTTTGGAAACAATCCCAATATCCTTCATGTCTTCTTCTTCCAGAATAAGCAACCGTTTTCCTGTGATATGATGCTCTTTAAACAAGGTGGCATAAATGCTCATCTCACCAGATGTGTCACCTGTAGAATAACACAAAACATCATGTGTACCGTATATACTCGAGTATAAATGACCCGAAAATAAGCCAAGGTACCTAATTTTGACCTGAAAACCCAGGAAAATAGATTGACCCAAGGATAAGCTGAGGGTGGGAAATGCAGCAGCTCCTAATGAGTTTCAATAATCAAAATACATGAAAATCTGGTAAAATTAAATAAATTGTTGGCACATCTCAATCCAGCATGGTCTTGGGATCCTCGTGGTCATTGACCTGAGTATAAGCCGAGTCTCCTTTTTTGGGCTAATTTTTGGGGCTAAAAAACTTGGCTTATCCTCGAGTATGTACGATTTTTTTATTATGTGTTAACTAGCTTTATTGGCTTTTATGAGTTTTTGTTATATTAAGATTTGTGTGCTTTGTGCCATCCAGACAGAACTAATTGATGGCAATCCTAACAGGGCTATCAAGTTAAGTGAGATATTTAAGGAATGGTTTTACCAGCTCCATACACACCCCATATGAGTTTCTATGGACCAAGAGGAATTTGCACCCAAGTTTTCTGAGTCCCACTCTATCTACTACATCACACTGTGTTTCCACATCCCACTAGGCATACACTTCTTGAATGCAGAGTCCATTGACTATGTGGGTAAATAGTATGGGATTTGCTGCAGTAGTAAAACAGTTACACTCCATTTTTTTAAAAAAAAAGGTTGCATGATGTAAATTTGAATCTCCCTGGCTTTTGCTTCTGATGTGATCCCCCCTCTCTGACACTTTTCAGCACAGACTGATTAGAATGGTGATTTTCCCTTGTCATCAGCTGTTGTATTCCTCAGAAGGACGAGGGCACGACTGTGGGTAGTACTCAGAGGAAGTAGTAAACTGGGTGTGATACTTTGGGTAGCAAGAACATCCACTTCCCTGATCTTTCTCCCTAATCATCCTGACATATTTTTGATTTAAAAAACACACACAAAATACTAAGTTTAGCACTAGATCACCTCTACACCGACAATGAAAAAAGGATAAAAATTGATATGAAATAGAAACAATTTTGAAGAACTACAGAATACTGTTATGTTTCTGTGACATATGTGTGTGTGTATCTATACTTAAAGAAGAAATTTGGAAAGGTGAATCTTTTCCTTATTGATGTGTAACACTTTACACAGCTCATCAGCTTCACTGTGAACCATAAAAAGAGAGCTGAGGATTGACAGAGGGTGGGGTCAAAGAAATGGGAGGGGTTTTATGATGATCAAATTGAATGAGATTGACAGGACACACTGACACCGAAACGATCTGCAGTCTAAGTGTGATCGCCTAATCCAAATAAAAGCATGTAATAAGTCAGAAATCTAGCCACAGCAAAGCCGAATCAGTCTGATTCAGTTTGAGTGTAGTCAGTCTGATATTAGGTGGGCTTCACCATCAATTAAACACTAATTTGTTTGCACAGGCATTTCCCTGATTATGATCAGATAGTTAAGGTTGTCCCTGGTTTTTAATAAACTGTTTAGAATTAATTATCTTTATTGATGTTATTGTTTTGCTACAAATCTATTGTTTTTAGTAAATGATCTTATTGTATCTGCTTTCTTGGAGGATTTATTTATGAAAAGCCTTATAAAAATGTTCTCAAATGAATAATAAATAAATCCACCCCTTGTAAGTGAAACATATGAAAAACGTTACCTTTTTCAACAAGTTGTTGCATCCAGAAGTACTGTGAAGAAACGTCACAGATGTTATACTTTTAGGCTCAAAAGTTTTGTACATACTAACTAGTCCAAATACTAGAAATGTAACATGCCGCCTTCCATACCATACCCGTCAAGTCGCGGTTTTGGAAATCTGGAAGCCGGGCATGCATGCGCAGTAAGTTTCCAGGCACCGGGCCGGAAATGGGTTACTGTGCATGCGTGGCCGTCAGAGGCAGTGGTGCGCATGCGCAAACCTCTGTGTGCATGCGCAGAAACCCCTTTGGCCAGGAAATGGGTTACTGTGGCATGCGGGGCCGTCAGAGGCAGTGGCGTGCATTCATAGTAGCTACTTTCCCCGGCAATGAAAATACGGGATGACGGCGGGAAAGGAGCCGAACAAGCGTGGAAATACGGGAAATCATCTCCAATCCGGGATACTTGAAGATATGTTCCACACTGTTTGAACACATAGAAGTTGTGTAAAAACAGCGCTTACTTTTTTAAAAAAAATTCCCTTCAGCAGAAGTCAGTAATTGCAAACCCAACTGCAGCCCAACTTCTTTCTCTTCCAGTTGTCGATTCATAGGCAAGAAACAATCTGGATTGATCAGTGACTCTGGCAGAGTTGTGACAATTTCAAGGGATGCCATTTCCCTGCTCCTCCACCTTGAACTCATTCCTAAAATGGCTCTCTGGTAAAACTCTTTGCTGATCAGGGCATTCAATTTCTCACAAGTTGCCCAACTCCAATTTGTAGCACAAATGCTGCAAAGGTGGGCTTTGAATTGCACCATGAGGGAGCAGCTGGGGTGGGGGAAGCATTTTGACTAAGCACACCTTCCCCTGCCTCTCTTGAGAATAAATCGAAGGAACACAACCCTTGCTTTATTGCTTTCAGCTCTAAGGGCATGGGGTGGGGGGTCATGTGGCGCATGATAAACAAACACACAAGAGACTAATTCTGATGGGGCTTGAAACATGCTTCACTGAAGCTGAAGAGTCTTGGCACAGTGCAGGGCAATGGATCCAAAGTCTGGGCGATCCACTGGCGGCCTGATGAAATTCTACCTCAGCCCCACCCCAAGTCTTCTTTGTTCATGTCTGAAGCAAACCAATGGTACTTCAGAGTGGAAGTATCAGAAGATAGGGAGCTATTGTTGCCCAGAAGGCACCTGAATGTGTTCACTTCACAGTCCTCACTTCCCAGCCCCACTGCTAAGGAATCACTAGGATAACGGGAAACATGTTTTGTAGTGCGTTGGGCCCTTGAACTCTGGGAGTGAGGCAATTGTTGTAGTCCCCAAGCTGGGTATGCCTCTGAAAGCCTTTGCTTTTGCCATATCCCATAACCTTGTCCCAAACTGGATTCAGCCCACGCTAAGGATGTAGCACAAAGCAAATGGTAAGGAAACAACATACAGCCTGAGAAGAGGAGAACATCTTTCTCGTCACAGTCTTTCAAAGAGCTGCCTTAAACCATGATTACTGGAAAGGGAAGAAGACTGGGAAAGCCCTCCTCCTCCAAGTGACTGGTGACCAATAGAAGGGTTCTTGCATGACTAGAAAGAAAACTACCTCCCCAGCCCTGGTCCATTCTGAAGCCTACTTGTGGCTCAGCAAAGGTTTCTTCTCACTTGCCGGCTCTTGGAGAAAGGAAGCCTGGCAAGACCTGAGCTGTCAGAGGTTTCAAAAGACCTGTTGTGCCACTGGGGAGACAATGGCAGCCCCCATTTCACTGCTTCCTCCTGAAAGGTGCAAAGAGAGCCTTTGATGAACCTCTGCTCCTCATGACGACAACTTTATGGGTGCCTCTCCAGCTATTCCCGGACTCCACATCCTGTCAGTTCTAAAAAGCCAGTGATGGGGCAGATGGGAGTTGTCCTGCAATTCTTGATTTACCCCTAATTTATCCCTCACAGCCATCTTTTTAGCTTGCGTGATTTTTTTTTAAAAAAACCCTTGATTTGATTAAAAATACTTACCACATCTTCTTCAGTCCATGAACAGATATCAAAGGAAGGCAGCAGCTGTGTAAGAAATATGAATTTAAAAGTGCACTGTTTCTTTTTCCATTTTCATCCGCTTTTTGTCTTGTTGGTCCCTCATTTTCCTTCAGTGAGTTACTGTTTTTAGTATGTTCTTTGCCAAATTCCGACAGTCTGACTTGAGGACTTACAAGACTGAGGGAAAAACCAAGTATCTTCTGGCCTGAAATGAAACCACTTTCCAACTAATTTTATGTCCTGCTTATTTTTGCTGACTCATAGTCTCAGAGCAACATTTACACCCCACACCCCCAATTTCACCACCCATTTCTCCATGTGTGTGAAGAAATTAATCTGGAGCGGCACCAAATGATCAAGAATCACTTGTGAACTGAAACACCAAATTCTAATTTGATTCGCTTTTTGGTTTCTGAACTTGGGCTAGTCAAGATTCACATTTCAATATTTGTGAGCTACGCAAACTGTAATTGAATGTTTAGCTGATTGCCTGTTTAAACACGCTGCAGTGATGAAGAATGTCATTTCAAAGGAAATGAACAATTAGATTTGATTCCAAGATCTGAAAAGCACTAGGCACTTTAGCAACAGATTGGATGACAACAGGGACATGGTGGTATAACTTGATGCCTTGGGAATGAACCCTTAGAAAGCCTAAGAGGAGAATCTTAGGCTTTATACATACTTTATGTATCTTAATATGTTGTTAGCCGCTCTGAGTCGGCCATGGGTTGAGTGGAGCGGGATATAAATTTAAATTAAAAAAAAAACCTTAACAGTTGAAGGCTCTCCTTGCTTAAATTAATTTCTCATTTAATTTTAATTTAATTTTCACATTTGTATTGCCGCCCCACTGCCGAAGCAATTCCGGGTGGCTAACAATTAAAAGACATAAAACACTCATAAAATTAAAATAAAAACATTAAAAACCATCCCCCATTAAAAAAAACCACCCACCCCATCAATAAAAGAGAGGGAGGATCTAAATATTTATTTAGACAAGCCAACAGGCGGGGGTTACCTCTCCATCAGTGCTCCACAACTGCCCTGCAAGCCAAGTTTTAAGTTCTTTCCTAAAGGGCAGCAATTCTGTCTGCAGCCGTAACTCTATTGGTTCCATAGGGCAGGCGCTGACACGAAGAAGGCCCTCCATCTTGTGCTAGAGAGACGAGCCCCTCTAGCTGATGGTACAATTAGAGAGCCCCTCCGGTCCGCTCTGGTTGGATGGACAGATGTTCTTGGGGAGATGCGGTCTCTTAGATATCCTGGCCCACCACCATGTAGGGCTTTAAAGGTCATTACCAGCACCTTGAATTGCACCTGGAGGCATACTGGTAACCAGTGCAACTCCTGAAGCAGTGGCAAGGCGCGAGCATAACGCCCACACCCCATCACCACCCAGGCAGCCGTGTTCTGGACCAGCTGCAACCTCTGAATGGTCGTCAAGGGCAGCCCCATGTAAAGCACATTACAGTAATCTAGTCTGGAGGTGACAGAGCATGTGTGACCATTAGCAAGGAGTCCTGGTCCAGGAGCGGACGCAACTGGCGAATCACACGAAGTTGTGCAAAAGCCCTCCTGGCCACGGCTGCCACCTGCACTTCCAGCAGTAGTAGTGAGTCCAGGAGGAGCCCAAGTTGCGCACTGGGTCTGTCTGGGGCAGAATAGCCCCATCCAGGACCAAAGATGGTAGCTCCCGGGATAATGCAGGGCCCCTAATCCATAGCCACTCAGTCTTGCCGGGATTCAGTTGTAGCCTGTTGCTCCCCATCCAGACCCCAACAGCCCCCAGACGCCTGGATAGGACTTTGACAGCATCGCTTGGATCACCACGGGCCGAGATGTACAGCTGGGTATCATCATGATGGAATACATCAGCTGTACATCACTCATTTTTATGTACATGCCTCCTTTTTTTGCTGTTGTCACCACTAGTTTCTGTGATGTTGCTTGTCCCAGGACGGACCGGAGGGGCTGCTCTCCCAGTGTTCCATCGGCTAGAATTGCTGCCCTTTAGGAAAGGGTTAAAAACCTGGCTGGCAGGGCAAGTATGGGGGGCTGACGGGGTGGCGACTACTGTTCGTTGGCTCTGTTGGAATATAGGTCCCTTTACTGATGGGTGGGGAGGGAGGGGTGTTCTAAATTAGGGATGATTTTATATAGTTTTTAACTCATTTTATTTTTTACTAAATTTTTAGGGGTGGTGGTGTTTATATGTATGTATTGTGCGCCGCCCTGAGTTGCCTTAGGGCAAGAGGGCGGGATATAAATTCAAATAAATAAATAATAATAATAATAATAATAATAATAATAATAATAATAATAATAATAATAATAATAATAATAATAATAATGTAAAAAACACACACACACACATTAGGACAGACAACTATTTAGGGTTTTGAGAGGATGTACTTCTCTCGACCCACTGGGAGTTGCAGTCACCCACTATTCAAGCTACACCACAATTGCGCAGAAACAGAAGTCCAGGCATTACCTCTAACAGTGCACTTCTGCTTTAAAACAAGCCACACAGAGAGCATACACTTGGCTTGGAAAACAGATTAACACTTCTGGGAAGCTTTCAGGAGGGTAGATTGGTTGCCTCCACCTATCTTATTTTGCAGCTGAAGTGCCTTATTTACAGCAAAATGGGGCTTTGGCCTTACTGTTTTGTTGCATGACCATGGTATCCTTCTGGAACGGCTCCGAGGATTGGGGATCCAGGGTACGGTGTGGTCCTGGTTTTCCTCATTTCTGAGGGGCCGGACCCAGTCGGTGTGGTTGGAGAGTGAGAGGTCGAGTCCTAGGCCCCTAAAATATGGGGTGCCTCAGGGCTCGGTACTCTCTCCTCTCCTATTTAACATCTACATGAAGCTGCTGGGTGAGATCATCCGTTCCCACGGGGTGCGGTACCACCAGTACGCGGATGACACACAGTTGTACATCTCGGCCCGTGGGGACCCCAGGGATGCAGTCAAAGTCCTTTCCAGCTGTCTGGAGGCTGTTGGGGTCTGGATGGGGGCAAATGGGCTACAGCTGAATCCTAGCAAGACTGAGTGGCTATGGATAGGGGGTCCTGTGTTATCCCGGGAGCTACCATCTTTGGTTTTGGATGGGGCTGTTTTGCCCCAGACCAACCCGGTGCGCAACTTGGGGGTCTTCCTGGATTCGCGGCTGCTGTTAGAAGAACAGGTGGCGGCTGTGGCCAGGAGGGCCTTCGCCCAACTTCGGGTGATTCGCCAGTTGCGCCCACTCCTGGACCGGGACTCTTTGCTCATGGTCACTCACGCTCTGGTGACCTCCAGACTAGACTACTGTAATGCGCTCTACATGGGGCTGCCCTTGATGACCATTCGGAGGCTGCAGCTGGTCCAGAATGCCGCAGCCCGGGTGGTGATGGGGTGTGGACATTATGCCCATGCCTCACCACTGCTTCGGGGGCTGCACTGGTTACCAGTTTGTCTCCGGGTGCAATTCAAGGTGCTGGTTTTGACCTTTAAAGCCCTACATGGTAGTGGGCCAGGGTATCTTAGAGACCGCATCGCCCAAAGGACGTCTGTCCGTCCAACCAGAGCGGACCGGAGGGGCTCTCTAATTGTGCCATCAGCCAGGGGGGCTCTTCTCTCTGGCACAAGGAGGAGGGCCTTCTCCGTGTCCGCACCAGCCCTTTGGAACCTCCTGCCTGTGGAACTGCGTCTCCAGATGGAGTTGTTGCCCTTTAGGAAGGAACTAAAGACCTGGCTGGCGGGCCAAGTTTGGGGTGCGGGTGGGGATGTGGGTACCATTGGGTGGTTGGTATAGAGAAGTGTGCCTTCCCCCAAGGTCCCTTCGGTTCTTGCGCACCTTTTAGGGGTGGGTTTTTTTAACTTTTAAATCATGTGTCTTTTATGTATTTACTGTCCGCTATGTAAACCACCCTGAGTTGGGTTGTACCTGAGTGGGCGGTATATAAGCGTGAAAATAAATAAATAAATAAATAAATGACCTACTTCATAGCAGTGACACTGAAGGCCCCAGGGAAGAAGCAAAATGGCTAGGGTAGGCAAAGGCAGCCTTCAGGCCACATGTTGTCAATTTTTGTTACATATTAATGGTGAACTAATGTCAGCATGTTGATCCCCCTACAGCAGGGATTCTCAACCTACAGCCTGCAGGCTGGATACAGCCCACGGCACCAAATAATCCAGCCCCCACCCTCACTCGTCGCCGCCACCAGAATCGACCACGGACTCATTTACAGCTGTTGTAAATGCATTTACAACAGCTGTAAATGAGTCCGTGGTCGATTCCGGCAGCGGCAGGACCACCAGTCTGGCTCAACTGTTTGAGGGTGCGTGACCTGGTCCACGACTTGATATACACCTTAATGTGGTACAACATTTGTGAAATTCCAAGAGGAAGCACTGGTTTTCCATTGTGTAAAGTGACCAGACTTATCTGTAGTTAGGGAGGAAAATGGAATGCTAATCTGTTTGAACTATATGGATCTTCCTTGGAGAATGTAGAAGGCTAGCTGTGTGTGTGCCTGACCAATCCAGGCAATAGTGAAGATATCTCTTCATCCCGTTGTGATAAGATTTGTCCTTTGTATTGGCACTTAAACTTCTGGCTCAAATGACAGCAAGAAAGGAGTTAGTTTGGAAGCAAGTGGTTTGAGTTTGAAATATACGGATATTCGATCGTAAAGAGAAACTTTTCCATGGACTATAACAGAAAAGGTCATCTCCACTTGACTATTAAACAGGGGTGACTACGCCCCCAGAACAGCTGAGCGGGGCGGACCACACACCCCGGAAGCAAGCGTGCGTTTGCGCATACACATTTTACGGCAGATGTAAACGCACCTGCGTCTACTTCCGAGTGTGTGTGTGGGAGACAGCGAAGGGCCAGTTGGAATGGTGTTGTAGGCCTGTGGGCCGTAGGTTGGGATCGCCTGCTATTAAAGGATAAAGCCCAGGAAGTGGGGTTCTGATCAGGGACGTGACCCAGATGATGGTACAGATTTGTCATGTATGCTGAGATGTGGCCCAGAAAACCACAGCTAAAGGAAACACAGCACCAGGCCTCTCATTTAAATTGCAGTATTTTTACACAGGACTATATGTTTTCTCTCCCCACTTCCAGGCTTTCCTTACTGTCAAAATGTTTACTGTAGACTCAGAAACGAAAACAAAGAGGAGGAAAGGAAAATGATTCACAATAAAATAAGATTTATAACATCAAATTGGGGGAGAAAACTCGTTACATTACAGGGTGTTCTGTTAATAACTACAAAAACAAAACCATTATATGAATGAAGCAAGACGTCACATGGTTAAGTGCCATAATGAGAGTGGGGGGAACAGACTAACTACAAAGGTCTTGCCATGCATGTGTAACATTTCACATTCCATACAAATTAGATATTCCATTTACACACTGCAGTAGTTTTGGCAGAGTTCATACGGCACAGCAGTTTAAAAAAACAAAACAAGTCTGAACTTTCCTAAACACTGAAAATACTTTCCATTTACATTTTCAAACATGCCCTGAATACAAATAATATTGTTTCCTTATTAATTGGTATGAAACATTTCAACATTGCAAAAAACCAACAACAACAAAAGACAAAAAAGAAGGTCTTGTGCTCTATCAGACTTTGGTAGAGAGGCATTACAGATTTATGAAACAATGTGGAGCATTTACTGTAGTTTGCCTCCATTAAACTTCTGAAACTATTCTTCACCTATTGAGAAAGCTCTAGGCAGGCTTTGGAAGTGTTGGTTAAATTAATTTTCTTGAAGAGAAAGTAAAGCTGTTTTTCCCCAGCAACTGCAAGCAAGAGTAGAGTTTAAGGATTGGAAGCCACTGTTCCCATACCCTACTCACTCATTTTCCTGAAACAAACGTTGGAAGAAGGCATTCAGCAGACTATGTACAGACTATGCGCTACTCCCCTGATCAGATAGATATAGGATGAAAACGGAGAAAAGTCAGCTCCATTCTTGTGATAACTCAGTTTCACCAACTAAGGTCCATCTGGGCACTTCAGTGGGACACTGATAAATAACCAATGAAAACCCTGAATACAATCATTATTCTACTGTCTTCAGGTTTCTAGAAAACTATTGCCTGCTTACCTATCTTTAAAAAGATTTTTTACCGCTTCTGTCTGCCTAACACAGTAGCGCAGATAGTCATTTTACTGTGGTCTCTCTAACAAGACCTGAAACATTATACTTTACTAGTGCATTAAAATATGTGGCTGAGAACCACTCAGCACTGTGGTAAAACTTCATATGATAAACAATCAGGTAGTGAATGTGTGTAAAGCAGCTATCCGAGATTCTACAAACAGGACTTATGTACACAATTCTTTGTATATTTGCACCACAGAGTGTAGATCAAACTATCCATCAAGCACACTAATTAATCATATCATTAGAGAAAAAGTGCAATTAAAGTGATATTTATTGTATCACATACACACAATTTTGCAATCAAGACTGCAATCCTATGCATATTTTACAAAAGCCTTACTATTTTCATGCAAGAATGCAACTGGGCTGCATTAAAAAGGGAGATTCCCAGATCATCTCTGTATAAATGATTTTGGAAATTGGTCTTCGAGTCCTGGCTGACAGAAATTGAACAAAAAACTTCTTTCAAACAATAAAATATACCTGCCAAATCCAGAGCATGAATCTAACCCACCTTAATTTTGCATAGGCTCTATGTATCAACTGGCTTGGTAACAGGACCATAATATCAGCCTACCACCTGCTGGTAGGTAGAGATTTGTAAGCAGTCAGTCCTAGCTGAGCAACTGTGGTCACCTATGGCTGACATTTGCAAGTTATGTGCATGTCCGGGAAGGGGGGGGGGACACAAACTAGTATTTTTATAATTGGAACATTGCTTATAGATTGATTTTACTGAGTTATACTGGGAATATAATCAGATATTGCTGTATTTTCTACACAAAAGTACACCCCATATGTGTACCAGTGAAAACGACCTTGGCCAATTTCTTTTGCCCAAGCGACACAGATGAATGTTAGTTTGCAGCTGTCAGTGCACACAAACCAGCTTGGATTTATCTTTTTGCTGCTGTCTTATCCTCCTCCCTCAAAAACTGTGAAGTATAAACCATGCAGCACTCATAATGTATCATACCTGTCAAGTTTCAGGAAATTTCTGTCAAATAAGGGAAATTTCCTGTCCAAAATGGGAAACTGGACAGCTATGCTTAAACTGTGCTGGCCTCCAGTCTAACTCCAGCCTAATTACAGTCTAACTAATACAGGATGACGGCAGGAAAGAGTGTAAAATACAGTAATACCTCATACAAAGTCCGCTTCATACAACATCGGATTCATACAACATCGCCTAATTTCTTGAAAAAAGTTGCCTCATACAAAGTCGTACAACTTCGTATGAAGCATTGGGGTTTTCCCAGGTTGCATTGTGCCTGGCCTGTATAAAAGGCAGGACACATGCGTGCATTACTCTTGTGGGTTTTGCATGAGGCGAAGAGTGTTTAGGAGTGGTTTTAAGTGTGATTTTGGATTTTTTTTGGATTTTTTCGTCAGAATTTTTAGCAGCATTCCTGGGATTTTTGCAGCATTCTTCAGGTTCTTGGACAATCAGGGTTGTTTGACATGTTTTTGTAATGTATTTAGCCTTTAGACAATGATTTCTTTAAGTTCTGTCAGTTTCCTGTCTGTTTCCTTGACTTTGCCCTGAAGTCTGTGCTGTTACAGTACAATATATCTCTATGAAAATGACGTTGTATGAGGCATCGCGGCAAGGATTTGGACGTTGTATGAGGCATCGCAGCTAGGATTTTGCATGCCTCATACAAAGTCCAAATCTGTATAAAGTCCAAACTTGTGGAACCAAGTTTGGACGTTGTATGAGGTATCACTGTACGGGGGTTTGACAGAAATTTCCTGAAACTTGACAGGTATGTGTATGATCAATTACAAAGAGAGATGCAGCACATTCCTAGGGACGTTTAGACACAAGTAAGGGCCACCGAGCTCAACAGGACTCACTGTGCAGGTGTGCTTATTTTATTTATTTATTATTTGAATTGACATTGTCGCCCCCTTGCCAAGGCTTAAGACTGAAGCCTAAACAGAATAGCTTGGATCTATTGACCAAACATCGATGGCCAGAAAAACTCTCTTTAGAGAGTGATCCTCCCTTTTCTCTCATGACACAGATCACCCTAATGCTCCTGGGAGGCATTTCCAAGGATCTGGAGGGGCTGCCACATGTAGGAGTAATTGGAGAAATCTCTTCAATCAGCTTTGCTGCAATTATTTGATAATTTTAAGCAATTTTGACATATAATTGGGCTAAAAAAATTGTTTCAAAATGGCAGAAAACTTTCAATCAGTTTTTTTTTGGAGGACTGTTTTTGAGTGCATTTTAAAAAAAGAATAACCAGTCAAGATATTTGGAGTCTTCATTGTACAGATGAAGTGAAGATCACCAAAGATATTTCCTTTCGACAAGTCAGACATGCATCCAACATACTGAAAAACTGTTTGGAGGTTCTCTTCACTCCTTACTGGCAGAACCCTTGTAGTTCCACATTTTATGATTTAGGTTCAGAAGTGAAGTTATCTGATGTAAGATTCTTACTTCCAATGGCATTTAAAAATACCAATCTACAAAAGTGATCTTTTTAATTCTTTTTCTGTGTCTAGTCCAGATGTGAAACTGTCATAAGCCCAGGACTTCTAAAATATTTCAGAAAACAAAATACTACCAATGTTTCCAATTGAAAAATGTTCTCCAGTGACTGCAGTGTACATATGGAATCTTTTATGTGCATGCACATATACACAAGGACTAGGTTATTGTGTTGTCTTTTGGGAAATAAGCGTACCCATACACAGATTATACTAAGACTCAAAGGACACTATGGCTGGATTCACACATAAAACAATTTCCTGCTATAAACACAAGACCAAGTTAATCTAAGGCTTACACAGTTTCTTCTCCTCTGCGTGTCAGAGAAATCAGAGTTTTTAATTCAATTCTCTATTTTGCATAATGTTGCATTCGTCATCAAGCTTGTTGAAAACAACCTGAGATCTAGTTTGTTCTTACCATTGCTTATACCAGTTCTTCCTTGTGCTAAACTAGGATTATGCTATGTAGTCAGCTAATTACTGTGCATCATAGCAGCCAAAAGTGTTAACATTAAATATCATAAATATGCAATACTCCTGGTGAAAAAATACGCACATACTTTTATTTTTAGATGGTGCACACAGACGGCAGCAGTGTGCAAGAAATGTTACTAAAAACTAGCTTTTTTTTTTGGGGGGGGGGGGGGGGAGATTGCCTTAATTGGGAACATCTATTGAGCAAGGGGTTTCAAGTGTTCAAATTATTCTGACTCATCAGCTAAAATGCAACAGATTAAAAACTTTAGCCGAACTACTGTCCACAGTTAGATACACTAGTTAATTCTGTGCTCTTGTACTTGAACTGTAAACAAAGGCTGAGGACAAGGAAACTACCAATCAGTTTTCTTCTTTCTGCTCTCAGAGTTGCTGTATCTCAGTGTTGTTATATCAAATTCCGTTTCTTCTTTCTAGTTATACTTTATTTTAAACCAGTGATGGCGAACCTATGGCACACGTGCCAGAGGTGGACCTCAGAGCCCTCACTGTGGGCACCCGTGCAGTCACCCCAGCACAGAGTTTGCCCTGCCCCAGTGCCCAGCAGCCCAATGTGAGCGCTTCCTCCCTCCCCCAGCACAGAGTTCACCCCACCCCTCTGCCCAGCAGTCCAATGGGAGCATTTCCTCCCTCTGCCCAGCAGCCCAATACGAGTGGTTCCTTCCTCCCCTGTTGCTGTGTTGGCACTTTGCAATAAATAATTGGGTTTGGGGTTGCAGTTTTGGGCACTCAATCTCTAAAAGGTTCGCCATCACTGTTATAAACTGAAAATGACACATTTGGCAGCTAATAACTACAATGTTATAAATGAAGGATAAATTACATATACACCAAGATATTACAGAATTCTAGGAAAGTCTTCTGCCATGTGAATAGCACTCTCCTGGATCAGGCAGGATAACAAGATGTTGAAGAGAAATCTGTCTGAGGAGCTACCTGTACAGCAGGGAAATTTGCACTTGAGGGCATCCCTTCTCTACTAAAAATGGGTGACCAACAGCTGCTAGAGACTATTATACATTGAGTGAGGGGAAATAAGAACATATTCTAGCACATCCCCACACATAGACTGCTTAAGTTTTGCACTCACGAGTTTATGGATTAGGGCTACAACCTTTACAGACAAAAATCAGGTAGAATCATATCAGGTTTCCATTTGTTAACCTGCCAAAAATAACCTATAACAGTGATGGCAAACCTTGGCATCCCAGCTGTTCTTGAACTTCAATTCTCAGAAGCCCTGATCAGCAGGAGTGCTGACTTGGGCTTCTGGTAATTGAAGTCCAAGAACACCTGGAGTGCCAAGGTTCACCATCAAAGACCTACAGTGCTGAGTCATCAATATTTCTGTATTCAGGCAAGGCATATTGTTGGATATAATGAAATATCACTTTAAGAAACAACTTCTGCATGTTTTTCTCAAGTTCAATTTGAAAATTTAAAGGAAAAAAGTTATACAATCTATAAAAACAAGATTTCCGACATACAAGCAACGAAAGGGGTCTGTAGAATAAGATGACTGAAAAAAAGACTTTGAAATCAAACTTGTAAGATTCTCTCTCTGAAATTCTTTCTTTCATCCTCTCCTTCTGCTTTAGATGTCATATTAAAAGTTCTTATTTCTTTCATTTCATTGCTAATCACTGTCCTCATCAAAATCAATATCATCATCCTCATCGGTATCATCATCCTCATCAGATAAGTCGAATTCATGGAAACCCAGCGCCATGTTGACTTTCTTCCCTTTTCTCATAGAAGTGGTTTTGGAAGAATTCTTTTTGGCTTGCATATTTATCTGCATCCCAGAATGCAGGACGGACCCTGGTTCGTTCATAGAGAAGACATCCCCAAAGCCTTTCATCATCAAGGCCTTCAGACTCTGGTTTATGCCAGCTACCTCCCCGTTACTTGTTGCTGTGATTTGACATGACATCTCTGCACTCTTTGATTCCTCTGTTTTAGATTCAAAGTAAGACTCCTGAGACATTCTTGCAGCAAAAGGGAAGCAGAACTAGTAAAAAAAAAAGGGAAAGGAAAGACAGAGAAGGGGAGGGAAAGGCCAGTTAGAACAAATTTAAAATCCCAGCAAAAGATGCCACCCGATTAGTCAGCATAAACAGAAAGGTGTTTTATTTTTAAAAAGATTAGTGGATCTAAGCATTTAAAAGGTTGAGGTTAGAATTCATTTATGAAAAGCTCCGGTTCCTTATTTTTAATCAAACAACATAACCACCACCAGTGATAAACAAGGCTCTCCTGATATTTAATCAAGCTTTATGAGGAAAGACTGAAGGAACTGGGCATGTTTAGCCTTGAGAAAAGGAGTCTGAGAGGGGATATGATAGCACTCTTCAAATACCTGAAAAGTAATTGTAAAGAGGAAGGGAAGGATCTCTTCTTGATCATCCCTGAGTGCATGACCCGTAATAGTGGGCTCAAACTAAAGGAAGTTAGATATAGGCTGCATATCAGGAAAAACTTCTTAGAAGTTAGAGCAGTATGACAGTGGAACCAACTACCTCAAGAAGCGGAGAGCCCTCCGACAAAGCATTCTAGAGAGAATTGGATAATTATCTGTTAGGTCTGCTTTGATTCAGGTTCCTGCATTGAGCAAGGGGTTGAACTTAGTGGCCTAAAAGGCCCCTTCCAACTCAGTTATTCTATAATTCGATAATAGGCTCAGGTTTAATGGTGAAAACTGAAACTTCACTTGTCAGTGTTGGGCAAACTCTGTGTGTGTGTGTGTGTGTGTGTAATTGCACAATAATGTTCAGTTCTGCAAATCAAACATTGAACATACATAAAATATTGGTTTAAATATTTCTAATTCTAATGTTGGAAGAAATATTATTGATTAGTATAACGTAAGGCCACTGCAAAACCTATGGCATTTTGTTTCTATATTTGCCTATTTTATACTAGAATGAAAAGGCAGAGAGATGCATTTTGCAAACAGTTTCAGAAGAAGCAGAAACAAATCCTTACCCTTCAGTATCAATTGTTCACAATTTTTACTGGAAATCATGAATGAATGGATAATTTATACATTGGTTGTCTGAGCTGCAGCCACCTGTATATGTCTTAAGTAAGGATCCCCTTAACCTTTATTCTAACAGAGACATGATATAATACGCTGGGTCACATTTCACTGGTCCCTGCGGAAACCACAGGAAACTGTGCCCATGTAGGAAGTGCTTCATGCTATTTGTGTATACATATGGACTGCACAGATCATCTCCAGGTCCTAAATAGCTGCACTCCTGACTATACCATAGGAGGATCCCCATAGTCAGCCACGCTACACATTACCAACTGTGCAACACATGAACCACTCATCAGATCAGGGCTATCTAAAATCAAAACCAATCAAGGTCTGTATGAAGGCACAAGGAGAATTTTGCAAGAGGCTTGGTCCAGGAAGCCAATGAAACAATCAAAATTATGTGGAAATAAATCAATGGAGACACAGAATGAACCAATAGCCAACCCAATTACTTGTCGGCATATATGATTCTCTGATAATTACATAGCTGTATATACTCTCTCTACACATAGCCATAGGATATATACTTTGGAAGGTGTAATCTTAATCTCCTAGGCAATACTGATTACATTACATTTCTAAAGAAGGACAGTGACTGAGTGAACAATGTTATGACCATTGTCTAGTTCTACTTCACTGACATTGATTTAACTATTCCTTTGTCTACATCCAAACCTGAAAAATCAATCAAATACAGTGGCTTGGCTATCTGTTTGACAAGATCTTTTTCAAAAAGGTGTTCCAAGGTAATTGATGCTAAAAGCAATGGGAACCAAGATATGGCCATTGTCACATTATGTCTCTAAGATGCAGTTTGGTAGGATTCCCATTGTGAAACTAGCATGTGTCCTCAAAAACCATAAGAACCTCTATTTAAGGTAAGTAGGCTGAAATTTCTTTCAACTAACCTGTCTCTTCTCAACTTAGTATAGGTCAAGGCTGATGTCACATAACAATGAATACTGCAAAAAAGAAAGTTTTAAAAAGTTTGTATGTACACGTGATAAAAATCCCAGGGAAAAAACAGCTACATGGTGGCTTCATATAATTGACTCTGGGCTTCTTCTCCTCCTTTCATGTCCAGATCAAACTTTAGACTGCCAAAATGAAGCCACTTTTTTGGCTTTGTTGTTGGCCAAAATTAAATTTCATCAGTAAATGTTTCTGGTAGTAATCTGCTGGACTGAGCACTCTGCACTTGCATCATAAGTACCACTGTTTGCATGTGTGCCTCAGAACTAAGAAGGACAAGTCTACATAATATGTATCCAGAAAACTGCTCAATTTGTCCTCCTTTCAATTTCATGCCAATGTCGCCACAACGTTCGACAATGACAGAGCAGGTGCTGTGCAGCTGCTGCCTAGCCCCCTTAAACTTGAAAACTCTTTGCTTGGCATGTGTTTCCATCTGCTTCCAATTCCTGACATAAGTTCTATGCACTAATTCTTGCATATTAATTAAGTCTTCCTTTAAAAAGAAACATTCAGAGTTTCTTACCCAAACTGACACAGAGCTGAGTTAGTTGCACATATAAAATTACTGAGCTGCATTTAAAATGAAGGATTCCTAACAGATGCAGAAATACTATTTGACTGAAATCTCCACCCCCGAACAATGCTGCTATATCTAAATCACTGAGCTATCCAGCAATAATGTAATGGTTATGATTCTTGTCCTAGTACTTTAAAGGGGTTTGTTTTGTTTTGAAGCTACATCCAGTTAGAATCTAAGAATTTGGGTAGCTCAATGGTTAGGCATGCCTGGCTGTAGAGCTTAAAGCACTAATGTGTCTCTCAGGAGAAAGGTCGGTTGAAGTCACTCAGAACATGTGTGGCTGATGGGTTAAGTGCCCTACCATCACTATGGTCTTGGGCAAGCTGCATGGTCATAAAGCACCACCAGAAAGAAGGTTTTGGTAAAGCTCTTCTGAATGCTTAAGAGAAGACCATGGGAAGGCCACCACAAGTTGGAGACAACCTAACAGCACTCAACCTGGAAACCATTAATGATCCAACTAGCATGGCCTTATATCATCTCTAGGATAACAGCAGTGGCTGGAAAAAGCAAATGGGAAACAACCATTCCATCCATGTCTTGCTTATAGGCTTCCCACAGACATAAGCCTAGCTGTGGCCAAACAAGCTGCTGAACTAAAATGCCTCTGTTCTAAACAGCAAGGCTCTTATGTTCTTGAATACTTTTATGGTCTGAATACTTTGAAAATACCATAATACATGGCATCACTACATCTTTCCATATACCTAGCCTAACCTTTCTGGACCCTGGTGGAAGCTTACATGACTTATTGAATGTGGGGATCTGCGGAAGGTCAGCAATTCGATTTCTGAGTACTGCAGGACAGAATGAGCTCCCGTCTTTGTCCCAGCTCCCTCCAACCTAGCAGTTCGAAAGCAAGAAATTGTAAGTAGATAAATAGGGACCACTTTGGAGCACGTTCCGTGCACTCCGGTGTCTAGTCATGCCTTCCACATGACCATGGAAATGTCTGCAGAAGCAGACAGTGCTGGCTCTTCGGCTTTGAAACAGAGATAAGCACTGAACCCTAGAGTCGGATACGACTGGCTTTCGAGCAAGGGAAACCTTTACCACAATTTCTATTAATAAATATGTACAAATTATAAACTCTGGACATCTCTACATACACAGAAACTAATTTCCATGAAATTCAGGGGAAATATAGGAAATGGAGGCAATCTTTGAAGCACAGTTTAAAGTAGTAGAGTGCTACTTCAAGTTTTAAAAACAAGTTCAAGGCTTCAACAACCTTTATCTAGACTGCACAGAATATATACACATAATATAGGAAGTATTATTTGGACATACAAAACCTCTGGGAATGGTGATGGGGAAAACATTCAGTCATTAGTCCTCCACCTGCAGGGCAGCCATAGACTACCTCAAGCGTGTTAAAAATGGCAAATCTCCTGTTCTTGCCCATCCAACCTCTTTCAGGAGATGGGAAGCTTGATGGGAAGCTGTTAATGGCTCTCAATAATCATTAGCTTGCAGTACATGGGTCTGAAGTACGGCACCTTTTGAAGAGTCTTCAGTCCTCATCTCAAGCCATTCTTTTTGCCCTTCTTTCAAATTCTTCCTCCCTTATGGAAGGAACTTTCAGTAAAGGATGGTAAATGTGTGTACATCATTTTATGTGACTTTTTCACCTTCACTCTAATATTGATTTGTTTCTGCTTCCACTTTCATGAAGAAAGAATAGAGACTTCTTGCCAAAAGGATCGGCTGTTTCCTCATAACACCTGAGCATCTTTGTGGTGACCTTCTTCATAACTATTGAGTCTAGTACAAGTTTTGTGTTGTGGACGAGAAGTTCTTAATTCCTTACGGAGGG
Organism: Bradypodion ventrale; assembly: GCA_035047345.1. Taxonomy (NCBI): domain Eukaryota; kingdom Metazoa; phylum Chordata; class Lepidosauria; order Squamata; family Chamaeleonidae; genus Bradypodion; species Bradypodion ventrale. Next base: position 285,701,261 of record JAWDJE010000001.1, on the reverse strand, counting down.
GGGAAAGGCTGGAAAGAGTATGTAGCAAATAGCAAGATTTTTTTCCATTATTCAGATAACAGAAATCTTTTCAGCTCTATTCATTTAAGAAGTTTGAAAGATGCACTAGCTCTTCTGATAAAATTGCATTTGCTTGCCTTGAGAGAGATGTGTTAATGTCCTATAGAAAAGAAGTTTTATGCTAAGCGTAAAAGATATCGGCATAGCATCTTCCTCCAGCAAAGCCAGCAAATGAAAAGTAGAAGCAATAAGCAAGCACAGCATAAAAAATCTCTAGTCTTCCTGGTGGAAAGATTGGCTCATTAGGGCAATGTTTCATGCTGTGCACCATGTAGGTGATGGCCCATATCTTAGCTGTTGGACCTTTGCAGACATTAAAGGAAGCCTACAGGCTGCCTACTGAGAACACAGAGCACCTTGTTTCTGGGAAACACTCATGCCTCATCATTATATGCTACTACATGTTCACAGCTGGAATACATGCGGTGTCATTCATAGAGAAACCATTAAGCTGTGCCTCAGAAAGAAGGTGCAGAAAACAGTGCACAGGCCAAACACGATACTTTTCTTAAAGAATAATTATAATGTGTACCAAAAAGTAAAGAAACAATATTGTAACAAATGCAGAATGAATCAACATTTCAAACAGATGTTAGGTTGGGAACTGGAAGGGTTGTTACGGGAATCTTACAATCAGTTTGGAAAGAAGTACAATACAACATAATGCAATGATGCAAACGAGAAGCCACTTGCAATAAATGCCATAAGATACTGAAGACTGTTCTACGAGAAATTATATTTTTACATCCTGGTTTTCTTTTAGTCTTTTATTGAACATATGATTTCCCTGCATATGAAGTTTATATTAAAAATGTTATTGATGTTTTGCTATTTATCTGGAAGGAAATATTTAAACATCAAAATAATTAAATCAACTTTGAAAGTCTCTTCAACTATACGCTGGATAGTTCCTTCACCTACAGTCTATTATTGAGTGGAAGCCTTGATTTGGATTGGACTTCCATCCTATATCAGATTACTTTTAGGGCCGTAAATTCCAAGAAATCTGACATTATGATTGCTGATAATAATAATAATAATAATAATAATAATAATAATAATAATAATAATAATAATAATAATAATAATAATAATAATAATAATAATAATAATAATAATATAGACAAGGTTGTGGTCTGCTTTTTTATTATTATTATTATTATTATTATTATTATTATTATTATTATTATTATTATTATTATTATTATTATTATTATTATTATTATTATTATTATTATTATTATTATTCAGGATCTCTTTCAGATTGTTTATCAAAATGCATTTGTTTTGAAAATGTGCAACCCACAACATGGTCTGGAGGCACATATGCGAACACACTGCAGAAGCAAAGCAGACCACAACCTAGTCAATCTCTTACGTGGTGATCCCAGGCAGTCCCCCATGCTGCTGCCCTGTACATCTTGAAGGAAAAGGGTGTAATAATCAATAATAGAAATCCAACAGCTGAGGAAATAAAACTGATGATGGCAAAGGTGTGGGATGTTTATGTGGGAGCTCTGCCATTCACTTCAGGGGAGGAAGTTTTTATGAGCATTCATTACTCATCATACCCAGGAGCCCTCCCTCCACTGAGAAATATTCAACAGCATATTCGTTCAAGAGCTCCATCTGCATCCTGATTTTTGTACAGCTTTACAATATAAAAAGAGAAAGAATAGTGATCTGTTACCAAACAAAATTTAAGAGTGACTGTTCGCATATGCTCCATGGTAATCTCATGTTATCTATAGAGAGGCCCACATGTAGCTGTGGGGTTTTCTCTCCATTATACAGAGAGCAAACAATTGCATTTAGGTTGTAATCCTACACCCAGGTACTCGTGCCTAAGAGTTTGTTGGGACTTATTTCCACTAAGCGTGTACAGGGTTTCACTGTTACATATTTTGACTTCATAATTGTGATAAATAAAATGTACTGGATACATTTAATGAAGTGAGCTAAATAGGCTGTAGCCATTTGGTATTTACCTGGAAGTTAAACAACTATGCAAGTAGTTCTAAGCTATTTTATTTTCCCAAAGAGCCATCACTCATGCTGCATAGCAAACGAATGCTGAAACTGGGAGGAAAGGCGGGAAGAGATTGAAAAACCACAATTAAATAGGAGAATGATACTCAATGTGGAGGGTAAGGTTGAGTCGAAAGTGTTGGTTGATTACAACTCATTAAACATCTTTTCATATCTGGCTTCATCAGATTTTCAGAGTCAACTGTTACAAATGATAAATGTACTTACAGGTGTATTGGACTGTTCTGTTAGCTTCTGCTCCCACATCTTCAAGCGTCTCTCCCGTTCTTTTAATTCCTGCTCCTTAAAGCTCAGATCACGTTCCAGTTTCTTTAGCCTCTCTAAAGTTGCCTCTATTTCACATCTGCACAGAGACAATTTGTTGAGTTGTGTCTTTTCCTAACAAGTACAAATTGTTCATACATTTTCTTCATATGAATATTAATTAAATAGGAAAGGGTAAAAAAGCATAGTAGTAAGTCAAGCAGGACATTTAATTACCACTAAGACAGGGTTCTCTGAACCGCAAACAAAACAGAAAGTGTTTGCACTTTGCTCATAAAGCCTAGAAGTAGAGCTCAAAGAAAGCGGGTGGGAGTTCTATCTCAGTGTGTATGTGTGTATTGAAAAATTATATTTTAATTCAATGTAATGCACTTCAGCTGTGCCTATATATACACAACAAACTTAAGTGGATTTAAGCTGCACAATTTCATGGAATGAGTGGTGGATCCAACACTGTCCTTTATAAATAAATGCTTTGTGCATATGAAGCAGGATTCCAGCACAAGTAGACTGTAATCACAACACTGGGGCATCCCTAAAATTCTGGTAGCTGAGAAGCACCCCTATGGATCAGTTTGTGGCCTGTCCCTAAGTTCTAGTCCAACCTTTGTTTTGCTATGTCAGTTTTCTATTTGAAATTATTTAGAGAGTGTGTCAGTCTGTTACAGCAAAAACAACAAGGTGTCTTGTATCTTTAATGACTAGGATGTTTATCTGGCATAAGCTTTCATGGACTGCAAGCTTTCACATACATCATCAAAAAAGTGGAGGCTTAGCCCATGAAAGCTCCTGCCAAATAGCAACAGCAATTACACTTATATACCACCCCATGGCGCTTAGAGCACTCTCTGGGCAATTCACAAGGTAATTGGCATGTTTGCCCTCAGCATAGCTAGGGACTCAAAACTTGCTATTCTTAAAGATGCCATGAGACTCCTTGTTGTTCTTTCTGAAAGGAGCTTTTAATATGGAGAACTTCTCTAACTATTAACTCCCCAAAAACACACTGCCATGCACCAGGAATCTGAAGTACTGTAGAGAATTTTGTCATGACATCTCTCCCTCCATTCCACTACAAATGTCCACGTACATATACATAATTCAGGAGGAAGAGATGGGAGAAACTGGAGAAACTCTGCCTCTGGCTGCTGCTCTGCATTGACACAGAAACACTTCTTGAAACCAAAACTGTTGGCATATATTGGACAAGGGTGCATCTTTGCCCAACCTGTTCCCTTCCATGTTCATTTTGTATTCACAGGTAGTTTTGCTAGCCAGAGGGCGATTCCTCCCTCTGCAACTACTGCCTATTTCACCACTTCAGAAATCTATCACCCAATTCTACTACTACACAACAAAAAGTCAATCTGCAATATGCGGCAAACGGGTAAAGGCAGAATATCCACTAGAATAGAGGGGAAAGTACCTCTTTCAAGTATATGGTTTAAAGATCAAATGGAATTATTTTAATTATTGGTAGACATCACAGAATATTCATTCATTCATTCATTTATATAACCGCCCTTTTCGCCTAAGCAACCCAGGGCGGCTCACAATGTCAGTTAAAACCTATACCCAATGCTAATTAAAACCGAATACTCTAGAACTATCGAAAAAACATTTATAAAACCTCCCCAATCACCTTAATAAGAACACCCGGGCAGGAGTAAATAAGAACCCCGGGAAGGGCTAAATAAGCCAATAGGGCTGGGTTGTGGTACCAGTTGTACCCCACACCTGCTGGCATAGCCACGTTTTTAAGGCCTTTTAAACCCTGAAAATAGTAACAATAAAATACATTATTAATAGAATGCTGTAGTAGAAAACAAATGAAAATTAATGGTATCTTAGAGATAAATAAGGGAATGGCTTTTGTGGCATATTTTATCCACATCTACCCGTAGTTCAACTGGACTTGTTTTTACTTAAATTTCCATTAAAATGTAGCATTTTCCCAATCTGGTGACCTCCAGAGGTTTTGAACATCAACTCCCATAAGCTCCCACCTAACTGTGTTTATGGGTGTTGTAGTTCAAAGCATATGGAGTACACCACCTGGAGAAAGCTGTCTGAGAGTAAGCCTCACTGTAGGCAGTGGGGAATTTCCCATATGCCGCCCTGAGTCGGGTTCTGCCTGAGTGGGCGGCATATATAAATATGACTATTAAATTAAATTAAAAAATAAGCAAACACACCGAGAGGCCTTGTGCTATTAATTATTCTATTTAGAGAGGCAAGCTTTGTGGTTTAAAAATAAATTTGCCTGCATTGACAAATGAGTTTTGGTATTCGAAATCAAGTCACTACACATCTTTTCAAAAATTGTTTTATTTTTTAGAAGTGGGAGGGGAGAATCTAATTTCTATTTTATTTTGCAACTCTCAAAAACCCTATAATGGGTTGCTAAAAGTCAAAACTCACTTGTCCTCACATAATTAAAATACTCTTATTATATCCTAAACTTATATTATGTTTAGTCCTTGTGTAAATCTCTGTGCCCTGAAGTTCTTTTCCTTGAATAAATTTTAATGACAAGTTATTTTTGTGCATAACATTTCGGCTCCTTGTGTTTTCTACTGATTTGGTAGAAAAGATACCTGACATTGACAGTCATTGTTGTTGTTATTCAGTTGCACAGTCGATTCCGACCCTTCGCGACCCCATGGACAGCTGCACACCAGGCATCCCTATCCTCCACCATCATCCTCAACCGCCCAGCTCTGTGCCCATTGCATCTACAATACTATCTAGCCATCTCATTTTTGGCCGCCCCCTTCTTCTTTTGCCCTCCACCTTTTCCAGCATCAAGGCTTTCTCAATGAATCCTCGCTTCTCATTTGATGTCCAAAGTACTTTAGCTTCATCTTTACTATTTGTCCTTCTAAGGAGCAGTCAGGGTTGACTTCTTCTAAGATTGACCTATTTGTTCTCCTTGCTGTCCAAGGTACTCTCAATACTCTCCTCCAACACCACATCTCAAAGATGTCTGTTCTTCTGTGCTCAGCCTTCCTTATGGTCCAGCTCTCACAACCATACATCACTACCGGAAATACTATTGCTTTGACTCTGCGGTCTTTTGTTTGCAAGCTGATGTCTCTACTTTTAAATATGTTGCCCAAATTTCTCATAGCTTGCTTCCCAAGAATTAGTCATCTTTTTATTTCATGGCTGCAATCTCCATCTGCAGGATCCTAAAAATGTAAAGTCACTGCTTCTACTTCTTCACCATCTATTTTCCAGGGAGTGATAGGGCCTGTTGCCATCATCTTGGTTTTCTTGATATTAAGTCTCAAGTCAGTTTTTGCACTCTCCTCCTTCAACCTAAGCAAGAGCTTCTTTAGGTCTTCTTCACTTTCTGCCATTAAGGTAGTGTCATCTGCATATCCCAAGTTGTTAATTTTTCTCCCAGCAATTTTAATTCCAACTTTTGATTCATCCAGCCCTGTGTTGCACATTATGTGCTCTGTGTATAAGTTAAATAGTCATTACTCAATATCAATCCACTGTCAACCTCTTGTTGTGCTTGAATTATACAACTGACATGGAAATGACCCATGACTGTCGATAGCAATGGCCTTGGAAAGAAATGTCAAAGGTTTTTGACATGCAGTAGATTGAATGTTGGGCTGGGTTTTATCACTGAACTTTAGACCTCACCTATACTCTTTATGGCTTCCCCATCCAAGTACTCATTTGCCCTGACTCTGCTTAGCTTTCCAAATCAGATGAAACGGAAATGGAGGTATGCAATATCTGGCGATGTTACTCTCCACCAGTACAGGAGAAGCAGCTCATTCCATTATGCTGGCATCATTCTTCATTCAGCTGTATTTATTCCAGAGCAGCTGTGAACCACAATAAACTAATTCCCTAATACAGTCAGTCATATGATCAGTTTTTGGGCTGCTAAATCTAAGCACTATAAAGAACAAACAACCCAACAGACCCAAAAAAGCAGGAAGATGATCTCCCTACAGGTATCTTAATTCCCAACTCCCATAACCTTTACAAGCATACAGCCTTTCCTTTTCCTAACAGGATATGCTACTGGCTTCAAGTTCTTAATATATACAAGTGAAACTCAGAAAATTAGAATATCGTGCAAATGTTTATTCAGTTCAGTAATGCAACTTAAAAGGTGAAACAAATATATGAGACAGACTCATTGCATGCAAAGCGAGATAGTTCAAGCCTTACTTTGTTATAATATTGATGCTTATGGTTTACAGTTTATGAAAATCCCAACCCCCCAATCTCATGTACCCCATTAATCATCACATAATCTCATATGCACTGTATGCCATGATCATCACAATGATAACAAATCAAGGCATGACATATCTCGCTTTGTATGTAGTGAATGTATCTCATATATTTGTTTCATCTTTTAAGTGAAATGAATGAACATTTGCACAATATTCTAATTTTACGAGTTTGCGTAAACGGAGAATGTCAAGAAGGTAGCAATTCATCTACTTTCCATCTTTAGCCAACAAAAGAGAGACACACAAAATGCCCAATTTCAGTTTGGAAACACTTCTGTCTACAAAGATTGCAATCCTAAATGGATCTTCTAGGAAAAAAGTCTTAGTACCGAGAGGTTTTTAAAAAATGCATGTTTAGAATTAGGCAGAACCCTATATTTCAGGATTTCCATGACTACAGTAAAGTGTCAAGTATTATCTCTCACTCCCTAGTGCAGTTCTGTGTTTTCATCAGGAGATGGTGCAGTGCATTATGCTCTTCTGAGTTCTGTGCTGCAGTTAGTTGCACTGCTGAGTCAGTGGAAGAATAATGTCAGTTCTAAAACAAGCTATATTTATATTCACATCATGTGACTTGGCTCAAACGTCCTATCATGTGCTCACTTTTTCCACCCATGCAATAAAATTCTCTGGTTATCTGTTCACGTCCGAAGTTCTCTTAAGTTTAGGATGTTTTGTTTTAACAGGCCTTATTTCCATAAATCTCATACATATTTATTTGTATTTACTCTCTAGGTCCCCTTTAATTTTCTTGCATGATTTTAATTGCTTTTTCAAAAGAGAGGCAAGTCTAAAACAGTTCAGTACACTACCAAATTCTGCTCCACACTGATCTGGAGAGTGGCCAAAGATTCTTAATTTAGACTGCTGCAAAGTTTGTCTCGTTACAATCCCTTGCTCACACAGCTCCGTTTTCAATAGGCCTTCAAAAGAATCTGATCTGAGTTATTTTAAATGTTGCATATAGATTTAAGGGCATTTGCAAAAACATCCCCGAGGACGCTTTGTGCATGCTTATTTGGGAGTAAGACTGAGCATAGCCGGAGGAAACATCCCTGTTACTCTGCAACAAGAAGTAATCTTCAACTGAAACACACCACTTATGAATGTCACTGATAATGATTTAGAGGCAGAAGTGTCAATGAATTTCAATTTAGCAACTACTTGCCTTCTAAAATGATCAGAAGAGCAAACCAGTCTGAGGTCACTTCTATGGAGTTGGGTTATGCATCAAGGCCTGCTAGGGTTTCCTGATTGCCTTTTTAAGGAATGGTTAAAAACATACCCAATGTGACGTGGCGGCTAGGGCTCAGGAGGCCTGGATTCAAATCCCTGATATACCACGAAAACCCATGGAGGAGGAGAACGGCACTGGGAAATAAATAATAACTGTGGGCTGTCAAGTCAATTCTGACTTATGGTGACTCTTTTTGTAACACAGTAAAACCCCGGATAACGGTAAAACTTGGTTCCACAAGTCTTAAGTGTTATCCGATTTTTAACGTTATCTGATGCATGCATTGGATAATGTTAAATTCCTATGGGATGAATCGCATAACGTTAAAACTCCATAGAGATACATTGTAACCTGCACAGGCTTTAGCGAACATTATCCGATGCATCCCATAGGATTTTAACGTTATGCAATGCAATTTTTTCCCCAGATTGCTTAACGTTATGTGGTTTAAGCGTTATCTGATGCAAACGTTATCTGAGGTATTACTGTATTTTGCAAATATTACAGAGCTGCCTGAAAACTAGCTCCAGACAGGTTTTTGGGAGGCTCAATGGTCTGCCAAGGAAGAAGATGTTGCCTACCCAACCTCCTCACAATTTCCACTGGTTGCTGCTGTTCTATTGGGCTACCATCCAGTGTTGTTTTTTCTCTAATGTGGAAGGTAGGTCCAGAAAACACTCCCACCGGCCTCTTCCAGATCTAGCCTTTGAGAAAAACATTGGAAGACTTACCGCCATTCTGCCTTGTTATGCAGGAATGAGTTGCATTCATCTGGAAGATTGCTATCATTAGACATGGAGTCCAAGATTGAAATAATTTGCTTGAAAGAGAGTCTTTTCTGAAGAAGGAAAAGGAAAAATATTTTGTAATAAAATTAATTGAAACTACAGTGGTACTGCATACAACGATTTTAATCTGTTCCACGGGCTCATTGTTGTACAAAACAATTGCTATACGATACATGCACCGTATAGCGATTTTTCCTATGGGATGCATTATACAACGTTTTGTTTTTTGCTAAGTGGTTTAGTGGTTCTTCCCATTGAAAAATTGTTGTATGATTTTTGCCATAGGGAAAATTGTTATGCCGCACCAGCCCTTTGGAACCTCCTGCCAGTAGAACTGTGTCTCCAGACGGAGTTGTTGCCCTTTAGAAAAGAACTAAAACCCGGGCCAGGTTTGGGGTGCAGGTGGAGGGGTAGCTTCCGTTGGGTGGATGGTATAGAGTATGCCTTCCGCCATGGTTCCTCGGTACCTGAACCCTTTTTAGAGGTGGGTTCTTAACTCTGTTTTTATCTGTTTTATTCATGTTGTGAACCGCCCTTAGTCGGCTGTGGTCGAGTGGGCGGTATAGAAATCTAACAATAAAAAAAAATTAAAAAAATAAAAAATAAAAATCCCCCCCCCCCCCCCCCCCGGAAAAAAACAACCTAATTGTTATGCGGTTTCGTTGCTATATGGGGCAATTGTTGTATGAGGTTCCACTGTATTTGCTTTCTAACACTACAACACTCTCCAGCGGAAAATTCAAGTAAAAGATTCCAAACAAAATAATATTGAGATTTTTAGGGGTAATAGTAGCCATGTTAGTCTGTCTTTCAAGCATATCAGAGAATACACACACACACAAAAAACATTGTAGCACCTTAAAAACTGTTAAAAAATTTAATGTCAGCTTTCATGGATCAGGTCGACTTTGTCACACATTAAAATTTAACAGGTCAGCAGTTCAATTCCCGAGTACTGCAGGATGGAATGAGCTCCCGTCTTTGTCCCAGCTCCTATCAACCTAGCAGTTCGAAAGCAAGAAATTGCAAGTAGATAAATAGGGACCACTTCGGTGGGAAGGTAACAGCATTCTGTGCGCTCTGGTGTCTAATCATGCCTGCCACATGACCATGGAAATGTCTGCAGAAGCAGACAGCGCTGGCTCTTCAGCTTTGAAACAGAGATGAGCACTGAACCCTAGAGTTGGATACGACTGGCTTTCGAGCAAGGGAAACCTTACAACCTTACTATGCTTAATACTGAGATGCTGACTAGGTGATTTTTAGATATATGGAAAAGGAATAAAGTTTATGGTCATAAATTTAACACTAACTAGGTCACATGAAAGGAACTGCAGAACGAATTCACCAAAAGGTGCCTTCATTTGGGCAGTTTCACGTCTAGCCTAGACACAGAAGAAGAAATTGTTAGTCTTAATGTAAAACTGTTATTTTTTTAAAAAATGCAAAATTCTGATCTCATCTTTACTAGGCTCTCTGGTGATCACTCGCAGGCTCTGGCACTTGCCCCATCCTACTAAGTACAGTGGTACCTCGTACAACGATTTTAATTCGTTCCATGGGACTCGTTGTTGTATGAAACAATTGCTATACAATACATGCATCGTATAGCGATTTTCCCTATGGGATGCATCGTACAATGATTTTTTTCTAAGTGGTTTTTCCCATTGAAAAATTGTTGTATGGTTTTTTCCATAGGGAAAATTGTTATGCGCGATGCCATTTCCCCCCCAAAACCTAATTGTTATGTGATTTCGTTGCTATATGGGGCAATTGTTATGAGGCGCGGCTGTACTTAAACCAAGCATGTTAATATTCCTGTGGCAAGTTACCTAAAGAGGAACAATGGGGAACTTTTACACTACAGACCACTCATTAAGTCCATAATTTAAAGAAACAAATAAGACTAAATATCAGTCTTACAATAGCTTTGCATCCCTCCAAGACGTTATTAGCAATAAGAGTATGTTTAGGTCATCTTCTAGTGTAAGAACCCTTTCATAGCATCTGACAAGCTTGCAGTTCAGAAAGTATGACTCTCACATTTCATCCAGTTTACTGCCCTCCTGCCTGCCGCAACGCAAAATTCAAAGGGCTGTCTAACCTTTACAAAGATTGATGGATCATGACCTGCAGATACAGCCCTACCAAGGAGCAGATGAGGAAGCAGCAGGTGCTGCCAGTGAGAAAGGAAAGTGTTGTATTGTGCTATATGTGTCTTACAGTTTGCCCTGTATAGCAATAGCAATGACACTCATATACCGCCCCATAACACTTAGTGCACTCTCTGGGCAGTTCTCATGGTGGGGGCTCATTTTACCGCCTGCAGAAGGGTGGAAGGCGGTGTCAACCTTGAGCTCATCAGTACTGAACTCATAATGTGAGCAGATATGGCTGCATTAGAGCAATTTAACCAGTGCGCCATGGCGGCAGCTACTCGTATCCAAGTATACATTTTCCCCTGGAATATAGGGAAAATGCCACTAGCGTTAATTTGTTTAAGGCAGATACCAGCTTGCCATGAAGTGACCCACACACTGTGATCATGAAACCACCTATCTCTTAAATAAGTGTGTTGCCCATGGGTGAAATGAACGATGCTGTCCCATCAATGCTGTGACAGCTGCTAATTCAGCCAGCATTTGCATGTAGAAGGAGAATAGGGTTTCCTTTAATACCTCAGGCAGTAAAAAAAGATAAGGCGTGATCTACTTCCGTGCCGTCCTAGGGTATTTTAGAAGAAAGCTGTGCAAGACTAAACCTTTTCTTTTGGCAATGTTTCAACCACATAATGTTTTCTTAATTGAAATACGTTAGCTTCCCTCTTTCTGATTCTTTGTTTAGAAACTGAAAATGCTAATAATGGGGTTTTAATGTTAAATCACAAGTCTTATCATTGCCAGTTTAAATGTGTAATATCTCTTATCATTACTGCTTTTAGGTATGCATTTGTGTTATGTATGAAGTTATCAAATAGTCATTATATGGTGTTTTATTTTACTTTAAGAAAGTGTGGTTAGTTGAGTTGAAAAAATACAATTGCTTTGGATACACTGAGAAAAATGGTGGGATATAAAGAGAATTATTTATGTCTTGTGCATGGAACTTGAGGCCTAAAAATTTAAAAATTATCTATGCATGATTCACCTTAAGGCAAATCTGATTCTCCAGAGGAAACAACAACACAAGTAGATGTTTACATGTTTGGTCTACTTGTAATTTACTATTTAACTTCTGTAATTTATTAGCCAGAAATTTGGGAAAGAGTAATACTTTTTATGTGTTTATGGGAAATGTTTAACCAACAAAACATACCAAAAATCAATCTGGTGAAACCCACCATTTTTTTAGAAAAGGAAAAAAACACCTTACTATTAATATACTACAAAATGGTAATCAAAACCTTAGGTCAACCTCTATGCTATCCATATAGAGCTATCTTAGTGATGTGTTTTAATACTGTGACAGTGGTCTTCATTTTGTCATGCAGAGAGAGAAATTCACTCTATGCAGCTGTTTACAATATTTTAGCTTTAAACAGATAACCAAGCTATTTGTATTTGTATCTTAAAATCAGTTCCTCTACAAGTTATATTTAGCCTGAATATAAGACTGCATGATCATTATACTTGACTAAATGTACTACATAACAATTCTTCTATACATTTCAGTGTGTTTGTGCCCGTGCTAACACTGAGATAACAAGTCAACTCAGGTCAGATTGCAGTTGAGTTGAAAAGAAAAGATTGTGTAATTGTTTACAATGAAAGGCAGCCAGAAAACTTCAAGTGGAAAACTCATTCAAAGAAAGCAGTCATAACTTCCCTTTATTTTTTCTGCATTTAAATCTTCCTTTGTTATAGTGAAAAAGTGGGATAATTGTTGAAAACTGAAGAAGTCACCGTTAAATGTTTCTCAAGAGAGCATTGCCTCCCTTAGTCTGTTTGATAGACCCCAGACAAGGTTGAGACAAAAGGTTGAAACCAAAATGTGGGTACATAATAAAGAGATGATGCACATTCTCTCTGCATCGCGCCTGTAATTATACCATTTCTGCTAAAATTACAGATGCAGCAATTAAAACGTGCATTTTAATTTGGGTGTACAAAAACAATTAGGAACAATGCTGAGGTGTCTCTCTCAGGCAGATACAAGTGATTTTCACATTATAAAAGAGAGACAATTTCTTTGTTTCAAATGTCAAACAGTATAAGAAAAGTCAAATGTGTAACAAAAAGAGACACGTGCTCTTCTATACAAGAGCTGCATATTCACCACAAGTGAAGGGTATCTTTCTTCTCCCCGCCCCCCCACCCGTTGGTATATCTGTCACTTCTGGTCCATTTGCATGTGATTCTAAGGCGACTGTTTAAAGTCAACCCATCCGATTTCTTTTCTGCTTGTTGACACAATAGCTGCCTTCTTCTGAACCAGTCCAATAAAAACTCATGTTCTCTGCTAGTCAGCTTGGAGATGGAGCCCAACATGGTAGCAGGTGCACATTTGGTAGTATATTATTTATACCTGTTGATATAATTCCATAATGGATTTCTAATGTCAAGTCCTAGTGGCTTGCCTTAGAAGTCCATGCCTCCTTACAAATCCCACATGGGTAAAAAGTGGTGACAGCCTCATGTTAACATGAAGAAAGCAATGGCGTACGGATCGGATTCCTTTGCACCAACCATGGCCTCCATTACTCAAAGTGCAACTATTGCTAAAAGGTAAAGGTCACCATTGCTCAAAAGTCAGCCATATCCGACTCTAGGGTTCAGTGCTCATCTCTGTTTCATAGCTGAAGATCCAACGCTGTCTGCATTTGCGGACGTTTTCCGTAGTCATGTGGCAGGCATGACTAGACACCCGAGCACATAGATTGCTGTTTACCTTCCATTGCTACCAGTTTTGAAAGCTTTATGTCCAGATATGTAAATCCTCAGGACAAAAATACGTCAGAGAAGAATGCAAAAAACATGCTGAAATGTCTCTAGTAAGGAGTAAATGTTTCCCTTGCTCGAAAGCCGGTAGTGTTGTGTCCAAACAACCAGTGCTCTCAGAGAAAGTGAAAGCTTTTTGGATAGGAAGGAGTGAGGAAAGGACATCAGGGCAGTTTGCCTCCTGTTTGCTCAAGGACCAAAGTAGTAGTACCTCTGTGTTCATAAAACCCTGCAGGGTGGGGTGCCTTTGGTCTTCTGGACTGTTCAGATTACAGTTCTCACAACATTTGCAACTGGTTTCCTAACGTAGGATTGATAGTAACTACAGAACCAAACATCTGGAGAGCTAAAGGTTTCCCAAACAAACTGTAGGCATAGTTGACTTCTTTGTTTATTCAGCTGCAAAGTATGAAAGGGAACCAAAAAAATCCCCCTGTTCATTTAAACAGGAATGGGATTTCTTTCTGACAATGCCTAAGTGAAATAATCTAGTTTCACTTCTGGATTAACTTTAGAAGTCAACAAAATACTTGCTCGCATTTGGTAACAACGTTAAAACTACTTTGTTTTTGTTAGAATTGGGCCCTTCATTTCATAAAGTACAGTAAAACGCTAAAAACATTTGTATCATAAAGCAGATAAACAGAACATAAGCAACCAATTTTTTTAAAAAAAATCTTTTATACAAAAACAGTTTGCTGTCAAACACAAATTGCATGAATTATTTAATATTCCTTACTTGATTCAATAACTAAAGAAATGGTGGTTCCCTTAAACATATCTGGCATCTGCTAAGACAGTGATTGATATATTCCAGACCATATAAATGCAATCATCTTACATAACGGCTTTTATTTGAAGTTTCTAAATTGCTGGCAATGACACTTTTTTTAACAGTACAACTAAAATATACAGTGACTAATAGTGAATTTAGTAACTTCATTGCCGAAGAAATACCTTTGGGTCTGCTTCCCAGCACTGGTGCATCAATTCTGCAAAGCTTCCAGGACAGCTGCTTGGAATGGTAAGTCTCTATAAATAACAAGAGCAAAACGTTAGACAGACAATCAAAGAATGAGAAATAAAACAGATCAGTTCAACACCTGTGCTAAAACCTATCATGCACATGCAATAGGTTTCCAATAGAGCTAGAAACTAGACCACAAATAAAGTACAGGCCTGAGCAAGGTACATCATTCAAAAATGACAGGAGAGAAAAAATGTGTATGTTTAGAAGGAGAACTGGCAAACCCAGCCAGCACTTTTCCATTTCTTGGTGAGATGTTTTCTTTTGACAGTAAGAGTGATAAATCCATTAATAGGTGCACTTCATTAATCACACTCATGGCATGATTCTTGATGAGGAGATGAACCTCATGTGTACTGATTTTTACACTGGGATAGGTGTATATAATAACAGAGAGAATTCTAACAATGTTAAAGATTTCCATCAGAATAAAAACCACAATCTCAGTGCAACATACAAATGCTGTCTAAGCATGAAGTTACATTTCTCCACCATATTCTTCTGTAAGCAAAAAGGAATGGAGAATACTCCAAGAAGTTAAATGGAGAAAACCTCTCCTGATTTGAGCACTAAAGAGAGTCTTCAAAATGAATCACCCCTGCCTGCAGGCCATGTTCTTCTTAGCTGATTATTCTGACTACAAACCTTTTAACTTGCATTAAATTTCTATTAGTTTTATATGTATATGGCCTTAGCTGTATCTAACAGTTGAAACTGTTTCGAACTGTTTTGAAAGCAGTTTTAAATTGCATTACTGTCTATAACCTGCTACAGTGTCACTGAATAACTTTGGGGTACAGATACAGTACTTTAATAAATAAGTAAATAAATAAAATACATCAATTAAATCTAATTTTAAAAGTCACCCTTCACATGGTATTTACTAAATGTAAATATCTCATATAAGATCTCCTTAAGCATCTGATGAATGACTAGCATTGAAAACACATTATCAACTCTAAATAAAAAAATACTCAAGACTAGAGTACAGCCTATGTATAGAAATATTGACAGAGCACTAAAGAAATAACTGCCAACATATAGATAGAAGAACTAATAATGTAATGACAGAGAATCAAATTTCGTGCCAAAACTATTTTCGTGTAAAAGAAAAAAAACTGGATAGCCTGACCTCATGCTATTAACTAACCCATATGAAACAGAGATGAACACTGAACCCTAGGGTCAGATATGACTGGCTTTCAAGCAAAGGAAACCTTTACCTTTACCTAACATATAACAATGAACTACAAATTTCCAGTAAATTCATTAATTGGTTAACCACATTAGGATTAAGCTGTCCTCTCCATATGAAGATCCAAGAAAAGATCATTTAAGTTCATACAGTGACCTAATTAAAGAAGGCAATTAAATCAGAAATCTATTCCATTCAGCTTGCTGCTTAAAATTCTTATGACATGCAGTGCACTTTTTCAAAAAGGCACAGAAAATAAGTTAAACCACATGAACCTTTGTATGAACGTACAGTAAAATCACAACTTACATATGTCCCGAGTTACATAAAATTTGATTTACATAATGATTTTGTGCTAAAACCATGTCCCAATTTACACGATTTCCTATGAGTTTGCTTTGAGTTACATAAAGATTCTTTTTCCTATGGGTTTGCTTCGATTTACATAAAATTTTCATTTTTCCTATGAGTTTGCTTCAAGTTATGTAAAAAAACTTTTTTTCCTATGGGTTTGCTTCAAGTTACATAAAAACGATTTAAGCAAAAGCCTACCGAACGGACTTTTTCCATAAGTAGGGGTTTTACTGTAATATGATATGCAAAAATTTTATGAACTCCTTTGCCAAAGCAAGAATGCCCTAAAAGCTATCACAGAAGGGAAAAAAGCTAAAAAGGAAAATAGGGAAACAAGGAATATGCACAGTAAATCTGAAATAATCCATGGAATCATTAAAATAAGTGCTATATATATTTTAAAGAACCTCTGTAGCAGAAGTATATTCAAGAAGTCTGACACAAACAAAGTGGTTCAGGCACTTGATACTGAATCCAGTCATTTGTCTAAAAATATACCTGAGAGTCTAAGCAATGACATTTGTCTGTAACCCTCACTGTTCCACAAGATGGAAAATGAGTTACTAAAAGACACGCAATAATCACTTACATCTGTCTTACTTGAGGAGAATGTTATTTGTCAGGTAATTTATAGGTAGCAAGTCCCAAAGTGTGTCATATTCTAATAAAAGTGACATTTCTTACCAGTAATTTTATGCTAAGTAATGACATCTTTAATTCAAACTTTCATCTTTAGGACTGAATGTTGGAGTTTAAAACATTTAAGTATTAAGAAAACTCTAGTCAAGTAGGAAAAAGAAGTCCTTATCTCATAAACCTGTGACCTACCAAATTCAGCGGGGCTTACTTCTAAGTAAAAAACCATGTTAAAAATGACACTGAAAATCTTTAGAGCCTAGTGTGATTTAGTGGGCAATACTGGTTCAACTGTATGGCTATGAGGAAGCCTCATACTTCTCCACCTAATGTAGTTCTCAGGGTAAAATTTACACTGCTCTAACCATCTCTGAGGAAAAAACAACATACCAATACTATGCATTCTTTTTGTAGTAAAGGGCAAACCTTAATTTGCCTTAAGTTTCCTGTGAATTACATCTTTCTGAGAAAGGGATTCTGCCTACTACTAAATGTAAATTTACCTGTAAACTCAATGTGAAATGCTTAAGAGTTGGGTCTCTTATTAGTTTTGCTTTAGACCACTGGTGTAACTGTGGACCTTCACATGTTGCTAGAATCATTAGCCATCAGTGCAGCCAGCAGTCAGAGATGATGGAAAGTGAAGTCCAACAGTATCTGAAAACCCTGAGGTTTCTAAATCTTCATCAGTTCAGTGGGCCATTAGTCATTGTTGTCAATGAGATTAAAGCAGGATTAACTGGATTCAACTAAAAATGTGCAAATTTATCCTCAATACAGACATATACTTAAGACAGTTTCATGCTTCTTAGTGTAATTGCTATTGCTATTTTTGCTTAGCATTCTGGCAACTCAGGATGAACCTGGCAAACTGCTGGTTTTTCTTAAGATGTTTTTGTACACCTTGATTTTTAACTTTATTGTAAACAGGACAACATTGCACTCAGTATCTCACTCTCTACTCAAGGTTTAGAATTGTGCAACCCAGGTTTTGTATGTCTAGATCCACCGAAATTTAAGCAGGGTCATTTTCAGTGTTAAATTTTTGTTGGATCATGCCCATATTAAGTAGGGAAGCAACATTAAATGGTAGACACCTTATACCACTATGTATTTGTTCCGCATCACTATCCTATATCCAAATAGGTAAACGGACCGTTGGTTTGATGGAGAAATTACTTGTCATGATAGCTCTGTCTCCAGAAGAAGCCAAAACTTCTTGTTCTCAATAAAGAAAACTCTAAAACCTGTCTAAAAATGGAGAGGGACATTCCTCATAACTTATTATTTTTAATTATATTATTTGAATGACAGCAGTAGTCATTTTGAATGAAATGGGCATTTCAAACCAAGTTGGACATTACATGTCGGTTACACATAACACAGCCCATCTAATCTTCAAACCAAACTTCTTTTAAAAGGCAGAATGCCAATCATACATTAATTCACTCCTCCTCTCTCTTCTAGTAACAATTTAACTACAACACTTAAAAGTCTCTACCACTGTTTTGGAAACTGGCTGTATGAAAAGAATAAAGAAGTCAAACCGCAGAAATTATCTGAGTCGCTTTTATATAATGGTACCCAATCTTCCAGCCTGCCTAGTTAGAGAAAGATTTCCATACTCTGCCTGTGTGTATGATACGGCCATAACTTTAAATGTTTTTGTTAAAAAAAAGGGTACTTTCCGTCTTTGATATCAAGGAGTCATGCGTTCAAATATACGCTCACATGTTCAACTACCTGAAAGCCTCAATTTGTAGGAAGAAGAAAAGCAACGTTGGGGACACTGTACAAAGGGTGTTTACGCCACTGAAGTTCTTTTGAAATGGAAAGACACGGCATGAAGGAGCTTGCAACTATGGCACGGCCTTACCAGAACCAGTGAGGAGCTCATCTTCAATGTAGTGGCGAACGTAGGTGGCAAAACTGTAATTTCCTCTTTTTTAAACAATTTTTTTCTTCTTTTATTTTTGAAATCCTCATCTAAGTGGCAGTTTCTTGTACTATAGTGACTCCTGCTGGGAGAGTTAAGTTGAAGTAGCTGAAGGTCTCTTACAGATATATCAACTCCCGGCCAGTATAAAGATGTCCTAAACGCAGGAGATGGAGTTAAACTGTTCCCCTACCTTGGACGCAATGGCTTCTTTCATCACTAAGAACAAACCCCTAGGTTTTACAATTGAAACTGAGAAACTAGTACAGTACTTGTACAATTTTTGATCTACAGCATCACGACGTGAAGCTGCAACAATTAGATGTAAAGGGTCCATTCATGAGGAATAACATCACTTTGACCCTTTGTGTTAGCTCCTACTGCTAATCTTTCCATACGCGTGAACTTACTTTCAATTTGAAGAAGATGAAAAAGTCTTTTGCAAAACCCAATACTGTTTTCAGATCTATGTACCTGAATGTAGAAACGTAGTCTTACCTCGTTTTTTTCTACTACGAGCCAAGCTACTTGTAATCCTTCCAAGCCTTTAAAGGGGACCTCCCTTGTTAGCATCTCCCAGAGAACCTGGAACAGGAAGGAAAAAGAATTTTTATTTCTGTACTTTCTATTTTAAATACGTTATTAAACCTTCATGCAGCACAATCTGTACCCAATTACCAGGCAAGCATAGCCCATTTTTAAAGAAGCTGGACGTATGTTTATGTGCAAGATCCTCACACCAAATTAATTTTAAACATTTCTTCTCTTTCTTCCAAATATACAAAGAAAATGTTTTTTCTATCTCTGTTTTATGAAAGCTGTTTTTTTAAAAGGAAACTCAAAATAAAGGTTTGTTAGCTTTCAGCACCATGTCTACAAGAAATGCAAGTTACCATGACTCATTAACTTTTTAAGCAATAAATGGCTTCCAACATCCAAAATACTGTATCTCTATATTAATATCAATGGCACAGCAACATTATTCTCTTTTAAGTGTTTAATAACAATATTTCATCATTAGTCAAATTTGTACAATCACAGTTCAAACTGATCCACTTTAAAAATTCACAGAGAACTCATGTGAGTTTGCCTAAGAAGGCTTAGAACCCAACAAGCTTGCTCTCTGCATAAATAATACTAGAGTTCAGCCAAGCTACATTCTTCATAACCCTGCCTTATTTCTTTCAGATGTCACTGGGAAGCAATTTCATATTTTAAACAGTATGAATTGGGAAACATATCATTTAGCTTCACTAAAATAAAAAGCCTGCCAATCCCTTTTTAACTAAATAAAGCTAATCCTACAGCTAAGTATTCCAAAAATTATTGGGTTTACCACCATGGCCTGTGGATTAGCACTCAAGTTTAATTGGGCCATGTAACTTTTTGTATAATTCTGGCTAATTTTGAAGATAATTGGAAGCTGGAATGAAGGAAAACATTACTTCTTCAGTCTTTTGCTAGTTTAGCAAAAACTAATGTTTAGCTACTTTTTCAATAAATGGAAGAAGATGCTCTAGCAACATAGCGGTTGAAGTTACAAATGGATGAGAAAAGTAGCATCTTAAAAGTTGCTACACTGAACAAATATTTAATGGGGTAAGAAAAGCAACTATACAGGGTTTTGGGGTAAAGGCAGATGAGAATAAATGCAGTTGTGTATTGCTCTCACTACCTAGTTATCTGATTAGTCCAGTCACAGGAATTTGACTTCAGAGAAAAGAATGAACTACATTCTTAGGATTCCTCTGCCAAGAATTACTTAGCGATTTAATGGCTAAAGATGTTAACATGAGTCCCTAGAGAGTAACAAAATTATTTTAAGAGGACTAAGACTGGGATTTTGGCCTATCTGCTTGGAAGCATAATTAATATGAAACTGAGTGATCCAGTGGGTGCAAGTCAAGTTGGCTTGCTCCTCTTGAGTAGCTTGTCTTTTTGTATTTTCCTTTCTTCATTTTATTCCACCACGAAAGTGACTGTTCAATTTTACCTTAGTACATGTGTCTGTTATGTGTGTGCCTATATTGTTATTACTGGTCTTAATGGGCTAGGTCAATTTGTATGCAACTGAAATGCTTGCTAGTAATTCAGAAGCAGTTAAAATAATTCTTTAAAAGAAGAATCCTTAATTAGATACAAAGGCGCCTGAAGCTAACTAGAAACATAAAAAAGTGAACAAGTGTAAACTACTAGGTGTGAAACATGGCTTTTAAAAAATGTTATCGTTCATTTTCTGATAAGAGCCAAATCCTATGCCTAGGATCTTAAAAGATTCTCGCTGCATTGGAAGTTGGTGCTTCTCAAGTGCAGGAGACTTCTTCCTGCCCACAGTTTGTGGTGCGGACAATTCTTACTCATTAATTTAGTGCTACTGGCTGTGGCTAACCAAAAGCCTGGCATAATTACATGGCTGTCCCAAAACCTACATTTTGAACAGAAGTCCACCTCTGAATGCCCATCCTGTGAAAAAGTTTTAATATCCAAGACAAACATGCACTAAGCATATGTATTGCATTTTTCAGTTCCAGGAAAGGAGACAGGCCCCACAGCAAAATCCCTCCCATCCATTGTAATCAGGGTCCCCATTCATCTTGGAAGGATGGAAAAGAGGGAGCTGGTGCCCGCTAATAATTTAAGATTTCATGGGTGGAAATAAGCTTTACAAGCATCCTCATTGGATCTATGCCTCCAAAATTAAATTTATTATATAAACTTTCTGTGTATGCTGGGGGGGGGGGGAATTGTGCTGAACAGTTTGTGCTGCAAGTACTTCACAGTCCTTGACAAAAGAGCAAATAGTGTTTACTTCCTAATGGCTGAAGACATGCTAATCAAGAGAATGAGAGATATAAACTAGTAATATTTGTTGTCTGTAATACTGTACAGATATTTCCAATAGCTTAGGAATACGATGTTAATGAATGTCCCATGGTGTGTGGCAAATGTTATTTTAGGTGCAGACTTTGCCTAGCCTCCTGTTGAGGCAAGAGCATGGAAACAGACCTTTGAATTAAGGCTAAATGTTATATTTTCAGAGGGCTCTTTTCTTGCCCTACTATGTGAAGGGTTGTTGTTGTTGTTTTTTAGCTCCTCCTGGCAGAAATCAATAGAGTTTATCACAAGAATTAATTATGATCATGGGTGAAGGAGAATAAAGAATAAATATAAGGAAGCAGATTCTCCAAATAGGTCTGGCTAGTATTCATGTGAGAACCTGGCTAGTATGTTCTCCGTCCTTCTTTGGTATCTCCATTCCCAAGTGAGTGTCACCATATTTTTTCTATCTAACTATTCCACATTATTGCCAAGAGACTGAATTATGTTCCTTCACGAGAGATGTAAGGAAGACAGTCAGGGAAACCTTACTCTGAGTTTGTCCATCTAATAACACTAGGCTGGATACTTTTTCACATATTCTGAGTTCCTGTCCTTCTTATACAACTGCTAGATAGCATTTTGTTAACTGCTATTTGATTTACTAGAAATACCATTCTCTAAATCTCTTATTACTATACTTTTAGAAGATAAAAATCCATATTTCTCTGTAGTAGTTGTTAAATTTGTTGCTGCTATTCAGTCCTCCAAGATAACTGAATTTCCCTAAGATATTGAAATATTTTATGGTTGTGGTTTGTTTGCTTGTTTGTTTATCTGTTTGTTTTTGCTGATCAAGAGTTTTAAGGAAATGAGCCTTACAACTTGATCTAGCTTTTGCCAAGGTCTACCAACGGTGTGCCAAATAGTTTAAGAACCTGGTCACAAATTCATTTATCAGTAAATCTATTTAATTCATTTCAAAAGAAAGCAGATGCAAACAAACTGCTAGGGTATAAAATCTGAGTACTGTTTACTCAGAAGTAGTTTCTCTGTTTTCTCTAGAGCTTACTTCTGTATAAGGAAACAAGGGATTTATGTCTTTAAGTGTCTCAAGCTCATGAAATTATTTGCTAAAGCTCAAAGATAGGAGGACACAAGAGAAAGAACAAATTACTATGAGTGATATGTGCCATCTTTCCTAATGTTCTTGGTTACTTATTCAGAAGAAGCAGGTTTGCCTTGACCATGGAAAAACCTGGACCTATGGGTTGACAGCATCTTATTGTACTAGGGTGGGAAATGCTTAGATAGAAAACAATATAATAGATCAATGAATGCAACTCATTCTGGCAGGGAAAGAATAAATAAAAGAAAGGCCATGGATACTGACAACAGAGTGCCATTTCCTAACATCTTAGTAGTTTACATTTGAAAAGGATTCTGCTCTTTGTTATAAGAATTTCAGCTGCACTTCAGCAGATGAAAAACAGATGTTGTCTATCTAGCACAAAAGCCACTTGTAAGTACTCTAGATTGTGATACTAGTCTGTTCAAAACTTGTATTTATAGATGAGATTGTTATAACAGAAAAATAGTCACATTTTTCATGAATTAAGTCTTTTATCTTCAAAACACAGGTTTGTGTTAAGAGAAGCTGAATAGGAAATCTTGACTGCAGCAAATGTTAGATTTTAAAGCCAACACACTTTATTAATCCAACCATCTAGATCAGAAATTAGGTCTTGGAAACAGAGAATTATCCATCAATAGCCATTTTGTTATGTAGCAGTTCCTGAAATTTTCATGCCCATCGAGAACAGGGTCATTACTTAAGGATTTTGAAATAAGGTCATGCCTAGCTATTTTCTAAATTTTCTATGTTCCATACCATCTCATAATTTTCAAGTGTTGAAATTCCAAGTTGAAAAAGAAAATAAGGGATTTCAATTGCCTGTCACTGGGACATACAAGGCCAGCCTACTTAAACTAGTTCTAATATGTGATTAACAAAAAAAAAGTGCTTTTTCTAGTTATGAGACCATACTCATACTTAAACCTCTCTTTCCTGGGATGGAGTTTTCTCTGAAACCAAATCAGTAGCATTTAATTAAATACTGCCAATTCTATACATACTCACCTTGGAGTCAGTTCCACTGAATACACCGAGCCTTACTCTTACATACAAAGAGGCTTGCACTGTAAATTGGTAGCACTTAATTGCTATTGAAATCAATGACTGTTACCTACAAGTAACCTAGTCTGGACAGGATTTTATGTTCTTAGAACTTAAATTTCATGAGTGTGGTAGAATAATGGATCAGCACCTCTGGACTGGCATTGTGTGTCTGAATATTTTACTGAAGTAGGGAACCTGTAGAGAGCTGAGACAGCTCAGTAGGCTGGAGTGCAGGCTGCAGAATTAGGGGCTGGGAATTCAAATCCCCACTGTGCCTCCCGAGACAGTAGCCAGCTGGAGATCACCTAGAGTGCATATGGCTGATGGGGTTATCAGCCCTGCCAACTATGCTGCTTTGGACAAGCTGTGTGCTCCCAGAATGCCACCAGAAAGAGGGTCTATTAAATCACTTCTTAATTCTTTATACTTAAAAACCCCTGTGAATGTTGCCCTAAGTCAGAAATGACAGCATATTCATTAGGCAACCAGAAACATGTTAGAAAATGTGAATTAGAGTTCTCGTAAGCAGGCCAGTTTCAGAAGAGGCAGGGGGACTAGAGACCACATTGCCAACATACGTTGGATCATGGAGAAAACAAAAGAATACCAGAAATAAGTCTACTTTTGTTTTATTGACTACACCAAGGCATTTGACTGTGTGGACCACAACAAAATGTAGCAAGTAATTAAAGAGATGGGAATACCAGAACACCTCATATGCCTCATGAGAAATCTGTACATGAACCAAGAAGCAACAGTTAGAACAGAACACGGAATGACAGAGTGGTTTGGAATAGGAAAAGGAGTAAGACAAGGCTGCATTTTATCACCCTGTTATTCAATCTATACACAGAGCATATAATGCTAAATGATTGTTCCCTGGGACAGATGGTTGAAGACCCAACTAGAGGTACAAGAATCCTTGACTTGATCCTGAGTAATACTCAGGATCGGGTGCAAGATGTTAATGTGACCGATCCAATAGGGAACAGTGATCACAAATCAATTATGTTTAACTTGATCATAGACCGAAAGTCACTGATAAAATCTAACACATAGACCTTAAATTTTCAAAAAGGTAATTTCCCAAAGATGAGGAAACTAGTAAAAAAGAAGCTGAAAGGGAAAATTGAGAGAGTCCAAACACTCCAAGAGGCATGGAGGCTGTTTACAAAAACAATAACAGAGGCCCAATTGGAATGCATACCCAAAAGGAAAAAGGGCACTGCCAGTTCCAAGAGGACTCCGATGTGGCTTACAGGAGCTGTTCGGGAAGTGATCAAAAGCAAAAAAAAGCTCATTTAGAAAATGGAAGGCTTGTCCGAATGAGGACAGCAGGCAGAAACATAAATTCTGGCAGAACAAATACAAGGCAACAATCAGGAAAGCAAAGCAAGACTTTGAGGAGCATATAGCTAAAAATACTCAGAGAAATAGCAAATATTTCTTTAAGTACATTAGAAGTAAGAACCCAACTAGGAAGGCCATTGGACCATTAGATGACAATGGAAGGAAAGGGGTTATTAAAGAGGGAACACAGATTACAGAGAGACTCAATGAATTCTTTGCTTCAGTATTCACTGAAGAAGACAGAGACCACATGCCCAAAACAGAGCCTATCTTCGTAGGGAGGGAAACCAAAGAATTAAGCCAGATAGATATAACCAGGGAGGAGGTCCTTGCATGTCTTGTTAAACTAAATGCTAACAAATCACCAGGACCAGATGGCATCCATCCACGAGTTCACAGGGAACTTAAAGATGAAATTGCTGATCTCCTAGCCAAAATATACAATCTTTCCCTCAAATCAGGGTTTGTGCCTGATGACTGGAAGGTAGCAAATGTAACACCAATTTTCAAAAAAGGATCCAGGGGTGATCCAGGAAATTACCGATCTGTCAGTTTGACATGTGTCCCAGGTAAAGTGATGGAAACCATCCTAAAAGATAGGATTAATAGGCACATAGAAGAGAAGGCGCTGCTAAAGGAGAGCCAACATGGCTTTTGCAAGGGCAAATCATGCCTCACTAATCTGTTGGAATTTGTTGAGAGTGTCAACAAGCATGTGGATAAGGGCGATCCAGTTGACATTGTTTAACCGGACTTTCAGAAGGCTTTTGACAAGGTCCCGCACCAAAGGCTCTTGAATAAACTTACCAGTCATGGAATAAAGGGACAGGTCTTGTTCTGGATCAGCAACTGGCTAAGGGACAGGAAACAGAGGGTAGCACTAAATGGACACTTATCCAAGTGGAGGGATGTAAAGAGTGGGGTCCCCCAAGGTTCAGTACTGGGACCCCTGCTTTTCAACCTCTTCATAAATGATCTAGAAGTAGGAGTAAATAGCAAGGTAGCCAAATTTGCTGATGACACTAAATTATACAGGGTAGTGAAAAGTGTGAGAGATTGTGAGGAGCTCCAGAGGGATCTCTTGACACTGGGGGAGTAAGCAAAACAGTGGCAAATGAGTTTCAACATTAGTAAGTGCAGAGTGATGCAAGTTGGGGCAAAAAAAAAAACAAACCAATTAAACAAGCTCAATGAAGGTGTCAACCCAGTGTGCCTCAGCAGTGAAAAAGCAAACTCAAAACAAGCTCAATGAAGGTGTCAACCCAGTGTGCCTCAGCAGTGAAAAAAGCAAACTCAAATGAGCTTCAACATTAGTAAGTGCAGAGTGATGCAAGTTGGGGCAAAAAAAAAAAATATTACATTTATAAACTGATAGGTTCTGAACTCTCTGCAAAACCAGGAAAGGGACCTTGGTGTCCTGGTGGACAGCTCAATGAAGGTGTCAACCCAGTGTGCCTCAGCAGTGAAAAAAGCAAACTCAATGCTAGGGATCATTAGGAAGGGTATAGAAAATAAGTCAGCAAGTGTCATTTTTCCTCTTTATAAATCTATGGTGAGGCCCCATCTGGAATACTGTGTACAGTTCTGGTCCCCATACCTCCAGAAGGATATTATGGAGTTAGATAAAGTGTAGAGGAGGGCAACCAGAATGATTAGGGGACTGGAACACCTTCCTTACCATCTGAGGCTGCAACGGTTGGGCCTCTTCACTCTTGAACGACGGTGTCTAAGAGGTGACCTGACTGAAGGTTATAGAATCATGCATGGTGTGGACAAAGTAGATAAGGAAAAACTGTTTTCCTTATGACATAACACTAGAACTAGGGGGCACTCCATGAAACTTTTGGATGCTAGCTCTCAAACAAATAAGAGAAAGTACTTTTTTACCCAGAGGATCACTGGTCTATGGAACTCCCTGCCAGAAGAAGTGGTGACAGCTGTCAGTCTTGACAGCTTCAAGAAAGGATTAGACAAGTTCATGGAGGACAAGGGTATCAATGGCTATAATTATGGATACCTAAGAACAACCTCCGGGTTGGAGAGATAGGCAGGATATCTCTCAATACCATTTCCAGGGAATCCTAAGCAGGGGAAGGCATCTGCTTGGGAATAATACCCTGAAGCAAATGGTGAGCCACTGTGTGAGACAGAATGCTGGACTGGATGGGATGTGGCCTGTTCCAGCAAGGCTGTTCTTATGTTCTTATATATAATGTGCAATGCAGGGATGGAGGAATCACAATATGGGATCAAAATTGCTGGGAGAAACATCAACAATTTGAGATATGCAGACAATACCACCCTAATGGCAGAACGTGAGGAAAACCTAAAGAACTTCTTGATTGGATTGAAGGAGGAAAGTGCAAAAGCTGGCTTGAGACTTAATATCAAGAAAACCAAGATAATGGCAACAGGTCCGATCAGTCCTTGGAAAATAGATGGGGAAGAAGTAGAAGCAGTGACAGATTTTACTTTTCTAGGATCTAAGATCACTGCAGATGGCGACTGTAGCCATGAAATAAAAAGACGACGGATTATGGGGAGACAAGCTATGACAAACCTGGGGAATATAGTGAAAAGCAGAGACATCACCTTGAAAACAAAAATTCGCATAGTCAAAGCAATGGTATTCACAGTGGTAATGTATGGGTGTGAGAGCTGGACCATTAGGAAGGCTGAGTGCAGAAGAATAGACGCCTTTGAGATGGGGTGTTGGAGGAGAGTCCTGAGAGTCCCTTGGACAAAAAGAGAACAAATAGGTCAATACTGGAAGAAATCAATCCTGACTGTTCATTGGAGGGACAAATAGTGAAGATGAAGCTAAAGTGCTCTGGACATCAAATGAGAAGGGAGGACTCACTTGAGAAGGCCTTGATGCTGGGAAAGGTGGAGGGCAAGAGAAGATGGGGCGGCCAAAGATGAGATGGATAGATGGTATTGTGGACACAATGGGCAAAGAGCTTGGAGGGCTGAGGAAAATGGTGGAGGACAGAGGTGCCTGGAGGAAAATGGTCCATGGGGTCGCAAAGGGTCGGAATCGACTGTGCGACTGAACAACAACAACAACAAATTGGCATGCTGCTGAGACTTAAGGGTACACAACATCTGCCTATTGTCATGCATGGTGGTCTGTGGGGCTTCTGAAATGAGGTTCCCATTTGTTTGAAATGCCTTGATATTATGTATTCTTGTGATTTTCTATACTTTGTATTTAAATTGTAATTATTGATGCTGTGCCTTTGTGCCATTGTGGATTTCTCTGATTATTTATTTGTATTGTGATTATGTGTATTATTATATTGCTGTAACTGTATGTGTATTGATTGTTGTAGCCGCTCTGAGTCAGCCTTGTGCTTGAGCAGAGCAGGGTATAAATTCAATAAATAATAATAAATAATAATGCAGTTATGCATACAATGTAATGAGGAACAGTGTAAGCTTTGGGCCTTCCTTGTTTTGTCTCTAGCCACTCCCTGCCTTCTTATTCGTGTAGAAGGGAATGTCTGCACTAGGAAAGTTCTTTTTTTAAAATAGAATTCCTGTAAGCTGGAAAATTAAAGTCATTAGTATAGTTGTAAGCAAGAGTTACACCTGCATTCATTTAGCAGTTTACACTGTTTCATTTACATGTTAATCTGTAAAGTTTGTTTTGGAAAAAGATGTTTGTATTTAAATATGTGATTCGAATTTATCTTCTCAAGTGTACTCTATTTGAAAGTACAGTACTGTATCCCTAAAACATTCCTTTTATGTGCTTGAATCAAGAACTACATCACAATAATTGGAAAAATGCAAAATCAGAAGGACAAGTGCCTTCCAATTCACACATTAGATCTCATCTCTTTATGTTGGAATTTTGAAAGAACACATTCCTCATGCATCTGTGCTTGTAATGGGATGGGGAAGAATGTGTGGGCAGGGCACGCGACATCGAGATAAATCTGCATCACAGGATTTGGGTAGGAGTACAAGAGGAAAAAGTGAAAAAGCAGACATGTACAGCAGAGTCAAGGACAGGAAAACTAGAAGAGGTTATCAGAGTGAGAGCACTAAATAAATGCATAAATTCCCATGTAGTATACATATAGCCTAATCCAGTGATGGCAATACCTAGCACTTCAGCTGTTCTTGAACTTCAATTTCCAAAAGCCCTGATAATCAGGAGTGCTGACTTGGGTTTCTGGTAATTGGAGTCAAAGAACACCTAGAGTGCCAAGGTTCGCGATCATGGTCCTAACCTCACCCACTGAGTGTTCTCACTGTGGCACTCAATATCAAGCATGGGGCCTAACTACTAAGAAAGATTTCAAATATTTTTGAAAGTGCCAAAAGGAGCCGGCTACTCACTACACCGTATGAATACGTGTCACATGTTTCTGACACTGGGAGACTCTGGATAACCTCTGGAGCCATCCAAGGAAAGGTGCCAACAAGAGACATATGTGTTGTATGGGAATGGAACCTCGAAGCGCCAAAATCACAGATCTAGAAGAAGCAATGAATGAACAAACAGTAAGAAGTCATTCATTTTTTAAATGGAAAACTAGATGTGAAATATGATGTAAAAGGCAAACAACTTTTGCATATAATTGAAAAGGACCTACCTTTAATACTCCATCACCAGCAATAACCACTAAAAATAAAATTTAGAAAACAGAAAGACAAAAAATGATATTAGAAATATGAACAAATTTGCTGACATTCTTTAAAACAATTCTATCATAACCGTGGACTTGAATATTTGATAACAATGGCTCATATACAATTTATCGAGCTAAAATAACTGAGATCACACTGAAGTGACCCCAAACTATATCCTATTGTATTGATCATGATAGCCTGTCCCAACCACCTGCCCTTCTAAGTCTGTCTTCTTTTGATTTTCGGGCTGCAATCTCCATCTGAATTGGTGATTAAATCAAGGGAAAGAGCAACCTGGCAATTTTTCAGCATAGACAGGAATAAACAGGAGTTGGACCATCAGCAGGGCACCAAGTTTGGGAAATATAGTCAACAAATCCACAGGAAAGAAATCTTGGGAATCATAGGAAATAGATTCAACTCAGAGGATTATGGCAGAAAGAACTCATAATTGGGAATTACTGGGAAATGGACTGAAAATATTATTATGCTGTCATATAAATATATAGTGTAGTGACATTTGAAACACACAAACAAAAATACCAGAAAACTTGAAGGAGGAAATTTACGTCAAATTAGAGATGATGAAATGGTAGGAAAAGCTACCCTACAATAAAAACCTAACATGCTGAAGATATCTTAGTTAAACAACAAGAATTAAGCAAGACAACACTATTGAGAGAGAGTATGGATATATATTTCTCTTTCTCTTCTAACAATATGATCTGGTGTAGTTCAATGTAACTAAATTAATAACGGATTTACATGTGTCATCTATTGCCAACTCTGGCAAGAGTAAATACATTGGTGGGTGGAGAAGAGGAAGGACTAGATTCATTCCAAATGGTGTATACATGTTTAACTGCTCCAAAAGAGACTGAACTGTTGATACTTGATGTAGGATTTGGCAATGTGGATTTTTTTATCCACCCTGTACAGTTGATTGAGATGTTAGAACACTGTATCTGTGAAATCTGGTCTGTGCACAAAGGCCTGCTACTCCTCTTGATGGACCTCCCTTACTAGAGTAGCAGACTGAAAATATTTGAAATCCGTATCTTAGATCTTATACCTCAGTCGGCCAGTTTTTAAAGATTTAGATATTTTAAATTGAACTAAGAAAATCTATAAAATCTATTTTCTTTAAAATGTTTTTTTGTTGTTTAGTCGCACAGTCGATTCCAACCCTTTGCGACCCCATGGACCATTTTCCTCCAGGCACCTCTGTCCTCCACCATTCTCCTCAGCCCACCCAGCTCTATGCCCATTGCTTCCGCAACACCATCTATCCATCTCATCTTTGGACGCCCCCTTCTTCACTTGCCCTCCACCTTTCCCAGCATCAAGGCCTTCTCAAGTGGGTCCTCCCTTCTCATTTGATGTCCAAAGTACTTTAGCTTCATCTTCACTATTTGTCCCTCCAATGAACAGTCAGGGTTGATTTCTTCTAATATTGACCTATTTGTTCTCTTTGCTGTCCAGGGGACTCTCAGGACTCTCCTCCAACACCACATTTCAAAGGCATCTATTCTTCTGTGCTCAGCCTTCCTAATGATCCAGCTCTCACACCCATACATTGCCACTGGGAATACCATTGCTTTGACTATGCACATTTTTGTTTTCAAGGTGATGTCTCTGCTTTTCACTATATTCCCCAGGTTTCTCATAGTTTGTCTCCCCATAATCAGTCGTCTTTTTATTTCATGGCTACAGTCGACATCTGCAGTGATCTTAGATCCTAGGAAAGTAAAATCTGTCACTGCTTCTACTTCTTCCCCATCTATTTTCCAGGGACTGATCGGACCTATTGTCATTATCTTGGTTTTCTTGATATTAAGTCTCAAACCAGCATTTGCACTCTCCTCCTTCAATTCAATCAAGAGGTTCTTTAGGTCTTCCTCACTTTCTGCCATTAGGGTGGTATCATCTGCATATCGCAAATTGTTGATGTTTCTCCCAGCAATTTTGATCCCATATTGTGATTCCTCCATCTCTGCATTAGATACTATAGCTGATATTCTATGATGTTAATTTTTGGAGGTACCTTATTACGATTGTCACTACAATACACAACAATCTTGCATTTGTGCTATTCTTCTTATGCTTTTCTCTGTGCAAGTATTGTTTAGCACCTTTCTGCTAATTAAAAGGGAATGAACAAATTACCAATTATGTACCTCAACAGATTATGAGCTCAATAGTTGCCCACAAAAAATGAACTAAACCACAAAACTAGCAGAAGAGAAGTATTATTTTTGCTCACTTTGAAAAACTCCCTGCCCCCCTTGAGATTAGTAAGTAAACTTGCTCAGAAAAAGACTGAATTTTGAATACAGCAAATATTTTTCAGGAAAACTTCCAAAACTGACTCCTGCCAATTTCTTCTCAGTGAAAGCCCAGACTAAAATTAATTTAAGAGCCTTAGGGTCTGATTGCTTACAGCAGGGATTCTCAACCTGCCACCCATCAGCCAGATGTGACCCATGGCACCATTTCATGTGACCAGGAAGTGCCATGTGGTGGAGAAAGGGCAAAATGGCCATCCGGCCCCCGATGCTGTCTGAGTGTGCGTGACCCAGCCCCCAGCTTTAAAAGGTTGAAAACTCCTGGCTTAGAAAAAAAAGCAACTACAGGCAGATGCAGAGGATAAAATTATTTTGGAAAATAAAGATTCTGTAGTCAAAGCTATGAAATTTTGAGAACCTTTCAGATCAAAACATGGTTTATATATACAGCTGTGGAACTACTAAAGGGGTGCTAAATGTACTGGAGAAATCCTACAGGATTACTCGTTTTAAAATACAGGCCATTGGAATAAAAAGCTCATCAGATTGAGACTAGATTCTAAAGCAGTGGTTCCCAAACTTTTTTTTGGCCATGCCCCACCTAAGCATCTCTAAAATCCTGATCCCCCAGACATATAATTCTTATTATTCAAAAAAGTGAACTCCTATTCACATGGAGGAAGCCTAAAAGGTCTCATTCTCGAATTTACCCCTTTAAAAATCTAGAGTGACTTTGATGTATAAAGTGCTAGTTATTGTGAAAGGAGACAGGGTATTATTTAGTATTTGTGCTACATGTTTTTCTGTGTGCAAGTGTTATTTGGAGTCTTATATTCTGCTAACTAAAAGGGAACAATGAAATTCCAAATTATATATCCCAACATATAAATAGGTTGAAATCCTCTTGCTTAGCATAATAAATCATACTAGAACAGGTCCATTGATAATCAGCGTGTATTAGGTCATTCAGCTCCACTGTATGTTTTATTGATTCAATTGGGCTTACTCTACTTGTTAGTTAATATGATGCTAAGGTAACACTAGACCCGTGATGGTGAACCTTGGCAATCCAGGTGTTCTTGGACTTCAATTCAAAGAAGCCCAAGTCTCTGTGAATCCACATGAATGGGTTTACTGCATTTATGCATATGCGCAGTAAACCCATTTATGTGGATTCACAGAGACTTGGGTTTCTGGGAATTTAAGTCCAAGAACACGTGGAGTGCCAAGGTTCACCATGACTGCACTAGGTCCTTTTGAATCAATGGAACTTATGAACCTGACTTGCCAAATCCTCACAGATTCAATGTGCCAACTCTAGTGCAACTTCTACACTAAGCAACAGGATTTCAGCCACAGGAGCCATGCAAAATTGCAGACAAGTTCCCAAATGTTTTTCACTCCCAAAACCCAAACCCAAAACATACAAGTAAACTTTCCTCAAGGACAACAGAAGCAATACTAAAAATGCCGTGAAAGTGTTTTCACCATCAGTTAACTGCAAATAAAGGTGCTTTTCTATTTTCAGTGCCATCAATATGATCCAGTATTTTCAAGAAACCAATGCTGCATTACCATTTCGGGACTTCAGGTCTCTGTGGATTACTTTAACTGGGGCTTCCATATGCAAATAATGCATTCCTAAAAAGAAATAAGAGATTTTATTGCAGCAAGATGACATCTTGGCAGTACTAATAGTAGCTTGTTTCCATAATGAATGGAAATAACATAGCAAACTCTGGGAACTGAAAGCATTTATCCAGAACACATGTCCACAATATTGTACCCTTGCCTGTAAAGACTCTCCTTTCTGGAACTCGGCACTCATGGAAGCTTCCCAGGGGATATATTATAAGGCTGTCTTCTTGCAGAGGAGAAATAGGTTCCCTCATGTCGTGTGCTGTGATCTCTACATATAGTCAACACTACTGAAATAGTTTTCACTCAGATGATCAGGGTGACAATTTGTTTAATAATTTTAAAAATACAGCTCCATTTGTTTAGTAATTTCCCCCTTGCAGTGAGAGGAATAGTATGTGTGTTCTGGAGAAATGTCTTCCCACTACTCACTACATGTATCCAGTGGGTACTACCTTAATTTTAATCATTTTAAAAATTAATAATAATTCATTTCCTTATCTTAGACCCGCAACCATTTAAAAAGCAGAGCTAGGTGTGACACGAATGAAGAAATTATTCAAAGGGGGAGGGAGATACAGTAATTTATTCAGTTAATAACTCATATCCATCTAAAGTATTTGGAATTGAGCTAATTCAGTTCCTTTGGGTTAAATAGGACAAACCTGTCTTGAATCTTATATCTTCAATTAATAATTTGTCTGAACTGGAAATATGATCAGGTTACTTGATATACAAGATATGTAAGTTATTCAAATGCCGAAACATTTCTCATGTCCTTTGTTGGAATTTAAATGTTCACAAGCAAAACACACTGTGTTCTAAGCCATATGGCAATCAATATTTAACACAACAGCACATCTCACTGCCAAAATATGGGTTACTTGCTGACAAAAAGTGATGAAATGCAAGCCAGGCTTTTACAAGAATATGCTTTTTAGAGACAACATGTTTCACATCAATCTAGGAATCTTTGTCCTAAAAACTATCAAGACCATGGCAATATAGGATTGTACAAGCCTGTCCTGTATATACTTTAAAATAGTAAGTGGCTGGCCCCCAGGATTATTACTGGCTTCTCTGACATAAGTATAAATTATTTCCAATTAGATTCTTATGCTATATGTAGACTTTGGAATTCACAAGAAATTAGACATACTGTACAATACTTTCCATTTCCTTTTCTTTCCTATACAGTGATATCTCATACAACGTCCAAACTTGGTTCCACAAGTTTGGACTTTATACGGATTTGGACTTTGTATGAGGCATGCAAAATCCTAGCCGCGATGCCTCATGCAACATCCAAATCCTTGCTGCGATGCCTCGTACAACGTTGTTTCCATAGAGATACATTGTACTGTAACAGCAAAGGCAAGGAAACAGACAGGAAACTGACAGAACTTTAAGAAATCATTGTCTAAAGCCTAAATACATTACAAAAACATGTCAAACAATCCTGATTGTCCAAGAATCTGAAGAATGCTGCAAAAATCCCAGGAATACTTCTAAAAATTCTAATGAAAAAATCCAAAAAATCCAAAATCACGCTCAAAACCACTCCTACTCTTTGCCTCGTGCAAAACGCACAAGAGCAATGCATGCATGTGTCCTGACTTTTATACTGCCCAGGCACAATGCAACCTGAGAAAAACCCCATTGTCTCATACAAAGTCGCTGCGAATTTGTATGAGGCAACTTTTTTCAAGGAATTAGGCGATGATGTATGAATTCGATGTTGTACGAAGCGGACTTTGTATGAGGTATTACTGTACTGTACTGGCAGGTCGACAGGTCGAGACCAGAGTGCTGCATGACGGAGTGAACTCCCGTCTCTGTCCAACCTCCTGCTAACCTAGCAGTTCGAAAGCAAGAAACTGCAAGTAGATAAATAGGTACCACTTCGGTGGGAAGCTAAACAGCATTCCATGCACTCTGGTGTCTTGTCATGCCTGCCACGTGTCCACAGAAACATCTGCATACACAGAGAGTGCTGGCTGTTTAGCAATAAACAGAAATGAGCACTGAACCCTAGAGTTGGATATGGCTGGCTTTCGAGTAAGGGCAAGCTTTACCTTTACCTTTCCTAAGTGTTTAAACTAACAAGACAATTCTATGTTTGCACTGGAATTCCTCTGCCTATCAGCAGATCAATTAATTGAAAATATCAGCACAACCTGATGAGCAAAGAAAAAACAGGAACTAAACTGGATTTATAGGAAACTAGCTGATTGCGCGCTCTCTCTCTCTCTCTCTGTGGCACACACATCCACACACACACCAGTGACTGCCCACTGTCTCGTGCATTTTCTTACACAGACACACACTCCCTGTCTTTCTCTCAATCACACAACAGTGATGTACATTGAAAATGTCTTATCCCTGGGCTACAGAGGCTTACATGGATTGGGGTGTTCCATCTGCATCTGTTTTATAGATGTAGGTTTTCTCAGGAATTCCAGGACCTTTCTCTATCAGTCATTCACTCTCAACCAATCACAGTCCAACATGCAAATCAGCTCTCTCCAACATTCTATTTCCAGGCCTTGCTGTTAAACCAATCACAGTCCAACATGCAAATCAGTTCTTTCCAACATTCTATTTCCAGGCCTTGTTGTTAAACTGCCATTTTTTTTCTCCAAAGGCACCTTGGGAGTTGTAGTTTCCATTCCGTTACCCATTTTATGGGGTGCAGGGCCCACCTTGGGCCCCTGGACCCACATTTTGACCATCTCTCCCGCACCAGGTAAGTGTGTGCACAGTTTGGACGGGGACAGTTAAGGGGTGTGGAAGCCTTTCCAGGACCCACACGGGGACATTTCTCTTTTATAGGTATAGATAACATGTAGCTGGGCACCTTAAGGCCAAAGTAAAAATTGGAAGACCTGTAATCAGATCTTCTAACCTCAGGGGTTTGTTTAAAAACAGTTGTTGGAGTGGTATCTAAGGTTCATTGGAACTGCTTTGGAATAAATGAGGGAACAGCTTTTCATAGCAAACACAATAATAATACTGGGCTTAATCAGACAAGCATTTGCACCACAGTGTGCTGTGCTGCAGGGGAGGGTTAGTTCGTTCTTTTCCCCAGTGACCAGACAACATGATTGCTAGCACAAACCAATCTGTCCCTAGTGCACTCCTGCCCACATCTTTTTGAGCCCTTGTCAGGAGCTTCTGTTTTATTTTTATTTATTTATTTGGAAAGGTTAGAGGCACTTTAGTTTGGTCTGAAGACCAGCATAGGAAAATGCTGAGAATGGACGAAAACTGAGCCTTGCAATGGTCAAACCTGCCACAGCTCCTTCTGTGGTATCATAAAGTGGCTTAATAAGCGAGACACTGCCAAGAGAACAGCAAACTGACCACTTCCCCATCTCCTCTGTGGAGGGACACGGTCGCCCTTGCTTGAAAGCCAGTCATATCTGACTTTAGGGTTCGGTGCTTATCTCCATTTACAGCCAAAGAGCCAGTGCTGTCTGCATCTGCAAACATTTCCATGGCCATGTGGCAAGCATGACTAGACACCAGAGTGCATGGAACGCTGTTAACTTTCCCACTGAAGTGGTGCCAATTTACTGTATCTACTTGCAATTTCTTACTTTTGAACTGCAAAAAGGCCAGTGTAGTCTCACCCATACCTGTTCTACAAGAAACACATTACACCTGTCCTGCATGTGCTGCCTCAGTTGTTCATTTGCTTCCAGGCAAAATTCAAGGTGCTTCTAATTACAATAATACCTGGCATAATGACCGCATCACATAACAATTCATTTGCATAACAACACGGTCTTTATGATAGGATGATACCTCACACCACTAAAAACCACTAAAAATGGTTGTTATCTGAGGTATTTGGTATAGGAACCTCGGACAACGACCATTTTTTTGGTCCTTATCCCAAGTATCACCCATTTGAATCTCATAGCGCTAAAAATCACATAGCAACCAACTTCGTCGTTATGCGAGGTTCTACTGTATCTTTAATGCTTTAAATGGTTGAGGTTCAGGGGATCTCAAATACTACCTCCTCCTATACATGCCAGGCTACGCCTAAAGGAGAATTCTCTATTTCTCTGTTTAAACATACATTTACTACATAATGTATTCTTTATATTGGTTCTTCCGCTGTAGTTTTATTGTATTCTTAGTATTTTAAGACTGGTTTTAATTGTTATTAGTTGCCTTGAGTGGCATGAATACAGTAGAAAGGTGTTCATAGTCATAGTCTGGATGTTATTATATTTCAGGGTTTTTTATTGGTTGACTGTAAGCCGCCTGGAGTCGCTTCAGCCAAGGGGGCAGCGATAGAAATTGAATAAAATAAATAAATTGAATATATACACTTTTAAAATAATTACATTAAAGGAGGAGTTACTGCATTACTGCTATAAAATTGGATATTCCTCCTTCAGTAACTGCTGAAATCAAACTGCAGGTAGATCTACCAGCACCTCACTATAGATAGAACTTTTCTATAGCAGCTTTAGGATAAATGTTATGAAGAGTGATATTTAAACACTTTTAATAATTGTATGTCATTGCTAAACAGAAAAGAATCAATGTTATTTTACTACTCATTTTATTTTATGACTCCATGGTATGACTTCTTATCCTTAGAATGAACTAGCATATTTTGCCCGGCGTTGCCGGGCTTTTAAAAATTGTGTTGGATAGTAAAGGGTTTGGTTTTTTTTTTTCCTTGAACAAATGGTGCCGGGCTGTTTTAAATGGTGTTGAAAGGTTTTGTGAATTTGTGGCTTCGAGGCGCTGCGTCCGCCTGTGGTGGACTTGCGCTCCCTGATGATTTTGGAAGGGTTTTGTTTTATTTTTATGCAAATGAGGTTAGTTTCTAATTGTGGTTTTTTATTTTTTAGTTTTACGCATGGGCTGTTAGAAACTGTGATTTTTTTATTTTTGTTTTGTTTTGTTTTTTGGTTTTTCAAAAGAGGTAAGGATGATATTATTTTTTTATAATTATTGTATTTAACCAAATAATGTGTTACTATGTGTATTTTTTTAAATAGTTGTGCCTTGGATAATAATTTTTAAAATGTGTAAGAATATGTTTTTTTAATCAATGTTTCCATACTGTGTTTAGATGTTTTGTTTAGTTTTTTGGGTTGAAAACTTATCTCTTTTTTTTGAATTTTTTGTGATTAGTGTGAATATTTTTGAATTATTTGATAACTTATTTCATTAATTTGGGAAGTATTTATTATTTTGAATATTTTTGAATGTTTTTTCTCTTGTGGCCACTGGGTGAGGCTGGTGAGCTTTTCTTCTACTCTACAATTTTTCTCTACTGTCCTCTGGGTGTGGCTTCTTCTTCCGGTAAGTATCCTCTTTATTTTCTCAGTTTAGTTCCGGTTGTCATGGAGTGAAGACGTCTCCTGGTAAGCTCTCTGGTTTTATTTTTTTTGGGGGGGTGTTTTGGGTTTGGGGGGGTGTCTGTGTGATGTTTTTGTGTTTCCTTTTTGGATGTTTTTGTGTTTCTTTTTTGTATTTTTTATTTTTGGTTTTGAGTATTTTTGACTGTTTTTGGATGTTTTTGTGTTTACTTTTTTAGGGGGGGGGGCTTTCTTTTCCGTGGGCCATGCTGGATGATACGGATTATCTGGACCCGTTTCAGTCAGGATTCAGGCCAGGTTATGGTACCGAGATGGCATTGGTCGCACTCTTGGATGATCTTTGGCAGGAGTGGGATGGAGGCAACCCCTCTGTCCCGGCTCTTCTTGACCTCTCAGTGGCTTTCGATACCGTCGACCACGGTATCCTTCTGGGCCGGCTCCGAGGATTGGG
This sequence comes from Bradypodion ventrale, assembly GCA_035047345.1. Lineage (NCBI taxonomy): Eukaryota > Metazoa > Chordata > Lepidosauria > Squamata > Chamaeleonidae > Bradypodion > Bradypodion ventrale. The sequence continues at coordinate 285,661,804 of JAWDJE010000001.1, read as the reverse complement.
GGCCCAGGGCATGGTGTTGTCTTGGTTTTCCTCATTTCTGGTGGGCCGGACTCAGTCGGTGTCTTTAGAGTGGGTTTTCCAGCCCTAGGTTGCTCCCATGTGGGGTGCCTCAGGGCTCGGTACTCTCGCCTCTATTGTTTAATATCTACATGAAACCGCTGGGTGAGATCATTCGTTCCCATGGGGTGAGGTATCATCAGTATGCAGATGATACCCAGTTGTACATCTCAGCTCGTGGGGACCCGAGTGATGCAGTTGAAGTCCTGACCAGGTGTCTGGAGAATGTTCGGGTCTGGATGGGAGACAACGGGCTTCAGCTGAATCCTGGCAAGACTGAGTGGCTTTGGGTGTGGGGTCCCGTGTTATCCTGGGAGTTACCATCTTTGGTCGTGGCTGGGACATCTTTGCCACAGTCAGATCCGGTGCGCAATTTGGGGGTCCTCCTGGACTCGCGGCTACTGCTCGAAGAGCAGGTGGCAGCCGTGGCTAGGAGGGCATTTGCACAGCTTCTTGTCATTTACCAACTGCGCCCATTCCTGGACTGGGACTCCTTGCTAATGGTCACTCATGCTCTGGTCACCTCCAGATTGGATTATTGTAATGCGCTCTACATGAGGCTGCCCTTGGTGACCATTTGGAGGCTTCAGCTGGTCCAGAATGCAGCTGCCCGGGTCGTGATGGGGTGCGGGTGTTAGGCTCGCGCCTCACCACTTTGCCGGGAGCTGCACTGGTTGCCGGTGTGCCTCCGGGTGCAATTCAAGGTGCTGGTTTTGACCTTTAAAGCCCTTCATGGCATTGGACCAGGTTACTTAAGATACCGCGTCGCCACAAGGAATTCAGCCCGTCCTACTAGGGCAGACAGGAGGGGTTCACTGGTGGTCCCATCAGTGAAAGAAGTAAATCTTATTGGGACCAGGAAGAGCCTTTTCCGTGTCTGCCCTAGCCCTGTGGAACCTCTTACCACCTGATTTGCGTATCCAGATGTATCTACTCCCCTTTAGTATGAGGCTGAAGACATGGCTGTTTCAGCAAGTTTGGGGCACGCTTGACTCTACCAGTCAGGCCCGGTGGCTGTTTTAGCCTATCTGAGGGGCTGTCCCCCAGGCTTGGTTATTCTGTTTTAACAGGGCTACAGTGGGGGTGGATTGTTTTTTAATGATGATTTGTGTTTTAATGCTGCTTTTAATTGGGGTGTTAGGTTTGTTTTTAGTTATTGTCATTGAATTGTTTTTATTGTGGTTTTTATTATATTGTTAGCCGCCCTGAGTGGTGTACCCACCAGGAGGGCGGGATATAAATAAATAAATAAATAAATAAATAAATAAATAAATAAAGGGTGTGGGGGGGGGGGCTTTCTTTTCCGTGGGCCATGCTCGATGTCTGGCCCATGGAAAGGAAAGGGCATGGGGGGCCTTTCCTTTCCGCGGGCCATGCTCGATGTCTGGCTCGTGGAAAGGAAAGGGCGTGGGGGGGCTTTCTTTTCCGCGGGCCATGCTTGATGTCTGGCCCGTGGAAAGGAAAGGGCGTGGGGGGACTTTCTTTTCCACGGGCCAGGCATGATGCCTGGCCCGTGGAAAGGAAAGGGCAGGGGCAGCAGCGGCTTTTTTTCCTTTTATTTTTTGCACGCTGGCTGCCTCAGCATTCTGCATGCTCATAGCGCAGGACGCTGGGGCTTGTAGTTTGGCATGCGCGATTTTGGTTAGTGCAGCGGTTTTTTCCTGCGGCTTATTTTTGATTGGCCGTGACGTGTTTCCAAACGTTCCTTTTGCTCGCAAGGAACATTGGGAATTGAAGTTCCCCCCTTTTTTTGCATCTGGGGGCTCCTGCCCCACTGGCGCAAACTTCAACCCGACAGTTACCTGCGAACCGGGTTCGCGTGAGTGAACGGAGGCCCATTATGGACTAGTAGGGCCTGGCTAAACATCCTTTGTCACATTCCAACGGTTAACGCACCATTTTATAGGTATAGATAGAATGTGGATTTTAGCTGGGTTTTTTAGCTGTGAATGTTTTTTAATTGTTTTATATTGTATTCTATTTTTATTTTTGTTTTCCCTTTTTCCTCTGTTGTTGTTAGCCGCCCTGAGTGGTGTTTCCCACAAGGAGGGCAGGATATTTATTTATTTATTTATTTATTTATTTATTTATTTATTTATTTATTAGCCAGAAACAGTGGGACAGGGGATAGACCCCTCCACAAAGAAGAAGAATGTTTATGAAACATTTTGCCTTATAACACACATAGAGAAAACTGACGTATGATCCTGATATGTATTTTGTCAACTTGCCTTCTTGAATTATAACCCATTTAGTAAATAAAACTTCACTAGTATTTATCAAGGGAGACTCCAAAGAACTGCTAACATTAGAGGACATGAACAATTCAGAATGGAAATTAATTAAATTATTATGTGTTGCTCTTGTAAGCTGAATATTGCATAATTATTTTGCATATTGTATTATTGAGTATATGGTATAACTATTGTGTGAGCCGCCCTGAGTCGGGTTCCTGATTGGGCGGCATACAAGTGGAAAATTAAATTAAATCAAACTGTGTGATACCTCGGATAAGGACCAAAACAGGAAGTCAAATGACCACTTATCGTGCATGCAGCAGAAGCGGCCGCACCACGCATGTGCAAGCATGATCTAGGTCCCTCTCAGCCATTCCGGGGGGGGGGGGGGGTCCATGCCCCTGGCCCATGTTTGGGCACCCCTACCTTAAGGGCTGGGCACCTAAGTTTGAGCTGAATGCCGGCCAAAAACCAGAGTTATAATGCAATTTTTTTCAAAATCACTTTCATCAGGCAGTCTCACTCACCTTTAGCTATATCAGTTGCCCAGGTCATTACATGATCCATGTCCATATCCTCACTTCGATTGCTATTAATATAGTCATACAGTGACCCAGCAGAAGCATATTCTATTTAAAAAACAGCACCCATGTATTAAAATGATGGACAGATGTACAACAACAACAACAACAGGCAATCCTAATGTTGCAAATTCATTTATACTTCATAGACAATCACAGACATTTGGTAGATTGCATATACACTTTGTATACTATTGAAATAAACCAATTGGGGTGAGGGGAGGAGAATCATATACATCTGAGGTAGGGAAACTTTAGCCTTGTCCTTTAAAAATGCTGTTGTTTTGGATTACAGCATGAGCAAACCTGCCATTCTAGCTGGTGGTTTAGCGAGCTAAAGTCCAAACCATCTCGAGGAGAGAAGTTCCCACTCCAGTATATTAAGTTGAAATTGACTGATTTCAAGCAAAAGGCAAATTACAATTGAACGTGAATTACAGTGTGTTGGCCCAGACTTTTGTCATACTCAGAATTGATTTTATGAAATGAACAAGACTTAAGTTAGTGACAATTGTCTTAAGTCCCTGTAATTTCAATGGATTTTCTCTCAGATGATTACATCCTGAAGCAACCCAATTATTTTAACGAAGATAATATAAAAACCAAAGGTATATGAGGACTATCCCAGCAGTTAATACATTAATTCACCAATAAATTATAAAAAATCTAGAATTTGCCTCATTAATTAGCAAAACAATTAGGAAATTATCTCCAGCAGCATAAACTGTTTTTAAAATTAATGAGATAAAACTTCATATTATTTTTTCGCAAAATATAATATTTTCTGCTGCATCATGTATAGGCTTATTTTCTTATGCATGGAGCTTCCCATCATGCAAAAGGAGACATTTAAAGAGTACAAGATAGCTATTTGATTTTGATATTTCCAATCATCAAACTAGCAAAAAATAATCACTGGCCATGTTTTTGTTAGTATCTCATTGGAAGTGTGGTAAAAATAAACATGCTGGTGCACATGATCTACTCCATGTGGAATGGAGCAGTGCGTGAGTGAAGCAGCATTAAGTTACACATCTCATATGGAAAAAATTAAATGCTACAAGCATTTCAACATCTCAACAAGAAACAATTTTGAAGGAAGAGTGTCTAAGCAGATTAAAATATGTGAAGCAATAGAATATAAATACGTATAGGATATTCAACAAATACATTCATATTTATATTCAACAATAATTATGACTTTCACAGTCTGGAACTTCTAGAACTCCAAGTGATACATGTGTGAGATGTATTTTCAAATTAGATAAAAAGAAGGGAGAAGAACCAACAAAAGAGATAATTCTTATTCCCTCCAGTATCTTTGCTCCCACCAAAACAAAATCACCACCCATTGAAGTTGCTGGTTAAGGGTTAAAATAGACACTGGGGAAATCTGATAATATATATCAGTTCTGAACCTTTTTAAGCCGGGGACCGAGTCACGGTCCCTCAGACAGCTTCGGGGGCTGGGTGGCCATTTTGCCCTCCCTCTACTACATGGCAGTTCCTGGTGTGGTGGAGGCAGTGAGGGGCAACATGAAATGGTGCCGCAAGCCGCATCCGGCCCATGCACCGCAGGTTGAGAATCCCTATTATATATCCTAGAGATGTTGTATAGTTTACCTCATGTTAAGTCTCAACTTCCTGTTCATTTTTAACTCAACACTTAATTAATATGGCTGAAGCTCTCCTTGCATTTTTGGCTGCCACGATCCCAAATTGGGAATCTTGAGAACTATCTAAGAGTGATTATACAGTTAATGTATTTTTCTGTGTCTTAGGTGGGGAAGGAGGTTGCATAATAAAAGCCTTGCCCAAAAACTTTCTACCTACTAGAAATAGCTTTCTGACTACCTTCATAAAATGATAGTGTTGTAGTCAAATGTAGCTTAGAGGAGGTGTAAGTAAAAACTGGAAGCTTAGGGAGGGGTACACAAAAGCGAATAATGTGAATGGAATTATAAATGAAGTCCAGCCATAAAACAAACTGTGCCAGGAGTTATATTAAACATCTAACAAGGCCTTTCTTGCATATGATCCTTTTTAATTTCAGCTCTTGTTGCTGTGTAAGCTACCCATCCTGTTTTTGCAGTTTTATAATTTCCATTGCTTTGCTCTTCCAAACACATAAACACATCTTGTTTTGTACATATCACATGTCTTAGATAAGGCATCTCAAGCAAGAATTTTATAAACATTTCAAGCAACACTGACAGATTGTAGGAGACAAAAACACATTTGTACACATCTCAAATCTATTAAGATAAATGTCCTTCCATTATCTAAATACTATAATGAACAATCTAGCAATTGTTTCTTTGATTACTTATGTTAATAGTGGGGAGTCAGCATCAAACCCTGCTGCTCTTTTACCAGACATTTAAAATACAGCATGGGAATAATTATTGTCAGGAATTATCACTTGATAAAGTATTATCAACATAAAGGCATTTTACCAACTACAATCTGCTGTTCAAGAGCAGCTCACTGCCATCACTGACCCTTCACTTGGAAAATAAATTGACTGCAGAGTCTCTCTCTCTCTCTAGCCAATGCACTTGAAAACAGAAATTGTTTGGATTTGGCTTCTCCAAATCCTTCACCACCACAACTACTGGCTATAGTAGTGGATTGGAAATGTCACTTTTTATGGACTGTAATTCCTTTTTATGGACTGCAATTCCCATTATACCTCAGGTAGGAAGGCTACTGGCCATAGTAATTGGGGGATTCTGTGAACTTAAGTCCAAAAAAAGGAACTTTCCCAAGTTTGTTGCTTCAAGGAAATACAATGTTTTGGCATTGTAAGCGCGGGAGAGAAACTTCACTCTTGGACTGCTGGAGCTATCCAGAGACCAAAGAAAGAGAGCAGTAGGTATTAAAGTTGTAGTTACCTCCTCTCTAAACTTTAACCGTCTGTTCTTGTAATGTTCTCTAGCTGCTGTTGAGCACACTTTGCTATGATATTATAAAGCATGAAATACAGCTGCAGCTAGAAAACTATTTTTAGACACGATCACATTGTTGTGCACTTGGAGGCTTGTAGTCTGTGCAGGGCTATATCTAGATGAGGAAGAACCCTTGCTCAATCCATGTACCACCTTAAGAGTAGTATTTAATCAAGAAACAAATAATAAAGTGTTTCATCTAAACACTTTAATCTAAATGAACATCTTAAAAACCTACTGCCCATAAAATTTGAACAAAGGAGTCGCATATCAGCTGTTATTAAAAATACTTGTCTGATATTGCAGAAACATAAGGCTTTCTTGCCTGCAAAACATACACACCAAAAAGAAGATAAGTAACTCACCTGTGACTATGCCATAATTGGGAGGCTCAATAACAGCTCCATAAAACTGAATGATGTTCTTGTGGCTGAGCATACTGAGTATTTCTGCCTGTTTGAAAACCAAGGAAACCATTAGATGTAAACAGAACACAGTTTTCAGCTTTAGTAGAGGTTATTAAACTTCTTGAATTTAATCTCTTTTGAACACAATATAGCAACACAGAGATAATGTATCCCGGAAACTATTTTCTCACAAAATTATTTTCCCACAAACTGCATTCTAGCCTAAACATTTTCAGTTCTAGGGGTCAGTCACATGAAAAAGAGTCACATTCAACAGATAATACTTTTCTGTGATCACAGTGTCAACTTTTGTCAGCTGCACCACAACCACTGGCATTTGAGAAACAGCATATTGGTTGCTGAATAATCTATACAATGTGGTATTCTACAATCCCTGTATCTGAAGGATAATCATGAAGACCAGAGTAGAGGGCACAATGTTTGCTTGTAATTAGCCTGCCCCACCGCCTGAAGCTTGCAAAATGGTGGCTAGCGGGATAAATCTCCTCAATCTCCATATCAGGTTTCGGGAGGTTAATGACCGTATTTGCCAGCATTGGAATATAAGATGTACTCCGTTTTTACCATAAAAGCCCACAGTACAAGACACACTCCATTTTTCTAGAGTATTTTAAAGGGGTGGGTGGGCCTTATACACCTGCAAATACAGTATATTTATTGCCCTCTTTATTTGATGCCCTACTCCGGATGTGGGTAGAATTGCATCACTCTTCATCTTGTAAGGATGATTTCTCTTTCTCATCTGTTCTCTTTCCTGCTGATGAATTGAGGTAGACAAGGGTAATGGAGAGGGATTGTTGAAGTAAATTTAAAAACATTGTTTGTGTCTGAATAGGTCTAATAATGGTTGACTTTTTTTTCTTATGTGCTGTTGCCACTTTTGGTATAAAATGGTTGTCTATTGCCCTACTTTTTTTTAATGGTTATAAGACTTTTGTAGGTCTTCATTTGGTTTACCACTGGAAACACAAATGGGGAAAATAAAAATTAAAAAAATCCTTTTGAGATTCAACTAAAGAACTGATACACAAATGACCCCAAAAATGAAGAAGCTTCTGCCAAAGAACCTGAAATGAATGAAATCCAAATGTTTTCCCCATACATATCCCTGTTAACTAAGTTCAGTGAAACAGCAGGAGCAGTATTAAGACCATTGGAACTTTGCATAGGCTCCTTAGCCAGGCCCTACTAGCCCGCACTCACCATTCGTGCACACGCCCGAACTGGGTACGCAGGTAAACGCAAGATTGAGAAATGTGCCAGTGGGGCAAGAGCCCCACAAACGCGAAAAAAGGGAAACAACTTCATTTCCCAATGTTCTTTGTGCCGCGCCACAGCCAATCAGGCTGAGAGGTGTGACCAAAAAGAACATTGAGAAATGCGCCGCGGCCAATCAAAATCAAGCCGCAGGGAAAAAAACGCAGCACAACCACAAATCAAAAACCCATAACTACAAGCCCCAGAGTCCTGCGCAACATGAGCGCGCAGGACGCTGAGGAAACCGGTGCCCGAAAAATTAAAAAAACCAACTCACTGCCTGCAAACACCAACCGCCCTTCTTTCCCTCACCCACGGCGCCTGAAGGTCCCGACTGGAGTTTCCCCTTTAATATCAGTAGGTGGGGGTTGCGATCCCCCTCTCCGCTGACTCCCCTAGGGTTGGGAGGTTTGTGGGGACAAAAGGGGTATGCCCCCCAACCCTTCTGGACCCAGGAGAACAGGGAAAGGAGTTCGATTTCCCCCCCCCAAAAAAACCAAGCGGTTTCTTCTCTTTAAAAACGGAGTTGTTTTAAGGAGGTCTCCTGAATCCAGAAGGGTTGGGGGGACATACCCCTTTTGTCCCCCCCCAAACATCCCAATCCCAGGGGAGCCAGCGGAGAGGGGGGTCGCAACCGCCTACCCACTGATATTAAAGGGGAAGCCCGATCTACTTTCACAACTCCACGCAATGAAAGCACCATAACACAATAAAGCCCCCCTCCCCACCACCTAGCCCACCCTTCCTAACCCCCTCCTCACCACCTAGCCCACCCTTCCTAACTCGCAATGACCATGCCCCCTTCCCCACCACCTAGCCCACCCTTCCTAACCCCCAACAACCACGGTCCCCTCCCCACCACCTAGCACACCCTTCCTATCCCCCAACGACCACGCTCCCTCCCCACCACCTAGCCCACCCTTCCTAACCCCCAATGACCACGCCCCCTCCCCACCACCTAGCCCACCCTTCCTAACCCCCAATGACCACGCCCCCTCCCCACCACCAAATAAATAAATTTTGAAAAATTACTAAAAACAGTGAAAAACATCCAAAAATACACAAAAACAAACAAAAACAACACCAAAAAACAATACAAAGTAAACAAAAACACAATCAAAAACAAAACAAACAGACAAAAAATACAAATTCCAATCCACGCCCCCCCCCCCACACACACACACAAAAGAAAGAAAGAAAGCAAACTTACCAAAAGATGTCCTACCTCCACGACGCACGGAAAAGAAATGAATAAAGAAAGAGACTACTTACCAGAAGAAGCTCCACCCAGAGGCCAGGAGAGAAAAAACAGTCAAAATACAATAACCCCTACCAGCACCACCTGCTGGCCACAATGGTAAAAACAATTCAAAAACACAAAACAGCCCCAAACAAAAGGACACAAGAATAAAAACAAATCAAAAACATAACACAAATTCACAATTTTACACAAAAGGTCACACCAATAAAAACAAGTCAAAAAAATTACACTAAAACACACTTTAACACAAATCACAAACATATGTCAATAAAATACAATAGAAACTTTTAAAAATCCTGTGCTGAGTTTTAACTCAAATTAAAACCCAAAACATCTAAACACATTTTAAAAACATTGAATGTAAAAAACATTTACTTTTACATTATTAAAATTATTACCTGCAGTACTACTAATTTAAAAAATTCAAAAAACTAAAACATTATTCGCTTACATAAAACAATTTGAAAAAATTATATTATACATTGTTCTTTTATTAATCCTCAAAAAAAAAGCAGATCACAGTTAATAACAGCCAAGCAATTTTTTTTTACATAAATAAACATTTTTAAAATTACAATTACAGACTAAGCAATTTAAAAAAAAACATTAACACAATTTAACCTTCCAACAGAATTTAAAACAGCCCGGCAATGGCGGGCAACCTCTGCTAGTAAGATATATTTTCTTTCTTTCTTTTAGAAAGAGATCACAGTGATTCAATCTATATAAAAATGCAAAAAGATAGGTGGTTTTCCCCCAGGTTTTACCAGTCTAGTTAATTCAAACAGGGACAGGAGTAAGTGAGATTCTCTCACAAAGAAAAAGGCTTCAATGCTACACATATAAGTGTGTTAGTTTCACTGCCCTTAACTGGACTTATTTCTAAGCAGACAGGTACAAGATTACACTGGAAGACACTTTCGTTTTCCTTCTGTTATTTTGTCTTTAAAGCCAAACTACATAAGGTTGGAAGGCCACCTCCACATGGCCTATGTCTAACCAAAGATGAGAAATATCTTTTAAACAAGGAAGCTGAGTTCAGTTTCAGAAACATTTTTAGGGGCTACATTCTTTTGATGGATCCTGGCAACAAAAGGTTGGAACCAAAAATGCCAGCATTGTTTTAGCACAAAGCTCTTACTGCTATCAGAGAGTAAACAAAACAAAATAAAAGATAAAAAAGCTGTGGCACTGTTGTGTATTAAGGCACATTTGCAAGTTGCGCGGGCAGCGCCTTGCAAGGAGAAAATGACGGTTTCCCGCCATCCAAATTAGGAGCTAAAAGTGGTGCGAAATCTCCCTCTCTGAGCGCGCTCATTATGCTAATCAGAGTCATGTGATTAGTTACAGTTTTGGATCCTGTTCCCCATTGGTTAATACATATATATCGTGTTATGATTGGCTGGTTATGCTTGTCTACTTTGTATCAAGGAGCTACTGCCAGGGAGACACTATATAAGCCCCACGGGTAAACAAGGGTGGGGCCGGACTGGATCTACCCATTCTCCACAGGTAGCCAGTACATGCTAAGCCTAGGTCTCCTCCAAACGCTATCACTACTAGTGTTGCTTAGTCATGGCCAATCTTCTATGGCAGATTCCAAAGGGACTGATTTCATGGGATTCGTATAGCCATCTTTGTGTCCGGAGCACCTTGTAAGATTTATCTGAAAGACTGCTTAATAAATACCTGTTGCTGTTCTGTTCATCATTGCCTCGACTATTACTTATAAGAGCAGGACACGACAGGCACCTTAAAGACTAACTCATGTATTTTAATGTTCGCTCTTACTGATACTATTTAAGCCTTTGGAGATGCACTTTTTGATTTTAGAATAGGGGGAAATGCTCAAAAGCTAGCGAACCACCAAACAATGGTGCCATAGTGAAGATGGCATAGACCTCTGGAGAATTCTGGGGTTGGAGGATTTGGCTTGAGGTTACATAGCTCTGCTTTGTGTCCAGTTGCAAACTATATACAGTATCTTATCACAGAGGTATTTCCAAAACCCCTTGGAAGCAGGACGATTAGGTCCTATTTTCACCAAGTCCTCTACGAACATCCAACAATGGTGTAGAAATGCACCACATTTTCTACCTGTCCAGATCTTTGTGGTGACAAAACTTTATTTACTGGTAATGTAAGTAAAACAATGTATATTAATGAGTTTGTTAAAATAAAGAAATTATTGCCATTTATTTTGTACCTATTACTCCCCAACATTTTGCTTCTCTTTTGCAACTGGAAAAACAAACAAACCCATAACTAATACATACAGCATTTCAGCCATTTCACCCAAGCCAGTTTTACACTTTCTACATGGTAGTTAAAATCTAACAAGAAAAAGAAAAGAACCAAGTTCTGCATTTATATTCCCAACTGGTTGGAAAACCATATGTACAAACACTGTGGATGCATTGCCAATCCAACCATGAAAAAAATATGGTGAAAAATATGGTCATGATGGCCATAATCCTCTTGTGAAAGTACTGTGTGTATAAGGGTAAATATGGAAGTGGTTTATCATATGCCCAGGCATGCAACAAAGTGCAAAATGAATTACAAAAACCAAGCAGGTCCAAGCGTGTATGTAATTATTTATTGTTTACGTATTATAAATATGGAAACAGATACAGATACTGTATATAAATAACATACTCTTAGTCTTCTACCATCTGATCAAGAGGCTGACTGGTGTGCTTTTAATCTTCTTTTTTTTTAAACTAGCTCTATGTATAGCCCTACTTGCTCTATCAGTACTCCTTTGAATTAAGGTGAAATGAAATTACTCATTTTTGAACTCTATACATTGCATAATACACACATCCCATTAGCTTATCTATACCTATAAAGAAAGGGTTGGGCCGTGTGTGTGTGGAATGCGTGTCCACACACATGCAGCCAATCCCGTAATGCGCCAGCCACACTTACCTTTTGTACTTGACAACATCACCGCAAGGGTCCGGAAGCTGAGAGTGGGGCCAACACCCCACGGAAAAACAAAAAAACTACGTTTCCCAGCATCCTTTATGCCGCGGCATGCCTCAGCCAATCAGGCAGGACATGAGCGCAGAGGAGGTGGGACAGCCGGCGCGCACCAAAAAAATCGACCAACGCACACTGAAGAAAGCCCGTTCACCCTCCCCGGGAGGACAGGGCCGAAAGCGGCGCTCTGTTCCGCCCACGCCAAACAGAGTGAAGGGAGCGCCTACCCTGGGGGCCGAAAGCATGGCTGCCTTCGGCCCCTGCCTCCTGGGGGAACTGACCAAAACACTTCCCGGGGAGGTGAGGTAAGAAGAGGGCCCAAGTGACCCGATCAAAGAAGCCGGGTAGCCAATGCTACCCCTCCCTCCCCTCCTTCCTTACTCTCCCTTCGCCCTCCCTTGCAATTTAGTTTCCCCCTACCCTCCTTCCTTCCCTAACTCCTTCTGAACTTCTCCCCTTCCTTCTAACCTTCCTTCCCACCAACTTTCCCTCCCTTCTTTCTATCCCCCTTAATTCCTTCCTTCCCTCCCTCTTTCACGTCCCTTCCCCTTACCTTATCAACTTCCCTCCAGGACGTTGCCTCGCCATGTCTTCCGCCCTGGAAGGAACACCACCACCACCACCACCACCACCACCATCGGACGAGGAGGCAGACGAAGCAACAACAAGAAGAATCGAGAAGGAGGCGCCCCCCCAAGAAGCCCCAGCCTACAAACCAAAGCCATCCCTGGGGAGACAAGACCGCTGCGCCATAGCCAGAAAAGGTAAACAAGGGACACAGACAGGGGCAAGGGGGATGACCACGGAACTCATCTCAGGCCTGGGGCAATCCACCCACCCCTGAACGCGAGCTGCAAAGTCCTACTCGGCCTTCGCCTGAGCCAGCCGCCTGGTATGTGTGTGTGTGTGTGTGAGAGAGAGAGAGAAATCAGGTGGAAGAGACAGACAGAAAAATAGAGAAAGATAAAGAAAACGAGAAAGAGGAACAGATAAAAAGAGATGACAGAAAAAGAAAGAGAGAGAGAAATTTTTAGAAGCAACTAGCAGAGGTTGCCCGGCGTTGCCAGGCTGTTTTAAATTGTGTTGGGAGGTTAAATTGTGTTAATGTTTTTTAAAATTGCTTAGTCTGTAATTTTAATTTTTAAAATTTTATTTATGTAAATTTTTTTGGGCTTGGCTGTTATTAACTGTGATCTGCTTTTTGGTTTTTTTTAGGATTAATAAAAGAACAATGTATGATATAATTTTTTCAAATTGTTTTATGTAAGCGAATAATGTTTTAGTTTCTTGAATTTTTTAAATTAGATGTACCGTAGGTAATAATTTTAATAATGTAAAAGTAAATGTTTTTTACATTCAATGCTTTTAAAATGTGTTTAGATGTTTTGGGTTTTAATTTGAGTTAAAACTCAGCACAGGATTTTTAAAAGTTTCTATTGTATTTTATTGACATATGTTTGTGATTTGTGTTAAAGTGTGTTTTAGTGTAATTTTTGACTTGTTTTTATTGGTGTGACCTTTTATGTAAAATTGTGAATTTGTGTTATGTTTTTGATTTGTTTTACTCTTGTGACCTTTTGTTTGGGGCTGTTTTGTGTTTTTGAATTGTTTTTACTATTGTGGCCAGCAGGTGGTGCTGGTAGGGGTTATTGTATTTTGACTGTTTTTTTCTCTCCTGGCCTCTGGGTAGAGCTTCTTCTGGTAAGTAGTCTCTTTCTTTATTCATTTCTTTTCCATGCGTCATGGAGGTAGGACATCTTTTGGTAAGTTTGCTTTCTTTCTTTTGTGTGTGTTTGGGGGGGGCGTGGGTTGGAATTTGTATTTTTTGTCTGTTTGTTTTGTTTTTTATTGGGTTTTTGTTTACTTCATATTGTTTTTTGGTGTTGTTTTTGTTTGTTTTTGTGTATTTTTGGATGTTTTTGACTGTTTTTAGTAATTTTAAAAAATTATTTATTTATTTGGTGGTGGGGAGAGGGCGTGGGTGTTGGGGGTTAGGAAGGGTGGGCTAGGTGGTGGGGAGGGGGTGCGTGGTCGTTGGGGGTTAGGAAGGGTGGGCTAGGTGGTGGGGAGGGGGCATGGTCATTGGAGGTTAGGAAGGGTGAGCTAGGTGGTGGGGAGGGGTTAGGAAGGGTGGGCTAGGTGGTGGGGAGGAGGGCGTAGTCAGTGGGGGTTAGGAAGGGTGAGCTAGGTGGTGGGGAGGGGTTAGGAAGGGTGAGCTAGGTGGTGGGGAGGGGGCGTGGTCGGTGGGGGTTAGGAAGGGTGGGCTAGGTGGTGGGGAGGGGGGCTTTATTGTGTTATGGTGCTTTGATTGTGTGGAGTCGTGACAGTAGATCAGGTTTCCCCTTTAATAACAGTGGGTGGGGGGTTGCAACCCCCCTCTCCGCTGGCTCCCCTGGGGTTGGGAGGTTTGAGGGGGACAAAAGGGGTATGTCCCCCTCCCAACCCTTCTGAACCCAGGAGACCAGGGAGAGTGGATCGATTTTCCCCCCTCCTTAAAACTCCGTTTTTAAAGAGAAGAAACCGCTTGGTTTCTTCTCTTTAAAGACGGAGGGGTTTTTTTTGGAGGGTGGGAAATCAAACTCCTTTCCCTGGTCTCCTGGGTCCAGAAGGGTTGAGGGGGCATACCCCTTTTGTCCCCACAAACCTCCCAACCCTAGGAGAGCCAGCGGAGAGGGGGATCACAACCCCCCACCTACTGATATTAAAGGGGAAACTCCAGTCGGGACCTTCATGCGCCGTGGGTGAGGGCGGTTGGTGTTTGCAGGCAGTGAGTTGTTTTTTTTAATTTTTCAGGCGCCGGTTTCCTCAGCGTCCTGTGCGCTCATGTTGTGCAGGACTCTGGGGCTTGTAGTCATGGGTTTGTGATTTGTGGTTGTGCTGCGTTTTTTTCCTGCGGCTTGATTTTGATTGGCCGCGGCATGTTTCTCAATGTTCTTTGTGGTCACACCTTTCAGCCTGATTGGCTGTGGCGTGGCGTGGCGCAAAGAACATTGGGAAATGAAGTTGTTTCTCTTTTTTCGCATTTGTGGGGCTCTTGCCCCACTGGCGCATTTCTCAATCTTGCGTTTACCTGCGTACCCAGTTTGGGCATGTGCATGAATGGTGAGTGCAGGCTAGTAGGGCCTGGCTAAGGAGCCTATGCAAAGTTCCAACGGTTAACCCTCTATTTTATAGGTTAAGATACAGACAGAGAGACAGGGAGAGAGAGAGGAGAGAGAAAAAACAAGAACGAATCAGAGAGGAGTAAAGAAAGACAGAAAGAGAAAGAGAGAAGGAAAGAAAGAAAGAAACAGAGAGAGGGGAAGAGAAAGAAAGACAGAGAGCCACCCCCCAAAAAAACCACCCAGCATCAAGGCTTAATCAAGTGAATCCTCTCTTCCCAAATAAGCCACCACCACCACCACCCAAAAAAAAAAAAACAAAACACCCCATCACCAACACAAAATCAATACCTGCTTGGCAAGGCCGGGCAAAATAGCTAGTTCTGAATAATCAGGACTGACTCTAAAAATAAGGATCTCTAGTCAGCATACTACTTTAGCATAAATTGCACATTTACCACAATGTAACGCATAAGCCAATGCTTACTTAAAGAATCAATACAATGAGGGGCCACAGTTTAGTAGCAAAACAAATGGTCTGCATGCAGAAGACCCAAGATTCAAGCACCAGCATCTCTGGGAAAGGGAAGTTGTGGGAATACTAGCTTCAATGGACCAGTAGTAAAATAGAGTATAAGGACGGCTAGCTAAACTCACTACAAATATACAGGGTTTCTGGGAGTCTTCCTTTATTGGTCCAAATTGCTTCAGAATTCAAAACGTTTTATCTCAAATAATGCTACAGATACATACATTCATGCCAGTGACAGAACAAAAACATTACATTGATTCTACTACTACTAATTACATTTCTACCTGCCCTTTCTACTATTTGATAGGTGTTAGGGTAAGTCTTCACCTCACACCCTAACCAAGCTCCAATGCTTGACTTTCTCTGCTGTCAGTCTGGGTGAGGAATCCTGTGAGTTCCAGGCCCTACTACGAGGACTGAACCTCTACTTTGCTCACGAAGATGGTATTTGCCTTTTATGCCATCTGTGCTTGCTGAACAAGAAATTGGTCTACTCAGGGTAAGCTCTCCATCAAGGAGGACAGAAGCTGTAAAGCTGCTTGGCTTTGTCTGTGATTACAGCTTGTATTTACCCTGCTGGAATGGACTACTACTATTGATCTGTATAAGGTAGTAAGGTTTTCCTTGCTCGAAAGCCAGTCGTATCCGACTCTAGGATGCAGTGCTCATCTCTGTTTCAAAGCCGAAGAGTCAGCGCTGTCTGCTGCTGCAGACATTTCTGTGGTCATGTGGCAGGCATGACTAGACACCGAAGCGCACGGAACACTGTTACCTTCCCACCGAAGTGGTCCCTATTTATCTACTTGCAATTTCTTGCTTTTGAACTGCTAGGTTTGCAGGAGCTGGGACAAAGACGGGAGCTCATTCCGTCCTGCAGTACTCGGGAATCGAACCGCTGACCTTCCGCCTCCCAGTCAGCGTCTTAGGCACTTGAGCCACTGCAGTCCCATTGATCTGTATAGACTTGTATATGTTTATTTTTATTTATTTATTTAAAATATTTATATCCCGCTTCCCTCACTCAAGAGTGACCCGATGTGGCTAAAACAATATAAGTTAAAACAGCAGTAAAAACAACTTAACAACCCCTTTAAAAACCCATTTAAAACCAACTAAAAAACCCTCCCCTACAAGTACTGTTAAAAAGAACCAGAACAAAAACCCAAGATGGGCTAAATGAGCCAGCGAGACTGGGATGTTGATGCATCCATGCCCCATTCCCCCTGGCATAGCCATGTTTTCAGTTGTTTTCTAAAGGGGAGGCAGCTCCATCTGGAGGCGTAGTTCGAGTGGCAAGAGGTTCAAAAGGCTGACACGGAGAAGGCCCTCCTCCTGGTCCCTGCAAGGTGGGCTTCTTTCGCTGAAGGGACCATAACCGAGCCCCTCCGGTCTGCCCTCGTAGGACGGGTATAACTGAACTGACTCAGTGAGGTCAACTGAGAAAACTCAAGAGACTGTATCTGCTTTGTGTTATAATTATTTGCACAGTATATACTTGCACCAATTTGCTTCCTGAGCAAACCTGCTTTGAGTTCTTCACCTGCACCAAGACCTGTCTGCCTGTTTTCCCCACAAGAGAGAGGACCGCCTTGCCAGGTGCACACCCCTTGCTGGCCGCTGCATGCCACTCTGCTAACCGTTTACACCAATAATAGCAATAAAGAACTGCTTATAAACACCATGAACCATAAGATCCACAAGTAAAGACAAATTCAGTCATTCAAATCAAAACATGGCAAGGTTGCCTTGTTTCACTGATCAACCATTGTAATTGCTTTCTGCAACATATTGGATATATTGTCCGCACTTTTAGAGCTCATATTGCTTATAGAAGTCCCATCCCAATGGCTCAGGAAAACCATGTTGCTTAGGTTTTATGTTTGTGCTAACTCTGCATTGGTAGCACAAGAAGCCAATGCAGAACAAATTGTGCCAAAATAGCAATGCTTGCAAATCAGCCCATACAGTTATTTGGCAGTGCAAAATCTCATCTATTCAGTCCACTATTGTTTGTGGGCTGCCCCTAATCTTTACCCCCTTATACATGCTGACTCGTTGACAATTATCTCAAATCTTGAGGAACAGGTGTTTTTTGCTGATTTCCATTTAATGAAAATAATTATTTGTGCAACCATTCCTTTCTCTCTAGGCAAAGCAGAAAGGAGAGTGTGATATAAATAACACTCCCGTCTCACTGAAGATGGGTGTGCTTTTTAAAAACCTCCATCTCTCACACATATCACTCTTAATTAAAATGTTGCATTTCTTCCACATTACTTTTACTTTTAAAACTGTGCAACCTTATGCGGATTCCCCATGCCCATCTGGCATGGAAACGGCCCTTGCAGAGGCCACTTTGGTGAGAAGGCTCCCGGCCGTGGGCTCTGCGGGCAGAGAAATTAAGGGGGGTGGATTAATGATAGGGTTTGATTCACCCAATTCCTTGACCTGACCGGCGGTTCTGCTGAGAGGGTGAATATCTAACTCCGTTACCCATTAAGGTAATCACTCATCTCCAAGGAGAGCATAATCCCCGGTGCAAATAGGGGCCATATTTACCCTGGTCTTATTCCTAAACAATGGTGTCTTCCCCTGTCAGTGTTTGCCCAAGTTAATTAACTTCCCCAAGAAAGATTTCCCATTAACCCGGGTAGATGGGTGATGTGATTTTCTGTCAGATGACGGTTTTGCCACCGTTGCGTTTTTTCTCCTATATATGATGAAGTTTTCCCTCAATAAACTACTGATCTGATCTCGCTCCATACTGCCTCGTATCATTTCTTCATCAGTCTCCTCCGGGACCTCCGGCCCTTAGCGGCCCCGATTCCTACACCTGGTGACCCCGACGTGATTTACTCGTGAGTAAGCAACCCCCGAGCAGTCTACCTCAGAGTAAGCGATCACACGGTCCGGTTCTGTGCTTGAACCGCGTCCAATCATCCCGGAGGACAGCGCGGCACTCTGGTCGGTAAGCCAGCCGATCGGAGAGACGGCCTAAGCGGCGAAGCATTCCAGAGAGGCTTCCTACAGTTTGCTCCCGACTTTCGCGGCGGCTTGCAGGTTACGGAAAAACGCGTTCCGCAGAGTCAGCTGTGAACCCCTGACAGCGCAGAGGCCACCGAGGGCCCGTGGTAGGGGACCACGCTCCGAGCTCTACCCAGAGAATCATTGCCAGAACCTATTACTTGCCCAAAGACGCGTCGACTCGTCCCGAGGAGGAGACTTCGGAGGACCCACGCAGGTAATATGGGGACCTGTCCTCAGCGACAGCGTCCGTCCGCTAGCCAAAGAACTCGTGAAGAAGAGTTCAGAATCCTGGCCAGGGTATTTCAGTTAAGATTTCACAGCCGAGAGCTACCGAGACTTTTGGCGTACCTAAGGGAACACTGCCTGCTTTACCCAGAAGTAGGTACATTAACCCTTGAGCTTTGGGATCAGATAGGAGACTGCATTCAGCAACCCCCGAAAGCTCCAGGAGGCGTAATTTGCACATGGAGTAAATGTAGGAAACTCTTAGCAGAGATAGAACCAGTCCGGGTAGAGGCCAAAGAACCCCCAGAGCCAGCCAAACCATCGGCGCCCACGGCGCTCTATCCGTCATTACAGTTTAGGCAGAGTAGTGTAGGGAACTTTCCCTCGGTGACAGCTGCAGACGTCACCGACGGAATGCCAGGAATGGGGAGCGCAGGCGCTTCTCTGACAGTTCCAGGTTCCCAAGTTACCAAGAGTGCCCTTCAGCGCACAGTTGAGGAAGAACTGAAGAAGGGGGAATTGCCAGCGGAAGAACTAGCTGAGCTTAGTCAGATTTGTCCAATTCGCTTAGAGATGGACGCCCTCACGGGGACCCAGGAGATAGTTCATTCACCAGTCCCGTATAAGCTTCTCATGGCTATACGGAAGGCCATTTCAGAGACAGGGCTCCAAAGTCGTTTCACTAGGGGCACGCTTCAGCAAGTGTGCGAGAACACCATGTTCATCCCGCACGACTGGAAAGCCGTCATGCGGATGATGCTCAACCCTAGCCAGTACCTGATTTGGGACAGCGAGTTTCGCCTCGAAGCTCAAACTAGGGCTGCCAGGATGGGAGGCGCAGTAATTCCTGACCAGTTATATGGTTCAGGTGCCTTCGAATCCATCGATGCGCAGATCAACTTGCCACTCGCCACTCTTCAGATGTCGGCAGAGGCTGCCTTTAGGGCTTTTTTCAAGGTCCCTGTGACCGGCAAAGCGGCTAAGAATTACACTGCAGTCAAACAGGGAGCCCAGGAACCCTACATGGACTTCATCAATCGCTTGGAGGAAGCGATCAGTAGGCAGATCGATAATTAGCAAGCCTAGCAAGAGCTCATGATGAAGTTAGCCAAGGACAATGCCAATTTAGACTGCCGTAAAATCTTGCAGTCACTGGGCAATCGTCCCGACTTGACTCTCACGGACATGATTAGAGCTTGCGCCGACGTTGGCACAGAATCCTATAAAATGGGTTTGCTAGCGGCAGCGGTGCGAGGGGGTAAGAGACCCAAAGGTAAGAACCAAGGAGCATGTCACAATTGTGGCAAGGTCGGTCACTTCGCTAGGGAGTGCCGATCCAAGGGAGGCGGACAAAATTCCGGCCGTTCCAAGGCTCCAAACACCCTGTGTCCGAAGTGCAAGAAAGGCTACCATTGGGCCAGAAACTGTCCGAGTTCGGGAAACCGGCGCGCGGGCACGTCTCTGGCCCCGGTCCAAACAGAGGCTTCCCAAATTCAGAGCTCACCAGAGCTAGACTAGATTCAGGTCACGTTCCAGGCACTGCGAGGGCGCAGGCCAGCCCCAAGGGTAGTACAGGGCTAGATTTGACTTGTCAGGCAGACGTCACATGCGACTTGCCAGGCACGGTCTATCTGGTGGACTCCCAGTGCATGGGTCCACTGCCCAAGGGCTTTATAGGTTTAGTTTTGCCCCGCACTGTAGCTGGAGCACGCGGAATTCTTGTAATTCCAGGAGTCATTGACTCCAATTTTTCAGGCGTTCTCCAAGTTCAGCTTTGGACACACCTGCCCCAGACAATTCACAAAGGAGACACATTAGCACAACTGATTATGGTTCCTTGTCACTCGCCAGCAGACAGCCAGGGAAGGCTCAGGGACAGCTCAGAGTCCCGGTCAGAGGACCACTCGAGCGCCAGTGAGGCAGTGCAAGGATACCAGGTCTTAGCGACAGTCGAGACCAACATTGAGTGGAAGCAGTGCCCCGTTATCGAGGTATTTCTGAATAACAGATCATTCTCAGGCCTGTTAGATACCGGAGCGGATGTATCCGTGATAAGCAGAAGCCAGTGGCCAAGGGAGTGGGCCATTGAGCCGGTCTCTGATGTGTGGGGGGTAGGCGGCATTCAGGAAGCGTTTAGGAGCCGGGAGTGGGTGACAGTCACGATTCCAAGGGCTGACGGCACAGCAGTAATTCGGCCGCACATTCTTGACGTGCACATCAACCTTTGGGGGCGAGATATTTTACAACAGTACGGTGCTACGCTTACCTTCGGGTGATGGCGTTGCCACTTAAATGGCTCACCGATACGCCGGTCTGGGTGGAACAATGGCCGGTAGTGGGAGAGAAATTAGTTGCCCTGAAACAACTGGTTAAAGAACAGCTAGACGCAGGACATATAGAGCAGTCTACTAGTCCCTGGAATTCGCCCGTCTTTGTCATCAGAAAGAAGTCGGGGAAGTGGCGACTCCTCCACGATCTCAGGGAGATCAATAAATGCATACAGCCAATGGGTCCGCTTCAATGCGGCATCCCAAATCCTAATATGATTCCCGAGGGGTGGGAGATCCTAGTTGTAGATCTCAAGGATGGTTTTTATACGATTCCCTTAGACCCCAGGGACCGGGAAAGGTTTGCCTTTACGGTGCCGGTTGTGAACCACAGTGAGCCTACGCAGCGTTACGCGTGGAAATTTTTTGCCACAGGGCATGCTCAATTCGAACACCCTGTGCCAAATTTATGTTCACAACGCACTGGCAAAGTTCCGCAACCTTTACCCAAAAGCCTTAGTTTGTCATTTCATGGATGATATCTTGGTCGCGGTGCCGCAACTCGGCAGCGAAATGTTTTCAGACCTCCAGGCCAGCCTGGGGGAGAAAGGGTTACTCATTGCCCCGGAGAAAGTGCAGAGAACCGAGCCCTTCTCATACTTGGGTCATCGGCTTCTCCGCACTTTCGCAGCACCAGTTTTGCCCCAAATCAACTTGAAGGATTCAGTCACCTTGGTAGAATTGCAGCAGGTTTTAGGGAACATTAATTGGGCCAGACCGTATTTTCGATTGGACACGGATCTTTTGAAACCGCTCTTCTCGCTGCTCACATTAGGTAAGCAGCCAGCAGACCGGATACAAATTTCTCGAGAAGCGCGCTTGGCTCTCGAGATGGTCAACCAAATTCTCAGCCAGAGGTGGGTAGACAGGATCACCCCAGGGCCATATGCTCCGATCCTGAACTTGTACATCGTGCGGCCAGGATCCATGTTCACCGGAGCTCTAGGAGTGGACTCCGAGAAAGGAGTGAGTATCGTGGAATGGGTGTACTTGCCGAACGCCTCTTCCCGGAACATCGTTCCTCCCCAAGAATTGGTCTCCGCGGTGGTTTACCGCGGAAGGCTGAGAGCTAGGGACATCTCAGGGCACGTCTTAGCCAAAATTGTAGTCCCGTTCACCAAGGAACAAATTCAGCAATTGATGCAGCTCGGTGACTCGCTTCCAATTGCTTTGGAGGGATTCACCGGATGCTTGGCATACCACTTGCCAAAGGACCCCAGACTTGTCTCACTTCAAACGCAGACAGTCAGCTTGTTCGAATTGCTCTCGCTGGTTCCGCTTCAGGGAGCCAGGACAGTTTTTACTGATGGAGGTCGCACCTATGGTGTCTTGACTTGGCAGGAAGGCCAGGCTTGGCGCACGCTGTTAACTCTTCCACAGAAGTCCACGCAGCGGGCAGAGTTGGCAGCGGTGAACCTTGCCTTGCGCACCTTCGCCAAAGAGCGCCTAAACATCATTACAGACAGTCAGTATGTCAGGAACTTGCTTCACAGTCTACCGGGAGCATACATTACTCCCGCGATAGACAAGAATTTGCTTAGTCTGTTTCTCACTGCTCAATTTCATTTGCGAAACCGCACGGAGCCGCTCTATATTGCCCACATCCGAAGTCATCAAGACCTACTGGGTCCGATTTCCACGGGCAATAGCAGAGCGGATGCGGCGGCAAAGGAAATTCAGCAACGTTCAGTGTTAGGTGTTTTCACTACGCCAATTCAGAGTCATGCTTTCTTTCACCAAAATGCCAAAGCGCTTGCCAGACAGTTCAATCTGCCGCTTTCTCAAGCCCAAGGCATAGTTCGCTCTTGCCAGCATTGCGCAGGGGCACCGGGGGGGCCCTCGTGGGGGGTCAACCCACGAGGGACAGAGGCTAACCAGGTGTGGCAGATGGATGTCACGCACGTTCCACAGTTTGGCAGATGGCAGTACATGCACGTTTGCATTGATACTTTTTCTCAATTCGTTTGGGCAACGGCGCAGAAAGGGGAAACTGCTTCCCACGTGGAGCAGCACCTCCTTTCCTGCATCGCGGCCATGGGCAAACCACGGCACGTGAAAACTGACAACGGCCCGGCCTACTGCTCTAGGCAGTTGGCCGCCTTCATGGCCACCTGGGACATTAAGCATACTTTTGGCATTCCTTACAATCCGCAGGGGCAAGCGATTGTAGAACGAGTCAATCGGACGCTCAAGTCCTATATTGACAAACAAACAGAAAGGGGGGAGCCACCAGCCCTCCCCAAGTCACAGGCTCAGGCACAGCATTGTCTGAATAAGATATTGTTCACATACAATCACCTTAATGTTTTTTCGGATTGCACGCCGCAGGAGAAGCACTTCCGCCGCTCGGAGGCTCTCCCGTGACCGATGGTCCGATACCGGGTGCCACCGGACCCTTCATGGAGGGGCCCGGCGCCACTCGTAACCTGGGGAAGAGGGTATGCTGCAGTTATGTCTCCTACAGGTGTCGTTTGGATTCCAGCTCGGTGTGTCAAGCCTCACTTGGAACCACATGGCGTGGACCCAGGCCAGCCCGAGTCCGATCCCGGAGATGGAGGACCTCACCCTGACCGAGAGGACCCGTCGGGAGAGACAGCGGTCGCAGATGACAGCGCTGAAGATCACCTGGGGGATGGTCAAGGCCCTTTGCCATGAGGCCCAGGATGCCATCCAGCGCAAGGAGAGGGAGCCGACACCGGAGAACCTCGTGGCTGCAGTCTTTGCCCAGATTCATGCCAACTCCATGGCAGTCACCATCATCCTGATCCTCTCCCTACTTGCGGGGGGAGGCATTCAGGCTGCCTCATTTAAGGCCAGCGATTTGATGCCAGGCAGAGATCTCTCTGCCCGGATGCACTACAACATATGGGAAAGGTTGGCGGGTCTCGTCAACCAGTCCGATTTTTGCCTGAAGCAGGACATTGGTTCTGCCTCAATCTTGAGCACCTGCCTCATCCCCATGTGCCACACTCCAGGCGCGCACCCCAGGGATGGGGACTGGCTCGTGAAACGGATTTTCAGCCCATACATCCCAGCGGCTTCCTCGGAGTATGCCCGTTGGGAAATGCGGCTCACCATCACTTTGCCGGCTGATGCAGCCACTCTCCATACTCCTCGAGTGGCGGTCAGCCCGAACTCTACTTGTGCTCGAATGTCCGGCTGCTCTGCAGTCGGTCGAACTCGGCGTCGCTGCCTCGAAGTTGGCAGCGGCAACTGGACTTGTAATCACCCGCAGAAACTTGGTTCAATGTATGCTCATGTTACGTTACCATCTGGTTGGTTCTTTACATGTAATCAGTACACGTGGAACTACATTCCTGCAAATGTATCAGATGCTATATGTTGTATCAGTCGCTTGACACTGTTACTCCCTACTAAGGATATGGTTACCCCAAGCACAAATGTCACAAATGTCTCGGTCCCCATACGGCACACTCGCACCACCCAGTTAGACAGCTCATGTGAGAGCAGCTTTAGAGTTATGAGTCCAGCCGAATATGTTTCATTGGCAGTCAGCATAATTGGCGTGCCAGGCTTAGCCGTCGGCAACGCTCGGAGGATTAGCTGATTGGCTTGCGGATTAGCTAAAGCCATCAACCACACCTCCTCTGCGATAGCGCTGCTCAACCAGGAGCAGGCAGAGCTTCGCCATGCCATTCTCGACAATCGAGCGGCTATAGACTATCTCTTATTGCTACATCATTTGGGTTGCGAATCTTTTCATGGTATGTGCTGCTTCAATCTTACTAGGTACAGAGTCAGCTCTCGGACCTCCACACCATAGTCGAGGGCATCAGAGAGGGTTCTGCATGGGGAACTTGGTGGAGTTCATTGTGGAATTGGATGTGGTCGTGGATTCCGTGGGGATGGCTTCAGACGGTGCTTAAGGTAATCGTGGGGGTGATTATACTAGGCATAGCAATCTGCTGCTTTGCGCAATGTATTCCCTCACTGATCTCGAAGTGCTGCCCCAAGAAGGAACCCCGAAGCGCCATTCCCGCTCAGCAGCTGATGCCTCTCTTGCGCAGAGTTGCCGGTCAGGCTCTTAAGTAAAACAGAAAGGGGAGATGCGGATCCCCCATGCCCGTCTGGCATGGAAACGGCCCTTGCAGAGGCCACTTTGGTGAGAAGGCTCCCGGCCGTGGGCTCTGCGGGCAGAGAAATTAAGGGGGGTGGATTAATGATAGGGTTTGATTCACCCAATTCCTTGACCTGACCGGCGGTTCTGCTGAGAGGGCGAATATCTAACTCCGTTACCCATTAAGGTAATCACTCATCTCCAAGGAGAGCATAATCCCCGGTGCAAATAGGGGCCATATTTACCCTGGTCTTATTCCTAAACAATGGTGTCTTCCCCTGTCAGTGTTTGCCCAAGTTAATTAACTTCCCCAAGAAAGATTTCCCATTAACCCGGGTAGATGGGTGATGTGATTTTCTGTCAGATGATGGTTTTGCCACCGTTACGCTTTTTCTCCTATATATGATGAAGTTTTCCCTCAATAAACTACTGATCTGATCTCGCTCCATACTGCCTCGTATCGTTTCTTGATCAGTCTCCTCCGGGACCTCCGGCCCTTAGCGGCCCCGATTCCTACAACCTTATGCTCCTTTCTTCTCACAATTTTATGAAAATAAGATTAACCAAATAAATGCTAGATGATTACTTCAAATAACAGGGCATCTACAAACACAAAAGTTAAGTTCCAAAAGAAATAAAGTAGAAACAAATTGATTAACTGTCTATTTAAACACTGGCAAGTTGTGCTGGAGCCCAGTATTTGCCTGTGTAGTTGCCTGTGGATTGCAGGTATGGACACAAGGGCTACTTGGTTTTATGAAGAGCACATGGCTACAGGTAAGCTTCCCCATTCAGAAGAGGACTGCCAATCAGCTGCCCGCAGTGGAGGAAAAAATACTGTCACCAACACAAAGGAAACCTCCCAATATAAAATATAAAACCAAACACAGACTTTCCTGAGGATACTTGGTGCACAATCTGACATATTTCCAAGGAGAATGGGCACAGATTTTGTGTATCCATCCTATTTCTTCAAGAGTCTCCATTTCAAAAAGTTCTTTAAGAACCTCATTAAATCAGTATCAAAGAGGAGTTTGGTAACTTGGCATGAGAACAGCTTCTAGAAAGAAGGAGCAGGGCAAGAGGTGTTCATTAAAATAATTGTTCAGGAAGACAGAAGTAAAAAAAGAAGTAGAAACAGATTGCCATGGTGCCAATCCACCATCACCCCATTGCCAAGAGTAACTCTTAATATGTTGACTTGTAAACATAATGCCCTGTGTGGTGGACAAAAAACCTAATAGTGCTTTACCAAAATGTTAAAAAAGACTATTTTAAAAATCTATTGCCCCTTTTTATCAAGAAAGAGTTGTGCTCCGAAGGAGCCAATGGCAACAATTTTAATGTGCTTTCTAACACTTGACCTTAATGCATAATTGTACTCCAAGACAAACAGAACTTTAAAAAATGATGATTAGGAAAGTTTCCTTCCTGCATCATTTATTCCAGAACTAAAGGCAAAATTATAAATTACGAATGAATCAGAGGACTGCAGATAATCTGCATTTAACATACTCTTTTGAACCCAGGATACAAAGATAAATGTGGTCACATGTTGCAATTTATTCCACACCGCCTTTACTTCTGAAATTGTTGCCTTCACCATGAAAGAAACTTAAAGTAACCAGAACATTTAAACTTCAGCTTTGCTTTTTGCCACATTTTCAACTTACAGTATTTCTGAATCCATCATCATAATACTCTTAAAACAGGGGTTCCCAACCTTTTCAAGCTGGGGACCGGGTCATGCTCTCTCTCAGTCAGCTTTGAGGGACGGACAGCCATTTTGCCCTGCCTGCACAATGGGGTGGCCATTTTGTCCCAAAACCTTCAAAGGGGTAGCTATTTTGTTTCTTGAATGCCCTTGGAGACGAGGGGCACATGAATTGTGGGCCAGATCTGGCCCACAGACCTTAGGTTGGGAACCTTTGCATTAAAAGAACCATCAACATGTGTTTCTGTGTGCATGTTTTCATACCAAACCACTCCTCCCAATGACACAGACTCCCTTTGGTAAGTACGGAAAAAGTGGAGCTGATGGGTTCAAGCATATGATAAGCTTTGTTGATTTCGTCTCCTCCATCAGCTCTTCAAAAGGTTTCAGCTGCTCCTCGTTGCCTCCAAGGATGCACTAATTCTAGCAGAAGTTTGGGAAAAAGCCATCCTCATGAGACCTTATTGTATAGAAACAGCTGACCAACTTGCTAAAAAAGAGAGAGAGAACAGGTGGGATTAAGCTACTTGCCTTTGCAGACTGAGAAGGATTATACAGTACAGTACTTTATTTTTGCTCTGTAATTCAAGCTTGTCAATAAAGGGCCTCTTCTTCACTTTCTTTTTAATAGTGCCCCAGCTGATAATTATAACTAATGCAATAAAATGGATCCTCTGTCTGCAGAGGTCAGTACATGTCAGAAGAAAAGTACTGTAGACCATTTCACCTATGACTATGTGGAATTAACCTGACGGTGACAGGGCTTCCTCTCCTCAATTCTCAGTGGCCTGCTGTTTTGGAAAGGCTAGCCTAGGGCTATAAAATCTCAATACAGTAAAACTCCGGATAATGACAGTACCGGATAACGCCAAATCCGGATAATGGCGGTAATTTGTAAGAAAAGATTTGCACCCGATAACACCATTTTAGTATTATCCAATGCATCGTGTTTGATCTCCTACCTTTTCACACTGTTTGGGGCCAAAAAAATCGCCAACATCAGGTGCATGTTTTGTTAAGAAACAAAATGAAGGCCACAACTTTTTTTAGCTGTTGTGGGCCCAGAGATGTCCTAGGAAGGCAGGAATAGCACGGAAAAGGTCCTCCTACTCTCCCAGAGGCTGCTGGGGAGGCGGAGAGCCAGAAATATGCACCCGACGATGGCGATTTATTATTATTATTATTTTTGCTCCAAACAGCGTGAAAAGGTAGGAGATCACATCATCCTTTTTGTGGGGGTGGGTAGCTGGCGTACGGGCTCTCCGTTCGGTGCCTGCCTTCTGACGAAGGCAGCCGGGCTTTTTTTTTTAGCATTTTCCAATGCATGCATCGGATAACACTAAAAATCGGATAACTTGTGGAATCAAGTTTTGGCGTTATCCGGAGTATTACTGTACTGTTAAATTACATTTAGCAGCAGCACAGTAAATCGGGGCAGTTTTTTTTAGGCAAATCTTAGTTTGAATACAAGTTCTCCCAAGCTTTCTCCTTGTTTAGCCCAACCAATGAATACACTTGCACTAAATGGTTAGAGAAAGAGCAAAATATAATCTACTCACAATTAGGTCAGAGAAATATACATTTGCTCAGGATTCTTGGTGAGGATTTTTTTAGTAAGAAGTAAAATTAAAGTAAAGTCTTTAGGACACGGGTTCTCAACATTTTCCAGCTGCGAGTGGGACCATTACACCTCAGACAGCTGAGCGGGCCAGACTGATGTCGTAAAACACATCTGCGGCTGTCATAAACCTGTTTATGACAGCCGCGGACTCATTTACAGCTGGGGCTGGATTATTTGGCACTGCGGGTCATAGGTTGCGAACCCCTGCTTTAGGTCTTTTAAGCCTACCATGTGGCCCACAAAATGGAGGATCTCAAAAAGGCAAAAGATAAGAGAGAGAAGGCCAGAACATATAAAGGTAAAGGTAAAGGTTTCCCTCACTAGAAAGCCAGTCGTATCCGACTCTAGGGTTCAGTGGTCATCTCTGTTTCAAAGCCGAAAAGCCAGCGCTGTCTGCTTCTGCAGACATTTCAATGGTCATGTGGCAGGCGTGACTAGACACCGGAGCGCATGGAGCGCTGTTACCTTCCCACCAAAGTGGTCCCTGTTTATCTACTTGCAATTTCTTGCTTTCGAACTGCTAGGTTGGCAGGAGCTGGGACAAAGACAGGAGCTCATTCCGTCCTGCAGTACTTGGGAATCGAACTGCTGACCTTCCGCCTCCCAGTCAGCGTCTTAATAGGTCAGATGACCCCTAGAGGCGTGAAGATAGATAACTTTCCAATTGGTTACTTAGGGACAAACAATATAAAACAACTTCCTTCAATTTAGGCTAGTATTTCTCTCTCTATGGTTATTGTACTAACACTCACTGTAAATGTAAGCTGCAGTTGCACTGCAATAATCAACAAATACTATGGACAATATTTGTCTGAAAATTGTTAACATGCTCCCTTTCTCCTAAAACACAATGGAGAGTGTTTAGCAGTATGGAACTATACTTGGGAGAGTTGATACAAAGCCAGGTAGGACCCCTGGAAAATGGGGAATGTCTGTATCAAACGTGATCTCTCTGCCTCTCCTTAAGCAAAGTTAGACTAATTTTGGAGACATACTTTTCCAGTTTAGTTGCAACCCCAATTCAATTCAAGTCCAAAATCCATGCACTGTTTTTATAATGCACTCCACTGTATTCCACAGTGAAATGTGTATCTTTATAATTGACTTCAATCACTGTAACTGGAAATGCAAACTCTAGGAAATACCGGGGGCAGCCCAATCCTGTTTCAACATACCTGTTAAATATTTTAATAGTATCTGTTTAACAATAACTGAGTTATTACAGCTTTGCCAAAAAGGGTTATAATTTCACCTTTGTGCTGAAATCTAGTGGTTTTATAAATGGTAAACAGAAGTGAAAAAAAACAGAACAAGAATCAAATGCATCCAAAACACATTGATTTCTTTGTTAAACTTTTTTTTAATCTCTGTAATTAGTGGTACTGTATAAACAGCTATGATAGAAAGTAGGATTAATATAAAGTGGTACCTCGCACAATGATTTTAATCTGTTCCACGGGGCTCATTTCTTGTACGAAAAAATTGCTATACGATGCATGCATTGTATAGCGATTTTCCCTATGGGATGCATCGTACAACCATTTTTTTCGGTAAGTGGTTTTTCCCATTGAAAAATTGTTGTACAGTTTTTTCCCATAGGGAAAATCATTATGTGGGACACCATTTCCCCCAAAAAAACTAATTGTTATGTGGTTTTGTTGCTATATGGGGCGATTGTTGTACTGTATAAGGTTCCACTGTATCAGATTTTATGATGATGTTTTTATTATATTTATGGTTAAGTGAATTTAAACCAAGGTTGTTTTTTAAGGTTTCTTTGCAAAAAGTATATTACCTTGAAAACTTAATATAGGAATGCATATCCTATAGTGATGGGTGATACTTTTATTAGATCACTAAAATATATATATATATCAAGCATCATGTTAGCTTTCATGATTCAAGATCACTTTCTCAAACATGTTCCAATTTCTTGTGGATTGTGTGGGGAAATTACCAGTGAGAGTCCCAAAGGTTTGTGGGAAGATGTTGTGCCAGACTTTGTTTTTCAGAGGTGGGTTGGAACAAACAGCAAGCTGGATCTGATATCATCTCCAATTCCATTAACACAGGAAACCAGGTACTGTATACTGTATCCCACCCACCCCCCGGCCTTCTTTTGAAACGGCAAGTTT
Organism: Bradypodion ventrale; assembly: GCA_035047345.1. NCBI lineage: Eukaryota > Metazoa > Chordata > Lepidosauria > Squamata > Chamaeleonidae > Bradypodion > Bradypodion ventrale. Next base: position 285,631,290 of record JAWDJE010000001.1, on the reverse strand, counting down.
CCTTTTGAAGTTGGAGAAAAGGACAACACCAGCAGGAGCTCTCCATCAGTGAACTGGGGTTAAACTTTGGTTTACTCACTAGGTGTGCCAACTGTAGCCAAATAAAAGGCAAATAAGAATATTCCCTACTAAATGAAAGTACAATGGAACCTCGGTTAATAAACGGCTTGGTTAACGTAAAAATTGCATAACGAAAGGAAATCCATAGAAAATAGTAGCTTGGTTTATGGGGGGGGGGGAATTGAGGGATTAATTGGTTTTCGGTTCATTCCTATGGGAACTCACATTTCGGTTAACGTACAGTAGAACCCCACATAGTGATAAAGCTCTGTTCCAGAAAAAAAAATGTTCGTTATAAGGGGTTTCTGTTAAGCGAGGTATACCCCACTTAGCAGAAACCCCATATAACAAAAAAATTCGTTATGTGGGGTATCACCATTGCTTAATGAGCGCTTCGTTGTACGAATTTTTCATTATATGAAGTGTTCATTATCTGGGGTTCCACTGTATTTTGGTTTCAATGCATTCCTATGGGAAATTGCATTCAATACATTCCTATGGGGAATTCAGTTTAAGTAATTTTTGTTGTACGAAACGTCCCGGAGAACGTATTAGTTCCATTAACCGAGGTTCCACTGTAGCTATTTTCTTCAGGATATCATTGCAATTCACTTATATATAAAACACAAATGACTAGAGAACTATTTAGAAGCTTTATATACACGAATAGCAAGAAACGGTAAATTAGCAGCCGTCTACTGGAAAGCTTAATTCAAATATTTTAATGAACTCAAACTTTATAGCACACTTAGCTTTCTTTGGGTTTTTGGGGGCGTGGGGTGAGGTAAATTCTGTAATGAACAGGGGTTACATAAAAATAAAATCAAACGTCATCTTTATTTCTTTTTTAAAAAACCAAGGGAAATAGGTAGTTTGGTACTGCAAAATACATATAGTCCAGCCATGTCAATGGACTTCTCCTTCCTTTCTGAATTTATCCATTCCCACATTTTTTTAAAAAGGGAGGGGAGGATATCTGCTAATAGACTGAAACATTTTACAAGCATGGGATAGAAATATACCCTTCAAAATCCAATTGTGATCCAAATCCAACCAGCTGTTAAGCTAAGCAATAAGAATGTATGCACAGTTCTGCCTAATAAAACTTGAATCAAACATTTTGCATCTGATTCTCCACGTGAGCTTTTTATGCAAACTTCTAAAGTGCAAGGAATCCTGGGGTAGAAAAAGCTATTCTGAGAGCTTTCACATAGTTCATATAATTAGGGAAACCACTTCCTTTGATTTTAAGTGTTCAAAACAGCTGAATTTCTTCTATCAAAGGAACTCTATGATTTGGGTCATCTCTTTTACTTCCTCTTTCATGTTTCTCAGGATGAGAGGTGAGAGGCTGTGGAGCACATTATTGGGGGGAAAAAATCACTTTTTTGTTTTAAGGATTGAACTTACAACTATTCAAAAGGTTGTCGTTTGGGAGCTATCTTTCTTTCCCTTCCTCTATTTCCTTTTTCTGCTGAGGTCTTTCAGTAGTGTTAGTGAACACAGTCCAAAATGGCAATTTAAGACTGAGAGAAAACTGGTTTATGGCTCATAAAGAAAGGAATTGTATTTGTTAAACTTTTATTTTTTTTTGCTTTGTACTGTTTGGGATGAATGTGTAATTGGAAGGGAGCAGAAACCGCAAGGTCTTGCTCTCTCTATCCTGATGTCTTTTAGCATTTCTAAAAACTAACCGAGCAGAGGGGAAAAGAGAAATTTAGACATGTAGAAGAGATAAATGAAGCCATTACCCTTGCCTTTGAGAACTGCTATCTCCAAATATCACTTTATTTTTTTAAAACCAAAAAATGTTAAAGGGGCGGGGAAATGTTGATATTTAAAAATCAATGTCAGTGTGGCGACAGTATTGCTTATTCCAAAAGACTTTATTCTGCCAAACGCCCACTCTCATCTGCTGCTGAACCCATCTTCTATCCACAGTGCCCATCTTGCAATTAAAAATAAAAATGATTGCACAGATCACCCACATGATTTGTGAAATTATTTCCATCCATGTAGGCCAGAATCAAAGACAAATTGCTGCATGCTTGAACCCATTGTCAGGCAAGTTAAGCACAAGCAACCCTTTACTAAATTACAGTTTTAAAGTACTGTAGGTAAAGGTAAAGGTCACCCTTGCTCGAAAGCCAGTTGTATCTGACTCTAGGGTTCAGTTCTCATCAGTTTATAGCCGAAGAGCCAGCGCTGTCTGCGTTTTGCAGGCATTTTCGTGGGCATGTGAGAGGCATGCCTAGACACCAGAGAGAGTGCACGAAACGCTGTTTACCTTCCCACCAAAATGGTCCTTATTTATCTACTTGCAATTTCTTGCTTTCGAACTACTAGGTTAGCAGGAGCTGGGACAGAGATGGGAGCTCAAATAGTCATGCAGTACTCAGGTCTCGAACTGCTGACCTACTGCCTTCCAGTCAGTGTCTGTTGTGTATAGAACAATATAGAATGTAATGACTACACTGTACCCTTAAGTCAAATGTAACCAGTCAAACAGGAAAGGGATACTTGAGCCATTTGTAAAGATACATTGTATTCAGCTGTTATTGGAATGCGAGCATACTGCCAGAGAGGGAGTGGCGAGCATTCAACTCACATGGTACAAATTCCCCAATTGTGTACAGCCGCGGGAAACCTCCCCGCCACGGACTACCTCCCCGCCACGGACTACCTGGACAAGAAGGGCGGGACTCCGGATGACGTCATGCCTACAGTAGCCAATAGGCTACCGTGTAGCCAGATTCAAATGTATAGTGATTCAAATGTAGAGTTGTATTGCCACCATTACCTCGTGTTCGTACTGTACTCCATGCAACAAAGATGTGTTAAGTTAGTCTACAGCTGCTTCAAGCCTCGTGATTCCAGAACACCAAAGTGTCTTAACTACTTGAGTCACCACAGCCCCTTAAAGTACTGTACAGATAAACAAATGACTTCTGAGAATTATTTCCCCAAGGACAATCCAAGGATGGGTAACTTAAACAGCTATAAGGCAAAAACATTCCTCCAGGATCTCCTTGATTTCCCTTCTGGACTTGTCTAAGAATCATGGGAAAAAGTTGAGTAGGTTGCATGGAGAGGTGAAATAGTGCAAAAACTTCTCAGGTTAGCTATTTTTGTTCTTAACAAGATAAATGTTGTGACTAATTAGAGTTAGGGGAAGAATAACAGCTCCTTACAAACATTTTTGGGACCTTAAACCATCACTGCTAGTTTTTAGTAAAGTATTACTTAATAGCCTAAGTAAACATTTAATTTAAATTTAATTTAATTTTTAAATTTTGATGCCACCCACTCATGCGAACCCGACTCAGGGCAGCGTACAAAAAACATATAAAAACAGATTTAAAAATCCCAAGTCACCCACTCACCTACTCACCCTACTACCCCCACCCCATTTAAAAAGAATAAAAGGGAATCAGAGGGATGCAACAACACAGAGGGAGGGACACAATTGGACACTAATTGGAGATAAGCCAACAGGATGGGGCCGTATTCCCATTAAGGCCCCACACCTGCCCTGCCAGCCAGTTTTTCAGACCTTTCCTGAAGGGCAGCAATTCTGTCTGTAACCTCAATTCTGCTGGCAGGAGGTTCCAGAGGGCTGGTGCGGACATGCTGAAGGCACAACTAGGGAGCCCCTCCGGTCCGCTCTGGTTGGATGGGCAGACACTCTTGTGACAATGCGGTCTCTCAGGTATCCTGGCCCACTGCCAAATAGGGCTTTAAAGGTCAAAACCAGCACCTTGAATTGCACCTGGAGGCAAACTGGTAACCAGTGCAGTGCATAACGACCACACCCCATCACCACCTGGGCATCTGCATTCTGAACCAGCTGTAGCCTCTGAATGGTCGTCAAGGGCAGCCCCATGTAGTGCGCATTACAGTAATCTAGTCTGGAGGTGACCAGAGCATGAGTGACCATGAGTAAGGAGTCCCGGTCCAGGAGCGGGCGCAACTGGCGGATTACTCGAAGTTGAGCAAAAGCCCTCCTGGCCACGGCCGCCACCTGCTCTTCTAGCAGCAGCCGCAAGTCCAGGAGGACCCCCAAGTTTTTAAAAAATAAGGGATATTATGGGGAAAATAATAAAACAGGAGGGGGCGGGAAGAACGGTAAAAATAAGGGGTTTTCCTGGGGGAAAATGGGATACTTGACAGGTATGCCCTATGGTGAAATGTTACCCCCAGAAAGTCCAGAGTCACCAGATAGTGATCTGACCATGGCACAGGTACTATGTCTAAATTCTGTAATCTCAGATCACTCTGCCACCACTCCGACAAGAAAACTAAATCCGATGTGTGTCATACAAGATCATACAATACTGTTCCTTGCTGCTCTCCTAAGAAACTGTAGTGCCATTTCCTAGGCATCCAAAGCTCACATGCTTTCCTTTCCATGTTTCCTCATTTGATCAGGTTATTCACTGTACATGGTGTCTACTCACTTACAGCTCTCGTTTTCACAAGATGTTTATGAATAATGAGAGGATTCATTTATGTTCTTGACTTAAAAGCAAACATCTTTCTGAGACAGGAAATTAGCCTTATGTATGAATCCCCCTGTTATCAAGCTAAGGCAATGCAATATTAAAAAGTTAATCCTAATAAGAGATTAGGACAAGAAGAACAAAAAGTAATAATCAAAAACAAACTGAAGAGAAATTAACCCTAGTTAATCACACTGAAAAGGAAAACAGTGATGGAGTGTGATGAAATGGTATTTCCTCTTTGATTTAGGACCCATCTAGAAAAGCTTGCTTCAGAAATCATGAAAGGGGGTAGTACAAGCTATACCGTATCCCATTTTCAGTGTGCTGCTTCCACATAGGGGAAGGTTGTGTTTGTATGCTTTCCTACTGTAAAAACATGTCAGGATCTGAGGCAGCTCCAGTAATTGCAGGATGAGTTCTCCAGAGGTGGCTTTGATGCTCGCAGAATGTAACTCCGAGCCTTGAAGGGAACTCTAGCAATTGTAGTGTTAGAGTGGTGTTTCCCAACCTTTGGTTTTTGGATTTCAATTCCTAGAAGTCTAAGGCAATTCCCCAAAGCACTGATCAGCCAATGTACTGACTTAAGCTTCTGGGAATTGAAGTCCCCCTGTGGGGCGTGGGGCCCATGTTGGGAAACATTGGGTTAGAACTTCACCCTAGCTGCTAGGCCCTACCTGAGAGGCTCTACCTGAGAGCCCCAGCAAGATTCTGGATCATCATAAGCTCCACCTGGCTGAGCTTTATAAGAACCTGCTTTCCTTCAGAAGTTGCCTCTGAAACAAAGGTCATTCGGTTTGTGGTTGCTTGGCTCCTAAACTATCACTGGTTCCTGTTTTCAAGAATCTCTTGCCTTGCTTCTGAATCCTGCCTCTGAAGCTCTTTTGCCTTGCTCCTGGTTCTTGCCTCCAAAGATCTCTTTCTTGGTTCCTGCTCCCCAAGACTTCCTGCCCCATTTCTGGTTTCTGTGGACTACTGTTGTGCCTTGCTTGTTTCCTCACCTCTTGAACCCTGTCTTTGCTCTACTCCAGCCCCGAAAGTACTCTGCCTCACGTACTTCAAGGTCACCTGACTTATGGTTTTCTTGGACTATGCCAATTGTCCCGAAGAACCCTGTATCCCTGTCTACCTTGGGTTTCATTTTAGGCTTGGACTATTGTCTATGATATGTTTACTATCTGGTCTTTCACCTGACTGTGTTACTTGTCAGCCACCCAAACCCCAGACCCTCACAAAATACAGGTACAGTGGAACCTCGTGTAACAAAAAAAATCCATTCCACACGGCTGTCTGCTTTGCGATTTTTTTCATTATATGAATTTTTTTTCGTATAATGAAAATTCCTATGGAAAAACTCATATAATGAAAATGCCTATGAAAAAACTTGTATAATGAAAAAAAATTCTTATGTTATACGAGTTTTTCCCATAGGAAGTGCTATTTCCGCATAGCAAAAATTTTCGTTATGTGAGGCACCATGTTTTTAGATTTCTTTTCATTATGCGAGGTTTTCTTTATAAGAGGCATTCATTATACGAGGTTCTGCTGTACATGTATTTATTTATTTATTTATTTATTTATTTATTCTAATTTGTATTGCCGCCCAATTCCGAAGACTCTGGCAGCTCACAGAAAATAAAATAAAACCAACATCAGTTTTAAAAGCAATTAAAACCCATTAAAAACTACTGACAACAATATTAAAAAGATTAAAAGATTAAAAGAGCTTCAAAGAGCATTTGAGAGATGCTTCTGCTGGATATTTTGCACATTGCCCTGGATTACTGCTTTCTCCATCTTTACCTATAAGGCGAGACCACTGCCGGCCTCAAGGTAAGTTGAGCCAGGGTGGGGGAAAAAACAGTAGGCAGCAATTCATCAGGGGAAGCACCCTCCCTGGCGGATGACTGGATTCTGCCTTTCTACTACCCACACCGCTATTTTGAAAGCTAACACAAAACAGCGGTGGAGGTAATAAAAAAGCAGTAGCCAGCAATCCTCAAGGAAGAGCACTGCCCCTTACGGATTGTTGCCTGCCGATCCCCCTGTTAGGTAAACCAAGTAAAAAAAGGAGGCCCAGAGAAGAGAACTATCGTCAAGCAGATAGTTCTTCTCTGCCTCCTTTTCACCTGACCTACCTAATGAACATTACCAGTCGAAGAGCAAGCTGACTGCTGGCTCTTCCTTTTCCCCATCACTGCATCGAGACCTAATTTCAAAGCAGCAATGGGAAAAAAGAAGAAATGACAGACAGGCCATTCTTCACACAACAAAACACAACAACAACAAAACCAAACAGTAAACCAAAATGCAAAGCAACAAAATTAATAAAACACAAATAAATAAATAAATAAACAAACAAACAAACAAACCCATTAAACAACAAAACAATAAACAACAAAATCAACAAAAATACCCGAAATACCATAAAAGCACACTAGAAACACCTATCTACAACACGAAAATACCTAACTCAAACAACAAAAATAGCACAAATTAAACAAATAAAGACGAAAGAAATCAGAAAAATAAATAACAACCAGAAATAAAAAAATACACAAATCTAAAACCCAAAATAAAAACAAAAGAACTAGCAGAAACACTTTGGGGGGGGGGGGGTTTAAGTAGAAACTTTACTTAACACCCCCCAGCCTAACACAACAAAATCAAAACAACAAAAACCCCAAAACAAAAAATCGAGAGAAGTCACCAAACATGTCCTCCCTCCACGAGTCCGGGACAGAACTGAACAAACAACAAAGAAAGACTATTCTTAACCACAGCCCCACCTAGAGGCCGAAAGAGTAAAAACAGTCAAACAAATAATTATTAAATAAAAAAAGCAAAAGCAGTATCCTTAACCACAGCCCCACCTAGAGGCCAGAAGAGTAAAAACAGTCAACCAAGTAATTATTTTTAAAAAGAGCAAAAGCAGTACTTAACTACAGCCCCACCTAGAGGCTGGAAGAGTAAAAACAATCAAAAAATAATTAAACAAACCAAATAAATGAGAAATACAAATTCAAATCACCACCACCCAAACCACCCCTAACAAAAAAAACAAAAAACCCCAAAAAACTACCCGGCAAGGCCGGGCACAAATATGCTAGTCTCCTATAATATTAGAACTACATTTTCCAGGAAAAAATTGATAAATTGGCACTGAGGCACTCAAACAGCTCTGCACCATGGGTGCCTGTATCATGAATTCCAGCTGAAACTAAGCTCAGTTATTTCATGAGGCACTTTAACATTTCATATCACTTTCTCTGGACTATGTAGAAATTCAGCTGAACAGGATCAGCACTTATGGAAGAAATTAAAGCCCTAGCCTAGGCCAGCAATGGTAAACCTTGGCACTCCAGCTGTTCTTGAACTTAAATTCCCAGAAGCCCTAATCTGCAAGAGTGCTGACTTGGGCTTCTGGTAATTGCAGTCCAAAAACACATGGAGTGCCAAGGTTCACCATCACTGGCCTAGACCAACCCTGCCAGAAATAGGAAGCAAACAAAGAGAAAAGAAATATGTTGAGACAGTGGGGATGTAACACAAAGACATGCAGAAAACTGAAATGAAAAGAAAAGTCATGAAAGGGCTAACTTGGATAACCCCAGCTGTTACCATGGACTCATGCCTCTAAAACATTTTCACCACTGACATAAGCCTGCAAATCTATGTAACATCATACTTCACAAACTTACATTTGCACATATGTTCTTACTTTATACAAATCTTAACTATTTAGTCTGTGTTGCTGCAGCAACTCCTATGAACTATCTAACGGTACATTTATGTAAGAACAAACTGACTGGTGGCTTTTGCTGTATCTGCACAGAGCCTAGCTAATATAAACAGGTGCTCAGGACTTCTTTATAACTGTTTATACAGTCCTCTTAAAAAGGAAAGTTTCTTCATGTTCGTCTTAAATGGCAGAGAGTACAGGGGAACTTTATGAGCCTGCAGTTACATTGCTTTATAATTCCACTAGCAGAGGTGCCCGGCGATGCCCGGGGCCTTTTAAAATAATAATTATTTGTTCGTAATATGGCATTCTGCTTCTCAACAGAGCTTGGTACCGTGGGTGAGAAGGGAATGGTGATGTCTGTGATCTGAATGTGGTGTGTGTGTGGGGGGGGGGGGGGTCTGCAGTGTGCCTGGAACTGTTGCCGTGGTTTGTCGGTTGTGGTGTGGGTGTGGATGTGTGCTGAGTGGAAGAGGGTTTTGGGTATTGGTGGTGCTGTTTGTGTGGCTGTGGCCAGGAGTATGGAAGAGTTGTGGTGCAGGTGTGCATGTGTGCTGAGTTGAAGAGGTGTTTGGGTGTTGGTGGTGCTGTCTGTGTGGCTGTGGCCACGAGTGTGGAAGAGTGTTGTGGGTTTTGGGGGTGGTATCTATGTGGGTGTGTGGGGCTGTGTGCCAGGATGGGGTGTCATGTCTGTGATGTGAATGTATTGAGTTGTGTGTTCAGTGTGTGGGCTTTGGGGCTGTTGTCTGTGTGGTTGTGTGTGGCTGTGTGCAATGTGTTGTGGGTTGTGTGTGCAGTGCATGGGCTGTGGGGCTGTTGTCTGTGTGGTTGTGTGTGGCTGTGTGCAATGTATTGTGGGTTGTGTGTGCAGTGTGTGGGCTTTGGGGCTGGTGTCTGTGTGGTTGTGCGTGGCTGTGTGTGTGCTTGACTGGTGCTTGGGCTGTTGAGCAACATAAGGTGTCTGCTGTGGTGGAGGAGATGCTAGTCGTGCCTGCCCCCTGCCCCCCTTGCCCCCACCCCTCGGCCGAGTCATGGGCATTTCTGCCTTCCAGTACCCCCTCCTTCTCCCCCCACACTTTAGGTCCCCTGCCCATGCCACTCCCTGGCCTCCTTGGTCAATCCATGTGGGGCCCCCCACATTCCATGCTCCTTGGCTGCCGCTCCGTTACTCATTCCCTGGATGAGCCATGTGTCAGACCCCAGTGGTTATGCCACCAGAGGTGGCGGGAGGAGTAATGGTGGTGTGGGTATTTTAGTGGGGTGAGGGTTGGCAGGACACCCCTGCCTCCACGACGGTAGTCTTACCTGCGTTGTCTTCTCCCGTGGTGGTGAGAGCGGCCGGCGCTCCCGAGGGCTTTGTGGGTGGTGGGGGAGCGCTCATTCAAGGTGGCGTTGCTGGGTCCGCGGCAGGGATGATTGTTGGTGCGGGCTCGGCGCTCAGAACCCCAAAATCTCAGTAGCACGTCCCCTGTGGCCGGCACTCCCAGGGGCTTTGTGGCTAGTGTGGGAGCGCCAGCTCAAGGCAGCATTGCTGGCTCGGCAGCCGGGGTCGCCGTGCGGGCTCGGCAGCCAGAGCCCCAAAGCATGGCTCCTATGCCTCGCAGCTGCGTGTGCTCTGCTGGTGGAGCACGAAGCCACGGCCGTCTGCGCCCGAGTCACTGCCGTGCACGCCGGCTGAAGCGCTGGCTTTCCTTGTATGCTCCAGCCGAAACCCGGGATATCTGGGTTGGCGCGGAGGCTTTTGGGTGGGCATGCACAGTCCAGGCTGTGATATCCTACCGTGCATGCGCAATCTGGTCTGTTATTTCAACGGGGGCGTAAACTCTTGTCTATGTGCAGTCCTGGTGCTCCTGAACTCTCGCACGTTCCCGCCCGTCTCTGTGATGGGTGAGGGTGCCCCCCCCTTGCACCCCCTTTTTGGGTGCAAGGAACCCGTGGCGGGCTGCCAGTCCCCCGTGCCGGACATTTCAGGTGTCCCAGTTAGGTGTGAACGCAGTTTCCAGCGCAATCGGTGCAGGTGTCAGTTTGTATGAAGAACATACAACACGGCACCTCTGTTTTATATATATAATTATTTTTTTTCGTCCTCATTCTGACTGTGATGCAAATATTTTGTCCAGCCGTTTGCTTTTATCAATAAAAGTCTGACTTTCAAGTGGAGACAAAAGAAGGTACTGAGAACATCAAGACTCCATTAATATTTCCATCTGGTAAGTATTTTACTACCCTAAGAGACGGGATACAAACATCATTATGGAAATACAGTACCAGTAGTTGTTATTCATTTGCCTGAAAAGCATGTCAATAAACATCCAAACTGGTGTTTCCAGATGTGCTCAAGCTATAACTGCTATCATCCTGGTGGATGGGGATGATAGTTATAGTACAGGGGTTTTCAACCTATGGCCCACGGGCTGGATCTGGCCTACAGCACCATTCCATCTGGCCCGCGCCCTCACTCCCACTGATGTTGCCATAACTGACATTGCCACCATTCTTTACCCCTCCGCCTGGCTTGGCGTGTCCCTAACTGTGCTCCACAGCAGGGCGGATGTTGCAAGAATGCTTACAACATCTGTCCTGCTACAGAGTGGTGTTAGGGACATGACAAGGCAGGCGGAGGTGAACAAGGACGGCAGTGCCTGCAGCGTAAAAGGAAGCGGCAGACGCCAGCAGCTGTCCACATCTTTCCTGGGTGCCGCTCTGGCCGAGCACAGGCAAGGACAGACAGGACCCCTCCTTCACCCATGGCAGGCCAGTAAGCAGAGAAGCGGCAGCAGTGCTATGTGGGAAGTGTTTGCAGGCCAGACTGGTGACATGGGAGAGTGTTAGTAGTGGCGACAGCGGTGGTGGTGGTGGGGGCTTGGGTTGGTCCTGATGCTGCCAAAGGTAGCAGTGGACACCAGTCCAGCACGCCAACAGTCTGAGGGAGTGTGATCCGGCCCCCATCTTAAAAACGTTGAGAACACCTGTTATAGTATAACAGATACTCCAGTCTTAGTCACCCTGAGTGGTACCTGCACCAAAAGGGTGAGGTATAAATGCAATATATAAATAAACACCATATTCTCTTTATATATACCTGTACCACAAACACACATAATCTTTTTAAAAAGACTAGAAATGACTAGAACATTTTCTTTGCCCCATATAAGGAATCAATGTATTCTGGCAAAAAGATCAAAATCAGAAAATCTCAGGAACAAACTGGATGATGTTAATAAAGTAATCATAAGCAACAGGGTTCCTTTAAGAGAAAAATGCCAACTGATTGCTTTAAGAACATTTGGCAAACTAGACATAGATAAGCACAACTTTGTTTTCATGTCTGTTTTCTCAGACACCCACGTCATTAATATGTGAACTGATCCTCAGACTCAAAAGGGACCTGAAACATTAGTTCATATTCAAGGGTAACAATAGCAACAAACAACAAACATTCCAGTCTTCTTGGAAGTTACCACTATCATATTTCAGAATTTTCCACAAGCAAAACGCTTTCTAATTACAGAAAAGCAGTATTCTAGAAAAATCAGACAACCTTCATTTCTATCAAGACATGTTCTCTGTGTCAAGAAGAATGTGCACCCCCATCTTAATTGTGAAGAAACATAATCTTACAAGGGTTGAACCAATTTTTCATTTTCTGTACATAAAGTCAGCTACTATACTTTGCCTATAAACCCCAAGTAAGGAACCACAAAATGTCTACCGCAACCCACTTCCATCTGGCTTTGTCATTACTCACTACCATGCATGAAGACAGATTTTAATTTGCATTTGAATTGTTCCTCTAAAATTAAGCCAATTCTTAGGACAAACATTGTGTTTGTTTGTAAAGAAGAAATTAAAATGAAACGTTCATGCTGCTGAATAAATCGGACTTTCAGACATCAGAACCCGACAGTATAACACAAATACACTTTTACTTATCTCTGCATTTACAACCTCAGTCTCCACAGCACAAGCTACCCAAAGGTAAAGCCATCCATTGTATGGAGTGTCACAGCAAGTAACTAGATATCCTTACAAGCTGCACGCTGAAAGAATATACAGTATGTACTGTATCTGCAGTGGCTCAAGTGGCTAAGACACTGACTGGGAGACAGAAGATCAGCAGTTCGATTCTCGAGTACTGCAGGATGGAATGAGCTCCCGTCTTTGTCCCAACTCCTGCCAACCTAGCAGTTTGAAAGCAAGAAATTGCAAGTAGATAAATAGGGACCACTTCGGTGGGAAGGTAACAGCGTTCCGGTGTCTAGTCATGCCTGCCACATGACCACGAAAACGTCTGCAGAAGCAGACAACGCTGGCTCTTCAGCTTTGAAACAGAGATGAGCACTGAACCCTAGAGTCGGATACGACTGGCTTTCGAGCAAGGGAAACTTTTACCTTTATCTATCTTTACTTAATCTTTTAAGGACAAACTGTGTTGTACCCACAGATGTGCTTACAGCAGATTCACTGAAATGAACGCCCAGTATCTACTCCGTTCTGATGTAAAATAAAGAATTACACTGGTGTAAATGACCTGGGTATTATACCCAGCAACAAGGAGCTGCATGCTGCAATTGTGCAATTGGTCACTAGGAGGACAGAAACATGGACACCCCTCTCAGTAGACCTCTGACCTGGGGCCTGCACAACCTACCTAGCAACCCAGTGAACCTACCACAGGGTCTCCCAAGAAGTAGAAGAACAACACGCCTCCATGTCCTGCTTCCAAGAAAGCAGGATGCCAATAGAGGCCTATGGGGTCATGTTGGCCCTGGGGATCGGAAGATGCTTTGTAAAGGAGAGTGAGGAGTTGCTTTATCCCTGGTGCTTGGAAGATATAAAAGCAGCCCTGCCGTCAAAAAAGGGTAAAGAGAAAGAGAAACTCAGGAAAGAGGAAAGTTGGTTCCAAGATGACCTTGGAGAAGGGATGATCATGGAGAAGGAGGAAAAGCCCTTACATGGTTAGATCCAGAGGCAGGTCCCAGGAAGAAAGGACAAGGTGCCCACAGGGGACTAGAAAAGGAATGGCAATGTGATTCTAGAAGAACTGGGAGTGGAAGAATTTGTACCAGGAGGAGAGGAAAAACCTAAAGGTAAATGGGTAGACACCTAGGAATATTGGTCTGATATCTACTGGTCAAAGGACTCCCTGAAGACAGTACTCAGTGAGAGGGAATACCCTCATATAGGGTTTCTGGTACATCTGACGCTTCTCAGGGGAGAATATGAAAACCCCAAACTCCCTTACTGGCCATCATATTGGGGTGAAAGAGAGGCAGGTTGTAAGAAAAAATGGGAGAGGCAGCAAGAGCACCATTGCTGGGACAATGCAACAGAGAATTATGGGGTTGGATGGTTCCCCAGGGGAAGTTCTTCCCACATCTGCCCTCACTGCAGACATACCCTGTTTCCCCGAATATAAGACACTGTCTTATATTTTTTAAAACTCCAAAATTAGCACAAGGTCTTATTTTCAGGGGATGTCTTATTTTTCAATGAATAAGAATACAGTACACATTTATTGCTGGGGGAAAAAGGAAATTTATTACCTGTATATGGTACAGGTATTCACAAACCAGAAAAACTGTATCACAAACAAGAAAAACATGTACCGTATAACAATCTACGCTCACCAGGGGGAAACTTCCCTTGGTTGTGAGCTGGGAGGCAATCGAGACTCCGATGCAGCAGGTCTCCTTATGGGCCACGCCGGCCCGCCTTACAACTGAGACCAGTCTCAATCGCGCTTCCCCACTCACAACCAAGGGACGCTTCTCTTGGTAGTGAGTGGGGAAGCGGGATCGAGACTGGCCTCAGCTGTGAGGCAGCCGGCATGGCCCATAAGGAGACCTGCTGCGTCGAAGTCTCAATCCTGCTCTCACCAGGGGAAACTTCTCTTGGTTGTGAGCGGGGAGGCAATCGAGACTCCGATGCAGCAAGTCTTCTTACGGGCCACGCCGGCCGCCTTACAGCTCGTCCTTCTCTTCCGTCTTGGACACCGGAAGCAGTAAGTGGCATGCAATCGGAGATACAGCAAATCGCTAGGAGGTAAGGAGGTCTTATTTTTGGATGGGGCCTTATATTTCAAAGGCAGGGGGGAAAAGGGGGGTGTCCTATTATGGGAGGAAGTCCTATATTCAGGGAAACACGGTACCAACCCTCATTACTAGAAGAGACCCAAAGGCTAGGAAGCCCTGGTCCCACGACTTCATAGACTCTCTTACCTATGAGTTTAACAGTGAGAACTGGGCTACTGAGACACAGTTGCACCACAAATATTTTGGGTAATAAGTTAGTCATGATCCTCTGATTTCATGTTGTATTGATTTCAAAGGGCATACTCTAAGAATGACTAAATCAGAGTCCAAGGGGGGGGGGAATTACATGGAAGCTACAAAATACTGTACACACATTTTAGTAGGAAAAAGCATGATTAAACTAGTATCTTCACTCACTTGTGGGAACTGTGAAGAAGACGGCAGTCTCTGTTCTCCAGAGTAACGGGTTCTAACTCTGAATACCTAGATCCCCTGATCAGCAGGAGTGCTGACTTGGGCTTCTGGTAACTGAAGTCCAAGAACAGCTGGACTGCCAAGGTTAGCCACCAGGGCTCTAGGATTACTAATTCCACCAATCCCAATCAGCATTATCAACGATGGACAATTACAGTCCAAAATCACCCAGGGACCCAAGATTAAGAACTGCTGTATTAGAAGCAAAGCCATTTAAATCCTAAAACTAGCATTTAAATTATGTCTCAAAGGCTTTAGGAAGCCAGAGTGGCATCCTTGTAACTGCATTCCTCACTAATTGGGTGGTGCAGGAGGCAATTCCATACAAATGTAATGCAGTCATCAAGCTTATGATACTGAATAACAGCAGCTCACTCAAAATGTAACAAACAGGCATCTGACAAGGAAAGCTTCAAATTCTTGTAGTCACCTGACATTCCAGGCCCAACCCAGCAACACTTAATGCTGCAAACACAAGTGATCTCAGAAGACAGATAACTTTGTCCAAAAGTTGCACTCACTAAACAGCCAATGACATAGAACAACAACACTGATTTCTAATCATTAGTAGTATGAAAGTCTCAAAGGACACAGCAGCCAGGAAGCTAAAGAAAAAGCTTTATTCTTTTCTTTCCAACAAGAATAGAACTACTGCTAGAAACCCTCCCTCCAGATTTCATCCAGATACCAACAACTGCAGTTCTGCTTCAATACTGTACTTACAAATTGTTGTGTATGGATTGTAATGTGCCTTTAAGTAAATGCAACCACACGAATGAGTGAATGTAACAATCTCTAAAAGTAACATTGTAACCTTCTGTATTAGGACGCGAGCTAGTGACCACTGGGGGCAGTAGCGAGCGTCCAGCTCACATGGTACAAATTCTCCAAATGCCTACAGCCGGGAAGATTCCCGCCACTGCCTCACCTGGACAAGAAGGGCGTGACTAAAGGTGACGTCACGCGGACAGTAGCCAATGAGCTATCGAGGAGCCACATTCAAATGTATAGCCACTGTATATAATGAGCTGTCCGTCCGCCATTACCACATGTTCCCCCTGACCATCATGCAATAAAAATGAGTTAAGCCAGACTTCGGCTGTTTCTATTGTCTTGGTTCTTGAACACTAAACTGGCGATGAAGGTGGGATGATGGCTTCCCATGGAATCAAGACAACACAGACCGGTTTCAACATCAACAAACCGGAGGAATGGGAACTGTTCGAGATGGATTTCAAAAGCGCACTGATGGTGTCCGACATCTCAGACGAGGGGAAGAAAAGAGCCACCCTCATCAGGATGCTCGGTTTCCCGGCAATGAAGATTTTGGTGGACCTGGTGTCTCCAAGAAAAGTAGACGAGGTCCTGGTTAAACAGCTCCTGAAAGCTCTGCGGGACCATTTCCAGCCCACGGTCTCGATGTTCTCGGCCCGGGACGCTTTCTGGAAGAGGGTGCAGTCCCCTGGTGAGTCCGTGGCTGCCTTTGCAGCGGCCCTCCATTTGGCTGCAGGCCCATGCAAGTGGGAGAACCTAGAAATCGCCCTCAGGGACTGCATGCTGTGCGGTCTGTGGGACGAGGAGACCCAGAGGAAGCTGATGAACAAAGAGCCACCCCCAACATTACAAGAGGTCCTGAAGGAAGCGCAGGTGGCAGAAGCCACGAGAGCCAGGGTTAAGGGGTTCAGAACAAGGCCGCCACAACCCGACAGGGCAGCAGCCCCGGTGCAAGTGGCCAGGCGGGCGCCACACTCCTCCACGGAGAGCAGCGAGGATGAGGACATCTGGAAGGTGCAGAAGGACGGCCGATGTTGCAACGGCTGTGGGGCGTCCCACGGCCGTAGCAAGTGCCCATTCCAGAAGGCCAAGTGCCACAACTGTGGACCGTGGGGCCACATCGCCAAGGTTTGCAGGCGACGGCGCGGAGAGCACAAGGGCTCAGCAGACCGTACCCCAAGGAAGGATGGCATTCAGCCCTCGAGGAAACAGGACGGCGTGGGCCGAGTCTCCGATGACAGCGACGTCGAGGTACATGGAGTGTACCGGCAAGTCCCCAGCGACGACAACGCAGCGGTCCAAAGCGTGTCCTTGGGACACCCACGTTACTTTGTTGAGGTACTGTTGCAAGGGGTCCCCGTTAAGATGGAGATAGACTCGGGTTCCTCTTATTCCATTATTTCCCAGAGGGAGTTTTTTGCAAATTTCCCCCAACGTGCGGCCCAAGCTCAAAGCACTGAAGTCTACTTTGCGAGATGTGCAGTGAAATAGCATTCCGGTGTTGGGGGTGGGAAAATTCAAGGTGCAATACAAGCAACATGCCCCGGAACTCCCTCTGGTCGTTCTCAAGTAGGGGGCCTGTTGCCTCCTGGGGACACAATGGTTTAAGCCCCTGGGTTTGTTCATAGGGGGTGTGCATACTGTCGGAACTGATCCAATACAGGAAGTGTGTAACGCGCATCCCGAGGTATTCAAGAAGGGACTTGGAAAATTCATGGGGCCCCCAGTTGCGTTCGACCTGGACCCGGAGATCCGGCCGATAAGGCTCAAACCGCGAAGGGTGCCTTTTGCACTAAAGGACAAAACAGAGGCGGAACTGGACAAGTTGGTGGGCTAGAGAATTCTAGTCCCAGTCGATTCTGTGGAGTGGGAAACTCCTATTGTAACAGCGCTAAAGGCTAATGGGGAGGTTCGCATTTGTGCTGATTACAAGTGCACCATCAACAAGGCAATACGCCCAAATGCATATCCGGTGCCGGTAGTCAGCCACTTATTGGCCAGGTTACATGGGGGAAAGTGTTTTGCGAAGTTAGACCTGGCGCAGGCTTACCAGCAACTTACGGTAGCCCCAGCTGCAGCTGCTGCGCAGACGATAGTCACCCATAAAGGGGCTTTTAAGATGACGCGCCTACAGTTTGGCGTAAATTCGGCCCCAGGCATCTTCCAATCATTAGTGGAGCGACTTTTGGAGGGTTTGGAGGGGGTCTTGCTATATTTTGACGACGTATTGATAACGGGGGGAGCGAGTCAGAACTGGCCGAAAGGCTAGACAGGGTACTGACCGTATTCGAGAAAGCGGGTTTGAGGCTGCGTAAAGACAAATGTGTGTTCTTCGCATCTTCGCAAAAGAGGTAGAATTCCTAGGTTTCCGGGTAACCCCAGTTGGTATAAAACCCACTGAGTCAAAGGTGGCCGCTGTTCAAAATGCTCCTCGCCCCACCACAAAACCCGAGTTGCAATCGTTCCTGGGGCTCCTGAATTTTTACCATTCCTTCCTGCCTAGGAAGGCATCGGTGGCGGAGCCACTTCATCAATTATTAAAGAAGGACGAGGGTTGGTGATGGGGCGAGAGTCAAGAGAGAGCATTCAATGAGCTGAAACAACTTTTATCCTCAGAGGCCATCCTGACCCATTTCGATCCCAAGAAGCCAGTGTTTCTGATATGCGATGCCTCACCAGTGGGGGTGGGGGCGGTCCTGTGCCACGTGTTGGAAAACGGGCGGGAAGCCCCAGTGGTGTTCTACTACAGATCCCTGTCAAAGGCAGAGCGTAACTATGCACAGACAGACAGGGAGGCACTTGCAATAATTGCTGGTACAAAGAAGTTTCATGACTTTCTATATGGTCGCCCTTTCACCATCGTGACTGACCACAAGCCCCTGCTAGGCATTTTCACCGCAGACAAGCCCACATTGCAGATCCTGTCCCCCAGAATGCTGAGATGGGCCATTTTTCTAAACGCGTACCAGAGCACGTTGGTTTATCACCCCGGAAAGGACATAAGCCATGCGGACGCACTCTCGAGGTCACCTTTGCCTCACGTGGGCAACCCCGCGTGTGAAGTGGAACAAGATCACCAAGTGCTCCTGATAGAGGTTCTGGATTCACCCCCAATAGTACCCGCGGAAATCGCCAAAGCGACAGGGTGGGATAAGACGTTGGCCCTAGTGAGTTCATGGGTGCAAAAAGGGTGGCCAACGTCTTCCCCAGCGGCAGAATTTGCCCCATTTTTTAGGAAGAGGTTAGTACTGTCCACGGAGAGGGGTTGCCTCCTTTGGGGCCAGCGGGTGGTCGTCCCTGAATCTTTGAGAGCAAGGGTGCTCAAGCTACTGCATGTCAGCCATCCGGGGATTGTCCGCTCCAAGGCTTTGGCCAGGAGCTATTTCTGGTGGCCCCAGTTACATGCTGACATAGAGCACATGGTGAGCACTTGCGAGAGTTGCCAAAGCTCTCGGCCCGAAGAGTCCCGACTTCCGCACAGAGAATGGGACGCAGCCAAAGGGCTGTGGTCTCGCCTGCACATAGATTTCGCAGGTCCCTTCAGAGGTTCATTTTTCCTCCTCATAGTGGATGCTTATTCCAAATGGTTAGAAGTTATCCCAATGGCAAACACCTCATCAGCCGCAACCATAAAGCAATTGCGCAAGGTGTTCAGTTCATTCGGTATACCCGATGTGCTTGTGAGTGATAGTGCGAGTAGTTTCACGTCCGCCGAGTTCCGGGCATTCATTGACATAAACGCCATCCGGCACATCACCTCTGCACCTTTTCACCCAGCGGCAAACGTACAGGTAGAACGCCTCGTACGTACAACAAAGGAAGCACTGAGGCGCATGGGCCCCGGGGACCTGAATCTACAGTTATGCCAATTCCTGCTGGGTTATAGGGTGACACCGCTGCCGTCAGGTTACTTGCCTGCAGAACTCCTCATGCCAGGAAGCTGACCACGATACTGACTAGGCTAGACCCCACAAGGGTGGAGGATACTGGGAGGAACATAGGGATAGTGGGCACCAAGAGTTTCGAAATAGGCGCCCCGGTCCATTGCAGAAATTACGCAACCGCAGAACCAGCCTGGGTCCCGGGGGTAGTCATTGGCCAAACTGGACCTGTGTCGTACTGCGTTGAGACCAGCACGGGTCTACTCTGGAGGCAACATGCAGACCAACTCCGGCAACAGGTTCCTGGTAGCCAGGGCGCGGAAACCGCGCATCAGAACTCAGCGTTAGGGTTCTCCCCCACTCGTTTAGCCCAAGGGGGAGAACAGGGGGAACGGCGGTCCCCACCAAGGGGGGAAGGGAAAGTTTGTTCCCGCAGATATCCTGGAGGAGGCCCCCATAGATATCCCAGAACATGAGTTTGACTTTGAGTTACAAAACCGGGGGAGTTTTTCGGAGTGGTCCCCCACCCATCCAAGCGATGAGCGAGGTTTTTCGTTAGTCCCCAATGCCCCCGGTTTTCCCACAATGGAGTTTACCCCTACCCCAAAAGCTGCAGAACCGCAGCAAGTTGCTAACGAGTCTCCCTCTTCTGTTGCAGGACAAGAGCCCAGGGAACACAGAAGCGATAGCTCCCCCGGGACAATCCAGCCAGCCTTACGCCCAAAACGCTCATGCAACAAACCACATTGGATGAGAGACTTCGTCTCATCCTAGGGGGGAGAGGTGTTGTGCATGGATCGTAATGTGCCTTTAAGTAAACGCAACCACACGAATGAGTGAATGTAACAATCTCTAAAAGTAACATTGTAACCTTCTGTATTAGGACGCGAGCTAGTGACCACTGGGGGCAGTAGCGAGCGTCCAGCTCACATGGTACAAATTCTCCAAATGCCTACAGCCGGGAAGATTCCCGCCACTGCCTCACCTGGACAAGAAGGGCGTGACTAAGGGTGACGTCATGCGGACAGTAGCCAATGAGCTACCGAGGAGCCACATTCAAATGTATAGCCACTGTATATAATGAGCTGTTCGTCCACCATTACCACATGTTCCCCCTGACCATCATGCAATAAAGATGAGTTAAGCCAGACTTCGGCTGTTTCTATTGTCTTGGTTCTTGAACACTAAACAAATGGTATATGAATGTACTGTTAACTTATTCTGACAACAGAACACCAAACTCAGAGCTCCTTTGAGACGCTTAGATATAGACGATACGCATGAAAAGCTTCCCTCAAAACAGAGCAGTCAATACACATACCATGTCACCTAATAATTCCATATTTTTGAAATTGTGGATCTATTCTGTTATCTGTATATAAACAGGGTTGTTTTACTGCGGTTGCGTTGACTTACAATGAAAGGGCATGCTCATACTGAGAATTCCTGTTAGTATGACAGCATGTTTCCTCAAATACAGACCTGACTGAAACATGATGTGCTGTCTTGCTGTCATGATGAATACACAATCCCCAGCCAAATCAACAACAGGTTGATATATATTTGAGCATAGCAATCCAAACCTAGATTATCAATATCTTAGTAAAAGGGAGGTCACCCTACTCGTCTCATATTACAGATCTACTAAAAATTCATAACATAAGCATGATCCGGACTAATCTGTTCACCAGTATGCTAAATTTTAAAGTTTAGTTTTAAGTATATTTTCAGTATGTGAAGTTTGATTTCACTCTATTAAAAAACATCTGCAAGGAGTAAATTCAAACATTCTGCTATTTCTGTTAATAGTGGAGTTTACAATATTAATTTCTTGCACACAAATGAAAAACTGTGAGAAAAAGAAAACCTTGTGCTTAACTACCAATTAAACTTATAATTCTGAGCAATTTTTTTCTGAAAAGAAAAAAAAACACATACTGTAAGTGCATTCTTACCTCCTTCTCTATTTTAAGTAACTTCTTCACAGCTACTTCTTTGTCTTGAGAGATCCATTGGGCTCGGTATACACTTCCAAAACTCCCTCCACCACAGTTTTCAAAAAACTGCAAATCATCAAATTTAATTTGCACAAATGAAGCACTGAGAGAAGACATCTCATAATGGGGGGGAAAGCCAGCAAAATCTGTAAAAGAGAAGAAGACAAATCTAATTACACTTCTATTGCTACACTTCATCGTGGTCTCAACATTGCACCCTGCAATAATGAAAACAAGACTATCTTGATATAAAAAAAGTTGTGACACTCACATCAGGTAATATGTTCTTGCAATTCCTCAAGTTATTGTTTGTGAAGAAACAGGCAAAAAATCCACTACATTCTGTCCTGTTTTCAAATGCTGGAATCCCTCTGGAAAAGACTAGTGTCTCTGTGTGTCTCCGTGCAGCAGGCGCACATGCACACACACACTGAAAGAAACCGACGGAGAGACTAGTTCCATTGCAATGACATACACTGTCAAAAAGAAAACATGCTTGCATCCTGGAGCTTGCCTAGAGGTTCTGGAATCTAGAGTATGCTATGCATTCATGTTGTGATCCCTTTGAGAAACATACGTAACCTAAGCCCCTGAACATTCTAGCACAATGACAACTTTGGACCTCTCCTGACTATGCAATCTGCCTACAAACGTTGATTCAGTTGCGAGATGACTTGGTTGAAACACAAGACTGTTCCAAAAGTGACTTAGCTTTGCCTTCAACAGCAAGCTCAGAATAATTTATTTTACCTGTCTGTGCCAAGGCAGATTTTTTTTTACAGTTATAAGAAGATATAATTCTTATTCATAGAACAAAACATTTTTCCTTAAAGGGATAAATCTTAGGCTTCTTACAAATTACAACTTGTGGCTGAACCCTTTGAAAATATGGTTCCTGATCTAAACATGTTGAACCTGAGAATCCATCCATCATGTTCAGGTTAAAACGGAAGATAAGTAAAAGCTTTCACAGATATGTCAGTGTAAACAAGGACTATAGAGCGGGGATTCTCAACCTGCGGCCTGTGGGCTGGATGTGGCCCACACCACCATTTCATGTGGGCCCCCAATGCCTCCACCGCACCAGGAAGTGCCAGGTGGTGGAGGAAGGGCAAAATGGCCGTCTGGCCCCCGAAGCTGTCTGAGGGAGCATGACCTGGCCCCTGGCTTTAAAAGGTTGAGAACTCCTGCTATAGAGCCTTGTTTACACTGACATATCTGCAAAATAGATACAGTATAGGTATTATTTTAAAATAAAAAGTTGGCAAACTAAACAAAGCCATACAACACTGTGAGAATTTGTATACAACTCTACACAAAATAAAATCTTCTCTTCTGGCAAAAAGAACAAAACTGGTCCTGCAGTATTAACACAGGGAGCATGAATTCTTGCTAAGACACTACGTGCAGTGGCTAAGACACTACATGTAATGATTTTCTGGACACCAGAAAAACATTTATTATCAACAATTAGATAGCTGCTAAAAAGAATATTTTCATTTATACTCTGTCTTTTGGTGGCAAGTGGAGACAACCAAAGCAGTTAAAAATAATTACATTCAAGTAAAGGAAATATATTAAACCATGAAAACAGATGTAGAACACTTGAATAAAAAATAAAGTTTAGAAAGTCATTACAGTATATAGATACTTCTGCCACAGCCTGTTTGTTGACAAAGAAAGTACATGTTATTATAATACGGAGATCTGTCTGTCTGTCCTCATACATACACGCGCGCGCACACACACACACAGATACATATGCATGTGTTCATTTCATATTTAAGAATCTATTGTAAATTTTGTGCAATCAGTTACACACATGAATCCAAATTTCCTTTAGATACACTCTCAAAGTTCAATTTCACTTGACTCATCTGCAAATAATTTCCCACACTACAATAAGCATATAGACTGCAGATCACAGGTCAGATGAAAAGCAGAAACAGAACAAGCTGTGTCATCTGTGCTCTGCTGCCTAAGAAACTTCATGATGATGAAATTTTTGAAATGGTAGCTGTGTTAGCCTGTGCAAGCATATCAGACAGTAATAAACAAAACAAAATAAAAAGACAGAAACATATCTTAAAGAATAACTGCTACATTTTTATATTAGCTCTCCTGGATCAAGTCTACTTCCTCAGATGTAAGAGTGAGATTTCATGGCAATAATTTATATATGGCCCCATGATAAGGTAGGGCTATAGAAGCGCACAATGTTTGGATAGAATAATAGATACAACTGCAAACCAATGTGGCTTTTTATACTTGGTAATGTGATCTACACAATCAAAGACCTTGGTGTAGTAAATGAAACAGAAGTGGACATTTTTCTGGAACTCCTTGGCTTTCTACATGATCCAGCAAATGTTGACAATTTGGTCTCTAGTTTCCCTGCCTCTTAGGAATCCAGCCTGTACTTCTGGAAGTTCTCGATCCACATACTGCTGAAGCCTAGCTTGTAAGATCTTGAGCATGACCTTGCTAGCGTGTGAGATGAGCGCAATTGTGCGGTAATTTGAACATTCTTTGGCATTGCTCTTCTTTGGAATTGGAACGTAACTGACCTTTTCCAATCCTGTGGCTACTCCTGAGTTTTCCAAATCTGCTGGCATATTGAGTGCAACACATTAATTGCATCTTCTTTTAGAGCTTTAAATAATTCAACTGGAATACCATCATCTCCCCCAGCTTTGTTGTTAGTAATACTTTCTAGGGCCCTCTTGACTTCACACTCCAGATCAAGATCAGTGATCTCATTATTGAGATTGTCAGTGACATTAAGGTCCTTTTTGTAAAGTTCTTCTGTGTATTCTTGCCATCTTTTCCTAAACTCTTCTGCATCTGGCAGTTTCTGTGCTTTAATATAAACCACCATTTGAATATATATACATTTGTATTTTTAATATATTGCAATAACCAGCTGGTTGTTTCTGTTGCCCTATAAAACTTCTATCCAAAACTGATCTCTCTCAAACACTAGATTCACAACCATTTTATTTGTAATAGCATATACAGCTTACACCCTATTACATTTTTCTAGCACCCTATATGAAACACAATGAATGAAAAGAACAGTTGGAATTACCCAAGTGTTGACTTTGAGAGCATTTGGACATAGCTAGAATTTTCATTTCTACCTTCTCCAGACTTTATCAAAAATGTCCATTAGTAGTTAAGGTTCAATTTTTTTCATTGTCACCGCAGACTGCAATCCAATTTTATGTTTTGCTGGCTGTTGTTGTTATGATAAAATAAGGCCGTCGCAGGGAATACATTTTTAGCTCCTCATTCATGGCTGGATTAGCTCCCAATAAGGCAATCCTTACAAGCAGGGACATAAATGCTTCAAGACAGCATCTCCTTTTTACTATTGGTAACATTCAGGGAGGGGGCAGGGGCGGAATCTTTGACTGAGCAGAGCTTAAACACTGCACAACATACAGAGCTGTAGTAGTCCATGTACCTTTCCACCATCTATTCCATCATATCTGACACAAACCCCATGTGATGTGATACCTCTGACCTGACATCATCATCACCTATCGTGGGCAGAAGCATCCTATTTTGCAATGACATAACAGGATATGCTACTGTCAGGGTCAGCTCTAAGTCTCTTATGAAGTCTTTTATTGGCCTTTGATGAAAATGTTCCACCAAGAGAAAACAGGGAGGAGGGGAGGGCTTGGTTTAAATTTCAATAAATGTATCAAAATTAGTCCAACTAAATCTCCTGATCTTAAAGACACATGGAATCATGGTTGGATAGTAATAATTTTGTGTCAGAGATTACTCTGGGTTGAAAGGATTTTTGCTGGAGAAACTCTGCTCAGGGGACACCCAAATGAGGCTCCTTTCATGTCCCCAAGTGCAGCCCTCGGGTATCGAAACCTGACCTTCCAGTCGCTAAGCTCAGTGTCTTAACCACTAGGCCACCAGGGGAGCTGCATGAAATAAAGGAAACCTATTTTCAAAAACAGGTACTTAAGATCAGATGTGGTTCAAACATCTATGCTATGCTCCAGACACATATTAATTTTACTGACTAATATACAGTAGACCCTCGCATAACAACGTTACTTGGTTATGCAGAAAACGTCGTTATTCGAATAACAACAAAAAATGTCGTCATTCGAATAACAGCGGTAAAAATACCGTTGTTATTCGAATAACAACATTTTTGTAATTATTCGAATGATCACGTGGGGTGCGTCAGTAGCGTCTTTAATCGAAAATGACGCTATTCGAACGCGTCATTAGGCGGGGGTTCACTGTACTCGAATCTTAAAGTATCACTAGATGTATACTCCATCATCTCTATTTTTTTAAAAAAAATCATGCAGGAACAAGCAAAACAAGATCCCGAACCTCTCTCTGTGAGTCTCATGATCCTACCATTTACACAGAAACACAACTGAAAGGTCCTTGGGAGTTGTACAGAAGGTGATGGTAATTGTTTTTGCTGTTTTGAACAGATTAGTAACAGATTACTGTACATATATATTTCAAGGAACATTTTGTCATTATCCATTACAGTATGTAGATGCATTTCTAAACTTGCTTTATGAAAAGTAAATGGTTTATTTTGCCAAGATGACAACTACTATAGAAATTTCTCCATAGGATGGACTAAACTTCAGTTTTAGTACTACACAGTATATATACATTATAAAATGTGACCTGAAAGTGAAAGAGCAAAACAAAACACCCCACCCCAGAAATGAATTTATATTGTGAGGCAATGAAGTCTATATATACTTTTTCTTAACTTATGGCAACTTACTTATAAAGGTTAGGCTATTTACATTTTTTCCTTCTCAGATTCTAAAAATAAACACAATTAAGGAGGAAGGAAATGCTTTTAAAACCTTGTTTGCAAGGTTGAGCTGAGATCAGAATAAAAAAAACACTTTTCTCAAACAAAAAAACCGTCTTTAGGTAATTTAATTTAATTTAATTTAATTCAATTTAATTTTAAAATGTATATGCCGCCGAACCAGGGGAGCTTGAGTCAGGGCGGTGTACAAGTGTTAAAAATGTATAAAAACAGATTTTAAAATCCCAAATCGCCCACTCACTTCCCCACCCTACTACCCCCCACCTCAATTAAAAGAATTAAAGGGAATGGGGGGATACAACAACACAAAGGGAGGGATATAACTAAGCATTAACTGGGGATGAGCTAACAGGCTGGAGCCGTATTCCCTGCCAGCCAGGTTTTCCCTCAATTCTGTTGGAAGGAGGTTCCATAGGGCTGGAGCAGACACGGAGAAGGCCCTTCTTCGTGTGCCAGAGAGGTGGGCCCCTTTAGCTGAAGGCACAACTAGGGAGCCCCTCCGATCCGCTCTAATGAAAGAAAAAGTGGGGTGTTTTTTTTTATCTGAAGAGCAAAAATTCCTTTCCCTGCTTTAAGGCCTATCCAACTGCTACAAATGACTTAGTGTTTGTCAATTTCAAAATACTGTCACCTATGTAAGTTTTGCAGACATCCTTCAAAAGCCGGAGTTTATACCCATTTTGTTTCTTACAAATGAATCTAGTCGAGGAACTAGATTGAGAACCAAATACTCAAAGGCAGGGTTCTTCAAGCTTGGCTTTCCAAATGTTCTTGGACTTCAATTCCCAGAAGCCCTGATCAGCAGGTGTACTGACTTGGGCTTCTGGTAATCAAAGTCAAAGAACAACTGGAGACCAAGGTTTTTAGGAACCCTTCTCTAAGGAGTACTTCTTCTTGTACACAGACTGATTCAAGAGTCATGGCTTAAAACACTATTTCTCCTACTGGGACAGTTCTCTGGAAACACAAAACTGTCACCTTCTTCTTCTATTAACATTATTCTTTTCTCACTGTGAACCATGAGATGTCCTAATATTTGCACTAAGGGAGAAAACACGCATGCACCGGTTCCGGTAAAGCCCTGTCTATGCACTAGGAAGTGAATATCAATTCGCCATGGATAAAGGAGCAGCACTCCTGCCCTCCTCCCTTGATCACCATTTCCATTATTTGTTCCATGCATTGAGGGCAGAAGATCTAAAGGGCATGACCTCCTCTTATCTGCAAAGAATTTCCATATGAATCTAAACCCTCTAATATACAGGGAAGGCATCCTGGAATCAGCTGACCTTAGGATTGATCCCTGCAGCCTCCTGCATGTCAGCCGCCACACCTTCAGGCTGAACAGCAAGGTCTAAAAAGATATACATTCTTTACATTTAGTGTACATTTAGGTAATGGCTAAGGCCCCCCCTTGCTTGAAAGCCAGTCATATCCAACTCTAGGGTTCGGTGCTCATCTCTGGTTATAGCCAAAGAACCAGTGCTGTCTTTGTCTGCAGATGTTTCCGTGGACATGTGGCAGGCATAACTAGATACCAGAGGGCATGGAATGCTATTTACCTTCCCATCTAAGTGGTACCTATTTATCTACTTGCAATTTCATGCTTTTGAACTGCTAGTTTGGCAGGAGCTGGGACAGGGACGGGAGCTCTCTCCATCATGCAGCACTCAGGTCTTGAACTGCTGTCCTGCCAACCTTCCAGTCATCAAGTTCAGCATCTTAACCACTAAGCCACTACAGTCCCTATTGTGCACATTTTCTCTCCAATAAACAGTTAGCACCAAAGACTTTGTTTATCATCCATGCCAAATTTGCTGAATTGTAAAATAACATTAATAATAATATTTTAAAAAAATCTAGCACATACCACACAAAATGAGCATATTCCAAAGCATCAAAGAGTTTCTACTTACTCTACAAACCATTAGAAGTAATAAATCTATCACATTGCTATTGAGTCTACACTGTATCCATGATGATTATTGCTTTATTGTTGTTTTTTGATTATATGAATTATGTTGTTTTTTTATATCTTGTATTTTTTATGCTTTTTGTATGAATTATGTTATTTATATGTATTACTTTGTTTATGTAAACCGCTTTGAGTCACCCATGGTGGTCGAAAAAAGCGGTATATAAATTAAACTTCGAATCAAATCGAATAAGCACACATAATTGAAATGACTACTAAATGACACTAAAATAACTGAAACCTTATCCACCAATTTTAAAGAGCTAAACTACTGTACACTAATTTTCCCTTTTCAGCTAGAGCTAGCTACCTAAAATGCATAAAAATAAAGCAAAATTCAAAGTAGTTGTCAGTGCTTCCTTTGGAATGGCAGCATGCCAATGTATTGCCA
This sequence comes from Bradypodion ventrale, assembly GCA_035047345.1. Lineage (NCBI taxonomy): Eukaryota > Metazoa > Chordata > Lepidosauria > Squamata > Chamaeleonidae > Bradypodion > Bradypodion ventrale. The sequence goes on along the minus strand of JAWDJE010000001.1, from coordinate 285,602,625 downwards.
ATAAAGCAGGTCCACATTTACACTAGCTTAAAACACACAGCAGAATGTGCCAAGTGTCCTTATTTGGGGGAAAACACTTCCATGGCTTTTAAGGCCTTTGTCCATCAATTTTTAGAGTCATGATTTTGGATTTGAGCAATGGGCCCTCAACATGCACCTTGAAACAAATCAATATTTTCCTTTAAGTATCAGGCAAGAATGCTAGGCTCCATTCTCTAGCATTCTGCATAAAATGTGGCCAACGAATGGCAGAACATAGCATTCATTTGTTTAGACTGGACTACATAATTTAGATGCTCTTATTAGCTGGCAAAATTAAAGGATAAAAAGTAGAAAAGGATATAAACAGACAAAATATTGTGGTACTTTAAAAACTAGCAATTTACTGCAGTGTGAGCTTTTCTGGACCAACACTCACTTCTTCAGACACAAAGAGTGCAAATACTATGCTCTCTTATGTTTAGATACATTCCCATGGCAGCAGGGGTCATAATCAGGTGACAACATAGATTACAAAAATAATCACACAGTTTCCTCCCACCATCACTTCTCCACACCCAGAGGTTTCACACTAGCCAATCCTCTGGTGAAGCAGCACCTTGCTAAAACACTAAAAGGTGGCAATTATAACCCTTGAATCCTCCCTCCTGAAATACTTCCTTAGCATGTCGTTTCTAGTCACTTCGTTCATGAAAGATTCTAATATCAACCTGTGCAATAAAGAACAAGAGGTATGAGCATGTGTGTTAGGTGTTGTCATTTAAGAACAATAGAAGGTGAGCAAGATATCTAAGGAGTGGTTGCGTAGGGAACTGCAGAATGAACTCACCAAAAGGTGCCTTTATTTTAGCAGTTTCACATCTGATCTCGACACAGAAGAAGAAAAACCAGCGCTATCCACCTGCCCAAGTGAGTTTCTATGTCCAAGCTGGAATTCTAACCCAAGCCTGCTGAAGCTTAATCTTTCATTTTATGTCCATATTGGGCATCTAGGTAAAAGTAAAGGTCGCCCCTCCTCAAAAGCCAGTTGTATCCAACTCTAGGGTTCAGTAGTCATCTCCATTTATAGCCAAAGAGCCAGAGCTGTCTACTTCTGCAGACATTTCCATGGACATGTGGCAGGCATGACTAGACATCGGAGTGCACAGAACACTTTCCCACCTAAGTGGTACCCATTTATCTATTTGCAATTTCTAGCTTTCAAACTGCTAGATTGGCAGGAGCTCGGTCAGAGACGGGAGTTCACTCCATCGTGCAGCTCTCGGGTCTCGAACTGCTGACCTGCCGACCTTCCAGTCATCAAGTTCAGCATCTTAACCACTAAGCCACCACAGTTACAAAAGCATAAATCAAACATATTTCCTACTTGAAAAACATTTTGTTCATTTGTATGTATTTTTAAATTTGGATCTCTAAGTTTTTATAAACAGCCAAACTTTTCGCACCAATATTGTGATAGCAGCAATGGTTGGCACTATAGTGAAGAAAATGTGCTACAATACCAGACATGGCAAAGGCCTAGGCATTGTGCAGTATTAGTCTCTATGCAACCCACTGTTTCAGGGTGATTCCGGAAAGACACCACATATCTCTACCAATCAAAAGAAATGATACTTGTACTCCATCTCTTGTTTCATAGCAGCATTTCTGAGAAAACAAAAATAAGATGGAAGTTGTTGTTCAGTCGCACAGTTGGTTCCGACCCTTTGTGACCCTATGGACCATTGTCCTCCAGGCACCTCTGTCCTCCACCATCCTCCTCAGCCCGGCCAGCTCTGTGCCCACTGCATCTACAATACCATCTAGCTATCTCATTTTTGGCCGCCCTTCTTCTTTTGCCCTCCACCTTTCCCAGCATGAAGGCTTTCTCAAGTGAATCCTCTCTTCTCATTTGACGTCTAAAGTACTTTAGTTTCATCTTCACTATTTGATCTTCTAAGGAGCAGTCAGGGTTGATTTCTTCTAGGATCGACCTATTTGTTCTCTTCGCTGTCCAGGGGACTCTCAAAACTCTCCTCCAACACCACATTTCAAATGCATCTAATCTTCTATGCTCAGCTTTCCTAATGGTCCAGCTCTCACAACCACTGGGAATACCATTGCCTTGACTATGCGAATTTTTGTTTGCAAGGTGGTATCTCTACTTTTAACTACCGTATGTTCCCCAAGTTTCCATAGGAAAACGTGAGAGGACTACACAGTAATACCTCATACAAAGTCCGCTTCATACAACATCGAATTCATACATCGCCTAATTTCTTGAAAAAAGTTACCTCATACAAAGTCGCTCAACTTTGTATGAGGCGTTCAGTTTTTCCCAGGTTGCATTGTGCCTGGGCAGTATAAAAGACAGGACACATGCGTGCATTGCTCTTGTGGGTTTTGCACAAGGCAAAGAGTGTTTAGGAGTGGTTTTGAGCATGATTTTGGATTTTTTTGAATTTTTCATCAGAATTTTTAGAAGCATTCCTGGGATTTTTGCAGCATTCTTCAGCTTCTTGGACAATCAGGATTGTTTGACATGTTTTTGTAATGTATTTAGCCTTTAGACAATGTTTTCTTAAAGGTCTGTCAGTTTCCTGTCTGTTTCCTTGACTTTGCCCTGAAGTCTGTGGTGTTACAGTACAATGTATCTCTATGGAAACGACTTTGTACGAGGCATCGCAGCAAGGATTTGGACATTGTATGGCATTACGGCTAGGATTTTGCATGCCTCATACAAAGTCCAAATCTGTATAAAGTCCAAACTTGTGGAACCAAGTTTGGACGTTGTATGAGTATCACTGTAAACAGAAGATGAGGGTGACTGGACCTCTGGTAAAATTTCACAAATGAGGAAAAGCAAGTATATGGTGGGATTTGAAAGCATCCTCAGTCCCCACATCTCCAATATGCGTCATGAGTCTTTTCAGGGGTTGTCTTCTAACCCACTAAATGCTGCTTTAAAGTTGACTCACATGATTGAGTTGAAATTTTATTTATATACCATCTTCCTCACCCTAGGGTGATCTAAAGCGGTTTACAAACAATAGGGAATATACTGTGAGCCATGATAATAAAATGACAATATAAACAATACAACCGTACAGCTACGAAGTCCTTGCCGCTCAAGGTTCTGACGGAGCGAGAGGCTCAACGTCCACGACCGGCGGCTCCAACACCTCTTCTATGTGTAGGATAGTTATTCGAATGTTGGACTGGGGGGCTTCAGATATACAGGTTCAAGTTCCCACTGAGCCATGAAACCTACCAGGCAACTTTATGACAGACACTGTTGCTCAGTGTGTGTTGCTCAGTCTGGCCCACCTTGCAAGACTGGTTTGAGGAATAGTGGGGAAGAGAACCATGAACTCATAAGGGGAAGGCAGGAGAGCATTAATAAATGCCTTTCTGTCTTTCTATACATTGTAAAGAAATCCTGCAAAGTCATTAGCATCTAAAAATGAAGGTTTTTTTTAAATGCAATAAAATACACATTAGCCTTTTGACAGCTAGCATAGGAGGAACAGAGAGGAACATTCCTATCTGACTACAACAGAGAGAGCATCCACTGATTATAATGAGTGGTTCATATGCCACTTTTACACCAAAAGCAAGCAACACAATGTCCCACGTAGCACTATCATACAACTTTTAAAGCAGTGTTTCCCAAACTTGGTTCCTCTGATGTCCTTGGACGTTAATTTCCAGAAGCCCTGATCAGCAGGTACACTGACTTGGGCTTCTGGGAACTGAAGTCCAAGAACATCTGGAGGACCAAAGTTAGGAACACACTGTTCTAAAACCTTAAATTATGTTAAAATATTTCAAGAAACTAGCAATTCTGTTCTACAGCATAGGAGCAGTAGAATGGAAACTAGGAGAGATATTCACACACACACACAAACACACACATTATTCTTCATATAAGTATAAAATATTTGAAGATGCTATACATTAATACTGTAATAACTTGTTTTAGTTATTACATGGGCCGCCACAACACACGGCGATGCAAATGAAGTATTTCAGGGCAAGGCAACAGTTATGCAGTTACTCCAAATCAATATGTTTTGTATATTCCTGCCTGAAAAGATTTAGAGCCCAGAGTTCATTCCGATTACACAAGTAACAAGGTTATTTGCTTAACCTTCATAAATAACGTCAAGCAAAGGATTTTGCTCAGCTGCAACTGTGATCATCTCTCACCACAAGCCATGCCAGCTAGCTATCCAGTCACATTAGGAGGGCCTAATACTAGAAAAACCTTCCCCAGTCTGGTCCTCCAGATGTGTTGGGATGATATTCACACCAATGAGCTTAAGCCCTGCTAGCTACTGATAATGAGTCTTACTTTCCACCTGCAGAAAGGTGAAGTTGGAAAGCCAGGATCAGCAATAGGGATTTCTGGATCTCAATAAGAACGACTAGCAACAATGCCTGCCCTGCAACTCTGCACTTCATCAAAGCACCGTTTTAATTCCCCACAATCCCAGTTACATAGGATGGCTCCCTTGCGCGCTGCCCCACAACCCTGTGTGCCCTGACCTGGGACACGTGTGCTCAACACCTGACGGAGTAAAAGAGGCAGCAAAGAAGAAGGGATTTTACTTATGCCATGTGCTACAACTTTACTCCGGGAGTCTTCTTTCCAAGTAAATGCACAAAGAACCAGGCTGTCGGGGTTGCAAATGCGACATATTAATTTCAAGCTATTAAAAAGCAGGGACACATTCTCCGCTAGCCTTGTTGCAAGGAAAAAACCAACTAGTTTCTCAGAGATACAAACTCTGGAAAGTATTCTTTTTGTTTTTCCGAGAGCAACGCCAAATAGTAACACGCGCACTGTGTGTTTGGCTTTTGCTTTTAAATGATTTAAAATTCAAATTATTTTCAAACCAGTGGGGGCTGAAAGTGTTCTTCAAAACTTGGGAGGCTCTGGGGATGGGGAATGTCCTGGTTTCTCCCTGTAAAGGCAGGCGGGTAAGTATGGGGAGACTCAGAAGTTGATAAATGGCCTTCATCATCCTCCTTGCACACACGGGTGGGTGGGTGGCACAGGTATTGTCAAGTCTGAAACTGCCTGCAGCGGTGCAGCAACACCGTTGCCAGGGATTCACTAGACTAGAATATTCTTCCCGGTCCCCGCAGCCAAGTTACATGAACTTTTATTTAAAATAAAAATAAAAACAACCCAGAGGAAGGAATGGGTAAGGGAGCAAGAGAGCGCTTCAGATAAACACACGAGGAGGCTTCCCAGAAGAGAAAAACACTCTCCTTCCAACTTGTTGGGAAACTTATATAAAAGGCCCCTTGGCAGGCAAAGGCGGGGAGGGGGAGGGGGGGTTGGGAGGGAGAAGAGAGGCAAGTCAAGAGGTCTGAGGCCGCGCTGGGAAGAACGGAGGGAGAAATTAGGGAGGAGCAAGCTCGATCCCCCGTCCCCCCCGTCCGTCCCCCCAAGACCTCAGAAAGGGCACCCACGGCGCCCCCAAAGCGCGCCGCCTCTCCCACTCCGAAAGTGCGCCAAGAGGTCACGCCGCTTCGCCCAACCCAAGCGGATCCCGGCGGACTTTTCCGCGCTCCACGCGGTGCGCACCGCCTTAAGACACACACACACACACCAGGGACCACGGGGACACGGACACACACACACACACACACCAGGGAACGCTGGGTCTCGGTGTGTGTGTGTGTGTGTGTGTCTCTCCCCTGGGGCGCCGCGCGCTTCCTTACCTTCCCGGAGGGGCTCCCGCTCAGTTGGCAGCAGCGTCCGCCGAGAGGAAGCTTCGGGCGAGAGAAAGCACCGCCTTGGCAGACCCTGCCTTCCCGGCTCCCGCCCCCTTTGGCTTGCCTTGCCTTGGACCAATTCGCCCTGCCTCGCTCCGTAGTGCGTGTGTGTGTCTCCGTGTGTGTGTGTGTTCCCACGCTTCCGGTTAATGTCACCGGAGTCAAGCCATGCAGCGCCTCCGTGTCTTCCCAGGCTCCGAGAGTAGCGAAAACAGCACCACCCCGTGCCACAGCCAACTAGTTTCTAAGCTAAAGGGGGGCGAGGGGGGGGGGCAAAAAGTCGCCTCCCCGCCCACCATGGGACTGCTTGGTGACCGTCCCGGCCTCTCCTTTTGGTGGCTCTTCTTTGGTGGCCAGGTGGAACTTTGGACTGCCAAAACGAAGCCACTTTCTTGGCTTTGCCGTTCAACAATTACGTGATCCTTGAAGGGGGGGGAAGGGGTCCATAATCTGAATTATGGAAAAAGTGCAGGGGGGGGGGCATCAGGTCAAAGATTACGTAATCCATTTGGAGCTGTTGTGCATTAGGCACCAATAGTGAAAAGCTCTAAAATTAGAGTTTCGATACAAAAGCTCTGGACTGGGTGGATTACGTAATTTTAAAGGGGGAGAGGGTCGAAGCTAAAATTATGCATGGATTACATAGGGGGGAAGGGACTATAGTGGCTAAGACGCTGACTGGAAGGCAGGAGGTCAGCACTTCGACTGCAGGGCGGAATGAGCTCCCGTCTTTGTCCCTGCTCCTGCCAACCTAACAGTTCGAAAGCAAGACATTGCAAGTAGATAAATAGGGACCACTTCGGTGGGAAGGTAAACAGCGTTCCATGCGCTCCGGTGTCTAGTCATGCCTGCCACATGACCACAGAAACGTCTGCAGAAGCAGACGGCGCTGGCTCTCCGGCTTTGAAACAGGTGAGCACTGAACCCTAGAGTCGGATACGACTGGCTTTCGAGCAAGGGAAAACTTTACTACATAGGGGTGGAGGGGTTCAATTTTCCCCCAAAAAATGTATCACATAATTGTTGAATGGCCCCAAAATTAAATCTTCATCGGTACATGTTTCTGGTAGTGATCGACAAGCCAGTAAATGAGCCGGATTCTGCACTTCTCTACATTCACACAGTGTGTTGTTGTCTGCCAGTAGCCCCCACCTGAGTATGTTGGTCTTACATTTAGAGACTCCGACCCTCAGCCTATTCAGGGTCCCCCAAATTTATTTATTTAATTAATTAATTTTATAAATTTGTACTCCGCCCTCCTGGTGAGAAATGACATAGGAGAGGCCAGGTTTCTCAGCTATATCCTCCTTTAATATTGTTCCTTATCCAGTAATCTCATTCCTCCATCTTCTAATTTGGTTTTGCTCTTGTGCACCCTCAAGAATGTTTGTTCTTGCCATAAAGCTTTTCCTGAATCTCAGCCGGTGAACTTGAGGCACATATTCATTCAGAGGATGTCGAGGGTCCTCTCTGCTCCACTACTACTTTTTTTCCTTATCTTAGGTGGAACAATACCAACAAGAGGATATATTTTCTCATCTGGTGTAGGTTTGAGGCATCCTGTCACTATATGCATTGTTTCAATAACAGCAATGTCAACTTGTTTCACATGTGTGGATGCACTCCATACTGGAGCAGCATACTCTGCTGCAGAGATGCTCAGGGCCAAAGCTGATGTACACAGTGTGGATGGTTGAGTTCCCCATTTATAGTTTATGAATTTCCTGACATTGTTCTTCATACTAACTTTGCCTTTGGTATTCAGGCAGTGCTGCTTAAAAGAGAGTGTCCTGTCAAGTGTCATTCCAAAGGTAGGCTTCAAATGATTGATAGTGTAATAATGTCCTAATTCTTTGAGTGCTCAAATAAATTTTCCAGATATCTCATCAAAATTGGATCCTTGATGTTGTGTTCTAATGGTTTTATCTTCCACATGGTTTACAATGTATCTGAACCAATGTAACCTTGCCTATAGCAACAATGTAACCTTCAGCTGTATCATATGAACCCTGTAATAGGACGCGAGCTAATGACCACCAGCTGGCAGCAGCGAGCGTCCAAGCTCTCTTGGTCCAAATTCATCAAAGGCAACAGCGCGGGAAGTTTTCCCGCCACCACCTACACCTGGACAAGAAGGGCGTGACCAGCAATGACGTCACGCAGACAGTAGCCAATGGGCTACCATGCAACCACGTTCAAATGTATTACTACTATATATAAAGAGCTATCGATCCGCCATTACCTCATGTCCCCTCTGTCCACGATGCAATAAACCTGAGTTAACCCAGCCCGAGGCTGTGTCCTGTGTCTTGGTTTTCATACACTAAATTGGCGACGAGCATGGGATGATGGATCCCCAAGGAACAGCCAGGGCACAGAGCGGGTTCAACATCACCAAACCGCAAGACTGGGAGCTGTTGGAGATGGACTTCCAGGCGGCACTGGTGGAACTCAAAGTCAAAGAAGACGACGAGGAGAGGAAGAGGGCCATCCTCACCAGAATGCTTGGGTTAGAAACCAAGCGGACGCTGGTGGGCATCATCGCTCCGAAGAAGGTGAGCGAATTTAAGGCAGACGACATCATGAAGCTGCTGCGAGAGCGTTTCCGACCCTCGAGGGCAATGTTTCCCGCTCGGAGCGCGTTTTGGAGGCGAGTCCAAGCGCCGGACGAGTCGGTTGAGGCATTCGTGACCGCCATGAGGATAGCCGCCGGCCCCTGTAGATGGGACAACCTAGAGATGGCCCTCAGGGACGGCGTGCTGTGTGGCCTGAAGGACAAGGAGGTGCAGCGCAGCTTGATGAACAAGGAGCCGCCACCCACGCTGGCAGAGGTCGTAGAGGCCGCGGAAGCCGCGGAATCCACGAATGCGGGAGTGGACGAGATGCACCAGTGGCGTGAGTGGCGTCCTAGAGCCGGCAAGGCGGAAAATTCGGTGCACGGGAAGTCCGGACAGTCGGTGCACGCAACCCGACGGGCCTCAAAGTCGTCTACGGAAGGCAGCGACGGTGAGGAGGTCCAGAAGGTCCGAAAAGGTGGGCGCCGCTGCGATGGTTGCGGAGCGGCCCATGAGCGCGCGAGGTGCCCATTCAGAAAGGCCGAGTGTTACACCTGCGGCCGTCGGGGGCACATCGCCAGGGCATGCAGAAAACGGAAGGAGGGCCGGAGGCAGTCACAAGACCGTTCGACCAGACCGGACCGTCCAGCGAGGTCCAAAGATGGCGCCCAGACCACGAGGAAGCAGGACGGCGTGGGCCGCGTCTCGGACGACAGCGAGGACGACGCCCCAGTGTTCAGCGTGTCCGCGGGACAGTCCCATTACTTCGTTGAGGTACTAGTACAAGGGGCCCCTATTAGGATGGAAATTGACTCGGGGTCCTCCTATTCTATAATTCCCCAGAAAGAGTTCTTGAAAATCGACCCCCACGTGCGGCCCAAACTTAAAACGTTGAGGTCCACGCTACGAGATGTACAGGGAAACAGCATCCCGGTGTTGGGGGTTGGAAAGTTTCGGGTCAGCTTTAAGAGACATTCTGCGGAACTGCCCCTAGTTGTCCTTAAGGGGGGAAGTTGTAGCCTCCTAGGGACGCAGTGGTTTCAGCCCTTAGGCTTGTTCATAGGGGGAGTGCATACAGTGGGAGCGGACCCAATACAAGCGGTTTGCGATGCGCATCCCGCCGTCTTTGAAAAAGGACTTGGAAAGTTCAAGGGACCCCCTGTAGCCTTCGACCTAGACCCGGAGGTCCGCCCGATAAGACTCAAACCGCGCAGGGTGCCGTTCGCACTCAAGGACAAAATAGAGGCGGAACTGGACAAACTGGTGGGCCAGGGGATTCTTATTCCTGTTGATTCCGCGGAGTGGGAAACTCCAATTGTAACAGCTCTGAGGGCCAACGGGGAGGTGCGCATTTGCGCTGATTATAAATGCACAATTAACAAGGCGATCCGCCCTAATGCATACCCGGTGCCGGTGGTCAGCCACCTTTTGGCCAGGCTGAATGGGGGAAAGTGTTTCGCTAAACTCGATTTGGCACAAGCCTATCAGCAACTCCCCGTAACTCCCGCCACGGCCGCGGCACAAACGATAGTTACACACAAAGGGGCGTTCCAGGTGTCGCGTTTACAGTTCGGCGTGAACTCGGCACCCGGCCTTTTTCAGTCGCTTGTGGAACGCCTCCTGAAGGGGCTGGAGGGGGTGTTGCCTTATTTTGATGACGTGTTGATAACAGGGGGGAGTGAGGCCGAACTGGCAAAGAGATTGGATAAAGTACTAACTGTTTTCGAGAAAGCGGGGCTGAGGCTGAGGAAGGACAAATGTGTTTTTTTCGAAACTGAGGTCGAGTTTTTAGGGTTCCGGATCACACCCGAGGGTATTAAGCCGTCTAAATCCAAAGTAGCAGCCATAAAGAAGGCCCCTCGCCCCACATCCAAAACCGAGCTACAGTCATTCCTGGGGCTCCTCAATTTTTACCATACATTCCTCCCACGGAAGGCGTCCGTGGCCGAACCGCTTCATCGGTTACTTAAAAAGGAGGAGACATGGATGTGGGGTGACGAGCACGAGAGGGCGTTCAAAGAACTAAAGCAACTCTTAACATCTGAGGCAATCCTGACGCATTTCGACCCCAAACGGCCAGTGGTCTTAGTCTGTGATGCATCCCCGGTGGGGGTGGGGGCGGTGCTTTGCCACGTGTTGGATGACGGAAGGGAGGCCCCGGTAGCGTTTTATTCAAGGTCCCTGTCCCAGGCGGAGCGCAATTACGCACAAACCGACAGGGAGGCATTAGCAATAGTAGCCGGAACCAAAAAATTTCACGATTTTTTGTATGGCCGCCCGTTCAAAATCGTGACTGATCACAAGCCCCTGTTAGGGATTTTCACGGCAAGCAAGCCCACGCCGCAGATCCTGTCCCCGAGGATGCTGCGATGGGCTATTTTTCTCAACGCATACCAACACGAGTTGGAGTACCGGCCCGGACAGGAGATCAGCCATGCTGATGCACTTTCGAGATCTCCTTTGCCCTTGTCGGACGACCAAAAGGCGAGAGTAGAAAGAGACCGCCAGGTGTTGTTAATTGAGGTCTTAGACGCACCCCCAATAGTACCTGCCGACATTGCTAGGGCGACAGGCAAGGACAGAACGCTGGAGAAAGTTAGTTCATGGGTACAGAAGGGGTGGCCGGCATCGTCCCCAAGCACAGAATTCGACCCATTTTTTCGGAAAAAGCTAGAGTTGTCCCTAGAAAGGGGGTGCCTGTTGTGGGGCCAACGGGTGGTGGTCCCTACGTCCCTGCGTCCGAGGGTGCTCGAACTGCTGCACGTCAGCCACCCGGGCATCGTTCGTTCAAAGGCGCTGGCCCGGAGTTATTTTTGGTGGCCACAGCTAGACACAGACATTGAGCACATGGTCGGCACTTGTGAGGCATGCCAGGGATCCCGACCAGAGGCGGCCCGTCTCCCGCATAGGGAATGGGACACAGCAAGGGGGCCATGGTCCAGAGTGCACGTAGATTTCGCTGGCCCATTCCGAGGAACCATGTTTCTTCTGGTGGTGGATGCGTTCTCCAAGTGGCTGGAGGTTATCCCAGTAAAGAGCACGTCCTCCGCCACTACAATTAGCCAGCTGAGGAGAGTCTTTTCCACGTTCGGTTTACCCGACACTTTAGTCAGCGATAACGCTAGTTGTTTCACCTCCGCGGAGTTCGGGGCATTTATGGAGGCAAACGCCATTCGGCATGTCACATCCGCGCCGTTTCACCCGGCCACGAATGGCCAAGTGGAACGGCTGGTGCGTACAACAAAGGATGCGCTGCGGCGCATGGGCCCGGGGGACCTAAATCACCAAGTATGTCAGTTCTTATTAGCGTATAGGGTGACCCCCTTGGCGTCAGGTTACTCGCCGGCAGAGCTATTGATGCGGCGAAAACTGACCACGATCCTGTCCAGGCTAGACCCGACGAGAGTCGAGGATAAAGGGAAAAACATAGGGTTGGCAGTCTCGAAAGGTTTCGCCGCCGGCGACCCTGTCCACTGCAGGAACTATGCCAGCGCAGGGCCAGCCTGGGTACCAGGGACGGTTGTAGAACAAACGGGGCCAGTGTCGTACCGGGTCGAGACTAACACCGGCCTCCTCTGGAGGAGGCACGCAGACCAACTGAGGCACCGAGTGAGTGGGCCAGTCAGTGGGGCGCAGCAACAAGATTCAGCGTTAGGGTTCTCCCCCACCCGTTTAGCCCAAGGGGGAGACAGCAGCGGACAACAGTCCCAAGCAAGGGGGGAAGGCGGAAGCAGCGGCCCCGACTCATACCCTTTTGATACGCCAGTTCTACCAGAGGCCGGGGAAGGGGGGGAGGAGTTCGCGACCGCTGCCCCCGAATGTAATGTTGATTTTGATTTTGCGAGCCGGGGGGGTTTTCAGGAGTGTTCCCCCACCCATCCAAGCGAGAAGAGGGGTTTTTCGTTAGCCCCCAGTGCCCCCGGTTCTTCCCTAAGAAAGAGCACACCTCCAAACAACGCCGCGGAGCCGCGGCAAGTCACTAATGAGTCTCCCTCTCCAATTACAGGACAGGAAACCAGGGAACAAAGAAAAGGTAGCAAACCCGGGGAAAGGCAGCCTGCATCGAGACCCCAACGTGTTCGAAATAAGCCATCTTGGCTGAGAGACTTTGTCTCCTAGGGGGGGGAGTGTGTTTAAGTGTGGGCTCGAGACTTTGTCTCATCCTAGGGGGGAGGGGTGTTGTGTTCTAATGGTTTTATCTTCCACATGGTTTACAATGTATCTGAACCAATGTAACCTTGCCTATAGCAACAATGTAACCTTCAGCTGTATCATATGAACCCTGTAATAGGACGCGAGCTAATGACCACCAGCTGGCAGCAGCGAGCGTCCAAGCTCTCTTGGTCCAAATTCATCAAAGGCAACAGCGCGGGAAGTTTTCCCGCCACCACCTACACCTGGACAAGAAGGGCGTGACCAGCAATGACGTCACGCAGACAGTAGCCAATGGGCTACCATGCAACCACGTTCAAATGTATTACTACTATATATAAAGAGCTATCGATCCGCCATTACCTCATGTCCCCTCTGTCCACGATGCAATAAACCTGAGTTAACCCAGCCCGAGGCTGTGTCCTGTGTCTTGGTTTTCATACACTAAATTTTTCATACACTAAACTTGACCAGCCTCTTCCTAGTCAACCATGGAAAACTTTCTTGGATGCAACCACCTCGGCCACTGTCCCCCACTCCCCCACCTCTCTCTCTAACACATGCACACAGTATACTCGAAAGAGCAAAGTCCAACTCAGCCTTTGGTTAGCCTGAAACCCTGATCAAATGTCAGACCTACAATACAGCCTCGTATTACATGGAGCGGATGTTATAAATGTGTGTGGTTGTGGGGTTGGTTTTTTTTTTTTTTTTTGGAAACGCATAAATGAAAGTAACAAAACTCAGTTTAAACCAGGAGTTCTCAACCTTTTAAAACCGGGGGACCGGGTCACGCTCCCTCAGGCAGCATTGGAGGTCGGACAGCCATTTTGCCCTTCCTCCACCACATGGCACTTCCTGGTGTAGTGGAGCTGGTGGAGGGCCACATGAAATGGCATCACAGGCCACATGTGGCCCATGGGGTGCAGGTTGAGAATCCCTGGTTTAAACCAAAGAGTGGAGAGAATATTTCCAAGACTGAACCTGCTACTCTTCTGCCTGAAAAAATTGAGTGTGGTTTGCTGGTGTTGAAAACTTGATAAATCTAGGGGACTTTCAAATGCCACAGGACTCCTGTTTGTGTTGAGATAGAGAATTACAGGAGATACTGGATTACAAGTGAGCATCGTCCCGTTCAGAGCGCCTTTTCAGTGATGGGCAGGTATCTTTCACAGGGCATCTTTCACAGAGCATCTCCCTATCATCAGGTATGTTCTAGTGATTTAAAATACACATACGTACTCCTGAATTTCCTAGTAGAGGCATTTTATTTCAGATATTTTATAGTTTTGTGTATTTTATCATCATCATCATGGTTAGAGTTTCCTTTTGCAGGGATCAAATGCTAATTTTTAAACCACTAAAGAATAAAACACAAATAAAACAATAACTAAATCCATTCTGCAGAGTAAAGGCCTCCTAAATCTGAGGGATCGGCTTCTCAAAAAGCCTATGGAGCCTGTCCCCATAAAGCTGCAATTCATAAAGCACTCATTTTGCAGTTAATATGCACAAAATTGTACTGAAAAATTAAAATCCAGGCTATGCCTGCATAGTTTTTTGGCCTACAGCAGGATTTCTTCAAAGTAGTCTGTACAGTGCTGCTTTCTGGAATAAAATAATGACAATCTAGTTGTAATTAAGGTAATCAAATCGTTAAACAGGGGGAGGTTAGAATTGAACTTAATATGGTAAAATGTAACACTTTCAAATGTTTTTGTAGCTTCCCTTTCTGTTTCAGTGAAATAGTAACAATGAAAAATTTCTTTATTTGAAACTGTTTATCTTAGGTGTGACTGCATTTGTCCTGCTGTTTGGTTCACTCTGGGGATGCTTCTTAGCAACTTTGTTGTTGTTGTTCAGTCGCACATTCGATTCCGACTCTTTGCGACCCCATGGACCATTGCCGTCCAGGCACCTCTATCCTCTACCATCCTCCTCATCCTGCCCAGCCCTGTGCCTACTGCGTCCACGATGCCATCTAGCCATCTCACCCTTGGCCGTCCCCTTCTTCTTTTGCCCTCCACTTTTCCCAGCATCAAGGCCTTCTCAAGTGAATCCTCCCTTCTCAAACCAGGAAAGGGACCTTGGTGTCCTGGTGGACAACTCAATGAAGGTGTCAACCCAGTGTGCCTCAGCAGTGAAAAAAGCAAACTCAATGCTAGGGATCATTAGGAAGGGTATAGAAAATAAGTCAGCAAGTGTCATTTTGCCTCTTTATAAATCTATGCTGAGGCCCCATCTGGAATACTGTGTACAGTTCTGGTCGCCATACCTCCAGAAGGATATTATGGAGCTGGAAAAAGTGCAGAGGAGGGCAACCAGAATGATTAGGGGACTGGAACACCTTCCTTACCATTTGAGGCTGCAACGGTTGGGCCTCTTCACTCTTGAACGACGACGTCTAAGAGGTGACCTGATTGAAGTTTATAAAATCATGCACGGTGTGGACAAAGTAGATAAGGAAAAACTGTTTTCCCTATCGCATAACACTAGAACTAGGGGACACTCCATGAAACTTTTGGGTACTAGTTCTCAAACAAATAAGAGAAAGTACTTTTTCACCCAGAGGATTACTGGTCTATGGAACTCCCTGCCAGAAGACGTGGTGACAGCTGTCAGTCTTGACAGCTTTAAGAAAGGATTAGACAAGTTCATCGAGGACAAGAGTATCAATGGCTATAATTATGGATACTTAAGGACAACCTCCGGGTTGGAGAGATAGGCAGGATATCTCTCAATATCATTTCCAGGGAATCCTAAGCAGGCATCTGCTTGGGAATACCCTGAAGGAAATGGTGAGCCACTGTGTGAGACAGAATGCTGGACTGGATGGGCTGTGGCCTGTTCCAGCAAGGCTGTTCTTATGTTCTTATGATGTCCAAAGTACTTCAGCTTCATCTTTGTTATTTGTCCTTCTAAGGAGCAGTCAGGGCTAATCTCTTCTAATATTGACATATTTGTTCTCCTCGCTGTCCAGGGGACTCTCAAAACTCTCCTCCAACACCACATTTCAAAGATGTCTATTCTTCTGCACTCAGCCTTTCTAATGGTCCAGCTCTCACAACCGTACATTACCACTGGGTATACCATTGCTTTGACTATGCGGACTTTTGTTTGCAGTGAGATGTCTCTACTTTTAACTATGTTCTCCAGGTTTCTCATAGCTTGTCTCCCAAGAATCTTAGCAACTACATGACCAAAAAAACCAAACAGCATGAACCAGCCAGATGCCAGAATGTTCCTATCTGTACTTTTCTTGATTTTCTGGTTTTTTTAATGCAGGTAAGATCACCCTGTTTTGGTTCAGTTTTAGTATGTGTGATTGCTGAGACTGAACCAAGGCCAATGGCTCTCTGCTTTTAATTACCCATTTACCTCCAATTTACGGGTATCATTAAGTGGATTCAGAAGACAGCTTAGTGACAGAACAATACAGTACTGGGAAATTAAAAATTTTCCTCTGCTTCTCCATGGAAGGGAAGAGGAAGGAAGCAAGTGGGGGTTTTTTTTATATAAAAAAAAGATTCATTAGGGCAGCGCTGATGCACTAGGCCTGCAAGAAAACCTTTTTTTTTTCTTTCAAAATTGAAAGCTTCCTCTCAGAAGGAAGATAGGTAGGCGAAAGAAGAGGGATTTTTGTTGTTTTCTTTCTTTTTTCCTTTCTCTTTAATGGGAGGCAGGCCAAGCAGGGTTGCTTGAGGTACATAGACCACGTTAATTCGATAATCACTCTAGCTCAGTCTTTCCCAACATTTGAGTTTGGGACTTCTCAGAAGCCTAAGTTAATTCCCCACAGGGGAATTGAAGTTCCCCTGTGGGGTATGTGCCCCACGTTGGGAACCACTGCTCTAGATGGCACACAGCCCCTCAGTGTAACTTTAAGTGACCCTATTTAGCATGATCCAGACCAATTCAGTTTAGCCATCCTGCCAAACCTTTACCATCAGATAATATGTAACTACATCTGCACTCTAGCAGAGTCAGACTGCTAAAACAACCTAACTATGTGCCGGACAGTAGCCAAGTTCAATACAATAAAAACAATAAACTAACACAATTAAATGTAAACCATTTTGGAGAAGTTCTCTAATGCAGGGGTCCCCAACTTTTTCAGGCCATGGGCCAGTCTTGTGGTTAAGGAGGCCAGTCACATGGTTCCTCCCACCCAGAAGCGGAAGTAAAACATGCCAATGCATGTGCATAACACTGCCATAAATGCATTTACAATAGCGTGGGTAATTTATGGCAGTGTTTTGTGCATGCATGGGTGCGTTTTACTTCCACTTCCAGGAGCAGTGCAGGCAGGGTGAGCCGGATTATTTGGCACTGTAGGCTGGATCTGGCCCATGGGCCGTAGGTTGGGAACCCCTGGTTTAAGGCAAAGAGCCTTTTAAATCAGATGATGGATGGAGATGATAGTGGAATCAACTGCACATTTCATCCACATTCCAGTGGTCTCCTGTGTTCAGGGCCGTAGCCAGGGGGGCCAGGGGGGAACCCTCCTAAGCTAACAGCCTGCCCCCTCAACCCACCCCATGACGCCAATGTATATATATATATATAAAATATCTAGAATCCTGGCTATGGCCCTGCCTGTGTGGAGCTTCATCTTTAAAAAGATATCTGATTTTCAGAGTTGGTCACGTCCCTCCAATCATCATCTTGATAGTAGGGATGTACGAAGGGTTGATTCAGCTGCATAACCAGAGGTTTCAAAGACTGATTTGGATATTCAAGAGGATGTTGGAATCAACTGACACCCTCACATGTCTGCCGATAATGTAATGTTGTAACCAATTACACATTCGTTTACATATCCATTGGCACATATTTACATAGGCCTTTGAAAATGAATGTTAGAACATAGCTTTCTGATCCTTCCTGGGATTTTATACATGAGCAATGTAGACGTTGCTAAGAGCAGAGATAATATTTTTCATACCTTTGCAGTGCAGAAGTAGGGAGAAATGTTGTAACATATTTCTAGCAGCAAATATTGTGAATGGTCCCCTAGGGCAGGGATTCCCAATGTAAGGCCCACTGGCCGGATCTGGCCCACAGCACCATTTCATGTGGCACCCCACCCCTCCAAGGGCATTTGAGAAACAAATTGGCCAAACCTTTGAAGCTGTTGGAACAAAATGGCTGCCCAAATTGTGCAGGCAGGCCAAAATGGCTGTCTGGCCCTCAAAGCTGACTGAGAGAGCATGACCCGGCCCCCGGCTTGAAAAGGTTGGAAACCCCTGCCCTAGGGAGTTTCCTTTTGCAAGCATCGCTGAAATGAATGAGGGCTGTATATGTTCTTAGTGTATTTCTTGTAGAGATCAAATTAATTCCTGTTAGGCTTGCTCAGAAGAACTTCCTGGTGATACTACACATTGGCTTGAAGCCAAAAGTATTCCAGAGAATACCCCAGCATTTAAAAATAGGTTTATAGGGGGTTCGGAAAGAAAGGGAAGGTAGGATTGCTGAACACCGTTTAAGCCAGGGGTTCTCAATCTTTTCAAGCCGAGGGCTGGGTCATGCTCACTCAGACAGCTTCAGGGGCTGGATGGCCATTTTACCCTGACTGCCACACAAGGCACTTCCGGGTGTGGTAGAGGCATGGGGGGGGGGGCACATGAAATGGTGTCGTGGGCCGCATCCAGCCCCCAGGCCTTAGGTTAAGAACTCCTGGTCTAAGCAATTTAAATTAGGATCTAAGCCATTTAAGGAAATTGCCTTGTCCTGAATCAAACCACCTAGCCCAGTGTTTCTGATTCTAAATGGAAACAGCATTCCAAGGTTTCCAGTATGACCTTTTATTCCTAACCCCACCTGGTATTCCCTGAGGTCCCCTCATCTAAGTATTAATCAAGCCCAACTTTGCTCATCTTCTGAAATCAGATGAGATCAGGTATGATCCAAAATGGTGTTGATATGGTGAAATAAAATAAAATATGGTCCTGTACAAACAGACTTTTGCTTTCACAGGAGAATTCCCCCTTCCTTTCCTGACCCCAAACCTTTAAATTTGCTCCAGAAAATCTCTAATCTTCCGGAGAAGATTTTGAGGACCTGCAGAAAGCTGCAGGAGAAGGGAAGAGACTCCTAGCTCCTCCTCCTCCTCCTCTCATCATGGCTATCTTGACTTTGGATACACAATGATATCCTGCTGCAAATTAAACTCCTAAGTTCTTTCTCTCTCTGCATTTCTCTCCTCATTTACTTTGCCTTGAATAATAAGGTGCAACAATTTATACTTTGTATTTTTAGTTGAGTGGCAAAGGTACACTGGTTTTCTGTATTGTGATAATCAGTAATATGGGGTTACTTGGACACAGGACGAATTTCCTGTGAATGTGGAGATTACAGTATTTATGTGCATGCACTGTGTTGGCTTAGTGGTTAAGACACTGAACTTGATGACTGGAAGTTCAGCAGGTCAGCAGTTTGAGACCTGGGTGTTGCATGATGGAATGAGCTCCCATCTCTGTCCTAGCTCCTGCCAACCTAGCAGTTCGAACGCAAGCAATTGCAAGTCGATAAATAGGTACCTTTTCAGTAGAAAGGTAACAGCATTCCATGCTCTCCTGTGTCTAGTCATATCTGTCACATGACCATGGAAATGTCTGCAGACCTAGAGTCGAATACAACTGGCTTTTGAGCAAGGGAGACATTAACCTTTACCTTAATTTATGCCCCACCACATGTACAGGAGAAAGTATAGTAAATGGCCTCGATAACACTATGGGTGTAGCCCACATTAGGTCAAAAATAATCTAGTTATTTTAATATTTAATTTGTTTTGAATTTTAGCTATATTTCATATATGCCCATAATTTTAAATTGCGCAATGCTCTGATACAAATAAAGAAATAAATTATAATTGTTTTGGTCTTCATGAATTCACCTTAGGGATTTGTTGGTTATCTTCTCTCTCGAATAAATTCTTAGCATCCTTTCCTAAATTCACATTTTACATTCTTCTTTCTTTTTTATAGCCATCAGTATTAGAATCCATTATTTCATGTCATAGAGTAGAACACCCAGTCAGAGGGAGGGATTGTATATAGCTAGTGATGTTTCATTTTAAATAATACAAGTGTTTTAGAATAAGAACATTTTACTTTGATCACCTGTGATATTGAAACTAATTATTATTTTTCCATAATATATTTATCTAGGATTCCCTTGCTCGAAAGCCAGTCAGTGCTCATCTCTGTTTCAAAGCAGAAGAACTAACGCTGTCTGCTTCTGCAGATGTTTCTGTGGTCATGTGGCAGGCATGACTAGACACCAGAGCGCACGGAGCGCTGTTACCTTCCGACCGAAGTGGTCCCTATTTATCTACTTGCAATTTCTTACTTTCAAACTGCTAGTTTGGCAGGAGCTCGGACAAAGACGGGAGCTCATTCCATCCTGCAGTACTTGGGAATTGAACTGCTGACCTTCTGCCTCCCAGTCAGCGTCTTAGCTACTTGAGCCACTGCAGTCCCTATATAATACAACATGACTACTTTAGAAAGAAATATGCATAGAGCACAGTGATGATTTGTGCTTGTATATTATAGTGACTCAAAAAAGTTAATACTCTCACAATGAATCACCATGGTACAAAAATATATAGGCGGATGGTAATTCTTTTTGAGAAGTATAAATTTGGGAAAATTCTTCTAAGGCTTCCTGGTGGCTGACACCCTGTTAATTATGTGTCCTATCCAAGCTAAAAAGAAAAGAAAAGAAAAACCTTAAAGATGTTGTGCCAAACCTGTATTTAATTTAAGGAGTAATGCATACTCCTAGCTAGCTGTCCTATCCATATCCCAGATTCATCTGGCTCTGCAAATATTTAAAACTAGCATATTTTGCCCGGCGGTGCCGAGCTTTTTAAAATTGTGTTGGATAGTAAAGGGTTTCAATTTTTTTTCTTGAACCAATGGTGCCGGGCTGTTTTAAATGGTGTTGTAAGGTTTTGTGATTTTGTGGCTTCAAGGCGCTGCGTCCGACTGCGGTGGACTTGCGCTCCTAGTGGTTTTTTTTTGTGTGTTTTTTTGCGTGCTGGGCTCTTTATATTGGTTTTTGAAGGTTTTTGTTTTATGTTTATGCAAATTTTATTTTATTTTAATTTAATTAATTTAATTTAATTTAATTTGGTTTAAAATTTAATTTTGGTTTTTTAAATCTTTATTTTTACGCATTTTTTATTTTTTGTTTTGGTGTTTTGAGTGAAAAGTGATTTCTGTGGTTTTTTTGGTATTTTTTTAGAGATTAGTGTGGTTATTTTTGAATGTTTTTATAACTTATTTGATTAATTTTGGAATTAATCTTATTAGTTTCAATATTTTTGAATGTTTTTTTCTCTTTTGGCCTCTGGGTGGGGGTGGTGAGCTTTTCTTCCTCTCTATAATTGTTCTCTTCTGTCCTCTGGGTGTTGCTTCCGGTAAGTATTTTCTTTATTTTCTCATTTGAGTTCCGGTCCTCATGGATAGAAGACGTCTTTTGGTAAGCTCTCTGGTTTTTTTTTTTTTTTGTGGTGGTGGTGGTGGTTTGGATCTGGGGGGAGGTCTGTGCATTTTTTCTTGTTTGTTTTTGGCTGTTTTTGTGTTTCCTTCTTGGATTTTTGAGTGTTTTTGATTGTTTTTGTTTTGTGTTTTTGTGTTTACTTTTTCAGGGGGGGGGGGTGACTTTCTTTCACGCGGGCCATGCTGGCTGGCCCGTGGGAAGGAAGGGCATTGGCGGGTGTGTGTGCTTTATTTGCTTTCTTCTCCACGGGCCATGCTGGCTTGCCCGTGGGAAGGAAGGGCAATGGCAGGGGGTGCTTTCTTTGCTTTCTTCTCCACGGGCCATGCTGGCTGGCCCATGGGGAAGAAGGGCAGCAGCGGCGGGGGGTTCCTTTTTTTCTCTGCAGGCCATGCTGGCTGGCCCATGGGGAAGAAGGGCAGCGGCGGCGGGTTTTTTTTTTTACTTTTATTTTTCTTGCACCGGCTTACCCATTGAAAGGAAGGGCAGCGGCGGTGGGGGGGGTTTCTTTTTTTTCCCCATGGGCCATGCTGGCTGGCCCATGGGGAAGAAGGGCAGCGGCGGCGGGCTTTTTTTTTTTTACTTTTTTTTCGCGCGCAGGCCGCCTCAGCGTTCGGCACGCTAATGGTGTGCAGGACGCTGGGGCTTGTAGTTTTGCCTGCGCGTGTTTGCTTACTGTAGCGGTTTTTTTCCTGCGGCTTTTTTTTTTATTGGCCGCAGCACTTTTCCGAACGTTCCTTTTGCCGTGCCGCTCAGCCTGATTGGCTCTGGCGCGGCGCGGCGCAAGGAACATTGGGAATTGAAGTTCCCTTTTTTTGTTTGCGACTGGGAGGCTCCTGCCCCCGGGTTGAAAATTTCAACCCGACAGTTACCTGCGAACCAGGTTCGGCCGAGTGAACGGAGGCCCATTACGGGCTAGTGGGGCCTGGTGCAACATCCTTTGTCACATTCCAACGGTTAACACACCATTTTATAGGTATAGATACTCTATATACTTTTGGATTGAGCATATGTGTAGATGTCAAAGGAAAGACAGAAGTAAGATACGAGTTGCTGTATTTTCTGTAAATGCTTTTATCACCCAAATCCAAAGACCAAACTACACATTTCATCATTTCTACTTCTTAAGACAAATTCTAGACCTGATTACTTTGAATACAAGTTCATTTCAAGATACTTGTTTGAAATGTGTTCCAATCCTGACCTATATCCTGATGAAAATCCCTCCCCTTCCCTGGCTGCTTTGCCTCCAAAGAGGATGTGTCAAAATGCAAAATGCCTACAGGATGTACAAAATGAAAAAAAGTAATCAAGATACATTTCTTTCTCCTCCTTCTCATAAAGTAATCAACATGTAGGTTGGGGCATAACCGACAGAACTTGAATTACCACTCAACGCAACTTCCTGGTAGATTAACATTTTTTTCCATGATTTTTTTCCTCCCATGTCATTTTGATTGTTCAAGTAAAAGGGATTTTGCCTGATGGGAGAGCAGGACGGGGCACCAGCTGAACCTCCCTTGAAAGGAAATACCATAACCTGGGAGCAGTCAAACAGGTCTCAGAATTTGGTGGAAATGAGAGAAGGGCTCCTCACACAGATCTCTAGCCTGTGCAGGCTTGTATGGTAGAGTACAGCCTCTCAAAAAGCCATACCCATCAAGCGTGGCTCCGCAAAATATGGGAAATTACTGCGCAGTAAGCCCTTTCCCCGCGATGGGACGGTCGCGGGAAAGGGGAGGAACGAGCACAGAAAAATGGGAAATCCCGGCCAATACGGGATACTTGACAAGTATGCAAAAGGCATATGGCTAAAGACATAACCAGCACTTTGAGTTGTACCTTGAAAACAGACGAATGACCAGTGAGCTGTTGAAAGGGGGCAGTAAAATGCCTCCAGTAACCAGCTTTGATAAACAATCTGCATTTTCGACCAAGTGAGAGTTCCAAACAAAGGCAATCCCACACAGAGTGTGTCAACATGTAATTCAAACAGAATGTGATGATGGCATCTGGATCTGGATCAGACACCATCAGTCATTACTGCACCCAGATTACTAGCTTAAACTGTGCAAAATAATTTCTGCCCCTCATCAAGAAAATGAAGACTCCAGGTCAGGGCCAGAGCAAGGATTCTAGATTGGGTGGGCAAATATTTTCCCAGGGTGGGCAACAAAGACTCTTTTCAATGCATTCCTATGGGAAACCACACCTTGCCAGGGTGGGCAAACTGCTAACCCTCTGGCTACGGCCCTGCTCCAGGTTTAGGGCTGAATCTAGAAGGACACCCAAACTGGGAACCTTTAGGGAATTTGACACCAGAGCAGGTTGAATCACAAGTCCCTAGTCTTTTGACTGAGAAAGAGCTCTAGCGTCTGGATTCAGTTTCAGGTTTTTTGCCATTATCCAGCCCATTACTGACATCAAAGCTCTGGTTCAGAATTTAAAAAAAACACTTCCTCAGACTTGGGGTGCAGCGACATTGGAAAGCTGGATCAGAATGATTCAACTTTGTGATGATTTGAATGTCCATGTCAGGTCCATAGCCAGGATCCTTGATTATGATTATTATTTGGGGGGAGGGATTTTCAGGAGGGCCAACAATTTTTAGGAGGAGCATGATAACATAGATAACATTGGCATCACGAGGTAGGGTGGGGGGCTGTTAGCTCAGGAGGGTTTTCGCTCCCCCCACCCAGCTATGACCCTGATCCGTGCTCACACTAGGCTTGACTGTAGAGTTCAGTTTTCATACTTGATGGCATGCCATTGGCATTCCAACCTGCAGGCTCCCATCTTTCCTTCTTTCCTCTGGTCCTGTTTCTGCCAGTCCTTTTGTGATGACTTGCCAATTTTGTTTGTGAATTTAGAGTAAACAATTGAAACTACAAAAGTGAATTTTCCTAGCAATCTTATTCATGCCAACCTGAGGATGATGGAACATGTCCCAGTAACAGAAATCAGAGCTTTGAAATTTTTGTGCACAAACCCCTATTTCCTTCTTTCTATTTGCTCAGTTATTGATCTGGTGATAGACTGCTCTAGCACTGATCTCTCTCTCTCTCTCTCTCTCTCTCTTTCTCTCTCTAGCCCTCTGAATCAACCCTATTCCTCCTCCTTCCTTCTGGGCTGCATCAGAGGAGAAACAGTCAAGGCTTTGAAATGGCCGGTGCTTTCACACATACCACATGATACTCTCCTCCTTCTCTTTGTTTGTAGTCTGAGTACCTTAGATCTCTCTCTCTCCATCTGAACAATAGCAGCATCTTTTCTCTCAATAAAACTCTTTCCAATTTCTTGTGCCTTTCTGACCTGCTCTGACTGCTGCACCAAGACTGCTCTAGTGCTACTATCAATTTAAAAAAAAATCAGAGGATGATCAGGGGAGAGGAAAGAATATGGAAGTTCTCCTAGTCCTAAACATCCAGTTCTAACTGCCTACATCACTGAAACACCACTTACAGACATTTCTCCCCTCCCCCACTCCAATATTTACAAAAAGGAATCACAATTGACTTCATGGGGTGCGGAGGAAGCCCAATCAAATAATTTCATCATGAAAAAGTAGAAAATTCCCTACCTCCCAGCAGCAGCAGAGGAAGAAAAGAAAAAAAGGGATGGGTTGGAAGCAAAAGCTGTTGGGTGGATTCAAATCAGCCTTTGCATCATGCGGTCAGCCATGTGGCCTTCTTGAGCAGATGTCTTATTACCCTCTATTAGAGGCATATGGGAACCTTACCCTGTTGTAGCGAGGGATTCATCACTTACTTTATCTACTCTGAAAACTCCCACTACCAGCCTCTTTCCTAAACACAAGTGGTAAGGACACATGTGGTAAATCTACTATAACCGTGTTGGTGTACCTTGGCACTCCAGGTGTTCTTGGACTTCAATAACCAGAAGCTCAAGTCAGCACTTGGTTTCTGGGAATTGAAGTTCAAGAACAGCTGGAGTGCCAAGGTTTGCTATCACTGTACTATAACAAGCTCTGGAATCCATTCTGTGTTTCTTGAACTTTTTCCAGCTTAGAAAATACTCACTCATCCCAGAAAGCAATTAGTATTGCTAGGGCTTTTTTGCCATGAGAAGTTGCAGAGATGGAGGCATTTATATAGGACTAGCAGGGGTGCCCGGCTTTCCCTGGGTGAGGTGTGGGGGAGCGCTGTCCCACCTGCATTAGTTAGTTAGTTAGTTAGTTTAGTTTATTCAATTTATACCCCGCCCTATTTAGCACTGGCCGACTCAGGGAGGCAACAACATATAAATAACCCCTAGGTAACTCAAGGGGTTTACATAAAATAGAAATAGATATAAAATAGAAAGCAATTTACATACAAACTAAAATACAATAAGTTACATAAATAGCAGCAGAGAGAACACTAACAAATGCAATATCCCAAATGCAAAAAACTACAAATACAAATTACAGAGCACAAGGAGCCAAGCGAGGCGAGGTGGCAGCAGTTCTTAAGCCCTCGCAACCAGAGCCCCAGGTGCACTCAACTTCTCCGTGGCCAGTGCCAGACCAGGGAAGGAGCCAAGTGAGGCGAGGCGGCGACAGTTCTTAAGTCCTCGCAACCGGAGCCCCAGGTGTGCTCAACTTCCCTGAGGCCAGTGCCAGACCAGAGAAGTTGCCAAGCAAGGTGAGGCGGTGGCAGTTCTTAAGTCCTTGCAACGAGAGCCCCAGGTGCACTCAACTTCCCTGCGGCCAGTGCTGGACTGGGGAAGGGACCAAGTGAGGTGAGGTGGTGGCAGTTCTTAAGTCCTCGCAACCGGAGCCCCAGGTGTGCTCAACTTCCCTGAGGCCAGTGCCGGACCAGAGAAGTTGCCAAGCAAGGTGAGGCGGCGGCAGTTCTTAAGTCCTTGCAACGAGAGCCCCAGGTGCACTCAACTTCCCCGCGGCCAGTGCCGGACCGGGGAAGGGACCAAGTGAGGTGAGGTGGTGGCAGTTCTTAAGTCCTCGCAATCGGAGCCCCAGGTGTGCTCAACTTCCCCGCAGCCAGTGCCAGACCGGGGAAGAAGCTCAGGTGCTCCTTCTCCTAGGCTGACCTCTATCCACTGGACTTCTGCCCCACCCTGCCAGCTAGACTGCCTGGCCAAGGGGCAGGGCCCTGTGATGTCACATTGGCTGACCACTCCCAAGGGCTGACCAGGTCTAGGCAAGACAGCACAAAGGGCATGACATCACAAAGGCCCAGACCTGGTCAGCCCTTGTGATTGGTTGAGGACTAAATGATCAATTTGAGGGGCATACCCCCCATGGGCTTCGGGACACTGACAGTGACATGCTCATGTGTGTTAGATACATGTGTGCCAAATTTCATGGGGTTTGGTCAAGGGGTGCGGCAGCCCATTCCGGACACGCCACCCACACCTTTGCTTTATAAGTATAGATTTTTGTTTTCTTTGAATATAAATTAGATGGAAACACATTCACAAACATGTAGGCTAAACACAGATTGAGATTTAGAGTATTGAATGCCTCATTAGATTTTGAGAAGTGACTTCCATCATAAAGATCCTTCCAGAACATGACCTCAGTTCTACCTCTTTCTGATTCCTAGGTGCAGCTAATGCAAGACACTTCACACATACTGTACCTTAAAAATTCTTAGAAGGGGAGGGAGTCCAGCTATGTCACCTTTTAAGTTTGGTTTTTTTACTTCTTCACACATGTAGGAGCTAACAACCACAAGCTGAACTGTGGGCTATATGATATCTGCATAAGAAATCCCATATCCTTCTCACCCTAACTCCTAAGGAACCTGTTAAGTGAGAAAATGTAGGAAAAGCAATAGAAAAAGCTTATATTAGTTGTAACTGGGAATGAGAGTCACTGGGTTAGGGAAGTCCCTGAAAAGTTATTTAGATTAACTCAAATCTATACCATCAATTTCTTGTGAGTGGCTGAGGGGGTGGGGACACACTAGATGCCCCAAATCTGCTGCAAAATGACCAGAGTATTGGGAAGCTGAGGGTGAAGGTGAGAAACTGGTATATGCCAAGTCTGATAGAGGACAAGTGAAAAAATGTGTGATGACTATTGATAGCAATTCATTATCAACTCTGTCCATAATGGTGGTGGTCAAGAAACAGTTGTTCTTCATCGTAACTGAATCCCCAGGGTTTCATCTGGTGGTTTAAGGTGTCTTACAGTCTGATATGTTTGGCGATATAAAGGATCCAGGACTTGGGAAAAGTTACTTTTGCGAACTTTCCAAGTCTGTGAATCCTTCTTCCACCATTGGCACTAGCTATGCTAGTGGTAGGTTTCTGGTAAGGTTTCCCTTGCTCGAAAGCCAGTCGTATCTGATTCTAGGGTTCAGTGCTCATCTTTGTTTCAAAGCCAAAGAGCCAGCGCTGTCTGCTTCTGCAGACATTTCCGAGATCATGTGTTAGGCATGACTAGACACCGGAGTGCACGGAACATTGTTACCTTCCCACCAAAGTGGTCCCTATTTATCTACTTACAATTTATTGCTTTCGAACTGCTAGGTTGGCAGGAGCTGGGACAAAGATGGGAGCTCATTCTGTCTTGCAGTACTTGGAAATCGAACTGCTGACCTTCCACCTCCCAGTAAATTGTGCCATGGCTGCTGTCATTCGGAGGATAATGTCTGTCACATCCACTACAGTTAGTGTACTATCTTATTTTCTATGTTGATCAACATTGCCATGAAAATGCTGGATGAAGCCATCTAGGAAATTTGAGGGCAACATCATGAACATACAAATGTCACTTAACTCTAATTCTTTTCATCAAAAACAGAAGAGGTGATGAACATGCTAAAAGGGTACCTTAGTATGGCAATAGACTGGGTGAGGATGCATAAAACTGAAGATCTTTCCAGATGAAATGGATATAAAGGCAGTGGGTAGCTTGTGCAGACAAATGGTAGACAATCTGCTTTGTAAAGAGCTGCACTCCTTGCTAAAGATCCCAGTCTGTGGTTAAGGGTTGTCAATAGATCTGACAAGCACCCTCTGTGGCTCTGACAACCCTGCTTTTGCAATGCCCCTCTAAAAATATTAGTCTATTTTCATGTATTTTCCTGCATTGTGCAACAGTCTCTTACCACCTGTTATTTCTGTTACCATTGCTTTAGCACTGTCCATTTTTAATTGTTTGCTATCCTGGTACACAGAGCCTTGCCTTTGTAAGGGGAAGTAGTTGGAGACTTATCTTCTTCAAGTGCCGTATCCATTCCAAATATTGGCAATCATCATGGCAATAGTCTTCCTATTCTTAACTGTTCAAAATAGTTCTTCTAGGACATTCCACACCAGCCAGTCAGGTTCTTCAGTCACAAAGTCCGTCTATGTCCAGGGCCTCTCTGAGTCTCTTCCCAAGGATCTTCCCTTGCATAACGAGTTGGAGTATTCTATATTTCATGTTGTTCCTCATGGTATGGCCAAGGTATTGGAGTTTTCTTTGTTTAATGGCCCTAAACAGTTCTTATTCTTTATCCATCTGGCAAAACACTTCTTCATTAGTGACATGGTCATGATATCCTTAGCAGCCATCTGCCAAGACTTATCTAGGCAAGGTCATGTCACATAAAGTCTCAAGTCCACATCAGGCAAAGTCTCATTCGTCATGGCCATGTCAGTTAACATTGTGTTTAGAAGACTGCATCAACGTGGCAGGGTAAATCCAGATTCAGCCAGTCTTTGTGAAAAGCAAGAAAAGCTCCCAATAAGCCCCACTAGACAGAGGTTTATCACAGGATAAAGTTCTCCTCCTAATATGAATGATGGAAGGAGGTTGTCTGATCTCTTAGTCTACCCACTACACCACATGGTGCAGCTATGTTTACACAAGTGACTGTATGCCAATTGTTGTGTTCTAATGGAGTAATCTTCTACATGGCTAGCAATGTATCTTAACCAATGTAACCTTGCCAACGGGTAACAATGTAACCGTCAGCTGTATCACATAAACCCTGTAATCGGACGCGAGCTAATGACCACCAGCTGGCAGCAGCGAGCGTCCAAGCTCTCTTGGTCCAAACTCATCAAAGGCAACAGCGCGGGAAGTTTTCCCGCCACCACCTACACCTGGACAAGAAGGGCGTGACCAGCAATGACGTCACGCAGACAGTAGCCAATGGGCTATCATGGAACCACGTTCAAATGTGTTACTACTGTATATAAAGAGCTATTGATCCGCCATTACCTCATGTTCCCTCTGTCCACCATGCAATAAACCTGAGTTAACCCAGCCCGAGGCTGTGTCCTGTGTCTTAGTTCTCATACACCAAATTGGCGACGAAGGTGGGATCATGGATCCCCAAGGAGCCAGGGCACAGAGCGGGTTCAACATCACCAAACCGCAAGACTGGGAGCTTTTTGAGATGGACTTCCAGGCGGCACTGGTGGAACTCAAAGTCAAAGAAGACGACGAGGAGAGGAAGAGGGCCATCCTCACCAGAATGCTTGGGATAGAAACCAAGCGAACGCTGGTGGGCATCATTGCACCGAAGAAGGTGAGCGATTTCAAAGCCGAGGACATTATGAAGCTGCTGCGTGAGCGTTTCCGACCCTCGAGGGCAATGTTTCCCGCTCGGAGCGCGTTTTGGAGGCGAGTTCAAGCGCCGGACGAGTCGGTTGAGGCATTCGTAACAGCCATGAGAATAGCCGCCGTCCCCTGCAGATGGGACAACCTAGAGATGGCCCTCAGGGACGGAGTTTTGTGTGGCCTGAAGGACAAGGAGGTGCAGCGCAGCTTGATGAACAAGGAGCCACCACCCACGCTGGCAGAAGTTGTAGAGGCCGCGGAAGCCGCGGAAGCCGCGGAAGCCACGAATGCTGGAGTGGACGAAATGCACCAGTGGCGGGAGTGGCGTCCTAGAGCCGGAAAAGCGAAAAATTCGGTGCACGGGAGGTCCGGGCAGTCGGTGCACGCAACCCGTCGAGCCTCGAAGTCGTCCACAGAAGGCAGCGACGGCGAGGAGGTCCTGAAGGTCCGAAAAGGAGGGCGCCGCTGCGATGGTTGCGGAGCAGCCCATGAGCGCGCGAGGTGCCCATTCAGAAAAGCTGAGTGTTACACCTGCGGTCGTCGGGGGCACATCGCCAAGGCATGCAGAAAGCGGAAGGAGGGCCGGAGGCAGTCACAAGACCGTTCGACCAGACCGGACCGTCCAGCGAGGCCAAAAGATGGCGCCCAGACCACGAGGAAGCAGGACGGCGTGGGCCGCATCTCGGACGACAGCGAGGACGATACCCCCGTGTTCAGCGTGTCCGCGGGACAGTCCCATTACTTCGTTGAGGTACTAGTACAAGGGGCCCCTATCAGGATGGAAATTGACTCGGGGTCCTCCTACTCTATAATTCCCCAGAAAGAGTTCTTGAAAATCGACCCCCACGTGCGGCCCAAGCTTAAAACGCTGAGGTCCACGTTGCGAGACGTACAGGGGAACAGCATTCCGGTGTTGGGGGTCGGGAAATTTCGGGTCAGTTTTAAGAGACATTCTGCGGAACTGCCCCTAGTTGTCCTTAAGGGGGGAAGTTGTAGCCTCCTAGGGACGCAGTGGTTTCAGCCCCTAGGGTTGTTCATAGGGGGAGTGCATACAGTGGGGGTGGATCCAATACAAGCGGTGTGCGACGCGCATCCCGCCGTTTTCGAAAAAGGACTGGGAAAGTTCAAGGGACCCCCTGTAGCCTTCGACCTAGACCCAGAGGTCCGCCCGATAAGACTCAAACCGCGCAGGGTGCCATTCGCATTAAAGGACAAAATAGAGGCGGAACTGGACAAAATGGTGGGCCAGGGGATTCTTATTCCTGTTGATTCCGCGGAGT
The DNA here is from genome assembly GCA_035047345.1 of Bradypodion ventrale. Taxonomy (NCBI): domain Eukaryota; kingdom Metazoa; phylum Chordata; class Lepidosauria; order Squamata; family Chamaeleonidae; genus Bradypodion; species Bradypodion ventrale. The sequence continues at coordinate 285,571,849 of JAWDJE010000001.1, read as the reverse complement.
GGGAAACTCCAATTGTGACCGCTCTGAAGGCTAACGGGGAGGTGCGCATTTGCGCTGACTATAAGTGTACAATTAATAAGGCGATCCGCCCTAATGCATACCCGGTGCCGGTGGTCAGCCACCTTCTGGCCAGGCTGAATGGGGGAAAGTGTTTCGCTAAACTCGATTTGGCACAAGCCTATCAGCAACTCCCTGTAACTCCCGCCACGGCCGCGGCACAAACGATAGTCACACACAAAGGGGCGTTCCAGGTGTCGCGTTTACAGTTCGGCGTGAACTCGGCACCTGGCCTTTTTCAGTCGCTTGTGGAACGCCTCCTGAAGGGGCTGGAGGGGGTGTTGCCTTATTTTGATGACGTGTTGATAACAGGGGGGAGTGAGGCTGAACTGGCAAAGAGATTGGATAAGGTACTGACTGTGTTCGAGAAAGCGGGGCTGCGGCTGAGAAAAGACAAATGCGTCTTTTTCGAGACTGAGGTTGAGTTTTTAGGGTTTCGGGTCACGCCAGAGGGTATTAAGCCGTCCAAAGCCAAAGTAGCCGCCATCAAGAACGCCCCTCGCCCCACATCCAAAACCGAGCTACAATCATTTCTGGGGCTCCTCAATTTTTACCATACCTTCCTTCCACGGAAGGCGTCCGTGGCCGAGCCGCTCCATCGGTTGCTAAAAAAGGAGGAAACATGGATGTGGGGTGACGAGCAAGAGAGGGCGTTTAAAGAGTTGAAGCAGCTCCTAACATCTGAGGCAATCCTGACGCATTTCGACCCCAAACGGCCAGTGGTCTTAGTCTGCGACGCATCCCCGGTGGGGGTGGGGGCGGTGCTTTGCCACGTGTTGGACGACGGAAGGGAGGCCCCGATAGCGTTTTATTCAAGGTCCCTGTCCCAAGCAGAGCGTAATTACGCACAGACCGACAGGGAGGCATTAGCGATAGTAGCGGGAACCAAAAAATTTCACGATTTTCTGTATGGTCGGCCGTTCAAAATCGTGACTGACCACAAGCCCCTGTTAGGAATTTTCACTGCAAATAAGCCCACGCCACAGATCCTGTCCCCAAGAATGCTGCGGTGGGCTATCTTTCTCAACGCATACCAACATGAGTTGGAATACCGGCCCGGGAAGGAGATCAGCCATGCAGACGCACTCTCGAGGTCTCCTTTGCCCTTGTCGGGCGTCCAAAAGGAAAGGGTGGAGAGAGATCACCAGGTTTTGTTAATAGAGGTTTTAGACTCACCCCCAATAGTACCGGCCGACATTGCTAGGGCGACAGGAAAGGACAGAACGCTAGAGAAAGTTAGTTCATGGCTACAGAAGGGGTGGCCGGCGTCATCCCCAGGTACGGAATTCGACCCATTTTTTCGAAAAAAAATAGAGTTGTCCCTAGAGAGGGGGTGTCTTTTGTGGGGTCAACGGGTGGTGGTTCCTACGTCCCTGCGATCGAGGGTACTCGAACTGCTGCACGTAAGCCACCCGGGCATCGTCCGTTCAAAGGCGCTGGCCCGGAGTTACTTCTGGTGGCCACAGCTGGACGCGGACATTGAGCACATGGTCGGCACTTGTGAGGCATGCCAGGGCTCCCGACCGGAGGCGGCCCGTCTCCCGCATAGGGAATGGGACGCAGCAAGGGGGCCATGGTCCAGGGTGCACGTAGACTTCGCTGGCCCGTTCCGAGGAACCATGTTTCTCCTGGTGGTGGATGCGTTCTCCAAGTGGCTGGAGGTTATCCCAGTAAAGAGCACGTCCTCCGCCACTACAATTAGCCAGCTAAGGAGAGTCTTTTCCACGTTCGGTCTACCCGACACTTTGGTCAGCGATAACGCTAGTTGTTTCACCTCCGCTGAGTTCAGGGCATTCATGGAGGCAAACGCCATTCGGCATGTCACATCCGCGCCGTTTCACCCGGCCACGAATGGCCAAGTGGAACGGCTGGTGCGTACAACAAAGGATGCGCTGCGGCGCATGGGCCCAGGGGACCTAAATCACCAAGTATGTCAGTTTTTACTAGCGTATAGGGTGACCCCCCTAGCGTCAGGTTACTCGCCGGCAGAGCTGCTGATGCGGCGAAAACTGACCACGATCCTGTCCAGGCTAGACCCGACGAGAGTCGAGGACAAAGGAAAAAACATAGGGTTGGCAGTCTCGAAAGGTTTCGCCGTCGGCGATCCTGTGCATTGCAGGAACTACGCCAGCGCAGGTCCAGCCTGGGTACCAGGGACGGTTGTGGAACAGACGGGGCCAGTGTCGTACCGGGTCGAGACTAGCACCGGTCTCCTCTGGAGGAGGCACGCGGACCAACTTAGGCACCGAGTGAGTGGGGGGCCGGTCAGTGGGGCTCAGCAACAGGATTCAGCGTTAGGGTTCTCCCCCACCCGTTTAGCCCAAGGGGGAGACAGCAACGGACAACAGTCCCAAACAAGGGGGGAAAGCAGCGGCCCCGACTCATACCCTTTTGATACGCCAGCTCTATCAGGGGCCGGGGAAGGGGGAGAGGAGTTCGCGACCGCTGCCCCCGAATTTAATTCTGATTTTGATTTTGCGAGCCGGGGGGGTTTTCGGGAGTGTTCCCCCACCCATCCAAGTGAGAAGAGGGGTTTTTCGTTAGCCCCCAGTGCCCCCGGTTCTTCCCTAATAAAGCACACACCTCCCAACAACGCCGCGGAGCCGCGGCAAGTCACTAACGAGTCTCCCTCTCCAATTACAGGACAGGAAAACAGGGGACAAAGAGAAGGTAGCAAACCCGGGGAAAGGCAGCCCGCATCGAGACCCCAGCGTGTTCGAAATAAGCCATCTTGGCTGAGAGACTTCGTCTCAGCCTAGGGGGGGGGGAGTGTTGAGTTCGAGACTTCGTCTCATCCTAGGGGGGAGGAGTGTTGTGTTCTAATGGAGTAATCTTCTACATGGCTAGCAATGTATCTTAACCAATGTAACCTTGCCAACGGGTAACAATGTAACCGTCAGCTGTATCACATAAACCCTGTAATCGGACGCGAGCTAATGACCACCAGCTGGCAGCAGCGAGCGTCCAAGCTCTCTTGGTCCAAACTCATCAAAGGCAACAGCGCGGGAAGTTTTCCCGCCACCACCTACACCTGGACAAGAAGGGCGTGACCAGCAATGACGTCACGCAGACAGTAGCCAATGGGCTATCATGGAACCACGTTCAAATGTGTTACTACTGTATATAAAGAGCTATTGATCCGCCATTACCTCATGTTCCCTCTGTCCACCATGCAATAAACCTGAGTTAACCCAGCCCGAGGCTGTGTCCTGTGTCTTGGTTCTCATACACCAAACCAATACAGACCAATTGTGGTAGAAAGAGCTAGGTAGGGCTTCCCTAAATCTCCCTACTTTCAGTTTATTGTCTGCTCTTAATACTTCCTTCTCTCACAAACATATTGATGGAAAGCAAATGAAGATGGAGGGGAATTATTGTTCAGCCCAGAATATGAATGAAAATTTTGATAACCAAATGGCATATGGCTTCTTTTGATGTGTGTTTTAAAATGATCCACTGTGAAATCCAGTTTTCTTATGTCACTTTTAAATTGGCATACAGCATTATGAACTACAGTACAGTACTTCCCTTTTTTCCTCCTATTTTTGGTGGGAGGGGGGAAATGTTTGGATCTAGTCTCTTGCAACATTCTGGTTGATGGGTTCTGCTTTGTGCTTTACATCTGTTTCCAGAATGTATTGCCATCTGTTTGAAGAAGGACCTTCTTTCCAACCAGATCTTCATACATACTTCTGTTCTGCATGGCTGCTTTACTACCCCTTTGGCTCCCGGCTTGGCTTTCATCATACTGCATTATGGTTTACTGTATATGGTTTACTGTACTTTGCTTGACGGTATTCATCCTCCTGTGATAAACTTCTGTTCATAACCATTTTAGGCTAACTTAGGTGCTGCTATATACTATCCCACAGTTCTAGCTAATGGCGTATATAGACAAGCTGATTCTGTTTTCAAGATTACATCTCGAATAGGAACACAGTAATATACCAACCTAGCAGTATTTTCATTATATGATTTTTCCCATACAGATTTTTGTAGTACGATGCATGCATCGTATAACAAAAAAAATCGTATAACATAATGTTTTGTAGAATTAATTATTTTTGTTTTACGGGGTTCTGGACTACAGTGTCTCAAGTGGCTAAGACGCTGACTGGGAGGCGGAAGGTCAGCAGTTTGATTCCCGAATACTGCAGGATGGACTGAGCTCCCGTCTTTGTCCCAGCTCCTGCCAACCTAGCAGTTCGAAAGCAAGAAATTGCAAGTAGATAAATAGGGACCACTTTAGTGGGAAGGCAACAGCGTTCCATGTGCCTGTCACATGACCACGAAAATGTCTGCTGAAGCAGACAACGCTGGCTCTTCGGCTTTGAAACAGAGATGAGCACTGAACCCTAGAGTCGGATACGACTGGCTTTCGAGCAAGGGAAACCTTCACTAATATACACTCTTCTTGTCACAGATTGGAAGCAATATTATGGTGATATGTCAGTGAAACCACCTAGTGGGACTTTTGGTCTGCTGACATAGTGAGAAGGTAGCATGGTGATGCCACCTTTTAGTTATGTTCTCTGGAGGATATACTTTGCTGTGACAGCATAGGGACATGTTGCAACGTGTATGCATCAACCAGCACAAGCTGACACTGTTCATTAGCAGGTACTAGTGTGTGCCAATTTTATGTCGGCAGAAGAGAAGTGGTAGTTTCATGTGATGCATGCACAAGGGAGGGGGAGAGTGGCTGGGGTGGCTGTAGATGTAGTTCTAATGGCAAACTTCCATTATATATACACTCCATGGACATGTAACTTTTAAGACCCTCCCAAATGGCATCAGGGATTCATAGAAAGACAACAGCAGTAACTTGCATATACACTGGGATGGTTTGTGTGTTTGAGGGGTGGTCGGGCGGGCAGGCGGGCGGGCGGGTAGAGTACAGTTGGTGTGGAAGAGTTATGCCATAAATAGCAGCAAGAAAAACAATGTAAAGGAATTGATTGAGAGCAAGAAGCAATACAGCTGTGACCAGCAACTGGTTTTTTGTTTTGTTTTGTGGGTTGACTTCACCTCTTCTTATTTCTCCCCTACTTTTCCATTTGTCAATCAATGACACAACAACCCTCATCTTCTCCCTCTTTCTACCAACAGTGCATTTCACTTTAATACACTTTTATCTTCATATTTTTGTGACAATTCCAAACACAAGTATTCAGATTTGCTAACACTTTTGAAGGATGCAATGCCTTAGTGAGAGACACAGATCAATCATTTTTGAATGTTAAAATACAAATTTGATGGTTTTAGGAAATGTATTAACAATGCCAGCTGTGACACCTAATTATTTCCCACCACAAATGAGGAATAACTAGTTACACACATTTTTCTTTTTACTGTGCCCTGAGATCATGATTTAGCAATATAAGAGCTATGTTTTATCACATGTTCTTTCTGTAAATCATAGGAACATCAGCTCCTACTATCACAGATATTAAAATGTCCGTGCTTATTATGGCCTTTAATCCATCTCTCCAGCTGCCATTCTACCCATGCTCAGAATGGAGTTTGCAAAGTTCCCTTAAAGAAACATGAACACTATTGGCTAAAAGGCTGTTGTTTAACATGACAAGTTACACAAGTAGGCCCATTGACTCAGTGGGTGTTTGCTGAATCAGTTCCAACATGAATTCCCTTAATGCAATTAGGCCTACTCTACTTTACCATTTTATTTTTTGCAAGTAGAGTAAGGCCATTTGAATCAGTGGGTTTTCAGAAGCAGCAGCATCAAATTCCCCCAGGTACAGTGGGCCTTGTCTGGTAATTTACTATGCTCAGTCAATGACTTGTATCCACAGCAGAGCAGTGATAGGACAATGCTCAGGTATTCAGAACATCATCCTGACATTGTTCGGTTTATGGATGGGTTCATCCTGTGATTATTATCAACCTTCTCAAAAATAACTTACAAATGTTTCTTTGTTTATTCTGGTGTGTGCTTAGGAAATTCCAACAGTAATAGAGACACTATTCTGAAGAGTAAATGGCAGATGTATATTTTATTTTATTTATTTATTTAGATTTATATCCCGCCCTCTTGCTCCAGGGCAACTCAGGGCAGCGTACAACATATAAAAACATTACAATATAAACCCCCATAAAAAACTACAATATAAACTCTTTATAAGACCACCCCATGTCTAAAAAGACCCACCCCTTCCCACAATCATTGAAAGGACATGTGGCATCAACTGAGCCAACGTGCAGGAGTCAATACCCCGTCGGCCCCCCAAACTTGCCATGCCAGCCAGGTTTTTAACCCTTTCCGAAAAGGCAGCAATTCTGACTGAAGACTTAAGTCTGCTGGCAGGAGGTTCCAAAGAGTTGGGGCGGACACAGAGAAGGCCCTTCTCCTTGTGCTGGAGAGGCGAGCCCCTCTAGCCGATGGAACACTGAGGGACCCTCTCCGGTCCGCCCTGGAAGCTTTCCCATCTTTGTGTTTGATGTAGGAAGGCATGGGCTAGCAGTTCACTGTTAAGAATACCTCTGTTCTAAAATGGCATTGAAATTCAATATCCAATATTGATTTATCGGCACTTTTAGCGCAAATCAATTGAACTCCAAAATGTTCTAACCTTTGCCTTCTGTTTCCATCTCCGGCTGAACAGCTTTACCATTGGCTCATCCCATCATTTTTGAGGTCTGCCTAGTGATCTTTTGTGGTCCCTTGTTAGCTGTTAGCTAACCTGTTAGCTGACAGGTCCATCTGTTATCTTTTAGGCAGGTGATATGGCCGGCCCATCTTCTTTTTGCTACATATAATTCATCGACAACATTACACAGTCCAGTTCTTTGGAGTAATTCCTTATTGCTGACCCTATCCCTGATAGTTACTCCACACAACCGTCTTTCCATTGTTCTTTGGGCTACCACCAGTTTTTCTTCCTCTGATTTTGTGATTGCCCACATTTCAGATGCATACAACATTGCTGGTAACACTGTCATATTGAATACGTTTTCCCTGATATTTATCAGCAGACTGTCATCTGTTAGCACTGTTCGGTTTATATTAAAGGCAATACAAGCTGCTTTACATCTTCTTATCCACTCACCACATGGTATGTTATCTGGTTGGATTTGCTGACTGAGGTAGACATAATCAGCTACTTCTTCAATCTTGGTTCTATTTATGGTGATGGAATACCGTGTACATTGACCGTTTCTCATCCATTTTGTTTTTGTTAAATTCAACTCCAATAATAATTCTGGCTTCAAATATTGTGACCAATGATGCACTGCAGCAGGTTCTGTCAGGTTCTGCAGAACCGGCAGCAGAAATTCCCCCAGTCCACGCCCACTTGGTTGGCCATGACCACCTCCATAGCCCATAATGCAGGATGTTTGGCCATGCCCACAGATTTGGCCCCGCCCACAGATTTGGCCAGCCCACAGAGTAGGTAGTAATTTTTTTTTGCAGTGCATCACTGGTTGTGCCAAATATCACAAGATCTTCCAGGGGCACTCTGTATAGACAGGGAGAAACGTTTGCTCAAACCACTGTTATCAGCACGAACATGGATGATCTCATGTGGCTACAGAAGCTAAGACACATAAGAAGCTTAGTATGGGATGGGAGACCATTAGGTGCCATGAGGAATTTCCAGACAGAGGTAGGAAAAAATGCCAGTCAGAATTGACAGCATTGGGCTAGATGGGGTCAGTTATCAGGCTGAATAGAAGGCACCTTTCTAAGACCTTGTCTGTCCTTGGTTTAGACTTACGGTAATAGCATCACACCCCAAGCCTACTCCTCCCCCTCTAGCTGTGCCCCAGTGATGTGTGCTCATGCTGGAAAATGTTGCTCAGCATGCGGAAGAAGCTCAGAGCAGGAGTACAGTATTACAAGACACTGGATTTACTTTCTAGCTTCCACCACTACACCCCCTCTAGGCCACAGTAAAGGTAAGCCAGTTTATCCTTTAATATTTATACTAATATCACAGTTTGTAGCTGATGGCTTTACTCAGCTGGCACTTACTCCTACATGGTAAATATTTCCAAACATATTCCTAATCTCATATATAGCTCTCATGCTAGTTTGTATATTAAACTTTGCAATCCAATAGAGTTAAATTACTGTTCTAATTTCAGAGCTGCTTTTCTCTATAGTGTGATGTGGTTTAACTCACCATTTGTGCTGGTTTTTCAATCTGCTCTGAATGTCCCATTGTTTCACCCATTTTATTGTCTAAATAAACAAATCTACAATTGTATTCCCATCTGCCTCCCACCCGGCTTTCCTTTTGTTTGGAATAAGCTATGGCTGTTACGGGCCTGAGCTGAGATGTGGCCAGCACTTCTGTTAAATAAATAATGTCTAAGTAAGACATATGTATTACATAATTTGTTAGGAAAGGTAAAATGAGCCCTCTCCATCCTTCCTATCTGCAATAGGTCTTTGTCAGTGACTTTGAAAAACACAAAAATACTACAGTATTTTTAGTATGATCATTATTTTTACTGTTGTCGAATACATTATTTGCCATAGTGAGCATACATATGGAGCAATGCCAAAGGGTAAAACTTCATAACCACCTCACTTGTGCTTTCAGCCATTAACATATCTTACTTGAACTGGAGTGACATATTATCGGGAGTGACAGATGATCTGGTATGAAGAATTTCCATGTTCCAAAACCTCTTGTGCTGTGTTCTAGACTACAGTCAGTTGCTCCACGAAGAGACCTAGTTTGATGATCTCTGGAAACTCCAGTTCCCGGCTATTTCTGAAACTGTCACTGTTCTCCCGGGAATGCTCATGTTGACATGGCCTATGCAAAGTAGACTATGTATAGAGACCTAAAAGTACAGCTCTGAAGCATATTTGTTGGAACAGACTGCACAGTTTGGGCCTCTTCACAAAACATTTTGCTTGTCTTCAATTAGAGCATCCCAGGGGTCAGGGATGGGAGTGGAGAACAGCACAAGGACATTTGAAATACTGCCTGCACTGGCTCAGAATGGAATATGATATCAGGTTACTCAACAAAATCAATGAAATAGATAACACTGCATCACCAAAAAAATAAATATTGTTTGCTACTTGGTCTAATCCATGTGTCCTATACTAAATCAAGTGCGCTGAATCCAAATCTGAAGTCCAATTCTGCCTAGGACATCAGGATCTTAAGTAAGCAAATATCACCCTCTTGGTTAGGTTCTTACGTTGATCACTCGGGGTATATTTGCCACAAATGTAGCAAAAATTGTCTCGTTTATTAACACAGCTGTGCCTACTCATCTTTAGCTCAAACTAGACTCACTATGGCTTAGCTGTACTATCCAATAAGATGATTTCGCACTAGAAACACGCCCTTGGTCCATCTACCCTTCTATACCTATTTCTGACGTCAGCTCACTGACTTGCCCAGATATGTCCGGCTGCTGCTGGAACATGCATGCCACCAGAGGACGTGATTCAGCTAAGGCGGCAGCAAGCATAGTGGTAGCTGCAACAGTTATAATGTTCCCATGTAAAAATACATTATCCAATACCATTTGAACAGCTATAGCACGCCTATAACTTAAAATTTGTACGTGATAGGCAAATTCTGAGCAGATTTGGAACCAGCACACTCGATATCATGCAAATCACATGTGTTATTCCCAGTAGCAAAATCTTTGTTGTGCAGTGTAATTAATGTTGTTTAAATATGGATACTGTATTTAAAAATCATGGTAATCAGAAAATGTAGACATGGGTAAAAGAGTCAAAATGAAAGTTGAGAAGTATACTGGCAAATGTAAACATATTGGAATGTATTGAATTACCAATGAGATCACACTTGTGCATACAGATGGCGCTTTAAAATCAGAGCTTATGTTGGAAAATCTAGTATGCAACAAAAACAAAAAGCAGAAAAACAAAAAATGTGAAAGTGGCTATGAGAATTTGCACTGTATGCGTAATGATTTCTTAGTGTTACTGTATGTTTTGGAATCATGGACTTTAATTCAGATGATTATTTTAAAAGATAGAAGCATTTGAATGTGGCTTTATTACAGGATGCTAACAAATTCTTAGATTGAGAGCATGGTCAATGAAGATGAACTAAGAATAATGTATAAAGACAAAGAAAGAATAAAATACCTGTATGTGAAATGCAATATCCTAGTCACTAAGAAATATGTTTAACCATTTAGAGCACTACAGTTGATCATTCATAGTAAAATAAATAGAAAAGGAAGTGTAGAAAAGAGAAGAACTTTGTGGCAGAAGAACCCAGGAGCCCAGTGTGAATCTTACACAATGTCATTATTTAGAGTTGCCACATCCAGATGACATCCAATTTCTGGTAGAAGAAAATAGCAAGACAAAGAAGATATACAATATGATTACTTTATTACTGAATTCATTCTTATCACTTGGAGGATTGCCAACTAGATTTAGAAAGGAAGAGAGCAAAGAAGGGATGGAATTCTGCAACTTTTTAGAACTTTAAATGCATGAAACATTTCAAAACCAAAAGTCGCCTGGTTCTCTATTGATTTCCAGGTTTTATCTGGCAAAAGCTTTTGTGGCTGGCTGCCCTGCTTAATGCATGTGATAAAGTCAGCTGCCATCTGCAGAAGTTTCAGCTAAATAAAACTTGTCATCTTCAAAAAAAAAAAGTCCAAAAGACTTAATGGCACTTTTAGTGCAACAGATTAACATGGGTGTTTACCTTGAAATTGATTACTAGGTACAGTAAAACCTCTACATATGAATTGTTTCCGTTCTATAAGGTTATTTGTATGTCAAAAAATTTGTATGATGAAAACACATTGCATTACCAGAAGAGGCCACTAGATGTCACCATATTTTTTTGTATGTTGAATTTTTCCTATTACAATTTTGTAGGTCAATTTTTTTGTAAGTTGAACTGTTTGTATGTCGGGGTTCTACTGTATTTAGATAGTGGTGCAACTTTGCTACTACAGTACTTCAGTTGTGGTCAGTGCAAGTCTGTCATGAAGTTGGAAGGCCCAGTTTATTTAGCCAAGTGGAACTCATGTGGCTTTCTTATAAGAGCCCTGGCGGCGCAGTGGTTAAACGGCTGTACTGCAGCTAAAACGTTGCAAGTTCAATCCTGATGGGGATCAAGGTTGACTCAGCCTTCCATCCTTCTGAGGTCGGTAAAATGACTACCCAGCAAGTTGGAGGCAAAATGCTAATTACCTATAAAACCACCCAGAGAGTGCACTAAGCACGATATAGGCCAGTATATGTGTCATTTCTATTGTTAATTATGGACCCCAAAAAATGAGAGTGCAGCCATATGAATTTGCCTCACTCCTTTTACAGTTTGAATGCTCAGAGAGAGTGTGTTTAGTGGATTTGTGTCTGGGCATATCTGCATGAACATGTATACCACACCTACTTGCAATGCAAGTTCTATTTCGAGAGACTTAAATCTGCAAATTGCTTATATTACTGTGAACATTAAAACACGAAACCTGTGCATGTTTATACTTAAAGCAAAGCCAGGGTGCTACAGAAGTTTCTGATTTACTATGTTTTTTTTAAAAAGAAAAACTTTTTAATCTGGCTATTACTTCCTTTGATTGCTAATACGTTGACCCTGGGTGACATCTGCTGCTTGTGCCTGCTGAACTTTAATACTGATCAGAGTAAAGAACACTATGGTTATTTGAAAAGGCCGGGTGTAATGCATTTCAGATTAACAGTGAAAGAAAAGCTATTCAAGAAGGTAGAGGTTCACTTCGCTATAGCACACTCTATGCTGCTTTTCTTATTATCAGTAGGGGGAAAATGAAATGAGAATAGCATATCTTTTAATTTCCTTCCACTATTACCTCTTGATTTGCATTCAGGTCTCCCAGAAGAAATACCTCTGAATTGAGAAGAAGGCTATTTAAGCTGCATGGTGTTTAAAAATTGCTGGAAGAGGTTAAGGTACCGTATATTATGCAGTTGACCTTACTAAGAAGCTATGCTAACGATTTAGACTTATAATTTTCTCCAGTTACATTTTGTTAAAACATTTCTTTTTTTTCATTTTATTTTTTTATAGAAAAACTCATTATCCCTTCTGGGTACCCCTGCAGGTTAAACCCTTCGATTTTTTCCCCCTTAAGTTGTTTTGTTAGATTTTTAAAGTAACATTAAAATGATATGAAAAGTTATTTCATTGCAGAGAATTGTCTGCCCCTTTTTTCTTTTTCAGTGGAGTGAATTATTTTGTTTTGTCTTTTATCTTCCCTTCATTGCAAAAAGCCAACAGCAGATCGCATCCTATAATACTTAGTACAGTATTTTATCAGGATGTGTCTTGGCAACCATGTAAATGTGATCTTTCTTTCCTTTAGAATCCCGACGACTACATGAAAGAACAAAATGTAGAATGTTCTGTGCTAGGTTAGATTGTTCTGAGTCCAAGTTAGAAACAAATCTTCTGAAGACTATAGTCCCAGAAATTGGCTACACATATCATAGCAATTTGTTGTTCAGTCACACAGTCAATTCCGACCCTTTGCAACCCTGTGGACCATTGTCCTCCAGGCGCCTCTGTCCTCCATCATCCTCATCAGCCCTCCCAGTTCTGTGCCCATTGAGTCTACAATACAATCTAGCCATCTCATCTTTGGCCTCCCCGTCCTTCTTTTGCCCTCCACCTTTCCCAACATCGAGGCCTTCTCAAGTGAATCCTCCCTTCTCATTTGATGTCCCAAGTACTTCATCTTCATCTTTACTATTTGACCTTCTAATGAGCAGTCAGGGTTGATTTCTTCTAAGATCGACCTATTTGTTTTCCTCGCTGTCCAGGGGACTCTCAAAACTCTCCTCCAACACCACATCTCAAAGGCATCTATTTCTCTGCGTTCAGCTTTCCTAATGCTCCAGCTCTCACAGCCATACATTACCACCAGGAATACCATTGCTTTGACTATGCAAATTTTTGTTTGCAATGTGATGTCTCTGCTTTTCACTATATTCCCCAGGTTTCTCATAGTTTGTCTCCCAAGAATCACTCACCATTTTATTTCTTGGCTGCAATCCCCATCTGCAGTGATCTTTGATCCTAAGAATGTAAAATCTGTCACTGCTTCTACTTCTTCCCCATCTATTTCCCAGGGACTGATTGGGCCTGTTGTGGTCATAGCAATTAATTTCCCCTCAAAAAAAAATTTTAGACAGGTTTTTGTCTGCATGTATTGGTGCTAGCACATCAATTCCAACTTATGGTGACCCTTTCTAGGGTAGAGAAATGTAGTGGATTGCCATTTCTGTAGGCATTCTTGGACTGGGCAGCTTGCCATGGCTATATGGGTTGGTTCTTTTTCCACAAGTGTAGTGAAGGTGATGGTCCCCAAGTGGATTAAATCCCACTTGAATCCATCTTGATGGAGGGCAACAGCTTCATCATTACTGTCCTGGGGCCAATGAGGATTTTGCATGCCAAAAGGGCTCAGGACCAGAAAGTGACTTGCGGAGCTGGATCAGTGGTACAGGTATCTCACTGCGACGCAGAAGGCAGATGAAAGGCCACGGCCTTATATTTGCAGGATAATCTTCATGGGTGATTGCCATGAGGATCGCCAATGTTTGGAATCAGATTCAGCGCAAGAAGAAGTAGTGAGTTCATAACAGTTAAGAAAAGCCTGTTCTATCTAGAGCAGGGATTCTCAACCTGCGGCCCACGGCCCATGGCATCGATGAGGCACATGGCACCATTTCATGTGGCCCATCACTACCTCCACCACACCAGGAAGTGCCATGTGGTGGGGGAAGGGCAAAATGGCAATCCGGCCCCCGAAGCTGTCTGAGGGAGCGTGACCTGGCCACCGGCTTTAAATGGTTGAGAACTCCTGCTCTAGAGTGATTATTAGTCTGTTGTTTCATGACTTTCAGTAGGCAGAGGTACTCCAATCTCACTAACCACAACACTCCATGGGTCCATCTCACATCAATAGTTAAGTTCCTATGCAATTTTGTCCACTACTGATTCCTTGAAACACTCTTGACAGTAATGGTTTGTAGGACTATCCATTTTTCCACATGCAGTGTTGAAGAAGTCTAGGATGTAGCCCTAACATTAGGCAGAGCGGGGCAGTTGCCTCAGGTGTCAGACGCTGACAAGCAGCAATGGCAGCTCCTCAGCCATTCCCTATGACATGTTGAAGAATAGAGCTCTGTATGTACTACACAATCTTCCCCTCAACCCCATATACTGCTGGGAAGAGGGATCCAATCTGAGATTTGCCTCCGCTGAAATTCCTATGACAGTTAAATAATGCTGGAGCTCCTGCATCAAGGCAGGTAAAAAGGAGTAGATTGTGGAGAGAGGAGGTTTCTTTGTACACATAGAATCTAAAGTTTTCCCGTTCCCTGAAGATGCTTCCAACAATCTCTGCCTGTTGCTTTCAATGGGAAGGAAATAATGGACAAAACAAATGAACCCAAGCCACCAGGCATAAGAACAATGTACCTATAAATCTATGGTGAGGCCCCATCTGGAATATTGTGTACAGTTCTGGTCGCCATACCTCCAGAAGGATATTATGGAGTTGGAGAAAGTACAGAGGAGGGCAACCAGAATGATTAGGGGACTGGAACACCTTCCTTACCATCTGAGGCTGCAACGGTTGGGCCTTTTCACTCTTGAACGACGGCGTCTAAGAGGTGACCTGATTGAAGTTTATAAAATCATGCACGGTGTGGACAAAGTAGATAAGGAAAAACTGTTTTCCTTATCGCACAACACTAGAACTAGGGGACACTCCATGAAACTTTTGGGTACTAGTTCTCAAACAAATAAGAGAAAGTACTTTTTCACCCAGAGGATTACTGGTCTATGGAACTCCCTGCCAGAAGAAGTGGTGACAGCTGTCAGTCTTGACAGCTTTAAGAAAGGATTAGACAAGTTCATGGAGGACAAGAGTATCAATGGCTATAATTATGGATACTTAAGGACAACCTCCGGGTTGGAGAGATAGGCAGGATATCTCTCAATGCCATTTCCAGGGAATCCTAAGCAGGTGAAGTTATCTCCTTGGGAATAATACCCTGAAGGAAATGGTGAGCCACTGTGTGAGACAGAATGCTGGACTGGATGGGCTGTGGCCTGTTCCAGCAAGGCTGTTCTTATGTTCTTATGTACCACTTTCCCTTCCAGGAGGGTCCCAGGAGGCTTAGGTTATGTCAAATGTTCGCAGCCCAGGTGATTTTAACTCCACCGATAAATCTGCTCTGCTAATGTACTTTAAGTTTCTAATCTAATATTTAAATTTAACTACTTTGGGATACTGGGATGACTATTCCAGTTTTGCCCCAGGACCAAATCTGCGAATGTGTAAAATCAGACCAAAATGGCTATAACTTTTAGTGAGGGTAGGTTGGTGTGATATACAGTGGAAGCTTGGTTAACAAACAGCTCGGTTAACATAAAAACCGCATAACAGAAGGAAATCCATAGAAAATAGTGGCTCAATTTACATAATTTTTTTCTGAATGGATTAATTGGTTTTCAATGCGTTCCTATGGGAAACTGCATTTCAGTTAATGTATTTTGGTTTTCAATGCATTCCTATGGGAAATTGCATTCAATGCATTTCTCTGGGAAATTAAGTTAAAGTAATTTTCACTGTAAGAAACGTCCCGGAGAACGCATTAATTACATTAACTGAGGTTCCACTGTACATGAAATCTGGAGTCATTAGATTCCAAAAGAGGCAAATAATTTCAGATAGATAGCTTAAAGGATTTGAAGTCTACTAAGTGCCTGTTATACTAAAGAAATCTGTGCCCTCATCTAGTTTGACTTGTGTCCCAGATATGAATCATTTTGTAAATTCACTTGGCTTTGTCCTTGTCCTGGAACCAAATTTACTTTGATCCAGATCTCATTCAAATCATTCAGAATCAAAACAGTTTGGTTCGGAATTTGGGATTTCTCAGTTTGCTGCACAGCCCTGATTAAAGCTAACATCCATACTTTTTGAACAGCAGGAAATCTTCCCACTCCAAGCTTCCTAAAATCCACATGACTAAATACAGTGGATGTATAATCCATATACGATCCTCAATGCTGACTGTGCCTCTATGGGTGTTTCAAGAAAATAGGATGTTCGACAGCAGTCAGATACCAGAATGATATTGCCACCCCCTATGTTGGGATATTTAATGGAAATTAAGATGTTGTTTTACTACACTGTAGCCTAGCAATGATTACAACAATCAGTTTATATCAGCAGATCATATGCAGTTCCTCTGGTGGCTTAGTGGTGAAGGCACTGAGCTTGGAGACTGGAAGGTCGGGTTTCGATATCCAAGGGCTACACTTGAGGACATGAAAGGAGCCTCATTCGGGTGTCCCCTGAGTGGAGTTTCCCCAGCAAAAATCTTTTCAACCCAGAACCTGTTATGTATGCATGTTCTCTGTACTGATAAGAATGTAACCACTCCAAATACAATGTATCTCAGCTGTAAAGGAACGCGAGCAAGCAGCCCATAGAGGGCAGCTGCGAGCGTTCAGTCTCACATGGTTCACATTGCTCAATCACGGACAGCCGCGGGAAAACCTTCCCCGCATTCAGCAGCAGGAGAAAGAACTACTGAAGGGAGGCGTGCCTGGGCGAGGCCACGCCGGTAGCGGCCAATGAGCTACCGTGCTACAAGATTCAAATGTACAATGCTACTGTATATATAGAGATGTATCACCGCCATTACCTCATGCTCCACCGGATCATCATACAATAAATCTGTGTTAAGCCAACCCTTCGGCTGTTCTGTTGTCTTTGGTCCCATACAGTAAACTGGCGACGAGGATGGGATAATGGCTGCCCACGGGACCAAGACATGCGCCGGCTACGAGATCAGGAAGCCGGGAGACTTGGAGCTGTTTGAGATAGACTTCAATGGAGCGCTGGTGGAGCTCGAAGTCTCAGATGAGGACAAGAAGAGGGCCATCTTCGTCCGCATGCTCGGACACGAGACCAAGAGGACCTTGGTGGACCTGATCGCGCCGAGGAGGGTGAGCGACTTCAAAGCCAAGGAGCTCCTGGCGGTGCTGCGCGCCCACCTCCGGCCCGCGATAGCGATGTTCCCCGCTCTGAGCGCGTTCTGGAGGCGAGTCCAAGCGCCCGGGGAATCGGTCGCCGAGTTCGCCGCGGCCCTGTGACTGGCCGCCGGCCCATGCAAGTGGGAGACCCCAGAAGTCACCCTCCGGGACTGCCTGCTCTGCGGCCTGAGGGACACCGAGACTCAGCGCGCGCTGATGAAACAGGAGCCGCCTCCCACGTGGCAACAAGTCCTCGACACGGCACAGGCCGCGGAGGCCACGACGGCCGGGGTGCAAGAGCTCCAGGACTGGCGCCCGAAACCCGCCAAGGCAGAGAGCTCGGTGCGCGCGGCCCGGCGAGTTTTGAACTCGTCCGCGGAGAGCGGCGACGACGAGGACACCCGGAAGGTCCAGAGGGAAGGCCGGCGCTGCGACGGCTGCGGCGGCGCCCACGCCCGCGCCAAATGCCCGTTCCGCAAGGCTGAGTGCCTCAACTGCGGCCGGCGCAGGCACATCGCCAAGGTCTGCCGGAGACGGCGCGAGGCCAAGAGGAGTTCCCCAGACCGCTCGGTGAGGCAGGACCGCACCACGAGGCCCAAGGACGGCACCCGGACCACGAGGAGGCGGGACGGAGTAGGGCGCATCTCCGACGACAGCAAGGACGACGCTCCGGTTTTCAGCGTATCCACGGAGCACCCCCGATACTTCGTTGAGGTAGTAATACAAGGGGCCCCTGTTAGGATGGAGGTGGACTCGGGTTCTTCATACTCTATCATTTCCCAGGGAGAGTTCCAAAAAATAGCCCCCCATGTGCGGCCCAAGCTCAAAGCGTTGAGGTCCACGCTGAAGGACGTGCAAGGGAACCGCATCCCGGTGTTGGGAGTTGGGAAGTTCCAGGTCCAGTTCAAAAAGCACGCCGCAACGCTTCCCCTAGTCGTCCTCAAGGGAGGTAAATGCAGCCTCCTCGGGACTCAATGGTTCCAGCCCCTGGGGTTGTTCATTGGGGGGGTGCACGCCGTGGGAGTACACGCCGCCGGGACTGATCCAATACAGAGCGTGTGCGACGCGCACCCCGAGGTTTTCAAGAAGGGACTCGGAAAATTCAAGGGCCCCCCAGTGACTTTCGACCTGGACCCTGGAGTACGTCCAATCAGACTTAAACCACGCAGAGTGCCTTTCGCACTAAAGGACAAAATAGAGGCGGAGTTGGACAAATTGGTGGGCCAGGGGATTCTTGTTCCTGTTGATTCTGCGGAGTGGGAAACTCCAATTGTAACAGCACTCAAGGCCAACGGGGAGGTCCACATATGCGCTGATTACAAGTGCACCATCAATAAGGCGATCCGCCCTAATGCGTATCCGGTGCCGGTAGTCAGCCACTTGTTGGCCAGGTTACACGGGGGGAGGTGTTTCGCTAAACTCGACCTGGCCCAAGCCTACCAGCAACTCCCGGTGACCCCCGCCGCAGCTGCTGCGCAGACCATAGTCACCCACAAAGGGGCGTTCCAGGTAACGCGCCTCCAATTCGGCGTGAATTCGGCGCCCGGGATCTTCCAGTCACTCGTGGAACGCCTCCTGAAGGGGTTAGAGGGGGTGTTACCCTACTTTGATGACGTATTGATTACAGGGGGGAGCCGGGCCGAATTAGCAGAAAGGTTGGGAAAGGTCCTGGCAAAATTCGAAAAGGCGGGGTTGCGGTTGCGGAAAGACAAATGCGTTTTCTTCGCAACTGAGGTTGAGTTCCTAGGGTTCCGTGTTACTCCTGAGGGAATAAGGCCATCCCAATCCAAGGTGGCCGCCATCAAGAAGGCCCCTCGCCCCACCTCCAAGCCCGAGCTGCAGTCGTTCCTGGGACTGCTCAACTTCTACCACTCCTTCCTTCCTCGGAAGGCAGCCGTGGCGGAACCGCTACACAAATTGTTAAAAAAGGACGAGGCATGGAAGTGGGGCGACGACCATGAGAAGGCTTTCAATGACCTGAAGCGACTCCTGGCATCAGATGCTGTACTGACCCACTTCAATCCCAAACGCCCAGTGGTCCTGATATGCGATGCATCCCCGGTGGGGGTGGGGGCGGTGTTATGCCACGTGCTGGAGAACGGGAGGGAGGCCCCGATAGCGTTCTACTCTAGGTCCTTGTCCCAAGCAGAGAGAAACTACGCCCAGACAGACAGGGAAGCACTAGCGATAATTGCGGGGACCAAGAAATTTCATGATTTTGTGTATGGCCGCCCCTTCACCATAGTGACTGACCATAAGCCCTTGCTAGGCATTTTCACCGCAGATAAGCCCACACCCCAAATCCTGTCCCCGAGAATGCTCAGGTGGGCCATCTTTCTCAACGCGTATCAGCACGCGTTGGTGTACCGGCCCGGGAAGGAGATCAGCCATGCGGATGCCCTGTCGAGGTCCCCCATTCCCCGGGATTGCTGCCACGTGGGCGAGGAAGAGAGGGACCACCAGGTCTTAATGATAGAGGTCCTAGACTCCCCTCCAGTAGTACCGGCCGATATTGCCAAAGCGACCGGCAAGGACAAAACGTTAGCTACAGTTTGCTCCTGGGTGCAGAAAGGGTGGCCCGTGTCTTCCCCAGCAGCGGAATTCGACACATTTTTCAAAAAAAAATTAGAGTTGTCCCTAGAGAGGGGTTGCCTTTTGTGGGGACAGCGGTTAGTGATCCCCACGTCCCTCCGGCCGAGGGTGCTTAAGCTGCTGCACGTCAGCCACCCGGGGATCGTCTGCTCTAAGGCACTAGCCCGCAGTTACTTTTGGTGGCCCCAGCTAGACGCCGACATTGAGCACATGGTCGGCACTTGCGAAGCGTGCCAAAGCTCCAGGCCGGAAGAGGCTCGTCTGCCACATAGGGAGTGGGACGCAGCGAGGGGGCCCTGGTCCCGGGTACACGTAGACTTTGCAGGCCCGTTCAGGGGAGCACTTTTCCTCCTTGTGGTGGATGCGTTCTCCAAGTGGTTGGAGGTCATCCCAGTCTCGAGCACCTCCTCGTCCACAACAATTAAACAGTTACGGAGGGTCTTTTCCACGTTCGGTTTACCCGACACCCTCGTCAGCGATAACGCTAGCTGTTTCACGTCCGCCGAGTTCAGGGCATTCATGGATCTCAACGCCATTCGGCACATCACCTCCGCCCCTTTCCACCCGGCCACCAACGGCCAAGTAGAGCGCCTCGTGCGCACCACTAAGGATGCGCTGCGGCGCATGGGCCCCGGAGATCTTGACTTACAAGTGTGCCAATTCCTGCTAGGGTACAGGGTCACCCCACTAGTGTCAGGGTACTCCCCCGCGGAGTTGTTAATGCGCAGGAAGCTGGCCACGGTAATCTCCAAACTAGACCCCACAAGGGTAGAGGACAAAGGGCGGAACGTAGGGATGGATTCCACAAAGAGCTTCAGCGTAGGTGCCCCCGTGCATTGCAGGAACTACGCCAGCGCGGGACCAGCCTGGGTGCCGGGCATTGTAATAGAACAAACCGGCCCTGTCTCATACCGCGTGGAGACCAATACAGGCCTCCTGTGGAGGCGGCACGCGGACCAGCTCAGGCGCAGAGTCCCCGGAGAGGAGGACGCGAACGGAGGAAACCACGACTCAGAGATAGGGTACTCCCCCACCCGTTTAGCCCAAGGGGGAGGGAAAGGGGGCCATGGGTCCCCACCAAGGGGGGAGGAAAGGGAATCGGTCCATGCAGATATCATGCGGGAGTTCTCGGCAGAAGAAAAGGGCCCCGAACTCATACATATCTCGAGGAATTATCCCCAAGACTCAGATCCCCCAAGCGAATTAGATGTTGATTTTCCGTACCAGGGGGAGTTAGCGGAGTGGTCCCCCACCCGTCCTAGCGAAAAGAGGGGTTTCAGTTCAGCCCCTGGTACTTCCAGTCCCAACCCCTGCGAGTTAGAGTGTAACATAGCGCCAGCCATCCGGAGACCAACACCCCCAAGACAGGAGGCGAGTGCGAGTCCGCCCGTCACAGTCTCAAGATCCCCCGAACGAATAGCAGGAGGTAGCGAGACCACAAGGGCATCCTCGTCGGTTCCAAGATTCGTAATGGGGGGGGGGGTCCCCAGGGTCCGCAGGCAACAGGCAGGGGTTCACTTCCCAGCTGTTCATTCCATTCCCATCCCCCAGCGCAAGGCAGGCACGGACGCCCCACAGAGCCACTAATGAATCCCCGTTTTCCGTTACAGGACAAGCACCCACGGAGCCAGGGTTCACAGGCTCTCCTGTACTAGGTCAGGCGCAAGCACGCCCCAAGCGCAAGTGCGGCAAGCCACAATGGTTGCGGGACTTTGTCCCATCCTAGGGGGGAGGGATGTTATGTATGCATGTTCTCTGTACTGATAAGAATGTAACCACTCCAAATACAATGTATCTCAGCTGTAAAGGAACGCGAGCAAGCAGCCCATAGAGGGCAGCTGCGAGCGTTCAGTCTCACATGGTTCACATTGCTCAATCACGGACAGCCGCGGGAAAACCTTCCCCGCATTCAGCAGCAGGAGAAAGAACTACTGAAGAGAGGCGTGCCTGGGCGAGGCCACGCCGGTAGCGGCCAATGAGCTACCGTGCTACAAGATTCAAATGTACAATGCTACTGTATATATAGAGATGTATCACCGCCATTACCTCATGCTCCACCGGATCATCATACAATAAATCTGTGTTAAGCCAACCCTTCGGCTGTTCTGTTGTCTTTGGTCCCATACAGTAAAGAACCAAAATTATTGTTATTATTATATGAATATAAGCACTTTGCATACTCAGAAAAGATTGTTATCTTTGCAATTTCATTCCTCCTTCTTTAGTTATTTCTTTGACATGCTCTTATTCCCAGTGGCAACAGAGCTGTCCTTTCTGAAAGGCAGACAGAATTTTGGTGTACTTAAAATTGGCTTTAAAAATGTAAATTGTCCTGATGTTTGATAGTAGTTGTTGACATGAAATCTAATGAAGAGTACGTCAGTTGTTATAAGTGTTAATTTAAGCTGTTTATTAAATCATCAACATCTAGTTCCTTTGTGGCCACAGGGGGCGGGGAGGAGATGTGGTTGAGTAATTCAGAGGAAAATACTGTTGTTTCAAAAGCAACATTAGTTTGATCATTTATAAATTTCTTCACACCAGCTGTGTTCCAAGATTATTCACACTACTACAATTAATACCATAACGGAGAGAATGGATATCTTTAGAGATTATTGCTAAACAGTGTCTAATGACTGTCTTCTTAACCTGAGTTTTCTTTCCCTTATAGATGCATGAATTACTCTAGTCTGTTTCAGATTCTATTTGTTCCATATTTTCCCTTTTGTAAGTTTGGTTTACTCCTGACTTAGACTATTTTTTTTAGTGTTAAGTTTAATTTGCCACAAAATTTTAGATGTGCTTGGTAAAGGTCACCCTTGCTCGAAAGCCAGTCGTATCCGACTCTAGGGTTCAGTGCTCATCTCTGTTTCATAGCCGAAAAGCCAGCACTGTCTATGTTTGCAGGCGTTTCTGTGGTCATGTGGCAGGCATGAAGTGGTCCCTTTTTATCTACTTGCAATTTCTTGCTTTCGAACTGCTAGGTTGGCAGGAGCTGGGGCTCACACCGTCCTGCAGTATTTGGGTATCGAACTGCTGACCTGCCACCTTCCAGTCAGTATCTTAGCCACTTGAGCCACTGTTTAAAAAGTTGCATTTTCCTTTGCAAATTTTCCTATGTACAGATTTGTGGCTCCTCGTCTAATGCAGTACACTTTCAGACTGCATTTTTTTCTGTGCACGTTTCCATATTTTGAGTGCAAAATTTTGTCTACAAATGTGAGTCAAGTGAAGAGTTATACAGTAAAACCCCAACTTACATATGCCTCGAGTTACATAAAATTCGACTTACATAATGATTATGAGCTAAAACCATATCCCGATTTACACGATGTCCTATGGGTTTGCTTCGATTTACATAAAAATTTCATTTTCCCCATGGGTTTCCTTCAAGTTACATAAAAAATCGATTTAATCAAAAGTCTATGGAACAGACTTTTTTCGTAAGTAGGGGTTTTACTGTATCTCAACTTCAGAGCCATACCCGTCAAGCGCGGCTCCTGGAAATACGGGAACTGCTCCGACCCGGGTGCACATGCACCAGAACAACTCATCTGCGCATGCTCAGAACCCCTCTGCGCATGCGCAGAACCCCTCTGCACATGCGCAGAACCGCTTTGCACACACACAGAGCCCATTTGTGATGGGAGCGTGTGCGCAGTAACCCCTTTCCCCACCATTCAAATACAGGACAGCGGCGGGAAAGGGGAGGAACGAGTGGAGAAATACGGGAAATCCCGGCCAATCCGGGATACTTGACTGGTATGTTCGGAGCACAGAAAGCATTAAAATAGAGAGCTGAAGACACAGCTGTTTGATTTGGAAGGCCCAGAGCTGGTATCAGCAGAAGTAGGCCCTGGAATTAAAACTGCAGTCCTGACAGCTGTCCTAATAGAACTCATAATAAAATCTACAGCCTTAAATGAGCAAAAGATAGTGTCTATGGCAATAGATTAAGAAGGATACAAGGTTCAGGAAACAGATATTTTTAAACAAAGGGAAACAAGCACACTTGGCAGTTACTTTCAATGAAGACAGTGTATTTTATTTACATAAAACATATGATTCACTCTCCATAGGCATGAAATGAGACAAAGTACAAAGATCAAATTGTATTTTAGTTACATGCTAATAAAATAAAATAATTATTATGACACAACAACTAACACGCAAAGAAATAAATAATGTTTATAATGATTGTCAGTTTTATATTTACTGCCTACTTAAAAGTGCAAACAGTTCCTGAAAATGAGAAAGTATTTTGTAAAGTTTGAAATATGATTTAATCAGCCAAAATTGTAACTGATGTTAGAAATTTCAGTGTCCAGGAAATATTATCTTGAAACAAATTGTACATATTGTGCTCTC
Source organism: Bradypodion ventrale (assembly GCA_035047345.1). NCBI lineage: Eukaryota > Metazoa > Chordata > Lepidosauria > Squamata > Chamaeleonidae > Bradypodion > Bradypodion ventrale. Next base: position 285,547,817 of record JAWDJE010000001.1, on the reverse strand, counting down.
TTTCTTTTTTAAGTTGTAATTTTAAAAAATAAATTGAATTGTGATTTATTTAATTTTTTTGCTGCTTTTAATGGCATTTCCCCCAACTAGAAGCCTCATTACTTTTGTTCTGGTGTTTGTAAAATCCTGACTAGCAGTTTTTAAAAAAGAAAAGAAAACCCCAAAGAAGTGAAATGTAAACACATGTATACCTAAGCCCCCAATGAATCCTAGGTGTTACCTTGTGGCCACAATGCTCTACTGTTGTAAGGCAAATGTGGTTAAGAGCTGACTTTTAAAAAATATACCATTTCTCTTGCAAAGAAAGGTTTTTAACTATTCTCTGAATGCCATCATAATAGATTACAGTACCTGTTTTCTGCCATTAGTTAATTTTTCTTCTAAAGCTCATGTGAGCTGAACATGCAAACTCAACAGCCAAATTTTCACTTTAATAATGGATTAGAAATTTATTTTGATTCATTTTGGTAGATAAGAGAACCCCTTTATATATTCCTTGAAATGGCAGAAGGTTTAGGTTCCCCCCACCATGGTCCTTTGAAATGAGTACCAGTATTATTTTCTTTTTTCTGAATTCAGCATTATATCTTTCTCCTTCCCACTCTTTTTCATAATAAATAAAGAGTTCTATTCTGTGCAATACTCCCCCCGCCCCCTGCATAATTAAATAAGAATATAGAACATAGACAACCTCTCAGCGACAGCACACAACCTTTTCCACCAGAAAAACTGCTCCTGTCATTTTGTGGGCATGGCAGGTAGATTGTGCGTTCATTACCAAAGATGTTGGAAATTTGTTGTTGCTTATATTCATCGTGGCAGTGCAGTAGCCAGAGAAGGTGGCCTTCCTAGCAAATGACCTTGTACTGAATGGGGAAAGGGAGGTGCAGTCATTTGCAACACTTAAGCACGACGTGGTTCTAGTCGGTGTGACATCTGTGATAAAGTTCTCTGGTTGTCAATCACACTTAATTGTCGCACATAACTCCGGACATCCTGATGGTTCTTATTTGCCAGAGATGCATCGGGATCTGATGAAACAGAAATGATGTGACATTGGTACACTTAGTCAAACTCAAACCTGAGCAGAATATGCAAATCATTCTTGTCTTTCAGAGAAACAGTATATACATATGCACAGCTAGATCAATCCACTTTGCAAACCTTCTGCTACTTGTCTCACATTTCAAATTAATTTTGCCATGGTCTTCCTTGATATTTGACTTACAACCTGAGGCTTCATTTGCCTTTGCTATTCTTTATTACAGGTTGTGCCCCACCTCTTATCTGTGGGGCCACTGGAAGCTACTATTGTTTGGAAGGAACAGGTTGGGTTTCCAGAGGATCCATTTCCTGACTGGATATGAAACATCAGCGGAAACATTTACAGCACCTCCTGCTTGCATGACTCCAGTACGTGTGGTGTTATATGGGGATCACTGCTTTCCCCAGTTTCAAATGTCCGTGGAAAGTCTTGGAATGTATCCTCCATGGATATGGGGGATGACCTGTATTTTCACTGACAACATTAAAACTATGTACATCCTCTGATTAGCATGCATTAAACTACACTGTAAACAAATATGAGCCAATTTGATTGTGAGGGGTCCCAGGATCTCTAAACTGTAACTTTACTTTTCTAACACAATGTCACAATCTAACAAAATGGAATTTCAGTGGGAGTACATTGTGCCTCTAGGTCACTAGTTCCCAATCTTTTTTTGGCCATGCCCCAGTGAAGCATCTCTAAAATTCTGATGCCACCCCCACCCCTGATGACATATAATTCTTATTATTCAAAAAGTGAACTCCTATTCATGTGGAGGAAGCCTAAAAGTCCATTCACTGTTAATAACTCATTCTTGAATTGCCCCCCCCCCAAAAAAATAAAAATAAAAATCAAATTGCCTCCCTGTGGGATGTGTGCCCCATGTTGAGAATCATGGCTCTAGGTTATCTATAATTCTAGATCATGTCCCCAGTCTGTAATTCCACAGTATTACAGACTCAGATGGAAAACTACATATAATATTGTAGTACGTACTGAATGGCTGGCTCCGGCAGAATTTCACAGTCTGAACAGTGTTTGAAATCATGCGCTACAAGGGAAAAATATAAATTTGTATAAATTATAGTCAACAGATGGATGGAAATCAAAACAATCTGTGCAATCAAGCATTTCAGAGAATAGGATTTTAGGTGAAACTACATTAGGTTTGATTATTTTTTATAATTTTCCATATATAGCCCTCCTTTACATGGGGCCCATGTTACCTGTGATCAGAATTCAGCCATGGAAAACTACTACTTAAACATCCTACTTATCTTGAAAACCCTACTAGTTGCTGTAAATCAGCCAGGACTTGAGAGCATTTACCAATGACAACTAAACAGATTATTTTGCATTGTGAAATGATTTTTGCAATTTTGAATGAAAAGCCTTTTCAACAACAGTGGTAAACATATTGTAGCAAGCATCACATAAAAAAGCCTACCCATTTAGCCCAATGTTCTGTTTCAAATGGTAGCTAAGGAGCTGTTTCAGGGAGTACATGGTTATGACAGGTCTGCAGTTTGCATTCAGGGTCAAGATATTTTGTTCCATGAAGTGAAGGATTACATGGCACTCTTACCATTCTGTGGCTAGGTCTAGTTATCTTTCAAGTAGAAAGATTAGAATCAAAGGTATTTGATAGCCATAACTAACTAATCCAACTGATTTGAATGGATCTGCTCAAAGCATAGCCCTGTTCAAACATTAAGGAATCTTTTTTTTCAACATGCTTAGAGAGGTACACATTTTAACCTTGCCTTATTGGCACTTTCTGCACATATTCACTGAACAGTCTGAAAAGAGGTTCCTGCTTGTTTGTAAGCGTTTCACTAGAGGAAAAACCTTGGAAAATCTAGATTTTTGCTTGCATGTAGAGTCTATGCACGAGAAGCAATCCCTCCCCCCCGTTATGTATGCATGTACAAGGTTTCTTTAAATATATGAATGTAACCAGTCCACAATCACAATGTATCTCAGCTGTTAAGGAACGCGAGCAAGCCGCCCATAGAGGGCAGCTGCGAGCGTTCAATCTCACATGGTCCACATTCCCCAAATCACGAACAGCCGCGGGAGATTCCCCGCATGACAAAGAGCTACAGCAAACAACTACCAGAAGAGAGGCGTGACCTGGGCGAGGCCACGCCGGTAGCAGCCAATGAGCTACCGTGCAACAAGATTCAAATGTATTGTATCACTGTATATAATGAGATGTACCTCCGCCATTACCACATGTTTATACTGACCATCAATGAATAAACCTGTGTTAGTCCTTCCTGCGACTCCTTCTTTGTCTCCCGTGCAAGACACTAAACCCCCCCGACTCCCGAGTGAAGAAAGTACTGACAAAGAGGAAAGGGCTAGGGGGCCATTCAACAATTACGTGACCCTCGAGGGGGCTGCCATCTAAATCATGAAAAATTATGGGGGGGGGTTCAGGTCAAAGATTACGTAATCCATTTGGAGCTGTTGTGGTTTCGAAACAAGGCACTTTTTTAGGTTTAAAAATGATCTCTGGGGATTTTGATCCGATTTGAGATTATTGAATTGCTTGTGCAGTCTATTTCTATTTCGCCAATAGTGAAAAGCTCTAAAAATTAAAGTCTCGATACAAAAGCTCTGAATTATGTAATTTTAAAGGGGTATGTGTGTTTCAAAGCAAAAATTACGGTGGTGGTGGAGTTAATGATGGAAATAACAGATTGGGTATCTTGACCCTCTCTTGGGTGTTCTGTAACTGACCACTTGTGGATTATTTGCCTAGAACATTGCTTCCCTCTTTTTCAAGGGAAAAGTTTGTTCTTTCTTCTGCTTCATATACAATGAACAGTTGTCCATGCTGCATTTATTTTACTGTTGTAAACCACCCAGAGTGGGGAATGTTTTTCTTCAGAGGGGCATTATATAAATGCATTAAATTTAAAAAAATACAATTCATAATATCTTCTAGTATAAAAGACAACTCAAGGGGCTTCTATACTTGTCTAGGTTTTAGTCTGTCTTTATTCTTGTATGCATTTCTTACAACAATAAACTAAGTTTTTCCTTGGACATTACCATGAACATCCTGACTGTCTCATTTCTGATACATAAGCTTATTTTAATAAACTGCTACACTGTGCTAAAATAATCACCCATAATTTCTAAATGAACAAGTTGCTTTCACTTTGTGGTTATACGTGTTGATAGGCCTACCTTACATGAATGTATGTAATCTCTTTTATGTGCTACCAAAACCCTCTTCTTTCAGCCTAAGAACCTCTTGCTTAGGTTGAAAGAAGAGAGCGCAAAAGCTGGCTTGAGAGTCAACATAAAAAAAAACCAAACCCAAGATAATGACAACAGGCCAATCACTCCCTGGCAAATAGAAGTGGAAGAATTTGAAGCAGTGACAGACTTCACCTTCTTAGGATCCAAGATCACCGCAGATGGTGACTGCAGCCACGAAATAAAAAGGTGATTAATTCTTGGGAGACAAGCTATGAGAAACCTAGAGAACCAATCTGGTCCCCCCCTCCCCCAGGCCTTCACATCTCTAGTTGTAGTTGTACTTATTAATATGTTTTGGTGTTAAAATTTCTATTTATTGTTAGAACATTTTGTAGCAGATTTCAATCTCCTCATGAGCCACTATGGGTCCCAGTTTTGGGCGAGAGAAAGGATATACATCTTATCTATATTTGTATAACCTATATGTTCATCTATGCATAGAGGTATGCACAGAAGTTCATTGACACCAGCGAAACTGCTTGGTTGTACAATATTTGTCTCTAACTCCAAATTAATTTACATTTAGCCAGTATGCTTTGGAAGACTATTACTAGAAAGCCATGAAATGCTAAATGTGGATCTCTCCAAAATAGAACCAGCCATTGCACATGATGGATACTATATAGCCTCCCTCCCTGTGGTGGTCTCTCTCTCCATATAATGGATACTATATGGCCTCCCTCCCTGTGGTGTTCTCTCTCTCTCTCTCTCTCTCTCTCTCTGTGTGTGTGTGTGTGTGTGTGTGCGTGCGTGCGTGCGTGTGCGCTCCTAGTTCAGGTTGTCTGCAGCCTAGAATAGCATGGCAGAAGGCCAGGACATTATCCACTAATCCATTCCTAGGCCGAGATTCAACATTATTATGAATATTCATACACACCATACAAAAAAACAACACCCACCAACAACCCCTACTAAAGGTTTTAAATCACATACTTTTTTTGCATAATCTTTATGTTTCAAAAATATGAAAGAATGCTTGCCCTCTCTTTTCCCTCTGTAAGGATCACTGCATGGATTCTCTTTTGTTCAGATCCATGAAACCTGAAAACCAATATGCAGACGTTTGCTAATCCTCATTTCACACCTCAAAGATGAAGAGGCTCAGTAAAAAGAGGAACATGTGGGTGAGGTGGGACTGTTTTGCTGCCACGAATACAGAAGCCTGTGTTGCGAAGAGGTGCCTTAGAATGGCTGTGGAGCTGCTCCATGCAAGAATCACAGGCCGAAGCCTTTCAGGAAGTGTCAGAGAGAAGCACTTCTATCCGACTCCAATGATGAGCTGCAAATTTTTTTACTACCCACACCCTGAGCATGGCTAACTCTGTGGGCGTGGCTAACTCTGTGGGCCACGGCCACTTGGCCAGCCACACCATGGCCTGAGCTATGGAGGTGGGTGTGGCCAATCAAGTGGGCATGGCCTGGGGGGATTTTCGCTACCGGTTCCTGGGATCAGGTGGGAACCTGGAGCAGCACATCACTGCTTCTGTCCCCATCATAACAGTTTTGGTGCAGCACTTTTCATGTTCCCATGCATCTTGCTTTTCTGTCAAAGTGACACGCGACATCCAGGCAACATATTAGCAGCAGGCTGCTCTAATAAATAAAGGTAAAGGTTGCCCTTGGTCAAAAGCCAGTCGTATCCAACTCTAGGGGACACTTCTTATCTCCGTTCACAGCCAAAGAGCCAGCACTGTCTGCATCTGCAGATGTTTCCGTGGTCATATGGCAGGCATGACTAGATGACGGAACGCATGGAACACTGTTACCATTTCTGCTGAAGCAGGACCTATTTATCTACTTGCAATTTGTTGCTTTCAAACTGCTAGGTTGGCAGGAACTGGGACAGTAGATGATGGGAGCTCGCTCTACAGCACAGCGCTCAGGTATCAAACTGCTTATCAGCCGACCTTCCGGTCGTCAAGCTCACCGTCTTAACCACTAAGCCGCTGAGGCTCTTCTCTAATAAGTAAAGAATAACAAATAGGTCAGACTACAGAAGTACTGCAGGACGGAAATGAGCTCCCGTCTTCATCCCAGCTCCTGCCAACCTAGCAGTTAGAAAGCAAGAAATTGCAAGTAGATAAATAGGGACCACTTCGGTGGGAAGGTAACAGCGTTCCGTGCGCTCCGGTGTCTAGTCATGCCTGCCACATGACCACGGAAACGTCTGCAGAAGCAGACAGCGCTGGCTCTTCGGCTTAGAAACAGAGATGAGCACTGCACCCTAGAGTCGGATACGACTGGCTTTCGAGCAAGGGAAACCTTACAGAAGAAGTCAAGGGAACAGACAGGAAACTGACAGAACCATCACTTAATGGAAACCCTCTCTGGGTATCATATGATTGGGGGTGGGGAGAGTGGAATTCACAATAATTTAGATGTTGAGGGCCATATGTAAAGCTGTCTTCCTAAAGAGATAAATGTACACACATGCACACTCATACGCTCTTTCTCTCTCCTCGTGGAGCTTCTTCACTGGCAGAGAAAAAGAGAGCTTCCTCATTACTCCTTCCACAGATATCCTGATACACCCTCCTCTTTCCTCCAGCAGAAGCAGTGGAGAGAGAGAGGACAGCCATCTGCATGTATTTAGCAGAAAATCAGCAAGAGAATTACTGGGAGGGGAATTCAGTGCCATTTGGAAGGAAGAGGTCAGGCTACATTTACAGTGTTAGGTGGCTGCTGGTTTTGCCCTCCTGATTTATAAACATGAAATAGGATAAAAGTGTGGGGAACGTAATAATACTGATCAAGAAGAGCAATTAAAGCTACCTAAAAATACATACTGCAGTGTTCATTCAGATTTTAAACTCAGGCATAGGCCAAGCTGAACTGACTGCTCAGGTCTCCATCTAGCTATCTACTCCTCACAGGACCCCGATTTCCCAGTCAGAACAGGAGACATGGAAGGATACCAGTGGTGGGCTCCAACTTTTTTTACTATCTACTCTGTGAGTGTGATGTGCGTGTGGCCAGGGGGAAAGCCCTGTGTTGCGCCCGAATTAGGACTACTTTATTTCAAAACTTGGATGGGCGGCGCCAGCCAGAATTTCTGCTACCGGTTCTGGCGAACTAGTGCGAACCTGCTGATGCCCACCATTGAAGGATACTTGTGTCCCACCCAGTTCCCGAATTCATATCAAAGCTGCTACTAAAAGCACATGCCAAAGCAGGCAGAGCTTTGAAAAGTTAAATTTTATCACAAGAGTTCCTAGAATTCTCTGGAATGTTGTGTTCCAAAAAGAGGAACTTTTCCATACTCAGAAAACAAGCTAAAACTGCTAATGATCGAAAAGAGGAGGGGATGGGGGACAAAGGACAGGACTCTTGTGTCATTCAGACTTGTTCAGGAAGGGGATGTTTAGAACCATTTCCCTCCCTTTGTGCTTCTCAGCCCTCCTATTAAAGATTCAGAAGCCCAGCTTTCTACTTCTGATCTCTCCCAGAAGTAACTCAGAAGTCACTTCCTTCTCCCTGCAGGGTTTCTGAAAGCGAAATCTGGGCTTGATTTGGGTCCAATATAAACCTTACTTTCTCCAAAGAGCTGAAGATGTCAGGGTGGGGGTGGCGGGTGGGGGGTGGGGAATCTATCTGCATCTGGAGTATACAACCTTTATTGGAAGAATAGCAGGATATTAAATAAATATATAAATAAAACCACCAAATATCACCAGTGCAGGCCACTAGAAGTACCAAAGCAAGAACTCCTCTACAACCGAAGGGGTAAAATAGGGAGCAAAGAAGATGAGAGAGGGAGAGGTAGGGTAGGGAGAGAGAGAATCATTTTTCTTCCAATGTCTAGGAAAAGGATAATACAGTACAGTGGTACCTCATAAAATGATTTTAATCCGTTCCACGGGGAATGGATTGTTGTTGTATGAAAAAAATGCTATATGATGCATGCATCATATAGTGATTTTCCCTATGGGATGCATCATACGTTTTTCCCGCTAAGCGGTTTTTCCCATTGAAAAATTGTTGTACAATTTTTTCCATAGGGAAAATTGTTATGCGGGATGCCATTTCCCCCCAAAACCTAATTGTTATGCGATTTCGTTGCTATACAGGGCGATTGTTGTATGAGGTTCCACTGTTTACCTTTTCTCTTCTCAATCATTACATTTCCTTATTGTTGAGTTTATAAAATATAGAGATCAATGGGCATTTTGAAGTGGAACAGCTCTGAGGATATATATCAATGACTACCACCCCCATTAAGCAAAGATTTCTGAAACTACAGCCCAATGCAGACATTCCTAACAGGCTCTGAAAGTGTCACTGTCTGCCAGAGATGTCATACAAAACCCAGAATCAAAATGCACAATTAAAATACTGTAGGTGTTTAAGCACTAACTAAGTATGGCCAACACATCATTACCATCCCCTGACTTGGCGTGTGGGAGGTTGCCCTCTAGAGGCTTCTTTAGAGAACAGGTGATTTGAGTGAGAATAAAAAGATTCTTTTAAAAACAGAATAAGAAAAAAGAGAAGTACAGTGATACCTCATACAACGTCCAAACTTGGTTCCACAAGTTTGGACTTTATACGGATTTGGACTTTGTATGAGGCATGCAAAATCCTAGCCGCGATGCCTCATACAACGTCCAAATCCTTGCCATGATGCCTCATACAACGTTGTTTCCATAGAGCTATATTGTACTGTAACAGCACAGACTTCAGGGCAAAGTCAAGGAAACAGACAGGAAACTGACAGAACTTAAAGAAATCATTGTCTAAAGGCTAAATACATTACAAAAACATGTCAAACAACCCTGATTGTCCAAGAACCTGAAGAATGCTGCAAAAATCCCAGGAATGCTTCTAAAAATTCTGACGAAAAAATCCAAAAAAGTCCAAAATCACCCTCAAAACCACTCCTAAACACTCTTTGCCTCATGCAAAACCCACAAGAGCAATGCACGCATGTGTCCTGCCTTTTATACTGCCCAGGCACAATGCAACCTGGGAAAAACCCAATGCCTCATACAACGTCACACGACGTTGTATGAGGCAACTTTTTTCAAGGAATTAGGTGATGTATGAATTCGATGTTGTATGAAGTGGGCTTTGTATGAGTCTGTTGTTCATATATTTTGCCTCTGATGACAGCAGAAGGAATAAGATTGTCCATTGCTCACACTGTACAAAACAGCTTCTCTCAGCCTGGTACTCTTCAGATCTGTTGGAGCAAAACTCCCACCATTCCTAGATAACCCAGAATTCTTTGGTCATATTGCCTGTAGATGATGCACAATACATTTACAGATCTCTTGCTTGGGAAAACCTGTTGCACAGTCATGAAACTATTTGCTTCTGGAATACGTATTTATCTACATACCCTTTACCTACCATTTTTTCAAAGTTCACCAGATTGTCAATGAACGTCTTGTTCCCTTCATGAGTAAATGTCATGTCTGCAATTTTAAAGACACAATAGGTATGAATGTGGCCTAAATTATTAAACACACATGTAGAGAATATGCAAAAGAAATACCCCTTCAGCTATTCTACTGCTCACTCCAAGATTGCACTTGTGAAGATTTATCACGTTTATTTTCAGATGCTGAACAGGTGAAGGTTTCCAAAGGCTACACTTGCTACTGTATTTAGGCAATGGTTCTTACATTTACCAAATTTTTTTTTATTCATGTGGCTTATAAAATAATTTTTAAAACCCTGAAATGGATCAAGCATCTTATTTGAGCCTCATTTTATTCTTCATTCACCTGTTGCATCCCCCACCCCTTCTTTGGTTAATTACCTTTGATGAGTAAAGGCATGAAGGGAATAACAGGAGGTTCCAGCTTAGCCACCGTGAGTCTGTAGGCCCTATGGTTTCTTGAGGGATCCTAAGAAAACAAGAGAAACTGCAGACATGTACACATAGTGGGCAAGATCCAAGTAGTCCTAAAATATACTAATTTCTTCTTTTAAGAGCACCAATCTCCTCATATATTTTTTTAAAAAATAAAACCCTCCCTTGAAAGTAATGAAAGCCACCATCTTTTCCATTTGTTACCTCTTCCATAGATGTAATGACTCTCTGATGATTGTGTTTTGCAAACAAAATGTTTATAATGAAATGTTAAAGCATTGGTAAAGTTGCGATGATAAAACCCATATATTCTCTGGGTTGTACCTATAATGTATTCCTGAATCACCTTTACAAGCTGTAGACCCGGGATGGCCAAACTATGGTCCGGGGGCTGGATCTGTATGGGCACATTTTACTTCCACTTACAGGAGCGATGAGGGTGGTGTGGGCCGGATGAATTGGCATTAGGGGCTGGATCCGGCCCCCTGGCCATAGTAAGGGCACCCCTGGTTTAAGCAGAGAAATTGGCAGCTTAAAAATCTATCTAATTCTGTGCAAAACAGATTGCAAGGTGTGTTTTGCTTCCAGTGGGAGACCCGTGTGATTGGCCAACTGAACCATGTGACTGGCCCACTGAACCACATAACCGGCCTGTGGCCCAAAAAGTTTGGCCACCCCTGCTGTAGACCCATGATTCTGCAACAATAATACCTCATAAAATTTGAATCCGGAATATATGGCCTATCTAAGATATATAGGGAAGGTAAAGGCTTTCTACATTTCCCAAATCGACTTTAAGTGAGGCATACCTTTTCTCAGAATAGGTTCCTTCAGAATATAATTTATTAGTCATACATGCTTGTTTTATCAGCACAATAATGGGCTCATAAACTCCTTAAAGTCACACAAGGACACATAAAATATTGGAAGTACAGAATTCAGATTAAGTGCTTAGACAGAACAAGAGTGGCGTGTGACTGCACAGCAGGATGAATATGAATATGGATCCTTTGTGAAGCTACACCCTGGAAGTCAGATTCCCCTAAGTCAGTGATGGTGAACCTTGCACTCCAGCTGTTCTTGAACTTCAATTCCCAGTAGCCCGAGCACAGTAAACCCATTTGTGTGGATTCACAGGGACTTGGGCTTCTGGGAACTGAAGTTCAAGGACAGCTGGAGTGCCAAGGTTTGCCATCACTGAGTTAATTCACTTTGGCTAACCACAATAGGAGTCAGCAGAGAGGGTGGAGGACATCAGAGGCTTGTGAAACATTTGAATCTTCTCTTCCCCACACCTGCTGCTTGGGTCTGCTTGTTTTTAACCTTTCCCTTCCCATTCAGTTCATTCTTTTCTTTTCTTTTCAAGGCTTGCTTCCTAACATGAGGACATCTGGGTGACTAAAGAGAAAGAAAAGTAAGGAACTAACAGAAACAAGGATAAACTTTTAACTTCAGCTTTGTTTCCGATTTAAGCAAGCAAGGAAGGACTCAGCATAGGGAAAGACGGAGTTTCTAAGGTAGATCTGCTCTGACCAACCAGATATCCAGGAAGCACAGTTACACTAAAGCAGGAGTAGGGAACCTATGGTCCACGGCGCCAAATAATCTGGCCCTCACCCTTGCTCCAGCTGCCGCCGCAGCCACCAGAATCAGCTGCAGACTCGTTTACGGCTGTCGTAAACACATTTACGACAGCCATAAATGTATTTTTAACTGCCATGGACATGTTTACAACAGCCGTAAACGGCGGGGGGACCACCAGCCCAGTCCCCTCAACTGTCTGAGGGAACGTGACCAGGGCCCCAACTTAAAAATGTTGGTGACCCCTGAACTAAAGGTTGAGGTTCCCCTTGCTTGAAAGCCCGTCAACTCTAGGGTCGGGTTCTCATCTCAATTTACAGCCAAAGAGCCAACATGGTCTGTGTCTGCAGACATTTCCATGGTCATGTGGCAGGCATGACTTGATGCAGGAGCGCATGGAACACTGTTACCTTTTCTGCTAAAGTGGTACATATTTCTCTACTTGCAATTTCTTGCTTTCGAACTGCTAGGGTGTCAGGAGCTAGGACAGAGATGGGAGCTCACTCTGTCATGCAGCACTCGGGTCTCGAACTACTGACCCGCCGATCTTCTGGTCGCCACCAGGCACCAGGTATGGAGAATAGAGAATTCAAATGACAGCCAGTTTCCCTGCTGACCAACCTCTCTCACTGTTACTATAGCTGACTGGAATGGCTTTAAACACAACAACTGCAAATCCTTCTACATTGGCTTAAGCCCGAGGTGCCCAAACTTTCCCCGCCAGGGTCCTGACCATGCCCCCTCAAACAGCTGAGTGGGCCAGTCATATGGTTCCTCCTGAAGGCAGCGCATGAATTTGCACCACGTTTCTGGGCGCTTTCCCCTCCTACGTCACTTCCCATGAAGGAGGAAGTGAAGTAGGAGCATTTTCATGCCATTTTTTTTTCTGTGTTTCAGTGCGAAACTGAGGTGAAAAACAGCACTTCCAGTGACATCGGGGCCGTTCCAGTGTTGGTGGCAATCCGGCCTGCAGGCCATGGTTTGGACACCCCAGGCTTAAGCAATCACACCCACTGTCTGAACCAATGCAAATGCATTCAATGTCAGTGGCAGGAGGGGGGAACTGTGGATGGGAGGGCCCCCCAATTTGGGCTGATTTGCCTGGTCTTCTAGGTCATGTAGTCAATGGAAAACATTGCATATGGGAGTGTCCCAATCCCAGAGCCTGTCCCACATTATTTGTCAAGATAAATGCACTCTAAATCCAGAATTCAGGATGTTCTGTCATTTACCATTAAGCTTTCAAACTCTGCATAGATCTTCTTGAACTTGCTTGGAAGTTTCTGTGAAGGAAGAAAAACAGGTGAAGACGCCTCTATCAGGAGACAAATGCTAGATTTCCTGACAATACTGGGACCCATTCATTCCTCCAGATATACAGTTTGATGTCCACGGGTCTCTCCCCCCCCCCTCCCGTCTAGCCCCCTTCCACAGGCAAACTGAGTGGGGCTCTCCCTTTGTTTGCATTAAGGGGCAGGCTGAGCAGATCCCATATTTTCATTTGACAGAGTCCTGAGATAGGGTGGGGTGGGGGGAGACTTGTTCTTTGGCACCCACGAAACAACAATGCAGCCGTGAAAAATACAGAAAGTCTCCTAGCAACCAGATTATAAATAGAGAGCCATGAAGTTTGGAACAGATTCAGTTCCAAGCCCTGAAATACCCTGGGAAATCTAGAGAGCTTTGCTCAAGGTTCACAGAGGTCATTCAGCACCAAAGAAACCCACATTCCAATCTGGACTTCTCAGTGTTCATCTAGGATGGGGTAGGGAGAAGCTTTTTCCAGTTTCTTGCTGGTCTCTCTCTCAAACACACACAGCCCCCATATGTTTAAGAAATTACTGTTCCTGAGAACCAGGATTTTAAAAAATTTTTGGCGACATCATGGACAAAATTATGCAATATTTATGGGTCCATTATCCCTCAAGTGTGTGTTACAGGCCAACGCTGTGTCATAAAAAGTATTATGAACATTCTCAACTTCTTTTGCCACCAAAACTTACTTCACACCGCTTTGGCTATTGTTACTAGAACATCAGTGCTAGTGACTGAAATTTCAATCGTATAACAATTTGCCAGGGGCTAAATTCCACTGAAGAAAGTGAAAAAACACAGGATTTCTTAGACCAGGGATGCTCAACCTGTGGCCCGTGGCACCATTTCATGTGCCCCCCCTGCCTCCACCACACCAGGAATTGCCATGCCATGTGGTGGAGAAAGGGCAAAATGGCCATCCAGCCCCCGAAGCTGCCTGAAGGAGCATGACCTGGGCCCTAGCTTTAAAAGGTTGAGAACCCTTCACCCTTGTCATTATTGGTTTGGCTATAATTTACTGAGTTTTAGTAAATTACAACTCCAGCAGAGAGCATATTATATCCTTGTAATGAGGCTATCCCTTTTCTTTCCTTGTAAATATTAGCATTTATTTTCATAACATCAGGTTTTAGTAATTATTAATGGATTTTAGTAATATTGTTCTTTTAGATAGGCAGCCACCTGTTGTTGTATGTCAATTCTCAGTAGGTTTTTAGTAGTATAGGTTTTTTTTTAATTGCCTCTGTCCAGTGTAGCTTAGGATGTGGTGTTTATGCTTTCATGTTCTTGTTATGCTGGTCATGGACTGTAAATAAAATTGAATTGAAATTGGTTGAGAACTCCTGTCTTAGACTTTGGAAACACTGTAGCAAGTTATGTGGTTAACTAGTTATTTTTCTGCATAACATGGGTGTAATTAAATTACAGTTCAAAAGTAACATAATAAATAGGATCAAGTTAACTTTACAATGAGTAGCATTTTCCAATGACTCAAAATATACTTTTGAAATGTACATTAAAAAATTGTATATGTATATTTAAACCATATACAACAAAATGTATACAGTAACACCCCGCATAACGTGTGTACCGCACAACGTTAAAACCACACAACGTTAAGAAATCTGAGGAAAAGTTTGCACTGCACAACATTAAGTTAACGTTGTGTGATACATCGTGTTTCCCCCCAGATTTCTCTGCCCCAAAGCCCGCAGGGCAGCTCTCCACCTGAGACGCACCTTTCCAGGCAGAGACCAACCCTGCGGGCTTTGGGGTTTGGGTCTATGGAGCCCCCCCTTTGTGTTTCAAGGCTAGCATTGAAACAACAAGGGCACCTTCGTAGATCTCTTGCCCTCCACTGGCCGCTTTGACTTGGGAAGGGCCGGGGAGAGCGCCTAGAAGCTGCCCTGGCTGGTGCTGGGTTCCCCCGGCCCTTCCCTAGTCAAAACGGCTGGTTGAGGGCTTTCGTTGTGCGATACATCACATAGGGTTTAACATTGTACGATACATGTATCACACAACATTAAAAATCACACAACGTTAAGGATCATGGAACCCAAGCTTTAACATTATGTGGGGCATTACTGTATATATATATATATTTAAAAGTACAATGTATTGTACTGCATATTTTCAAACATACTGTATTTTAGAGGAATTTTGACTGAAATTTGTCTGTTTTTGTGTCATTCTCTTACTAATCTACAGTGTCAATAAATAACGAGTAATAATGAATGAATTACTTTCACAAAGTAACTGTCTTAGCTATAGGATATAAGAACCTATACATTAGTTCTGTAAGTTCTAAAAATGTAAATTTGGCTTTTATGTTGACTAGTCATTCTCTACATATCAAGGTGTGCTGCTTTTGAAACTGAGGGAGTTTCAAAAGCAGTCAACTTGGAAAAATGAAAATATTCCACTAGCTTAGAGCAGGTATCCTTTCCATGAGTTTTTGACCAACTCTTTGGATTCTGGCCTAGGATTCTTCTAGGGTCCATACTGCGTCAAATAAAATCTAGCAGCAAAATCAAAGAAAAGAAAGTCCAACTCTTTCACCAAGCACTTACCTCCCATGTCATTGTGAGGCGGCTCACTGCAACGTTGCTCAGTCCCATGATTAAAGCAAAAAAAGAATTCAGGTTTTTATATTCCTTACAGCTGGAATAGAAAAAAGATTCAGAGTTTGAAGGCAGAAGTCAAAGAAATTGAGAAAGAGAATGGAAAGGCCCACTTCTATGGTTGGAGCCATTGTGTCTTTTATTTGTGCTCATCCAGGCCTGTTTTCATTTCACATTTAACCCTCATCAGTCCAGGGAAAATAAAACACTTTATTTATTGGAAACTTTTACTCCCAGTCTTCAGTACCAATTCTAGCACTTGCCTACGAACACAACACTTGAATCATTAGTTATAACTTTCAAAAGGAGCCCATTCAAAACCTGTTTACTGCAGTGGCTCAAGTGGCTAAAACGCTGACTGGGAGGCGGAAGGTCGGCAGTTCAGTTCCCAAGTAATGCAGGACGGAATGAGCTCCCGTCTTTGTCCCAGCTTCTGCCAACCTAGCAGTTTGAAAGTAAGAAATTGCAAGTAGAGAAATAGGGACCACTTCGGTGGGAAGGTAAACAGCGTTCCGTGCCTGCCACATGACCATGGAAACAGCTGCAGCAGCAGACAGCGCTGGCTCTTCAGCATTGAAACAGTGATGAGCACTGCACCCTAGAGTCGGATACGACTGGCTTTCGAGCAAGGGAAACCTTACGTTACCTACCTACTCAAGAATCAAAACATCAGAAATTCTGAACCAGGAAAAGTTTGATATATGCCCGTGATGGCTAACCTTGGCACACCAGGTGTTCTTGAACTTCAATTCCCAGAAGCCCTAATCAGCAGGAGTGCTGACTTGGGCTTCTGGTCATTGAAGTCCAAGAACACCTGGCGTGCCAAGGTTAGCCATCACTGATATATGTTCTTGATATCAGCAGGTATTTTCTGACAAGACCTCTTCATTCTTTGCTACAATGTTTGATCTTTGTCCTAGCCTCAACCACTCAGTATATACCAGCCTGTCGACATTTCTTAAAACCAGGGCAATGATGAGCAGTTTAGTTCAGACCACAATGATTTTCTTTTAGCACAAAGGAACAAATTCAGATTTTACTTTGGGGATGCCCTCTCCAACCACTAGCCCATGATATATTTCAGACTATGAAAGAAAGAAAGAAATAACAAATTTCCAGGTTTTTTAAAAATCAATTAGCAAAATTATGCAGTTCACATAGTTAGGTAAAAGTATAGATAAATGTCGCCCTTGTTCAAAAGCCAGTCATATCTGACTCTAGGGTTAATTGCTCATCTCTGTTTATAGCCAAAGAGCCAGTGCTGTCTGCTTTCCGTGGACATGTGGCAGGCATGACTAGACACCAGAGTGCAGAGAACGCTGTTTACCTTACTGAAGTAGTACCTATTTATCTATTTGCAATTTCTTGCTTTCGAACTGCTAGGTTGGCAGGAGCTGGAACAGACCACAAGCGCTCACTGTGTCGTGCAGCACTCTTGTCTTGAACTGCTGACCTGCCAACTTTCCAGTCATCAAGTTCAGTATCTTAACCACTAAGCCACCACAGTCCCTCATAGTTAAGGTAAAGGTAAAGCTTTCCCTTGCTCGAAAGCCAGTCGTATCCGACTCTAGGGTGCAGTGCTCATCTCTGTTTCTAAGCTGAAGAGCCAGCGCTGTCTGCTTCTGCAGACGTTTCTGTGGTCATGTGGCAGGCATGACTAGACACTGGAGTGCACAGAACGCTGTTACCTTCCCACCGAAGTGGTCCCTATTTATCTACTTGCAATTTCTTGCTTTTGAACTGCAAGGTTGGCAGGAGCTGGGATGAAAATGGGAGCTCATTTATATATTTTCCCCCACTTCGTTTTTTTTTAAAATCTGCCAGTTTCCTGCTCTCCCCCAAATTGCTTATTCAATTCCCCCCCCCCCCTCTGCTTACCCATCTTCCCTCTGCTGCATCTCCCGCTTCCTGCCAAACTATCTTGAACTTTTCTGGGGCCTTGTAGATGAAACAGTGTATGAAACTGCCTAGAGACTTTGCACAGAAATGAATTTCCCAGTTCTGCCTCTAGTTTTGTTTTTCCTACTTAGGAAAGGTCTGTCACCTCATGCCTCAAGACTGTATTGCAGGCACCAGACAGCTTTAAGTAACATAAATTAATTATATCAGAGAATAAACAAGACAAAAACCATTGTGGCACCTTAAAGACTGCTGTATTTTAATGTTGGCTTTCATGGATCGAGTCCAATTCATCAGACATAAAAGTGAGACTTAATTATTCCATTAAAAAAATTCCAAAATAACCAGTACACAAATGTCCTTTAAAGTAACAACAGTAACAGCAGCATCAATAACAACAACAGTAGTTGTAGGACAAAGCAAAGGCGAAAAATCGCAAAAGAAACAAAGATACCATCAAAATGAGGTGAATCCTATGTTGAAATTAGAAATGTTGAAGCAATTGTGATACATCTTCTGCTAGTATCTTTTTGTATTAAATGCAAACCTATGACTGTGATTTGAAAAAAGAAGCACAGGTTTAGTAGCATTTAACCTCTTCTGTGCCAGTGGTCAAGAAAATGGTCATCTATCTATCTATCTATCTATCTATCTATCTATCTATCTATCTATCTATCTATCTATCTATCTATCTATGCTACTGCCCTCTGCTGGACAAAATGTAAAATATCTCTTTGCACAAATAAAAGGGTGAAAGGCACACATTTAAAAGTCTGTGACTCAAGTGGCTAAGACGCTGACTGGGAAGCAGAAGGTCAGCAGTTCAATTCCCGAGTACTGCAGGACGGAAATGAGCTCCCGTCTTCATCCCAGCTCCTGCCAACCTAGCAGTTCGAAAGCAAGAAATTGCAAGTAGATAAATAGGGACCACTTCGGTGGGAAGGTAAGCAGCGTTCCGTGCGCTTCGGTGTCTAGTCATGCCTGCCACATGACCACGGAAACGTCTGCAGAAGCAGACAGCGCTGGCTCTTCAGCTTAGAAACAGAGATGAGCACTGCACCCTAGAGTCGGATACGACTGGCTTTCGAGCAAGGGAAACCTTTACCTTTACCTACTGTGTTTATTGTGGTATCATA
This sequence comes from Bradypodion ventrale, assembly GCA_035047345.1. NCBI lineage: Eukaryota > Metazoa > Chordata > Lepidosauria > Squamata > Chamaeleonidae > Bradypodion > Bradypodion ventrale. The sequence continues at coordinate 285,529,130 of JAWDJE010000001.1, read as the reverse complement.
CTATGAGGCATGGGATTCAGACTTTGCTGTCCCTCAGTAAATGCTTTCATTGTCTCAAATGTAGAATGATTTGGGGGAGAACACTTAATATCTTGTACAGACAATAAGCTCTTCAAGCAATAACAAAGCTGCCGGAAAATACTGTTTGCTTGACAATAATTTTGTTTACCTAACTCATAATTATTAGTTTTTAAACATTTTTCTAATCATATTTGTATTCTCTCCCTCGCCCCCACCCTCCCAGTATTTTTGAAAAGTTATATGTTTTGACTAGAATTCCTAAAGGCCTTCACTAAAAGTTTTTATCATTATTGTGTCAGAAGCATACTAAGGTGCTTTCTGGGTTGAAAGGATTTTTGCTGGAGGAACTCTGCTCAGGGAGTTCCTTGAATGAGGCTCCTTTCATGTCCCCAAGATCTTTTCCCACTGAAGAGGTCCTATTTATCTACTTGCAATTTCTTGCTTTCAAACTGTTAGGTTGGCAGGAGCTGGGACAGAGACCGGCGCTCATTCCCTCGTGCAGTACTCGGGTCTTGAACTGCCGACTTGCCGACTTCCAGCTAACAAGGTGAGCTTCTTAACCACTGCAGTCCCATTTCACTTAAATTAACTCTCTCAAACTAGCCTACCTCCCATGCCAGGTGAGCAACAAGAAAAAAACATTTTCCCTCAGAGGCACATCTGAGAGAACAGCTTCATAGAAAAGAGCAATTATTCATGTTGCTGGAAACATGAATCCATCTTGTGAAGCAGCCCCTCAGTGGCAAACTGTTGCCAGATTTTGGGCAGCTTTAGCAGCTGTCTTTCTATGGAGACACCTGCCTGGATGGATTTCTTTTAATGCAGATGACTTGAGTACACTTACTGTGCTGCTATCTTGATAAACTTCTTTAAGAGCTGAACCCGCTTGTTGAGCTGGGAACATAGGCAAATCTCTGTGACTACCCAGAACTGGATTTCATTAAATCTTCGTAAAAACAGATCCAAATTTGATGTAATCTTTTTAAAATTGTGTCTTCCAAATGTGTGGTAGACTAGTTCCAGCTGGAAGAAAAAAAATAACATTTCATAAGTGCACGTGTAGTTAACACATAATTCTTTTGATAGCCTTAAAAGCCAAGAAGTAAATTTAGAGTTGGTAAGGTGGTATATAATTGCATACATTTCCTTTTCACCTTCAGAAACAAACATATTGTTTGTGAGTTAGGAACTGGCAGAAGTTCTTTCCAGCTAGACTCAAGCAACAGTATGTGTCTTGACCACATTAGAAAGGGCCATTTAAATGGCTGCAATCTCCCTTAAAACAAGCCTTCCATTTGTCATGGAACTGCTGCAGTCTGGACCCAAAAAAGTAGAAGTCCTACAGCTGGAACAGAAAGGTCCACCATGGGTACAGATCAGGATTGGTCTGTAGAGGATTTTCCTATGGGTCATGTGATTACTTATATGTAGATGGCACAGGAACAATCCACACATTTCCTCATTGTTGATCACATGGTCATATTCCGTAACATACTAGGTGGCACCTTCCACTTGTCATCTGAAGGGAGGGGGCAAGCCATGCAAACACTTTCTACTACTTATTCTACACGTGGCAATCAGGACAAGCCTCCAGTGGGAGAGATATAAACGGACAGAATCCTTATTACCTCGTGCACACAGTTGAAGAGCTCCCACTCATAGATTGTCATTTGGTATGCCAAATCTTTGGAGCTCATGAGTTCAAACATTGTCATAGTTCCAGTAGAGGGACCTTCTTGTTCTTGCAGTGGTGTCTGAGGAAGAAGATTACAACAATAATAGCAGCAGCAGCAAGAACATCATCATCATCATCATCATCATCAATAACAATAATATTGCCCATGTAACTTTTAGAAAGCATCTTTCCAAAATCTTTGGCTACCAGTTTAAAATAATTGCCAATAGGTGCTCATTTGCTTCTTGAAAGTCAAAAGTCGGTGATTTTACAAACATGTCATCTCACTTGTAAATGTTTAGGTCTTGACTCCTAATTTTTAGGATTCACCTTTGGGTTCTCCCCCATACACCAACAATGGTGGGAACCAATAGCAGCAGCAACACATTTCTGGAAATGTTATTATTTATTTGTTTATGTACTTATTTATTATTAGTCGACCTTGGTGGCTCTCTGAAATATAGAGAAATGCAAGGGCCTAACATATAATAATTGTTTCAAATTCTTCCCTTTCCTAAACCAGAAGGAGAAACTATGTGTTAGAAAAAGTATGGATATTTCAGTGCTGTTATTCTACTGATGAAACTGCTCCCATCAAGGAAACTGGGAAGTGAATTTTGACCAGTACTTCAACTTAATTGAACCTAGGTTTCTAGCTGATTTTTACTCCACAAGAGGGCAGTGCAATTCATTTACTTTACATTATTTCAAGTTTTCCACCCTGCAATAATGTTAACTAAGCACCCATATACTGTACACTAAAAGCTTTACTCTTAGTAAAAGTTTCTAGTCAGCGAGGCTCAGCCAGGCCAACAATGGAATGTATTTAGAAGAAAAACTACTTAATATTGGCCCAGATCAGTATCTTCTAACTGAGGTGTGATTCCCCAGTTGTGTGCAAAGAGAAGACCAGAGAGAAGGGATAATTTACAGTTCCTGCCACTGGGACCATACCTGTCAAGTATCCCGGATGGGCCGGGATTTCCCGTATTTCCGCACCGATTTTCTCCATTTCCCGCCCGGAGCTGCCGCTACCCCGTAATTTGGCAGCAGGGGGAAAGGAGTTACTGCGCATCCCTTCTGCTCAGGTCCTTTCTACACATGCGTAGAACCCTTCTACGCATGCGTAGAAGGCTGTTGTGCAGAAGGGGATGCGTAGAAGCCTTCTACGCATGCATAGAAGTGACCTGCGCAGAACGGTTCTGCACAGGTCCATTCTACGCATGCATAAAAGCCTTCTACGCATGCGTTGAAGGCTTCTACGCATGCGTAGAAGGCTTTTACGCATGGGTAGAATGGACCTGCCCAGAAACGTTCTGCGCAGGTCCCGTAATCTCCGGAGCTGCGCTTGACAGGTATGACTGGGACTCACACTTAAATACTACCAGTTTAATACTACCACTGTTTAATTAAGATGGGTAAATCTATGAAATTACAACCAGTATTTCCTGCTGCTGCTATTCATCCAGCAGAACATAAAGGCTAAGTTTCCAACAAGCTTGATAGTTCAACCTGCTAGCTGATTTCCGCAAAACATTCACAATGGCTCCAACTGTACTAACCTCTTGCCTACACAATGGAGATCTAAGTCTACCATCCAGGGCCACCATCAGGGCAGTACTACCAGTACTGCTGTATAGGCCCCGGAGCTGACAGGGGCCCTGCTGGCGGCACTCATAACTGTGTGTGTGTGTGTGTATGGGGGGGGGGGGGCAGTAGGATTGCTCAGGCCCTCCTAGTTAGCAGAGCAGAAGGAACAGGAGCCTAGTCATGGTTAGAGAGCCAGAGAAAAACAGGATGAGCCAAACACAAATGAGACCAGATCCACATATATGCACACATGTGTTTATACACATACAGGCACATTCTCTCTCTTTCTCTCTAACCCTGCCTCCCCCATGATAGTTTTACAGATTGAAAAATGTGAAATAAATAATTTGTGCACTCCAAAGCATCTGTCATATCTGTTTTGATTTGGATTCCTTCATTGAGCAAGGGGTTGGACTCGATGGTCTCATCGATCCCTTTCAACTCCATTAGTCTATAATTCTATGACAAACAAACACAGGTGGAACCATTACCAATCCTGTCCCCTCCAAAAAACCTTGGTTGTATGAACAAATCATTACATAGGGGCATCTTTCTCCCTACAAATGTAATAACCTCCACAACAGGCCAGTTTTAAAGCAATCAATCTGCTGATAAATTAAGATGAGGCTGTTTGGATGTTTGCTATGAATGCAAAAATAAAAAAGTATCAATATTGCATAATTATAAACTTTTTTAAAGGTTTTGCCAGGGGTATTTTAAACCTTTCTAAACAGCACTTTCTTAAAGAACAACATAAATGATAGTCAAAATACTGAAAAACACAAGATAATCCAGGCAAATTTAAGCCCTTTTGAATTCCTTCAGTTTTCATGGCAGACACTTAATTTTCCTATTAGTACTTGTTTTAAGACAATAATCCCACACCTATTTGCTGTCATTAGTATTATTAAGAAGCAGGATGGAAAGAGCTCCACACATGTCCTCATGCTCAGAGCATCACAAAAATTACTTTTTTGAACTACACTTTTCAGAATCCGTAGTTGGTATTGTCAAAAAGAAAGATGAGAGACCGTTCTGACCAAACATGAGTTCCTGAGCCCACTAGCAGATTCCACCTTCTTGCTAAAACTCTCCCTCTTGCTTACTGGAATCTGCCATTTGTCATCTAGACACACTGGGGTATCTTTAAGTTAGGGGTGCCCAAACTACGGCCTGTGGGCTGGATCTGGACCCTGACAGCAATTCATCTGGCCCACACCGCTTCCAGAAGTGGAAGTAAAACGTGCCCGCGCATTTGCACAACACTGCCATAAATGCACCCATGGCTGTCGTAAATGCATTTACAACAGCCATGGTGCATTTACGGCAGTGTTGTGCACATGCGTGGGAATGTTTTACTTCCACTTCTGGTGGGAGAAACATGACTGGCCTGATCTGCTGTCTAGGGGCGTGGTCAGGCCTGCGGCCCAAAAAGTTTGGGCACCCAAACTTTAAGTGATCAATGAAGAGGGTAAGCATGGACCTACCCCAAATCACTTACCTTTTTTAAATAAAAAATATGCATCTCACCTCTCTCTAATCTTTGCATTTTAAAAATATTTTAGATCCCAATGTAGATTTGCCTCTGAAGTAATGGCAAGGTTCTAATTTTACTGTTACCTGTAAACTAGAAAGAAATGAGAGGCTATATAAAGCATCTCATTAGAAGCAAAACAAGAGGCAATATCAAAGCTTGCAGCAATAGGCTTCATGCTGACAAGGCTTGGCGCTGAGAGATGCTTTTTAATGAAGTTAAAAGGACCACACAAAGTATATATTCTAAAACAGCTAGGGCTATAAAAGTGGACCCCCTTGGCAGAAACACTTTGCTCCTAAGTACTTGTAAACATGTTTAATGTCTCTAGAGAAAGTCAGCTTTTCTAATGAGAATAACTTGAGTGATTTTAGTTACAGAGACGAGAGGTACGACTTTAAAGCATTTATTCTATGCCTCTAGCCTATATAATATTTTAGACTTCTAATGTATTTTTTATAGTACTACTATTTGGAGGCAGGGCCGTAGCCAGCCCCCACCCCCGAAAATCCTCCTGAGCTAAGAGCTCCCCCCCACCCCACCCCATGGTGCCAATGTTATATACGTGAGTGAGAGATTGTTGCCCCTCCTGAATTTTTTTTGGGCACCACTCCCCCATAAAATCTAGAATCCTGGCTATGGCCCTGTTTGGAGGGAAAATAGGATAGGGATACATAATCACTTTTACACCACAGATCTGTCCTTACATAATCAAAGAGATCCTGGAACTTGATCTCTGGTACGAACTTCATATTTTTACTTTATAAAGTTACTCCTTTATTCTTTCCAATACTCATGGTCTCTGTCTCCTCACAGCCTGTTTGACAACCCTATCCTTTTGTTTTAATGTTGTGGTCGTAGACCATAATAAAGTGATTGAACACTATCCTTTTGGAAAATTTCAAAAAACAGTTCTGCTGAAAGGCTGGAAGGCAAAACAAAAAGTTAAGATACTGTATGTTCATCTCATAGCTTTCAAGTAAGTGGAACATGCAACCCCTTCTAATCTGAAATGTTTTTTAGAGACTAGCATACTTACATACCAGTGAGTCAAACTGGTCTCGAGGGCACGCAAAGAGACGACCATTAATGCTGAGTGTCGTAAACACCGAAAAGTCATTAGGTTTGAGCAAGACTTTTTCTGTAAAAAAAATAAAATATTAGCTTCATTGTACAGAAACATTCAGCAATGATCGCAGTGAAAGTCAGTTGTCCGGCATGTAGTTAGAAGAAGACTGAATTCGTACCTGTGCTTTTCTACAACTCTTTGCACATGTCAACTAGGAACCTGGCTCTTCATAAAAAGACTCAAGAAGGATGTGGTTTCACGGCCAGAAAAAAAGACACTAATGTATTATAATAATTTTGTGTCAGAAATTATTCTGGGTTGAAAGGATTTTTGCAGTAGAAACTCTTCTCAGGGAACGCCCAAATGAGGCTCCTTTCATGTCCCCAAGAACTGGGACAGAATGGGGTACTCAATCTGTCATGAAGTACCCGGGTCTCGAATTGCTGACTTTCCAGCCTTCCAGCTAACAAGGCGAGCTTCTTAGCCACTGAACCACCGCAGCCCCTTTTAAAAAATGACACTTTAGGTAGGAATCACACATTCTAGAACCGTGATGGTGAACCTTGGCACTCCAGATGATCTTGGGCTTCAATTTCCAGAAGCCCAAGACCCCATGAATCCACAAAATGGGTCTGCTGCGATTCATCCGGTCCACGCCGCCCCAGTCACTCCTGGAAGCAGAAGTAAAATACGCCTATATGGCCAGATGAATCGCAGCAAACCCATTTGTGTGGATTCATGGGGGCTTGGGCTTCTGGGAATTGAAGCCCAAGGACATCTGGAGTGCCAAGGTTTGCTATCACAGTTCTAGATAATCTGAATTAAGTTTTTTTTACTGCAGGTTATCTGAAAATGGGAATGAAACCACCTGTTTCCACTGTTCCTGTAGTCCAGCCACCACTGGGAGGCTTCCTGCTGTCACCAACAATGCCAGGGTTAGGATTGCCTCCTTGGCTTGCCATGTGGAAGGGAAAGGAACTGCTGGAGTTGTTTCTGCTGCCAACCTCACCCCCAGCAAAAATGACACTGCCAGATAGCCAGGGCTGAGGTGGCCAGCCCTGGTTGAGCAGCTGCACCATTCCTGTCTGAGGGGCAGCTCCAGTGACTCTGTTTTTGTCACATATCAAGGAAGCCTCTCAGCTCTGGCTCAGAGCAAAACCAAATGAGAAGATAGAGGAAAAAGCTCACTGGACAAGGAATAACATTAAAGGAAGATATTGTGTGAATGTGAAGAGAGTCAGAATCTGGCCCATTTACTGGTCTGCTGATTACTGCCAGAAACATGCATCAATGAGGACTTAAGTTTGGCCATTGACAAAACCAAGAAAGTGGCTTCATTTTGGCAGCCCATGGTTTGATTGGGACATGAAAGAAGAAGAAGAAGCTCTGGTTGGCCAAGGTGAAAGCACCAATGCATTTTAAAAACTGAGCCAATGCACTAGGACTGTGATGGCGAACCATGGCACTCCAGGTTTTCTTTGACTTCAATGACCAAAAGCCCAAGTCAGCACTCCTGCTGATCAGAGCTTCTGGGAATTGAAGTTCAAGAACACCTGGAGTGGCAAGGTTGGCCATCACTGCACTAGGACATGCACCATGTGAAACAACTAAAGTTGCTGCAAACCTCCAGATCTTACAGGTTATTTAGAGATAACCAAGTCCCTTAAAGAAAGTCACATTTCCCCCTCAGCTTCTCTAGGATTCTCTCCTCAATGGAAGATCTTCTCTGCCTTGGATTTTAACTTGAGTCAGGGTTCGTGCCTAATTCTTGTCCCTCCTTTCTAATATTTTGAGCATCACCCAAATCCTGAATCTTTTTTCTGGGTCTGGGGAATATTTATTTATGAGTGGGATGATGATGAAATCATCATGACACTGCTATAAAATAAATGTATCTGAGACATCATCACAGCTTTCACTGGCATTTCTCACACATCACCTTGAGATGAAGGAGACCTTTGAGAGTAACTATGTCATGCGAACCCCCAAACTAGGCAAGTTGTAATGTAGTAGCCCTAATATATGGTAACTTGTTAAGGAATGTAATATTTGGTACTCAGACAGTAACTTTTAATTATTATACAAGACAGACTTTGGAAATCTTACTCTTGTAGAGGATATATGTCGGGTTACTCCCCTCCAGAGGATTCTGGGAGATGCAGTTGGTAGTTCAGAGCTTTTCTAAGCTCCTACATGAAGAACCATTACATACACATTCTGTACCAGGAAGTAACCTGCCATCTCCCAACACGATTTGTACAGTATTCCTATAGAGATTTTCTTCTTCCATGTCTAGGCCAGATGTGAAACTGCCAAAATGAAGGTTGCCGTTACTAGGGCATGCCCAATTGTGGTTCAAAAATACCACAATCTTCAAGGAGGCTCTTTCTGTGTACCCCCTATAGAGATATTGTTGGGATTGCGCTGTTAGTTACATTCAGACATTGTGGTCCTATTTTTTTTAAAAAAAGATGGTGGTTGCAGAAGGCCTTATTATTAAGCTATGTTTAATAAATCTGTCTCAGTCCCAGCACAGATGTCCATCAGGATGCCCCCGACTTTGATGAAAGAAGCCGTATTAAAATTGTAAAGCAACTACATAGCTGACATCAATTTATTTGCTACAAGGATTGTCCCTGACAGGAATTTCTATCTGCATTCCAGTGTACTTCTAATTAACTCTGTCAGAGCTCACAGTGCCACACAAAATTGGAACCAGCAGTATCTCAAAGATGTGCTTCTCTTCTAAACCCTGCCTGTCAAGTAATTTTTAGCCTTAAAGGTCAAATTTGAAATATTGTGTCAAAACAAAGTAAATGCACAGAAGCATATTTTGCCATCGCAGAAAAGGGCAGGGGGAGGGGGGGGGGAGGAATGCTTTTCTCCAGAGCTCAAAAACTTAATAAGAAAAAAAAAACACATATTGAGGTCTTCCAGGCCTTCCTCAGGGTAGGTACCCAGAGTCCAGATGCCTGGGATAACTGGGTGGTCTGGCTGTATTTATCCAGACAAGAAGCTCCACCAGGTATTGAGGTCCTACGCTGTGAAGAGCTTTAGATGTTAGCACTAAAACATTGACTTAGACACAGGAGCTAGCAGGCAACCAATGCAATTGAACCAGTATCTGAGATGCAGCAAACCTTCATCCACCTATTAGCCTGGCCACCCATGCCAATTCATCCAGCCCATGCTGCCCCCTTCACTCCCGGAAGTGGAAGTACGGGTGCGTTTTACTTCTGCTTCTGGGAGCGACAAGGGCGGCACCGGCTGGATGAATTGGTCGAGAGTTGAATATGGCCCATGGGCCGTAGTTTGGGCACCCCTGACCTAATGCCTCCACAGGTTAATCACCTGATCAGTTTCTAATGGCTTTCCCCAAGTAGGGGCCTTGCAAGTTATAGCTCCCATCACCCCAACCATTAGGTGACTATGCAGACTGAGGAAGCTTGGAGTTGCAATCTAATACACTGCAGTGACTGAACTGGATTGAATTATTAGTATAAAATGGAAGCATACACTCACTTCCATTATGCCTGTGTATCTAATCTGGGTAACTTGAACTGCATAATAAATACAGTGTAGAGATTAGCGTGTTGGGACTACAACTTGAGGGATCCCAATTCTAGTCCCCAAGACCTCAAATGTTCTGGGTGACCTCTCAGTCTAATTTACTCCAGACAATTGTTTCCATGGTGAGAAAGAGAAGATACACTTATGCTACCTTGAGCTTCCTGGAGGAAAGGCATAACATAGCAAGCGTAGAGATAAACAAGCAGATGTGTTGTACTCTTAGACCACTGTTTCCTGATTGCCACTCTGGGGATGGGAGACTTGAAGTGTGGAAATGCAGGTTCCTCTGCTTGCCATGAAAAGTGCAGGGTCTTCTCAAGAGAGACAGTCCAACTTGTCAGATAATCAAACTAATTTGAAAAGACTTTGCAAAATCAGTATGGGCTTTTTCTAGCCCATCATGGTCTGCTACTTCAAGGCAAATAAGGAGCATTAAAGATTATGCAAATGCTCTTACCTCCTCCCGAGCTCATCTTCACTAATATCAAGCTCTCTCCAGAGCTCAGTTTGTCAGCTACTGCACTGATGACTTCTTTAACTGAAGACGACACTGGAATGCGGATAGTGGTGTAGGTGTGGTCGATGCAATACACCTTGAACAAAACTTCAGACACAAACAAGACATTATGAGTAGAGGCTGCATGAATAGGACATGCACACAGTATAGTGCAGTACATCAAGTGAATGGCTCACAAACACTTCTTCTATGTTAACAGGTCTTTTGTATGATGCTTGGCCAAGATGCTTCCTCAAGTGTATCTATTGTTTTCTCCTCCTCCTCCTCCTCACTACTGCCCATTTGAGGAGAAGTCCCCAATCTCGTTGTTCTGTGCAGGACAATGACAATAAAGATCTATCTATCTATCTATCTATCTATCTATCTATCTATCTATCTATCTTATTCCTCTGATGACTCACCTGTTTGGAGAGAGCTCCTAAACTGATGGCAATAGCCAGGGGTGGCCAAAGTGTTTTGCTACCTGCTGCTAATGAGAAGATGGTGTCGTGATTTCATAGCCATGGAAGAATAAATTTTAATTCTTTATTCTGTTCGCTTAAAGCCTAGATGCTTATGGTTTTAATCTGTTTTTATTCTGTAAAAATGTGTTAACTTTGCTTAGCTTAAAAGGATCCATTTTGGAAGGTTATAGTACGCAGAAGCCAACTTCTGCCCAATTAAAATCGGCAGGTCAGCCTGCCTTCCATTCACAGACAGTGAAGCTGGGAAAGTGTCTGTTCTCAGGATATTTACCTGAGAGAAGCACGATTCTCAGATGAGCCACCTGTTGGCAGACGTGAGAAGCACGTATTTCAGATGGGAATGCTAATTAAATGTTCTGTCCCAGACTGGACTTTAAAAGAGGGTGTCTGTCACTCAGAGCACCTCCACACGCGTTTTCACCAGAAATGGTATAAATATTGTGGCGATCAAGCCAGATAGATGGAGAGGAACAGGGCAGTTTTCTCAGATCATCTCGAGATGCTGCTCTTCGTCTTCCAGACTGGATCCGACCGATAACCCGAATGGGCGGCTCACAAGCCGGACTCTTTTTAGGTAAGTATTCCTTTTTGGAACTTTGATTTACTTTCTTAGAAACATATATTTCTCCTTCGTATAGTTTGTGAATCCACACTCATGGGTTATGCGCCTGCGCAGAACGGCCGATCTGAGGCTTGAAAAGCTATTGGTCAAAAGTTTTGGCGGTAAGACCGCCCACCGTACCGCCCACCCTGAGGCGCCCGCGCGCCATTTTACCTCAGTTCTCTTTTTCCGCCGTAGCAGCAGGACGATCGTTGAGAGCTTCCTCAATTTTTTCGCCCTTCTGAGGGAAAGTCTTTTGGCTAACTTTGCAATTTTTTCGGTGATCTTGTCCTTCGGGCAGGATCGCCACCCCGGTGCTGTTTCTTCCTTCTGGTGGACTCAGTTACCTACTCGCTTCGGTCCCGTTTCCCCCCTCAAGGGGGTGGCGGCTGGCCAGCCCTTCGGGGTACCCGCGTTCCAGAAACTTCCGTTGGAAGAATTTTTTCTTTGATGGCCGCGGCCTTCAAACAGTGTTCGGCTTGCCTGAAAAAGTTTCCGGCCTCCGACGGGCATAGCCTCTGCCTTTTCTGCCTCGGAGAGTCTCACCAGAGCCAGTCTTGCCCTCACTGCAAGAAATTCACCCGTCTGGCGGTGCAGAACCGGAGCTACCGGCTCAAAGCCCATCTGATGGAACTCTCTCTGGCTCCCGCTGCGGCCGCTTCTACCTCGGCTAGTGTCTCTCAGCCTCCTCCGCCTTCGGCTTCTTCTTCCGCTCTCCCCATCAAGAAGAAGAAGAAGAAGAGGGACAAGAACGGAGAGAAGAAAAAGAAACACAGGTCGGAGAAGAGGCGATCGCTCCCGCCTACTCCGCGCACCCCTGTCTCTCCAGGACCTTCGCCGCCATACTCGGTCGCGAGATGTCCGTCGCCTGGGTCTTCCATCTGGGGAGGACGGTCCTCCTCGGGATCGCCTGAAAAAGGACGCAGGGCTGGGGCTCCAGCTCGCCCACTCCAGGTTCTCCCGTCGCCACCTCGTGGGAGGGCCCGTTCACCGATGAGACAGGCCTCCGTCTCCCCAAGGCCCAGGACTCCAACGCTCGACGACGCGGCAATCACCATGCCGGCCACCGTTTCGTCGCCGATTCTACCAGCCACCGTTTCGTCGGCCACCGTTTCGTCGCTCCCGACGATGCCGGATCCATCCCAGATGGAGCTCCTGAAAGGGATGTTTGAGGTCATGGCTCAGACTTTTGCCAACCAGTTTAAGACCTCCATGCCTGCGGCCTCTGCGGCTCCGGTACCGACCCCGCAAGCCCCGGGGATGTTGGCCCTGCTGTGGCCCCTCCGACCTCCCGAGGGTCGAGTATCCGCTCCGCTGGCCCACCCACATCGTCGCGGGTTGGTCCAGACGTTGATGCGGTGGACTCCCATCCCGCCGGCCCACCCAGGCCGTACTGGCGCGGTCCCGACGTGGATGTAAGAGTTCCTCCCTCGTCCTCCGATGACTCCAGCGCCTCTTCGGAGGAGGACGAGGGAGACGTCGATGCCGAAAGGACGCCAGACCAAGCCATCGGCGTGGTTGACCCACCGCGTGGTGAGGATCAACGCTCGCTTACGGCCATGCTGACACGCCTGGGGACCGCGCTGAACCTGAAGGTGGACCAGCCGCCACTGGAAGGTGAGGACCAAATGACCGCAAAGCTGGACAGACGTGCGGTACGGCCGGTCCATATCACCATGCTTCCGTCCATGTTGACGTCGGCGAAGGCGACATGGAGGAAGCCGGTGTCAGCACACTCCGTTTCGTCCAGGCTCGACGGCATGTATAGAGTCCTGGACGAGAACGTCGAGTTTTTGCAGGTGCACCCCTTGCCAAACACCCTGGTGGTCAAGGCTTTTCAGCACAGGACGGCCACCAGCGGATTCCCGGTGCCTTCGACCCCGGAAGGGAAGAAGCTGGACGCGGTGGGCTGAAAATTCTACGCCACCGGTTCCCTCTTCCTCCGCGCCGCCAACTACTCGGCTGCCATGGGCCTTTACCAGTCTCACCTCTGGGAGCGAGTGAAGGCCGAAATGGTGACGCTGCCCACCGACGCCCAGAAACGGATCGACGCGCTGGCATCCGAAGGGGACTTCCTGGCAGAGCAACAAATGCAAACAGCCAGGCATATCAATGACTATGCGGCGAAGGACATGGCGTCTGCTATCCTGCTCCGTCGTCACGCCTGGCTTAGGGGCACCTCCCTCGATGATGCTATGAAGAAGCTCATCGAGGAGTTCCCCTTCGACGGGTAAGGCCTCTTCGGACAGGACATGGACAAGGTCCTCAATGAGATGCGGCAGACTAACTCCACCGCCAAGTTCCTGGGGCTCACCACGCCGGCTCCGGCTGCCAGACCGAGATTCCAGCCCTTCACGCGGCGGTACCAGGGGAACCCGCAACAACAGGGTGGCCCCGTGGAACAGCCCAGGTCTGGCTCCTACAAACAACGGCGCCAGCACAAGCCCCGCTACCAGCCCTACGGGCACGGCAAGCGTTCGGACGCTAAGTCCAAGTCGCGCGTTTGAAGCTGCGACGGCCGAGTCTCTCTCGCTCCACATCCCGTACCTCCCCCTCCGGAACTTCCTCCAGGTATGGTTAGGCATCATGGACGACCGGTGGGTCTTAAAGATCTTGTCCTCTGGCTACGCCATCGAGTTCGTGCGGGTGCCTCGGGTAGGAAGACATCGTCTCACCACCTCGTCCCCCCATTTGGAGGAAGAAATATCAACTCTTCTGTCCAAGGGGGCCATCGAGCGGGTGGCGCCGCCCGAATGGGACAATGGCTTCTACTCGAGGTACTTCGTGGTTCAGAAGAAGGACGGAGGACTTCGCCCGATTCTGGACCTGCGCCGCCTCAACAAGTGCATCCACACCAGCAAGTTCCGGATGGTGACCCTGCAGACCGTCCTTCCCCTCATCAACAAAGGGGACTGGTTCACAGTCATAGACCTCAAGGACGCTTACTTCCATGTCTCCATCCTCGAGGAGCACCGAAGGTTCCTCCGATTCCGCATCGGTGATTTGGTGTACCAGTACCGATGTCTACCGTTCGGTCTGGCCACGGCATCACGAGTCTTCACCAAATGCATGGCTCCGGTGGCTGCCTTCCTTCGCCAGCGGGGAATCAGGGTCTTCCCATACATCGACGACTGGCTGATTGTATCCCCCACCAGCTCGTCGGCCATTCGGGACACGCAATTCACGGTCCACCTCATGGAGAGTCTCGGCCTCAGGATCAACTTCACCAAATCGAAGTTGATTCCCTCTCAACGCGTCGAGTACATCGGAGCGGTACTCGGCTCGCTTGCCACCAGAGCCTTTGCACCCCAGAAGCGCTTGCGGGACATCGCGCAGGGAGTGAACGACCTTCGCACCAAACCGTGCACCCGGGCAAAAAAGGCTCAAAGACTGCTAGGCCTTATGGCCTCAACGACGGCTGTGGTTCCTCACACCAAGTTAAAGTTCCGGTCCCTACAGTCGTGGCTCCTGCACGAATTCGACGCGCTCCGGGAGAGTCAGTCCAAATGGCTAACTCCGTCTCCGGAGCTGAGGGACCAGCTCCTGTGGTGGACGGCACCACTCAACGTGACAACTGGGAAGAGCTTTTACCCCCCGCAACCCTCGTTGCAAATATTGACCGACGCAAGCAACCTCGGCTGGGGGGCTGCCTGCGGGACTCTCATGGTCAACAACCCTTGGTCGCCTCAGGAGATGGTGCACCATATCAACTACTTGGAGCTGCTGGCCATTTGGAAGGCCCTCCGTTCCTTCGAGAGCCTGCTCATGGGCAAGGCGGTCCAATCCACGAGTTCTCAGGGAACTTAAAGATGAAATTGCTGATCTCCTAGCCAAAATATATAATCTTTCCCTCAAATCAGGCTTTGTGCCTGATGACTGGAAGGTAGCGAATGTAACACCAATTTTCAAAAAAGGATCCAGGGGTGATCCAGGGAATTACCGACCTGTCAGTTTGACATGTGTCCCAGGTAAAGTGATGGAAACCATCCTAAAAGATAGAATTAATAGGCACATAGAAGAGAAGGCGCTGCTAAAGGAGAGCCAACATGGCTTTTGCAAGGGCAAATCATGCCTCACTAATCTGTTGGAATTTTTTGAGAGTGTCAACAAGCATGTGGATAAGGGGGATCCAGTTGACATTGCTTATCTGGACTTTCAGAAGGCTTTTGACAAGGTCCCACACCAAAGGCTCTTGAATAAACTTACCAGTCATGGAATAAAGGGACAGGTCTTGTCCTGGATCAGCAACTGGCTAAGGGACAGGAAACAGAGGGTAGCACTAAATGGACACTTCTCCAAGTGGAGGGAAGTAAAGAGTGGGGTCCCCCAAGGTTCAGTACTGGGACCCCTGCTTTTCAACCTCTTCATAAATGATCTAGAGGTAGGAGTAAAAAGCAAGGTAGCCAAATTTGCTGACGACACTAAATTATACAGGGTAGTGAAAACTGTGAGAGATTGTGAGGAGCTCCAGAGGGATCTCTCGACACTGGGGGAGTGGGCAAAACAGTGGCAAATGAGTTTCAACATTAGTAAGTGCAGAGTGATGCATGTTGGGGCAAAGAACCCCAATTACATTTATAAACTGATGGGGTCTGAACTCTCTGCGACAAACCAGGAAAGGGACCTTGGTGTCCTGGTGGACAACTCAATGAAGGTGTCAACCCAGTGTGCCTCAGCAGTGAAAAAAGCAAACTCAATGCTAGGGATCATTAGGAAGGGTATAGAAAACAAGTCAGCAAGTGTCATTTTGCCTCTTTATAAATCTATGGTGAGGCCCCATCTGGAATACTGTGTACAGTTCTGGTCGCCATACCTCCAGAAGGATATTATGGAGCTGGAAAAAGTGCAGAGGAGGGCAACCAGAATGATTAGGGGACTGGAACACCTTCCTTACCACCTGAGGCTGCAACGGTTGGGCCTCTTCACTCTTGAACGACGACGTCTAAGAGGTGACCTGATTGAAGTTTATAAAATCATGCACGGTGTGGACAAAGTAGATAAGGAAAAACTGTTTTCCCTATCGCATAACACTAGAACTAGGGGACACTCCATGAAACTTTTGGGTACTAGTTCTCAAACAAATAAGAGAAAGTACTTTTTCACTCAGAGGATTACTGGTCTATGGAACTCCCTGCCAGAAGAAGTGGTGACAGCTGTCAGTCTTGACAGCTTTAAGAAAGGATTAGACAAGTTCATGGAGGACAAGAGTATCAATGGCTATAATTATGGATACTTAAGGACAACCTCCGGGTTGGAGAGATAGGCAGGATATCTCTCAATATCATTTCCAGGGAATCCTAAACAGGCATCTGCTTGGGAATACCCTGAAGGAAATGGTGAGCCACTGTGTGAGACAGAATGCTGGACTGGATGGGCTGTGGCCTGTTCCAGCAAGGCTTTTCTTATGTTCTTATGTAAGTGGCCTCGGACAACACCACGGCTGTGGCGTACCTGAACAAGCAGGGAGGAACACGATCCACCACCCTTCTTTACCTCGCTGTGCAACTCTGGGAATGGTGCCTGGAGAGGCACATTTTCCCGATTGGAGTGCACATTCAGGGCAAACTGAATGTCTTGGCCGACCATCTCAGCCGCCTCACCTCGACGACCCACGAATGGGAACTGAACGACGAGGTTTTTCAGTCGCTTTGCGAGGCCTGGGGGACTCCGAACATCGACCTCTTCGCGTCGGAGTCCAACACGAAATGCCACAGGTACTGCTCCAGGGCGGGCATTGGTGTGAACTCCGAGGGCGATGCCTTCATGAAACGGTGGGATCAGGACTATTTCTATGCTTTTCCTCCGTTTCCTCTGATCCAGAAGGTTCTCACCAGAATGCTTCAACACAGGACCAGGGCCATCCTAGTGGCCCCAGCATGGCCCCGCCAACCATGGTTTCCGCTGCTGTTGCGCATGTCATCTCAGTATCGCACGCTACCGGAGTCACCGACGCTTCTCCAGATGGAGCAGGGCCAGCTTCACCACTCGGACCTGCCCAGCCTCCACCTCACCGTGTGGAGGATAACCCCAGACTGTCCAGGATCCTGGAATTAGCCAGGCGCCCTTCCACAAGGAAGTCCTATGCTTCCAAATACAGACGCTTTTGTGCTTTCCTGGCATCCCAGCAGACGCCCCTCTCACAGGTGGGGCTGTAGGACGTCTTGACCTACCTCCTCCATCTGGCGGAGTCTGGCCTCAGCATCACCTCCATCCGAGTACACCTCGCAGCGGTGGTGGCTCACTCTCCGGCTGGCTCGCCCGCTTCTGGCGCTTTCCGCGACCAAATGGTGAAACGTTTCCTCAAGGGGTTGCGGAACACCTTCCCTCCGGTCAGGACTCCGATGGCCCAATGGTCACTCTCTACCGTCCTCAACGCGCTCACCAGGACTCCTTTCGAGCCCATGGACACCGCGGATGCTCATCTCCTCACTTGGAAGACGGCTTTTCTTGTGGCCATCACGTCTGCTCGACGAGCTGGGGAGCTGGTTGCTCTGCGGGCAGACGCACCCTTTCTTCAATTCTTCAATGACCGTGTGGTACTCCAACCGGACATCACCTTTCTTCCCAAGGTGGTCTCCCAGTTTCATATGGCACAGACTATCTCTTTGCCTACATTCTTCCAGAACCCCACTAACGCCCAAGAAAGGACTTGGCACACGCTGGATGTCAAACGAGCTTTATTGTTTTACACCAGCAGGACAAGGGAGTTCAGGAAGTCGCAACGCCTTTTCATGGTGTATGGGGGCAAGTCCAAAGGTGAACACATCTCTGCGCAGCGGTTCTCCAAATGGATCACCTCTACCATCTACTTGGCCTACGAGTCGGCATCGCTGCCACCTCCACCGCATGTCAGGGCGCACTCTACCAGAGCGGTTGCAACATCCACGGCCTTTTTGGAGGGCACACCGCTTGAGGACATCTGTAAGGCTGCCACCTGGTCCAGACCTTCTACATTTGTCCAGCATTACAGGGTGGACACCAGAGCCACTGCGGACGCCAGGCTTGGCCGTGTCGTCCTCACTCGGGGGCTCCGGGCCCATCGCCCTTGACAGTTCATCCTGCCTGACCGTCATCATTCTCATCGTGGGATCATCTCATCCGACTGCCCACCGACCAAGTAAGTGTGAGCTTGCTAATCTCCCATGAGTGTGGATTCACAAACTATACGAAGGAGAAAGTTCGGTTTCACTTACCAGTGATAACTTTCGTTCTTCGAGTATATAGTTTGTGAATACACACTACCCACCCTGCCTCCCCTCTTGAGCTGCACGGATGAGATCAATTGGTTTATCCTATGCTTGGCTTAAGTATGGAACTGAGGTAAAATGGCGCGCGGGCGCCTCAGGGTGGGCGGTACGGTGGGCGGTCTTACCACCAAAACTTTTGACCAATAGCTTTTCAAGCCTCCGATCGGCCGTTCTGCGCAGGCGCATAACCCATGAGTGTGTATTCACAAACTATATACTCGAAGAACGAAAGTTATCACTGGTAAGTGAAACCGAACTTTTTATAGTGTAGTTTAGAGAGGATTTTATATTATACTAGCAGAGGTTGCCCGGCGTTGCCGGGCTGTTTAAAATGGTGTTGAAAGGTTTTTGTTTTATGTTTATACAAATGAGGTTAGTCTGTAATTGTGATTTTTAAAATGTTTATTTATATGCACAGGCTGTTATAAACTGTGATTAGCTTTTTTTTTGGGGGGGGGTTGAATTAAAAAAGAGGAAAGGATGATATAATTTTATATAATTATTTTATTTAACCAAATAATGTTTTACTATGCGAAATTTTTTAATAGTTGTACCTTGGATAATAATTTTTAAAATGTGTAAGTATATGTTTGTTTAAATTTAATATTTTAAAACTGTGTTTAGATGTTTTGACTTGTTTTTGAGTGAAAACTGTATAGAGGATTTTAGAAATGTTTGTATTGTATTATTGTGTGATTTATTTCTGTGAATATTTTTGACAGTTTTTTCTCCTGTGGCCTCTGGGTGGGGCTGTTGAGGTTTTCATTGATTTTGACTGTTTTTCTCTACTGGCCTCTGGGTGTCGCTTCTTCCGGTAAGTAGTCTCTTTCTTTCCTCATTTCAGTTCCGGTCGTTGTGGAGGAAGGTCGTTTGGGTGAGTTCTCTGGTTTAATTTCTTTTGGGGGTTTTTTTGGTAAAAATTTTTTTGGGGGGGGGGGTTGTTTGTGTGTGTTCTTTCTTATTGATTTTGGTTGTTTTTGGATGGTTTGGTGTTGTTTTTTAATTAATGGTTTTTTTTGGGTAAGTAAAGTCAGCGGGCGCAGCGCCGTCCACTGGCTTTGCTTACCTGGGAATGGGTTTACTTTCAAGGGGGGGCCAAGGCACCATTGCCTTGGCCCCTACTTGAGAGCAAAACTCTTTTGGGGTAAGTAAAGTCAGCAGGCGCAGCACCGTCCGCTGGCTTTGCGTACCTGGGAATGGGTTCACTTTCAAGGGTGAGCCAAGGCAATAATGCCTTCACCCTCCCTTGTAAGCGAAACACTTACTGTTAAAGTAAAGGCACCGGGCTTTGGGGAGGAATTGTTTTGCTTTCAAGGGGGGGGGGGCGAAGGTATCAAAACCTCCCCCCCTGAACTCCCTCTGTTATTGTGTTTTTTTTCCACTTTTGTTGAGGCCAGTGGTGGTCTCGGCTTGTCTCCGGCGGGGTAGCGTGGAGGAGAGGGAGTCCCTCTCCTCCCCGTTGCTCCATGCATGAATGCCGGCGGGTGTTTGCATGGACTTGTATTCACATTGTGGTTTTAATTTTAATTTTTCACGTGCCGGTTTCCTCAGCGTTCTGTGCGCTCATGGCGCGCAGGACGCTGGGGCTTGTAGTTATGGGTTTGTGGTTTGTGTTGCGTTTTTTAAAATGGGTTTTCTTTTGATTGGCCGTGGCAAGTTTTCAAACGTTCCTTGTGCCGCGACTGCACCAGAGCCTCTCAGCCTGATTGGCTCTGGTGCGGTGCAAGGAACGTTGGGAGCTGAAGTTGTTTCCCTTTTTTCACATTTGTGGGGCTGTTGCCCCACTGCCGGTTTTCTAAATCCTTCGTTGACCTGTGGACCCAGTTCGCCCGTGTGCACGAATGGTGGGTGTGGGTTAGTAGGGCCAGGCTTAGGAACCTATGCGAAATTCCAACGGTTAACCCTTGGTTTTATAGGTTAAGATGTTGGAATATTCTATCTTTTATTCCAATAAACTTTTGAAAGGATTTTCTTTGCCAAGAACGGTTATCCTGCCTCTTTCCAGCCAGGAAGAAGCTGAAGGGGAATTTTTCAGATAAGGACTTGATACTTTGCAACACAGACTCTTTGTTATTTCGGCCAGCACAGCTGGGCCCGATAATCAAGGAGCTAGAGAGGGGAGAGATTTCGAGAGTCTCACCTTCCCAGGACAGTGCTCGTCTCTCCTGCACTTAGCTGTAATATTGAAGGCCAAATTCCCATAAGAAAGCCGTGATAAGGGTGAATGGGATCTAATGGAAGAAGCCGCTAACAGTCCCAGAGAACATTGCAGAGTTTTCAATCTGCGACTCTTTTTAAGGCACAGCCATTTCCCATTAGATCCCCATTTTCCTTACTGGTTTTCCCTGCCAGGGTTAACTCTGTAAGGGCACCCTTTCGCAACGCTACCAAAAGCCCGCTTTGCTTTTTCTCTCTGGGTTGACAAAGTGTTCCATTAGTCCGGGAACGAGGTGACCGGCCCGTGCTGATCAGTGAGAGTAGGTGGAGTGGCAATCATCGCGAGGCTGGGTCCCGTGTTGGCGGCATTGGGACAAGCCGGGGCCTGGTTGGCATGTATGATAGATGGCACCTTCTTCTTCTATATATAAGTGGACAAAATTGAATTTTAACTACAGGGTAGGATCCATTGTACTCTAAAGGCTGAAGGCTCACTTAAGGGAATACAAGGCAGGCCACATATTCCATAAGGCACTGTTCCCAACCATCTTGCTTCTCAGCAACCTGCTACCTGAGGCAGCTGCCTCTCTTTGCCTAATAGCAAGGATGGCTTGGGCAAGGAGGCCAATCCTGAAGGCTCCAGGGCTTGACAGTGAAGTTTTTATCAGTCTCCAAAGAGGTCAAGAGTTCAGGCAGCCCTGCAACTTAAAACCTCAAGTTTCTGTCTGGCTGAAGGACTGAGCTGAACTTTAAAATTTCCCTCAAATAAGAAACTGGATATTAGGAATAAGGAACCATCTTGTATTAAGGAGAACAGTCAGTTACTTCAAGAAGTAGCACTTCCATCTTTTATTGTTCTCATCTCAGCTTTCAGTGTCATTTAAAAACGTCTCCTCCAAAAACACAGGTGTGTGCCTGCTTTTGCTCTACCTATTGCTCATATTGTAGGCCAACGGAATACTTCACTCATGCTTTTCCTGTAACCTGTCCTTCTCTGACTTGAAAACTGTGTTCATGTTGTACATTCTCCTACTATTTTCCCCTCATAGAAACCACCACATTTGTTTCAGGGGCTTCTCTACTAAAACACACGTTAAAAAGAACATGCACGGCAAAGAGCTGAGCTATGGAGGTTTCAAGATATCGTCATTTTCATGATTATTGTTACTATTATTATTCACATTCAGCACTGCCATCCTGTGATCCTATACGTTGACTTACGTTCATCGCTTCTTAGCACTGAGGTTAGATCATCTCAAATGAGGAAGAAACTAGACATATCTAAATGACTCTGTAGCACAACCTGTCTTATTAAGATACATTCCATGTTGATACTGCATCAACTGGAATGAAACATTATTTTATTTGTAAAGTTGTTAAATGGAGGTGTTGATGTAAAGGCCTGTAGAATCTTGGCTGAGAGAAGCAGTGACTGGGATTAGTCGGGGTCAAAATGAGCCTTATTCACATTCAGCACTGCCATCCTGTGATCCTATACGTTGACTTACGTTCATCGCTTCCTCTGATGGGCTGCCGCTTCTGTGTTCTTTCATCACTTGTGTTAAAGTGCTGCAAAAGAACTTTGTGCTGGGAAAGCAAAAGAAAACACAACTCCATAAATGAAAGTGGAAAATCTTCTGGACTAGAGTTAAGGAGCATTTGAACCTGCAGGTGTTATTGGATTACAAACCCAGTCTGCCCTGGCCCACCACAGCTAACAGTGAAGAAGGGACAATGCTGCAATCCAACAATACTGGAAAGGACACACATTCCCCAGCTCCATTTCAAAGCTTATTGCATGTTAACGATGACTGGCAATGAAACATGTGAGAGAAGGACAAACAAACCCATAATTTGAAAATGCTTCCCTACCTACAATTGGTTATACTTTGTGGATGAAAATTTTAAGGGAAAATTAATATCTCATGGTTTTAGTGTTTATGAGTAAAACACTGACACCAGCACACAAATAATAAACTGTACATCAGGGGTGCCAAAACTATGGCCCGTGGGCCCAAGCAGGCCCATGCACATCATTATTCTCGCCCACAGTGAGAACTTGGGCACTTCTAGAACCACCAGTGTTGAGCTGCTCCTGGTGCCCACCAGTGCCCGGGCACCGGTAGTGGAAATTCCCCCAGGCCACACCCACTTGGCCAGCCACATCCACATCCTGGTGCCCACCGGTGCCCGGGCACCAGTAGTGGAAATTCCCCCAGGCCACACCCACTTGGCCAGCCACATCCACCTCCCTACCCCAGGCCATGGCGTAGGAAGGCCAAGTGGGCGTGGCCCACAGAGTTAGCTATGCCCACAGAATTAGCTACACCCATGGGGGGGTAGTAAATTTTTTTGCAGTGCATCACTGAGGACCACTCCCACCCGCCCCACCCCCACCGGCTGACATCACAATATGTTACTTATGGCGGCGGTCGCACTTTCTCCCTGCTATTCTGAACAGGCTGTGCTTGTTTCCAGGGCAGCAGATGCCTTTGCCAACATGGATTGCAGCATTTTTTTAAAAAAAAATGCTGCTTCCCTGCTTTGTTATCCGCAGTGGTAGAAGAGTTCCCTTGGTGCACAGCACTGATGTCCACCTTGGCGCACTGCACTGGGAGAGTTCCCTCCTCCACCGCTGTGGATTACAAAGTGGGGAAGCAGTGATTTTTTTAAAAAAACGCAGTGGTCCACCTTGGCAAAGACATCTGTTGTCTTGGGAACAAGCGAAGCCTGTTCAGAACAGCAGGAAGAAAGCGTGACCACCGCTGCAGCCACTACAACCGCTGCATGCTGCTGCGGATGGCGTCAAAATGGTAAACACAAGGAGCAACCTGTCTCCAGCCCCCGCAACTGTATGTCGGGGGCAGGACCGGCCCAATCTGAAAAAAGTTTGGGCACCCCTGCTGTACATAAACAAAGCATTGAGTGATGTAAGCCCAACACACCAATCCATCCATATAAGGATTCATAATCCTTAATGGTTAGTGGAATAACTATTTTAAAGTGTGTCCATTACAGTTACCTTTTTCTGAGGTGCTTTAGATTCTTCTGAGCTATAAAAGGAAAATACAACATATATTAAAGATACTTTCAGAAAACTTTAGCAACAGTTCACAATTTTAAGTATTAATAGATCTTTAAAGTTACTTTTTTGGACCCCAGCTCCTCAGATGCCTCAAAGATGAACACACAAAGCAGCTTATAAGATCAAAAACAGTAAAAACAACAAATCTGATGATGATGGTAGAAAATTGCTTGCTAAAACAAAACAGTTATCACTCGCCTTCTAAATCAGGGGTGCCCAAATTTTTCAAGCCACGGGCCAGTCACGTTGTTGGGCACGCCGGTCATGTGGTTCCTCCTACCCAGAAGTGGAAGTAAGACATATATGCATGTGCGCAGAATGCGAATGCATGTTTTGCTTCCACTTCCAGGAGCAGCATGGTTTGGATTAACTGGCACCATGGGCCATATCTGGCCCACAGGCCGTATTTTGGGTACCCCTGTTCTAAATGCTAGTCAAAGCAAAATGCAACTTTGAACACAGGGGACTCCATAGTCTTTGTGTCACCACTTAGACTACAGTCAGAATCCTAGAAGATTTGTTTGCTACAGCTATTTGTGGATCATTGATGAAGTAGTGGGACAGATGTTGGCCAAGTGTCTGATTACATGCTCAATGTTGCAAACCAACAAGCACCTTGGCTGAGACAAGTTACACAAGCTTTACAAAACCTTAGGATTTTGACCTCTGTGACCAAAATCCTACTGGTGTATGTACTAGGTTTATAATATAATTATACAGCTAATCACAATTAACTATTGAAGTGCCTCACCACTTGCTCATCTCTGCAACTGAGATGTACCTCTGGCACATGGCCAATAAGCCACAGTTAGCTATGGCAAGTTACACAAACCTTACATGACCTCCAATAGGATTCCAATTTATGTTCCCGATTCCTCCTATAGGATGCCCAGCTGCCTTTGGTGGAATAGCAGAACTCAAAAGTACCATACTGGAATGTATCCCATATCTACTAGATATTAGACAGGAGTGAAATAAAAAATTTGGTTGGTCTGATTTTTTTAAATAAACATATTCCTTTAGACATCCTAGGTAATTTCCATAGCAGTGGTTGGTATAAACTCTATGATCTGGGTTTTTTTGTGTGCCTACTGCTAGGCACTTCTAAAAGATAATTTAGGGATCATTGAACAGAAAGCTACACTTACATTTGTTTCATAGTCTTCTCTAGCTCTGGAAGTTGGTCTTTGAGTGCTGTAATCATTCTTGTATCATCTGATACAGATACATAAAATTCCTGTTAAATAATAAATAATATTCTTCAAACAATTATGCAAGGACACCATTATGTGATCTTTATATGTATCACAGATAGGTCAGTTATAAATAATACATTGATTTTATTTATTTACAACATTTCACATCACCATTTAAACCAAATCTTCAAGTAAATTTGTCAGATTACATTTTAAGATAATATTAATATTATAAATTACAGCTAAAACAATGAGTATAAAACACCTATTTAATATTTTGAAGCAGATGAAAATGTACAACTCTTTAAAGTGAGTGTTGTTATCCTTTTCTATTTTAAATAAGAAAACCCATTAAATGCATATACTAATCCTATCAATATTGTATCATAAACAGTTGGATTCTGTATTCAGAATAATTGTTTAGACAAACTTCTAATCCCCAAGACTCTGGCTAAAAATCTTGTACAGTAAGGTTCAATAGAGTAGGCCCATTGATTCAGAAGAGAACTGTAAATTAAGCTCTTCTGTAAATTCTGTTGATTCAAATGTGTCTATGCTAGAACACCTTACTCATTAAGCAATTTAGTTCCAGCCACTGAATGATAAGCTCCCTGACAAACTAATGGTCAGAAGAAAAGTTCAAAAGGGAACATGTTCTCTCAAACTTACTCAGTTTCTAACTGAAGAGGATCTCAAAGGAGATAGCAAAATCTAGTCAGGCCAACTGTGTAATGGTTGTTTCAGGGATACAATCAAGGGAAGGCACACTGTATTTTAATATATTATAACTCTTTTTAAATATGGTAAGCAATCCTGGGCTGAGTATAATGGGTCCTCAACTCAGTGACTGCAATGACAGGTTATTATTGGAGTTGTAGTCCAAGAGTTTTAGCACAAGACATTTTGCTGAAGAAAGAATGGCAATACTGTACCATATTACGTATTAGTGAGACAAACCAGATGAGAAGCTGAGCTTGCATTTAGCAGTTGATCATTCTCTGCAACAGAACTCCCTCAAAGAAACAACATTTGCAAACGATGCCTATGTTGACCATATTAGCAAGTTGCAAGAAGTGAAAAGAATGTTTGTGCTAAGATAAATAGGTACTGTTTACCAGTTCAAGGAGCATTGCTTCTAAATGTGAATAGAATGCCTCACCAAGTTTCCTCCTAAGCTTCATATCCTTAGGATGTCCATGTTTTCCTAGGAATTTCCATATAATAAAGCACAACCCTTTGTAATATGTGGTGATGCCTGTATTTTCTCCATTACCTAATACTGTAGAAATGAGAGATAGGAATATATGTTTGCATTTGAGAAAAAGCTGTGACCTACCTCCAGAAAGGCCATGGCCACTTCATCTTCTTGCAAGAGATCACCATACAAAGCAGCCCAGTGCAGAACTAAGCGAGTGACGCGCCTTTTGTTGTTTAGGGCATAATCCATTTTTTCTTGCTCTGTTCCCTGAGAAGGCTGAGCATGATAAGTGCTGAGATGTCAAGGAAAAACACTGGTTCTCCTACTTCCCTGCATCCTTTCTCCAAATTTTCTAACCCCTTCTCATGTCATAACACAGGCATTCGCAACCTACGGCCAGACCTGGCCCCCCAACACCATTCCGGTCCTCACAGTTTATAGCACTTTCAGGATGGGAGGGAAAGGAGCAGCTGTTATGGGGGGCATTACCAGAGATGGACACTAGAGGGCACAAAGTGTGGTTTTCCATAGGAATGCATTGAAAACCAATTTCATGTTCTAAAAAGCAAAAAACAAAACAAAACACACACACACACACACTAAAACCCCAAAAACTAGAGGGAGAGGCAAGCTGAGACAGGCAAGGTAGGGAGGCTTCTTTCGTTTACTTGTGTATGTGTGGGGAGTGAAAGTGTATTTTTTAAATAAGGGAATTATTTGTTAAGGTGCATACAACTTTCTGGTGAGTGCACTCCATTTTTACAAAGCACCAGAAAGCTTTGCATTCAAAAACGGAGGCACTAGTGTTGAATTCATTGTGTTGTTGCTTTGTGTGAGTACCATTTTCTTTTGTTTACATGTGTGTAGAGAAAGGAAGGGGGGAAGAGTATTTGTTTGATTGTTCTGTTTTTGATTTGTTGTGGTCTTTTGTATTATCTGATATTTTGTGTACACCACCCAGAGTGTGAAATTTATAAATAATGAATAGATAAATAAAATTATATTCAAAAAAATAGTCTCCCCCTCCCCAAGAACAGTTTGTGAGAGCTTGACCCAGCCCCTGGCTTTAAAAAGTTGAGAACCCCTATCATAACATATTTCCAGTAAATGGACTCCTGCAAGTATGATAATAATAATTTCGTAATAGAGATTACTCTGGGTTGAAAGGATTTTTGCTGGAGAAACTCTATTGAGAGCATTGTGTAAAATGACCGAAACTTAATTTTTTGTTTGATGCCCTACCAATCCAACTTAAGGATAAAGAAATTAAAGAGTTTCAAAATTTACTAAACAATTATTGTAATGGTGGGGGAAAATCCAGAATTACAAAGAATGTGTGGTACTTATTTCAGAAAGAAGGAGGATTGGGATTGCTGAATATTAAGAATTATTACAGAGCCTTTCAGGTTAAAAATATCATGAAGGTTTTGATGAGGGAAACAGTGATATGAGAGGATATTGAAATGAGAGAATTAGCTCAAATTGGTAAAGCATTTTTTTTTAAGATAAAGAGGTAGGTAAAATAACAACTAAAAATAAAACGGTAAAAACAATGATGGCTGTATGGAAGAAGGTAAAGAAGAAATTAGCTCCAGATATATAGAAATGGAGGATATGAAAAACTTTCCAATAAAAATAGATGAGAGGGTGAAGGAAGTTTCC
The DNA here is from genome assembly GCA_035047345.1 of Bradypodion ventrale. NCBI lineage: Eukaryota > Metazoa > Chordata > Lepidosauria > Squamata > Chamaeleonidae > Bradypodion > Bradypodion ventrale. The sequence goes on along the minus strand of JAWDJE010000001.1, from coordinate 285,501,544 downwards.
TTGTTGAAAGACTGGATATGGGTTTGTGGGGATAGAGAGAAGAAAGCAGATATATATACGCAATTGAGGATGAATTGGTTTCAGATTGTTTTAGTAAACAAGTGGAATAGTAAATATTTGATGGAAACCAGTTTGGAAAGGAGTAAGACTTAGTTTGAGGATTTGGTATTGAAGATGAGAAAGGGGGAGGAGGGAATTAAGGGCATTGTGGGAAGAATTCATAAGATATTAAATAAAGAAGGCACTTCACAAGATGTATTAAGAAATCTCTGGGAGCAAGATCTCAATGTAAAAATTACAGAATTGGAATGGAGAAATAAATTGGGGGGGGGGGAGGATTATGAGAACCATGTCAGTTAGAATAAAAGAACATAACTATAAAATGTTGTGGAGATGGTACCTGACCCCAGTGAGGCTACATCAGATGGATAATAATAAGAGTAAAATGTGTTGGAGATGTATGAATACATTGGGAACGTATGAGCATATGTGGTGGAGTTGTAATGCGGTAAAAGATTTTTGGGGAAGAATTGAGAAGGAAATTTGTAGTATTTTTGGAACGAGATTTAGACTAGGCGCAAGTACCGCTTTGCTGACAGATATGGGTAACATAAATCTAGATGCCAATAAAAAAGAGTTACTGGCTATAATGTTGACAATGGGCAGACAATGTATAGCTAGAAATAAGAAAAGTAATATAACCTTGAAAATTGAAGATTGGTATAAGGAATTGCGGGATCTTGCACTAAATGATAAATTAACATGGGCATTGAATAAAAAAGGGTATAATTAAAGAAAATAGATTCTGGAAAATTTGGCAACTATTTGTAGAGTCAAAATTGGCTGGAGGTGCGGGAGTTGGGCCAGTACCTGATCAATTTATATTTTGGAAACAGTGAAAAAGTTGTGATATCCTGCATCCTCCAGGGAACTGCATGATACACTGGGTGTGTAGTTTGATTTTGTGTATATGTTTTTATTATTGTATTTTACGATATTATGCTTAGGGATAACTATGGTAATACCGTAATAATTAACAAGTTATGAGTAAAAAAAAAGGGGGGGTTAAATATGAACATTATAGATGTACATAAATGAGTATGTTTTGGTGTTTTAATGTTATAAGAAATAGAAAATATTGCAAATGTATTTTTTATGTTGCATAAAACGAACTCAGGTACACAATTAAGATTCAGTGAAGGACGGGAGGTATTACATTGATAAAGTAGTTATTGTTATAGTGTTATTTTTAGTATTGGTTATTATTTGTTTAACATTGTTCATTATTGTATGAATTTCTATGTATTGTATCGTATATTGTTTTATGATTTTTTTGTATTTGTATTGTAATGTTTTCTTTTTCTTTAGATTTTATTATATTTTGAAAATTAATAATAATAAAAAAGAAAAAAGAAACTCTACTGAGGGGACACCCGAATGAAGCTCCTTTCATGTCCGCAAGTGCAGTCTTTGGATATCAAAACCTGACCTTCCAGTCTCCAAGCTCAGCGTCTTAACCACTAATCTACCGAGGGAGCTGCTGCAAGTATGATGAAACATGCTGAGTGTAGGACAGCTCAAATCAGTGCCCACGATGCCCTGCCACCTAACACCTTGAAAAAAGTGGCTTGTTACAGGATAGCAGGAGCTGACAAAAATGGCAGATGGACAGGACAGATGGGAAAACTAACATGCCCGCACACATTCCACCATGCAAGTGTACAGGTATTGTACTCATGGAGATAAGCCAGGTATTATTTCACTGAGTCACTCTCTCTGCATGGCAACTACTGTGCAAGCCCTGTAATTATTTAATATCCTTTTACCTGCTTATTAAGTGACTCACCACAGGCACCAGTAATTCCCCCCCCCCGCCCTGTATTTCTATTGCTCATCTACTTATTTTTAATTCTGCTAATAAATCCTCCCATGCAAATTCTATCACAGTAAAATGTAAACTCCTTCCTCCTAAATGTTCATGCTGCACATCAGCATAACAGTGTTATGTATAAATAAATGCCAGAGTCTGTAATTTCTAAGGTATTAATCAACAATGATGTTGTGACTGAATACTGATTTCATCATATTTCATAGTTTGAACATTCCAACAAACTACACAGCCTATTCTGCTATCAATGTAATCTGGGATCTAGTTCATTTATAGCTGGTGAAACCCAAGGAGTGTATTTATCAACATGATAGAGTACATGTCTGAGTTGACAAGCATGCAGAGTGCTAATCTTAAATTATATTTGTGCTCAACATTTATATTTCATTTTAAACTGAAATCTGTACCACATAAAACTGATGATAAAGCACATTTTTTAATAATTAAAACAAAATTAACCACCACCTCCAAGGCTCTCTTTAAATTCTAAAAATTGGCATTGCCAGGTTATTTTACCTATGGCTGTGATTTTTGAAAATTAAAGAGTTCCCACTCTTGTCCTCCAGCCCCATAACAGAACAGCCTAAGGATTTTCAGGGGTGGGAGGACTGAAAATTTGTATTTTAAAAAATCTACTATAGCTGATGGTTGTCATCAGCCTTGGAATTTCAGTTGATGGCTAACGCTGGCTTGCTCTGCAGAGCTGTTATCATGGCCCAGAGTTAGCTATCCAACTAATAGGAAATTCCATGGGGACCACCAAGAAGCAGGAAGTTACCATCATGCTTCAGGGAGAGGGGAATCTAGAGTTTGAAGTTGTACAAAGCACTTTTTAGAAACCCCTGAGAAAGAACAGCCCATCCCCATCCATGAGGAATGTGAGTGGTTGAAAGCAGAGCAGAATTCAGGGCATAAGCAGGGAAGTGACTATAAGACAGCAAGGATCAGTAGCAGATACATTCTAGTAGCAGCAACCAATGGAGACTCCAAACAGTGAGAAAACAGCCATGTTGTCACACTGAAGACGGAACACCCCAGGGAACAGCTAACACAGTCAGGAGGCAGAATGGGTTCCAGACTAGGTCACACCCCAGAGACTAAACCTAGTTACTGTAAAAGAACAGATACAGTAGGGCTGTAAGCAAGTTTATAAGAGTAAAAACAAGAATTAAAGAGAAGTCAGATATCAAGAAAAGAAACACTGTGGTCATAAATTTCTTTGATGAGAAAAAAAAAATTCCCCTTAGTGAGATAGAAGTGAGCTGGACTGTATTTATACAGGCTTCCCCTTTCCTCACTTTTCTTGTTAATGCCTGCCACAGATCTAAGTATGTTTGGTCATAGTGGCCTGTTTTTCAATGTGGAAATGATTCCTTGCATCTTCCAAGGTTGTCATTGTTCTCATGGCTTCTTCCAAGGCTTGACTCAGAAGTTTCCAAGACTTGTAATGCATCTCAAAGGGCAAAATATATATGAAATGATACACGCATCTCTAAAATTCACATGACGGAAAACTCATACATTCAAAAATTGTGTAGGAAACACATTTTATTCCATGTAAAACATGAATAACAAATTCCCATATAGAATGTGCACATTAAAAGCTTCAAGTTTATACAATTCTTTTACATAAAATGTTTTTCATGCAAAAATGCTTCTGAAATTTTCTACAAAAGGTGGCAAATTGTGTGTGCATGTACACACACAGCATTAAAATGCTTGCAGTCTTGTTCAGCAGTGGAAAGACTTCTTACCTCTCAGTATCAAATATCTCTGAACAGAAATCTATTCATTTTGCTTAATCTTATTTTATTTTTAAAAAGGGTTCATTTAAAAATATGCGCCACCAGCATGCTGGAAAGCATAAGACTGTATGCTCATGTAGCATCACCGTGGTCCCTCTTAGTTTATTTTGTCAACCTGGCTACTTGATGCTCATCAATCTGATCTTTTCAAGAGTTTATCTTGCTGCTACAAGTAAGAATAATGTTTACCAGATTTTCCTTCTCACAAGAGGACCAAGACCTGGTCATTAGCTTGCTGAGAACAACATTCTCCCAGAGAAATAAAATTCTAGGGTTCTGGTGCCTTATGCCGCCACACATTTCCTCCATCTAACCTTTAACATTAAAAAAGTATTTCAAATTTATTACATACCAGAATGTATTGATGTGAAGGAACTATTCTGTCTCAATGTCCAGTGTCCCCACTTAGAAGCATGCATTGCTGCACAGTGAATTAATGTGCCAGCTGTATAGGTGATCAGAGTGGGTAGCAATTCTGTATGAGAATCCAAGACTTAAAAAACAACAACAGCTTTCCATTTCAAAAACAGCACCTGCACATGAGCAGGTATACACTGGAACAGAGAAGTACCAATTGAAGGTCTGGAAACATTAGGACCTGTGGAGGCCCAAGAATACACTAAGCTTGTTTTTAGAGATCACTTAACTAAAACGTTGTTGCCTGGGCCATTCCAGCTTAGTGGAACTCATCTGCTTCAAGCAAATGCTCTTTTTTTTGGTTAAAATTAAATCATTTACTCAGTTATGATTAGCTGAACTTAACCACCTTGGAAGAAACAGTAGAGTTCACCTCTTACACTGAACAGATTTTTTTTAAAAGGAAGTTTTTGTGCCTATGTGTGAGTGTTTAGATTTTGTAAAGGATATTGAGCCATCAATGCTGGACAAAGCTGATTATTTGGCATGAACACACAGTGCATCATAACAAAATCATGTACACCGCCATCTGTGAAAAGAAAATCAAAAGTAACAGCAAGCAATAATCCCCGTGTTCTTAAGATAACTTTATAGTTATTTATTTTCCATTTATTAAATGGATAATTTACTAGACAAGTTATTTTCCATGTCTTAACATTTCTTAACTGATCGGGATAGATCACTAAACCAACAGCCTTATGAGAGCAATTCTAGTTTCCCCTAGGTTTGTATATTCCTTTCTCACTTTTAGGCAGCTGAGATTATCATTTGAAAGTGTTTGTTCCTATTTTAAAAAACCTGAAAGTTATCATGTCATCTTGTAACCTAGATGAACAAGTCAAATATGATTAGTTTAAATAAGACAACTTCAAACAATCACTTGCTTTCACTAACTAGCTAAGAATAATCACAGATTAACATTTAGATAGTACAGTGGCACCTCACACAACGATTTTAATCCGTTCCATGGGGCTTGTTGTTGTATGAAACAATTGCTATATGATACATGCATCGTATAGAGATTTTCCCTATGGGATGCATCGCACAATGGTTTTTTTTTTGCTAAGTGTTTTTTCCCATTGAAAAATTGTTGTATGATTTTTTCCATAGGGAAAATTGTTATGCGGGACACCTCCCCAAAACAACAACAACAACAACAACAACAACAACAACAACAACAACAACCTAATTGTTATGCGATTTCGTTGCTATACGGGGCGATTGTTGTACGAAGTTCAAATGTATGTTAACTTTTAATGAATCAGAATCAAAAGCCAAGACTCCTGGTCTCCTTACAGTTGTATAGAAAGAAAGGAGAGGATCTGACTTTCAAGTTTGACTTCCTCTAAGCACAGTATTGTGTTTAGTCATCTCCGTGGTCCCCTGCAGGTTCCTAGATTAATTCCAGGATCTGGTGATCCTGGTCTGGTCAAACAAAAGATGACCTGGTGAGGGGTAACAATGTTGCTACAGCAACTGGAAAATTTAGACTGAGCCCAGAGGAAGCCTAAGACTAAGACGGCTAGTGCATCTCACATTCTCCTTGAAATGGCTCACGTTTGCTTTTGGAGCCTTGGGTAGCAACGGCATGGATACAGGAGTGGTGTTCTAGGCCTATAAATGGTGCAGAAAAGGTCTATCTAAATCAGGGATTCTCAACCTGTGGCCCATGGGCCGAATGCAGCCTACAGTGCCATTTCATGTGGCCCCCCCCGCCTCCACTACACCCAGAAGTGTCATGTGGTGGGGGAACGGCAAAATGGCCGTTCGGCCCCAAAGGCTGTCTAAGGGAGCGTGACCCAGCCCCCGGCTTTAAAAGATTGAGAACACCTGATCTAAATGGTCAAGGTGTTGAAGCAAGCCCCTCCTTGGGGCAGTTTAGTTTAGAAAAAAGATACATAAGGAGATATTAAATAAATTATACATTAAATAAATTACAGATATGACGCAGAAGGTAGATTGGGATGTTTTTCTCCTTTTCTCATAATGCTTGAACTTGCGGGCTTTCACTGAGTGGAATGGCGAGCGATTTGGGACAGAAAGAAACTAATATGTCTGCAGGCAGTGTATGTTTAAATCATGGAATTCACATTCCTCAAGATACAGCCATGGTCTCCAATTTACATGGTGTTGAAAGAGGATTAGACAAATTCATGGAAAAGAATGCCACCTACAGAGACAAACTTTAATGGTTATATATTATCTCCAAGGCAGTTCAGTTGGTGAGCAAGACAAGGGCTTTTGCATACTCATTTTGGCTCTTGTATTTTTATGTCACACTCTGAACTAGTCAGCCAAAGGTTTTATTGCACCTCAAATCAAAAAGGTGAATCATTTGAAGTCTAGGTGGCTTCTCTGAAGTCAAGAGATTAAAATACTGTACTCTTCATGCTCTCTGATACATTGATACATATGAATATGAAGAAAATCCAGTGGATCTCAGCTGCAGCATTATTGCTTTTGCAGCGACACAAAACAAATTGCTTTAAAATGATTCTTTTTCCCTTTAAATTTAAGCTAACAGCAAAGAAAAAAATGATAAATGCTTGTGATCCTTTTATTGAAGAAAGAAAGAAAGATAGCATTTGGTTGAAATTGCAAGTAATGCATTGGCAAAGGGAATACTGCCCAAAAATATTTTGGAAAAAAGCTGTTTCAATTATGCATGAAAAAGTTAAGTGATACTGAAAAAATTTGTGATGTAAAGTAAAAACAATGGATTGTTGTTAAAAGACATGTGAAACTTGGCAACAAAACAATTCCACGTGTCCATTGCCCAGCTTCTAGAGTACTGCTGCTAGTTTTTTTTTTTTTGCTTGTTTGCTTGGAGGAAAGAAGATATATTACTGCTCCTAACACTCACTCATTGCAAAAGCTATATAAAATATAAATATAAACTCTGTTATCTTTGTACAGAGTTTGGCTATCAAAAATTTAAATGTTAGTATGCTGTTTGTAGATTGATAAAATAAGTACTGTTCTTCTTTTATTAATCTACAACAGAATTTGGAATGCGTTATTTTGGGAGCCAACCTAGCAGTTTGAAAACAAGAAATTACAAAATTGGGACCACTTCGGTGGGAAAGTAAACAGCATTCCGTGCACTCCGGTGTTGAGGTATATCTGCCACATGTCCACGGAAACATCTGCAGATGTAGATAGCCTTGGCTCTTTGGCTATAAACAGAGATGAGCACTGAACCCTAGAGTCAGATATGACTGGCTTTCAAGCAAGGGCGACCTTTACCTTTACCTATTTTGGGGGAAAGGCATTACAACTCTCCAGATCCACAATGGCATGTTTAAGGGCCAATGCTGGCTGGGGGAATTCCAGAAAGTCCAGAAAGTAACTTTTCCAAGATCTGATCTGTGGGTAACCAGGTGTCTGGAGGCTGTTCGGGTCTGGATGGGGGACAATGGGCTTCAGCTGAATCCTGGCAAGACTGAGTGGCTTTGGGTGCAGGGCCCCGTGCTTTCCCGGGAGCTACCATCTTTGGTTTTGGATGGGGCATTGTTGCCCCAGACAGATCCGGTACATAATCTGGGGGTCCTCCTGGACTTGCGGCTACTGCTAGCAGCCGTGGCTATTAGGGCATTTTCACAGCTTAGTGTAATTTACTAGTTGCATCCGCTTCTGGACCGGGACTCCCTGCTCACGGTCACTCACGCCCTGGTCACTTCCAGATTGGATTATTGCAATGCGCTCTACATGGGGTTGCCCTTGACGACCATTTGGCGGCTTCAACTGGTCCAGAATGCAGCGGCCTGGGTGGTGATGGGGTGTGGGCGTTACGCTTGTGCCTCGCCACTGCTTCGGGACCTGTACTGGCTTCTAGTATGCCTCCTGGTGCAATTCAAGGTGCTGGTTTTGGCCTTTAAAGCTCTCCATGGCATTGGACCAGGATACTTAAGAGACCGCATCTCCCCAAGGTTTTCAGCCCGTCCTACAAGGGCAGACAGGAGGGGCTCAGTGCTGGTCCCTTCCACCTAAGAGGTTCATCTTACTGGGGCCAGGAAGAGAGCCATGTCTGCCCCAGCCCTGTGGAACCTTATGCCACTAGAACTGCGACTCCAGTCGGATCTTCTCCCATTCAGAAAAATGCCGAAGACCTGGCTATGCCAGCAGGTGTGGGGCATGTTTGACTCTACCACGCAAGCCTGCTGGCTTGTTTAGCTTGACTGAGGGATCCTGTTGTTTTTTCTCTGTTGCTATTTTATTGTGAGGGGGGAGGGGGAGAGTAGTTTGTTAATGATAATCTGTTTAGTTTTATGTGTTTTTAAAATCTTTTTTTAGCGGGGGAAGGGTCTAACTACTGTTTTTAGCTGTTGTTGTTTTTAGAAGTTTGTTGTTTTTAAATTGTTCATAGTATTGTTCTTGTTTTTTGGTTGTTGTAAGCTGCCCTGAGTGATGTTCTACATCAGGAGGGAGGGATATAAATACATCAAATAAATAAAATAAATAATTACAAATAGAGTTTTACTGAGCTACCCTACCTGTTCCTTCGCTTATTGATACTGGACGCATCGTTTCTAGGAAGTGTTCTAAAATTTTCTCGGGAGTTCCTGACATTACAATATATCTAAGGAGGGAAAAAATAAAAATCATTATTTAGAATACATTTGGAGATTGTTAGGAGAAGGATGGGGAATACAAAGGCAAACAAAATGACAAAGAGCATGATGATGATGAAGATTTAACATAAGCCAGAAATGTGTTATATGTCTTTTGATTGTAGCATATTTTAGCAATATTACATTTATGAATCTAACTCTTTGCTTAATGTTATTAGCTTTCATTTCAGTATTGGCCTACAGATAATTTGAGATCTAACACACATGAAAACTTGATGAATTACTACAAGAAAAATCCAAGTCCGAAAGGAATATGAAAGACAGACTGTAAAGGAGAAGAAACACTCCTATCAACAAAGCCTCCACTCCCCCCCAAAAACAAACACAAAAAAAACAAACAAAAAACAACCCTGCCTTATTGACAATGTGGGAACCTTACACCTTATTGTTCGGATTAGTTCAGATAAGAAATAGACACCCTTTTGACTGCATACAAAACTTCCTTGGGGTAACTGTTGTGCAACTTGAGCCACTCAGTTTTCTTGAGATGTTTTATATTCTATTTGTTTGTGCATACAGTGGTACCTCATACAACGATTTTAATCCATTCCACAGGGCTCGTTCTTGTATGAAACAATTGCTTATACAATGCATGCATCGTGTAGCGATTTTCCCTATGGGTTGCATTGTAAAACGATTTTTTTATAAGTGCTTTTTCCCATTAAAAATTGTTGTACGGTTTTTTCCATAGAGAAAATTGTTATGCGGGACACCATTTCCCCCAAAATCTAATTGTTATGCAATTTCATTGCTATATGGGGCGATTGTTGCATGAGGTTCCACTGTACTTTATCCCTTTTTCTCATTTCTAACTCAACACGCAGCAACACTTCATGATGAACTATGGTTAGAAGAGGTAAGGTGGCCCAAAGGCTAACAAAAGGAGATCAGCAAGATCCAAATGATGGCCAACAGTCTTGAAGTTATTGTATTGTGAGGCAAAACATGGGAGGGCCTTCTGAAACCCACAAATTCTATTCCATGACTCCCTCTCCACATCATTATTAGTTAAATCATGTCATTTCTGTAACCTACTGAAAACAGTCGCTAGCTGAGAGAGGATGGGTCACTAAATTGTAGCTTGGCCCCATTTGGCAAACCTGCAAATTTGGCAAACCCCATTTGGCAAACCTGCAATCTCAGTGTGGAACTACCATGGTTTGGCTAGTATTGGAATACGGTAACTAAACAGTGGGCATATATTGATGATTTTCTTTAAATGTATCACTTGGTTCTTACAACTGTACCTCATTTTATTGCACTGAAATCACATGGGTGTGTGTGTGTAGAACACTTTCCCTCCCAGAAGCGCCTGCTGGGAAATAAGTAGTGGAGCTGAGCTACTCGTTGCTTCTCCTCACTTTGAGCACCAGCCATCACACAATTCTTTTACTTGCCAACCCTTTGGGAAGAGTTGAATTGATGTCCCAAGAACACAAGCCCTTGTTAAGCCAAGTGAATATCCTTGCAGAAAAAGAGATTAACTGGCTTTCTTGGGGAGTGAAGCAGAGAAAGAGAGAAGGGAAAGAGAACTTAGGCTACTGTACTTTGAATATGAAAGTGGAAATAAAACAGTGGAAGTGGATTGCAGTTCCTAAAACATAGTTGGCAGCCATACTCGGCAAGAGATCAGTCAATGAAGAAAGGATGCCCATGCAGAGGAAGTCGCCAGGCAGATTTCCACAGTTAGCTCTTCAAAGACATATCTTTACAGTCCAGTCTTCAAACATCCTGTGGGCCCCATTGATAGCTCAGCAGGTAGCAGCAGAGATGCAGGGAGAGTGAAGGAATATGGAATGGACCCAAATTCCACTCAGGCCCTGTTGTGTATTAAGGCAGAATTGCAAGTTGCTCAAACAATGCCTTGCAAAGATAAAATGGTGGTTTCCAGCCATCCAAATTAGGAGCTAAAGTTGGCGCATAACCTCCCTCTCTTGGGGTGCCCATTATGATAATTAGAGTTCTGTGATTGGTTACAACTTTGGATCCCGTTCCTGATTGGTTAATACTTATATATCCTGTTATGATTAGTTGGTTATGATTGTCCGGTGGGTTACTACATTGTAGCACGGAGTCACCGCCGGGGAGACACTATATAAGCCCCACGGGTAAACAAGGGTGGGGCTGGTCTGGATCTATACTTCTCATTACCGCACAGGTTAGCCAGCGTCGGGCTAAGCCTGGGTCTCCTCTATACGCTATCATGCCAAGGTGTAGCTTAGTCACTGCCTCTACGGTAGGAAACATGAGGGACTGACTACATGGGACTTGTGTAGCCATCTGATGTCCAGAGCGCCTTGTAAGTGTAACCTGAAAGACTGTTCAATAAACTCCTGTTGTTGTTCTGTTCATCATTGCCTGGACTATTGCTTATAAGGGCCGGACACGACAGGTCCTGTGCTCCCAAACTGAAGCATTTTCCAGCCTTCTAAAATGTCTACAAATGAGAGAACTTTCCAAAATGTTCTGACCATCATGCCTCTTATTCTTATTCTGGATCTTGAACATGTGAAAGACATGTTGGTGAATGAAAAGTACAGTATTCTGAAACATATCTCCTTTCATTTTTATTACAAAAGAAGAAGGGGGAGGCAGAGAATGAGATGGCTAGATGGCATTGTTGATGCAATGGGCACAAAGCTGGGCGGGATGAGGAGGATGGTGGAAGATAGGGGTGCCTGGCATGCGGTGGTCCATGGGATCGCAAAGGGTCGGAATCGACCTTGCTACTAAACAACATCAAAAATGTTACAATAGTTTTCTGGGCTGGACATTTGTTCTAATTAAATTAACCTTCTTAACATTAAGGATATATCAAAGCTACATAGTCAGATATTAGCCCAGTCACCATAGGCCCCAAGTTGGGGAGGGGGACCTTGCAAAAATTCCCAAGTTAATGAAACTCTGGGATGTTGTGTATGGGTACCCAGTGGAGCTACACTCAATTTATCCAACATAATTTCCTTGTGGAACCTGGGGGGAGGGGGCAAAAACTGCAAAATTTTAGCACTCTTCTCAGATTTTTGATTATATCTTCTCAACCATTCATTTTTGTGTACTACATGTAATTAGAAAGTTGTAGAGCATTACATTTCCTTCAATTATCATTGGTCAAACTTAACCCATAGGTACCGAGATACAGGGCTTTGAAAAAGTGCTAAATTTTTCACATTTGTAAAAAACTGCTAAAAAGGCTGATTTTTGCTATGTATCTTCCATTTTGCAACATATTTAATGGAATTTTGATTTCTACTTCAATTTGCAAATGTTCAACTACATCCCCTCTCTCCCTCTTCCCCTCCCACTACCCCTCCTCTGTAGGATGTTCATACTTACAGTGTACATCTAAGATTCAAAGAGCATGAAAACCGAGTTCGTCTTTCAGTTTGAAATTTTGACACACCCCCCACCCCCCACAATGACGTGGCTTTATCCTGAGTGACCTTTATAAGATGTTCTTTAAGTTAATAAAGACTAAAAAACACAGGTATTTCTTATGAAGTTATTAGTAGTTATGTACAGTAAAATATAATAAAAATGGGAAGCAATATGTATGTACATAAAGTAAAACAGGAAGCATTGAGAAGCATACATTTAATATTTTTGGCGTTTTGCGCTGTACGGAGCTTCCTCTTCTTCTCCTTCTTCATCCAGATCCAGCACTGCATCCATCGGGCTCTGCTCTTTTCAGTTCCCCACTTCTTCCTCCTGGAGGTCAGGCTCGGGGAAATTTTCACAATTGTTCCCCGCGCAGTTCTTGCAAAGAGTGGAGCACCGCAGTCCTGCTTTCTTGCAGCTGCAACTTGCAGTGCTGCACCCTTGCTTGCATTTACAGCAGATTATATTCAAGATGTTGTCAGGGGCTGCGTTTCGAGTGGCTCTGATGGGGACAGCACCTTCCTTTGTCAGTGACCATCCCCAAACTGATGGTATGATGTCATCATTACCTAGCCAGATCTGGACTTGGAGGTATGTGCGAAAAATATTGTGGGTGGCAGCGTCTTTGGTAGGAGGGAGACTGGAATGTGGGTTTGGCCACCAACTTGGTAAACAGTTGGTACCGGAGGTTGTCCAGCATGTCGGTCTTCATGTCCCCCCCCACAGCGCTACCAAAAACTTCTCCCCTGCCTCGGAAATCTGGGAGAGGGTGGCTTCCGAGACTTTAAAAGCAGCAGCCAAAAGTGTAGGGAACTGTTCGTCTCATACAGCTTGCACACTTTTTTCTTCCTTTGTCCAAAGGGGGTTGAAGTAGTGTCACAACCGCTGACTGCGTGAAGAAACAGGATGTCTTTTGAGTCGATCTTGCATGAAGCTGCTGAATATAAGGTTGATGGGGCATTGCCTCTCCCACTCTTCTGAAAATAGATGTTTTTGTGAGTAGTGGAGGCTAAGGCTGTCACTATCACGAGGAGATCGACATCTTTACCTGTGATTACAACACTGTCATATGCAGCAGCCTTCGATATTGCTGTTCTCACAATCATAAGGTCTGCATCTTCAGTAGCCTGAAGTAGTCATCATCATTGCGATCAAGTTTATTTTGTTGATGTCATTTGATAAAAACAACTCTTGAGCTATCGTCACAGCAGTTGTTGTCATACTGTAAGTATGAACATCCTACAGAGGAGGGGGTAGTGGGAGGGGAAGAGGGGATGTAGTTGAACGTTTGGAAATTGAAGTAGAATCCAAAATTTCATTAAATATGTTTCGAAATAGAAGATACATAGCAAAACCCAGCCTTTTTAGCAGTTTATTTTACAAATTTCAAAGCCCTGTATCTCGGTATCTATGGGGTTAAAATAAGTTTGACCAGTGATAATCGAAGGAATTTTAATGCTCTATAACTTTCTCATTACATGTAGTACACAAAAAAACCCGTATAGTTTAGAAGATATAATCGAAAAGCTGAGAAGAGTGCTAAAATTTTGCAGTTTTTGCCCCCACCCCAAGGTTCCACAAGGAAATTTTGTTGGATAAATTGAGTGTAGCTCCACCCATACACAACATCCCAGAGTTTCATTAATGGGGATTTTTGCAAGGTCTAAAGTACATCTCGACTGGGCTATATGTCTAAGACTTTTTTTCCATCCAGGGAAATCTGGAAACTTCAGCATCTCATCAATTGAAACTTGCAAAAGGTGATTGCAGGCGCACCCCCCAATAAAGGACTCGGACACAAATGAAAGTGGATAACGGCATTGGGCCACATTTATTGATTCATGCCCTAGTCCGAATTATAAATTTCTATTGGTAATTGACCAATCATAATTCTTAAGGCAAGCAGGCCGAAGTAACACTGGTAAGGTACCACCCAAAATTGCCAATGGCAATTGTTACAATGTATCTATTTATATCAATTTGTTTGTTGACAACAAACAAATTGTTGACCGTAGTCAATATCTAACTAATGACCCCACCCTCTGACGGGATCTGCAGGCGGGACAAAGCGTCAGCAATATCGTTATTGACCCCCGGGACATGCCTGGCCCTGAACAATACATTGAGGCGCAAGCTGCGCAATACAAACTGGCGCACTAGTTCCATGACCCTGGGAGATTTAGAAGTCTGTGAGTTGACAATGTGGACAACTGCCGCATTGTCACACCAGAAATGCACCACCGAGTTGGCCCACTCCTCACCCCATAGCATCAAAGCCCCCAGTATGGGAAAAAATTCCAAATATGTGAGATCCCTCAGGCGACCCGTGCCTGACCAGGCTGGTGGCCATCCACCATAGGCCCACTTCCCATTGAAGTACATCCCATAACCCAGGGATCCCGAGGCATCATACTGTATCTGAAAGCGAGGTGAAGCCAGGAGGTCAGACCTCCAAAATGAGACCCCATTGAACTCCCTCAGGAACTGGAGCCATATGTGCATGTCTGCCCTGATGCCCCGTGTCAGTCTCACCCTGTGATGGGGCCTGGATAAGCCTGACATGGCGTCGCACAAGCGCCGAGCAAACGCCCTGCCAGGTGCGACCACCCTGCAAGCGAAGTTAAGGTGACCATGTAGCACCTGCAATTCCCGAAGGGATGCCTTGCGCTTAGCCAGCAATCCCGAAATGAGGGCCGCTATCCTGGCCACCTTTTCCCCTGGCAACCTAGACGCTTGCGCTACTGTGTCAATCTCCACCCCCAGGAATACTAGCTTAGTAGATGGGCCTTCGGTCTTTTCGGGCGCCAAAGGGACACCGAGTTCCTCCATTAGCGTCTGAAATGTGTTGAGGAGATGTGTGCACGTGTCCCAGCCCCGTTCACCCCCGAACAAAAAGTCATCCAGGTAATGGGCTACAGACCGAGACCCTGACCTACGGACAAATGCCCACTGCAGGAATGTACTAAAACGCTCGAAGGCCGAGCAGGATATGGAACAGCCGAAAGGCATGGCTTTGTCAAAATAATATTCACCCCTGAATTTGAAACCCAGCAACTCAAAGTCACCCGGGTGCACCGGCAGGAGACGAAAAGCCGACTTAATGTCGCACTTAGCTAACAGTGCACCCGGGCCACATGAGCGCACCATGCGCAATGCCTGGTCAAAGGATGTATACCTGACTGAGCAAAGGTCATCAGGGATAGCATCATTGACCGAGCGACCGGCTGGGTAGGACAAGTGATGAATCAGGTGGAACTCGCCCGGGGACTTCTTGGGCACTAGTCCCAGTGGGGATACTTTAAGGTTGGGGAACGGGGGCGTGGGAAAAGGGCCAGCGACCCTGCCCGCATCAACCTCCTTATTAATGCTGGCAGCAGCCACCTCCTCTCTTCCTCTAAGTGACAAAAGGTTGGGTGCATCTTGAGGTGACCTATCCCCCGTGAAAGGAATACGAAACCCCAGTTGAAAACCATGAAGCAGGTACACTGCGTCTGCCCTCCTCGGGTACACTGCGAGCCAACGCTCCAGCATGTCCACATTAATTGGGGAGGGGGCCTTTCGGTGGACCCGCTCCCTCAGCGGCAGTCCTACCTGCCCCTTGTCCACCCCTACCCTTGCCCCTGAATCCTCCCGGCCTGGGACAGGTGGAGGCAGCATGGGGGCCAGAACAAGAGGGACACTCATGCCTGTACTTGCAATTCTTTCTGTTGCAAGAACCATTGGACGAGAAGGTCCAGCACAGCAGGCGGGCTGGAACCTCCTGCCCCGCCACTTGGCGGGGAACCTGTACCGGGGCCGCTCGTTGAACCGCATGTCCACAATGATATCTCTCCCCGGGCGCCGGGTGCGTGGGGGTCATATACAGAAGCCACAGCTTCTGGCAGGGCTCGTCCCACCTCATCTCTGGGTGCAGTGGAATCCTCATGCGGAATTCCTCGTCGTAAGCCAGCCACGACGGACCCGGGAAGTCGACCATAGCCCGGTAAATGTTGTCCAAATACTGGACCATAGGGATGGCCAGATCCGGCCTGGCCCTGAGGTAAACAGCCATGTAAATTAGGTACGCTGGCAACCAATTTGCCCATGTACGTGGCGGCTTACGACGACGTGCCTGCTCCTTATCCTTCTCATCCTGCCCTTCCCTCTCTTCCTTGGTGGGCTCCCTGTTAAGAAGGGAGAAGATGTCCACATACTCGCCCCTCCAGATCTTTTCCTTGGTGGACTGGGCCAGATGGTCCCCTAGGGGCAAGGAATACCCCGCTGTCGGCAATGCCGACACCGGCACAGAGGGAAGTGCGGGCAAAGCAAAGGGGGCCTGTACCAACCCGGACACCCCCAACACATTCCCTACCGCATAGGGGGCGCCACCCCAACCCGGGCCCTGGGTCAGGGATGAAGTCGCCGGGTGGGCCGGAGGCGGCTGCACCGCCGCACCACCCGTGCGAGGCCATGGCCACTGAAAAGCCCCCCCCCAGGGAAGTCAGTTGTGTGGGTGCACTAGCTTGAACTGCATACTCACCCGATGCACCCCCACGGGCCGCCCCCACCGGGGGTTCCGGCCCGCTGGGGGCGTCGGAGCTCACGACCGAAGCTGAGCTCGTCGACGGGGCCAGATCAGCACAAGTCTGCTGCGCCTGCTGAGTGGGGAGCTGCGAGGCAGTGGCCGCCACCGGCCCGCGCGCCTCAGGCAGCTCGACCCGACCCGTCGCCTGCCGCTGCCCGTCAGCCAAAGGATCAACCTGGAACCCGAAAGACGCCCCCGCTTGGTTGGCCCTTGCCAGTGATGCCTCGAGGGCCGCTACGCAAGCCAGAAGGGCCTCCACGTTAACATAGCCCCCAGCCCCGACAGGGGGCAAAGGGCCTAGGCGGCCCACAAGTAACGGGCACCTGTCCAGGTCCCTGTGCCCCAGGGGCCGGATACGGCCAAGAGCCCATGCTCAGCCCTTGAGGGGCCGTGGGCATGCCCTGCCAAGGCAGGGAACCCAACCACCCCCCATGGCTCGATCCCCCCATGGGGAACTGTGCACCCAGGGAAGAAGGCCCAGCCGCACGGACCATGCCAGGGGCAGTGGCCATCGTTTGCGGGCCAAGGCCCGAGGCCCCAGCCGGGGCAGCCTGCGCACGCCGCGCATCGGGCCAAGGAGCCACCGATCCCATGCCACCGGTCCCGGTGGGCTCCGCCAAAGGTGGCTGCTGGGCGGGCGCAGTCACGGTCCTCCGACCCGGCTGACGCCTCCGCGCAGATCGAGCCACGTTCGCAGCTGCCTCCTTCTTAGAGGGCATAGCTGGTCTAGCTGGGAAGCCAAAGAAAGGAAAAACTGCACCGAAAAAGGCTTCCCCTGAAAGGACACAAGCGACGGAGGTAAGAGGGAAAAACTTCTCCGCTCCGTCGCTTCACAAAATGGCAGCTCGGCTGCCTCATGGCCAGCCCTTTTATTAGGGTGCTGGCCACGCCCCTAACTACCCGGATGCCTTCGTCCGGTGGGGGGGGGCCGCAAAGAGCGCGGCGGCCATTTTGGCGCCACGCTTGCATTACATTCAGTGATGCAGAACTAGCACACTTTTGTCCTATGCGTAGGTTTTGAAGAGGGACATAAAGACCAGCTGCAGAGATGTCACCTTAAGGTGTTTCATTTCCATGTCGACCAAGTTTAGCAGCAATGTCAATTTGAACATGGGATGAGTTCATAACTCAGGTAAAGACTAGCTGAGAACTGAATGAAATATCTGAAAGAATAAGTCCACTTCGGTTCATGATGACATGAACATTACATCATTTCAATTTCTCCTTTGAATATAGCACATGTCCAAAAGCAAATGGTAGAAAGAGCTTCCAATCACTGGACCATTTTGCGCATTATCATCCAGTTATTGGCAGCACCCTTATCAAGTTTCAATCAAAATAGATAAGAGGGTGAAAAACAAAATCATGTGCTTGGTGGGAATAAAGAGTAATCGGGCATGCTAGGAACAAATTCCTGTAATAATCAAAGGTAGAGTTCAAAGTGTGGAGTTCAAACCCTTAAAGCTTGATCTTCTAATCAGCTGTTCTCCTGGCCAACTGAATAAACTGGTTCTTGATTGCTTGAGATTCTAGCAATCCAATAGTAATCCAAGAGCAATTGGCAATCCTTCTTCAACCCAGGAAGAATGTATGGGTCTACAGATGTAGCAGCACAGCAGCAATCTGATAATAATTGGCTTACTGTTGGTAGCTTTTGGCTTCATCATTTCCCTTGTAGTGTTATTCTTTCAGCATCACGTCCAAGGAGGTGTTGCCATGGAAGAAAATCAGGGCTTGGTACTCATGAAATCCAGTTAGATGGAACAAAATGAAGGAAGGAACACAAGCCAGAAATCGAAATCAGGGAGAAAAGCCCTCTTGGAAATAATTGGAATTGCCAAGGAAAGCAGGCAGAATAGAGACTAAAACACCAGAAGGATGGACTAGTATTTGAATGATGTCACCCATATGTCTAGGACAGCAAATAAAAAGTAAGAGGCCTACAACAAAGAGAGGAAGGCATGGAGTCACAGTTAGAAAAGCAGAATAAGACATTTGGACAAGCACAGTCTATAACAGGGGTCAGCAACCTTTTTAAATCGATGCCTGGGTCACGCACCCTCAGACAGTTGAGGGGGCTGGATTGGTGGTCCCCTCACCATAAATGGTGCCGTAAACGCACCTGCAGCTATTGTAAATGTGTTTACAACAGCCGTAAACATGTCCGCAGCTGCCGTAAATGCTTCTGCGGTCACTTCTGGTGGCAGCGGGTGGAGCGAGGACAGGGACCTGATGATTTGGCACCGTGGGCCAGACTCAGCCTGCGGGCTGTAGATTGCCAACCACTGGTCTATACGATAGTACAACAATAATGAGGTGCTTTTAAAGATGAGCAATCATTAGATTACCAGGCTAAAATTAGTCTTACTGCCTGAATATTTCCCTGATGGAGGGGGAAAAAATCTCTTGAAAGAGAACCAGGCATAGCTTGATTTTTTCCTTCTTCTTGAAATCTTAGATCTTTTTCGATAAGCAGAAGCTGGAGCCACTTGTATCACATATGTAACTATTTTTAATAATAATGTGTGTGTGCTGTCAAGCCAACTCAGACTTATGCAACTTTTCTTAGGGTTTTCTAGGTAGAGAGTACATGCAGAAGTTGTTTACCAGTCCCTTCTGCTGGGGTCATGTGGGCTTTTCTCATGGGATGCACAGCAGGGAATCAAAGTCCTAACCTTTGGCTTTGCGGCCAGATACCTAATTCACTGAGCTATCCAGCCAGCTAATATATTCACAGGAACCTGCATTTCTGAGCTGCTTAGTGTGAAGTCAGTAAATCAACAAAATTATTAATGCAGGCAAATTATATTTCAAATTGCAGCTGCTCTTAAGAATGTTAACTTTAACAAGGAACAATCCACTCTGAATTATATCTTCTCCTTGGATATTAGCATCAATAGTTTCAACAATACAATTTATTTTTCATTTCTAAAGGACAGCTTTTTCATGATGTTTGTCAAACTGGCGCAAGAGAAAATGCATATCTGCACCCTAAATTCTTCATCCATGAGCACAGAACCAAACAATTTGGAATAGGGATCAATTTTACATTATGACAGTTGGGGAGACAAAAATGAAAAATCTATTTTCTTAGTATCAAACCAATACACATTTAGAAGATGCTATCATGATTTACTCCACTTAATTATAACATTACTTGTGCTTCACATAACTTTGTTAAAATGTTCTGCATGTCAGGAGGGTTTTTTTCAGAGCAGCATGGAACTGAATGTGCACAGAAGAGGGACCTTGTTTAAGGTGCTGAGAAGTTCATACATATCATGCACTGCAAGACATATGATTCCTAGTAGCCGGCAATTCATTCCTTCACAGATAGGAAAAGCATACAATGAGTTACAAAAAATCATTTGGCAACATTAACCACAGCCTTCCAGTGTCACAGGGGAAGGGAAAACATACTTAGGCTGAGGAGGCTGTGAGCTTGCTTGACTAGATGCTCTAGTTCCTGCTGAGATCTTCTCTAGTACCAAGACATCTTGGTCATGTTCCTTCAGTCTCACTGTGTTGGCTTCAACATCCTGGAAGACAGTTTCAATAATTCAGGTGTTAGATATAAATAACTTTAGAAATATTGGCTTGGTTTCTACATGGGGCTCCATAAAATGAAGAGTTCTCCTTCATCTACAGAAAGGACACTGATCCAGCTGATGTTTCTACTGCATACCTGTCAAGTATCCCGTTTCCCCCAGGAAAACCCCTTATTTTTACCCCTCTTCCTGCCCCCTCCCATTTTATTAATTTCTCCGTAATATCCCTTATTTTTAAAAAATAATAATCCTGACCAGAGCCCTCACAGGCAAAGCTGCATTATGTTTTTCCTGCCACCAGAGGTCGCTATGGATTTTCACTTGTGGAAAGAGAGAGAGAAGGTGGTGGGGGCCTTCTGTAGTTCTCTTTCATTTCCCTGCCACATGGTCATGGAGGCTTCATTTTTTTTTTTTTTTTGCTGCTGCTGGTCGGAGCCACCATAGGACTGGATCTACTCTAGGTGAGCGATATTTCATATATGGAGATTAACTCCTCAGCTGCTGGGAGGCTTGGAAACTACAGAGGTTGCTTTTTACTTTACTAATTCCCTTCCTTAAGCTGGATCCGACATTCTCAGGTGTTGGTGCTTCAACTGGTTGCAGTGAGGAACAAATAGATTGGTTAATTTGGGGGAATTAATCCCTTTCTCCTCCACCCTAATTGGGGTGTGTGTGTGTCTAGCTACGTGCAGGGCTAGTTCAACCTAGGGGGCTGGTTTACTATTCTGCTCTTTGCTTCTCAGAAATTTTTTAAAATTAAAAATGAGTAAACAAGAAAGAAAACAAAACACAAGTCCCCCAAGAAGGTGGGGAAAGGGTTCTTTGGCCCACACAGCTTTGCGCCCATTGCATCTACAATACCATCTAGCCATCTTATTTTTGGCCATCCCTTCTTTTGTCCTCCACCTTTTCCAGCATCAAGGCTTTCTCAAGTGAATCCTCTCTTCTCATTTGATGTCCAAAGTACTTTAGCGTCATCTTTACTATTTGACCTTTAATGAGCAGTCGTAGTTGATTTCTTCTAGGATTGACCTATTTCTAACACCACATTTCAAAGGCATCTATTTTTCTGCGCTCAGCTTTCCTAATGGTCCAGCTCTCACACCCATACATTACCACCGGGAATACCATTGCTTTGACTATGCAATTTTTTGTTTGCAAGGTGATGCCTCTACTTTTAACTATGTTCCCCAGGTTTCTCATAGCTTGTTTCCCAAGCATCAGTCATCTTTTTATTTCACGGCTGCAATCACCATCTGCAGCAATCTTTGATCCCAAGAAAGTAAAATCTGCCAGTCGTATCCAACTCTAAGGTGCAGTGCTCATCTCCATTTACAACCAAAGAGCCAGTGCTGTCTGTGTTTGCAGACATTTTCATGTCCATGTGGCAGGCATGACTAGAGCCCAGCAAGTCACATAGCTATACTTGGCCACGCCCACAGATTTGGCCACACCCACAGAGGGGTGTGACCAAATTTTTCCTTATTTTCAAATCCAAAACTTGACAGGTATGTTCTATTGGAAACAGTGTATGCACACTCTTTGCACCACTTCACACTGTCAACCACACTGTTCAAAAGGATCTTCCAGAATGCATCAACTTAAGCAACCTAAATTTCAATTGTCCCTCTAGGGCAAGGGTTCTCAACCTTTTAAAGCTGTGGCTGGACCACGGCCCCTCAGACAGCTGATAGGGCCGGACTGATGGTTCTCCCCATTGTAAACGCTGCTGTAAAATGCGTCCGCATCTGTTGTAAATGCGTCTGGCCGCAGGGTGTAGGTTGAGAACTCCTGATCTAGTACACATTCTTTTAACCAAGATGCAAAGAGAATCCATTTTTATTTTCAACCTGTCCTACAAGGGCAGACCGTAGGAATTCTCTAGTGGTCCCATCAGCCAGGAAAGCACGCCTCACTGGGATCAGGACGAGAGCCTTCTCGGTATCCGCCCTGGCCCCATGGAACCTCCTGCCACCAGAACTGTGCCTCCAGGTGGAGTTTCCCCCCTTCAGGAAGGATCTAAAAACATGGCTCTGCCAGCAGGTGTGGGGTTCATCTGGCACCACAGCCCAGCCCTGCTGTCTTATCTAGCTCTGTCCGGGGTTTTAATGAGGGGTTAGGGTGTTTTATGGATATTTTAACAATTTATAGTTTTGGTATTGATTTTATTGTATGGGGATGATTTTTTAAATTGATGTGAGCCACCTTGGTCCCAGACCAATGACAACTATTCTTACTACAGGTTTTACACCATCAGACAGCAGTGTTTCAACTGCATAGCTTCCAACTATGCACAAATGTGTAGGGAACTTCAAATATATTCAGGCTTGAGGAAAGAGATTTTTTTTTCTGTTACAGAAGGTGCTCCAAAAAGAAACTTAGTGAATCTTTGTCCATCGAGATATTGGTGAAGTATTTCTCCTACAATATCTTATCTTTGGCCAGACTGGCCATGGACGATGGAATGGAAATCAATAATATTTGGATGACCACAAGTCCAAGAACCCAGTTTTATATCATTTACATCTCTTCAATAGGTCTTTTTCTAAACAAACACTTACCCGGAGTATCCTATTGAAGTCTTCCTTGTCCACTCTCAAGAAGTGGCAATTATCTTCCCGCAGAACAATGGAGGCTGCTCTTGGAGCATCATTCACTAATGCTAACTTGCCAAAATCATCACCTTCATGTAGTGTGCACACCACACCCTAAGAACATGAGCAAGGGGGGGGGGGGAGATACAGTTACACAGAGAAAGTATAAATTAGAATTTGGTTCACTGACGCTCCATTTGCAAACACTACTAGACTCTGAAGATAAATACTATAACAAATGCATCTGGCAAGAAATCAGCAGCTCAAAATAATAGCAAGATAACAATACATGATGGAAGACAGGCAAATATATATATATTAGGATTTGTTTATAAAAATTTGATTTAGAACTAGACTTTACTTAACAGAGCCAAGTTTCCTATATCTCTTTTCAGAGTCCATTAAAAAAGCATGTTTGCTGAATAACAAATATGTTCAACAAATATTGTTTTCTTCAACAAATATGTATGATATGTATTCTGACCTATTATCAGGATGCATTGTTAAGTCCCCTTCGTTATAATGTAGTTTTCAGTCATAGAAGAGTTTTTGAAAGCCAACTTTTTCTTTACACAAATTTGATTTTTAAAATTTGACCTTTTTCTAACCCATCTTTCAAAGAGCTTCTATAATCAGCATGGCATATAAACTAAAAGTAACAATGTAAAAGTCTATAAAGAATCTTGTGGCACTTTAAAGTTCATGATGAAATAAAATCATATGTTAGTCTTTCAGGTGCCACAGAACTCGTTAATGTTTTTGTTGCAAAAGAGTCACATATTTCCTCTACTTTCAAAACAATAAAATTTGGTATGAACTTTTAAAGGTGTTTTGTATTTGCAAAATAATTTATTGTCTCAAAAGGTTACCCAGTGTTTAGTTGTATTGGAGAGACTAGTGATTGTGAACTCATGGTGAGGGGGGAATGACATTTCTCTCCATTTCAGTCCAAACTTAAAGGAGGTATCCAGGGCGCAGCACTTATTTGGGGAAGATAGCATTCAATACCTCAGGTACCACTTATAGAGTGGGCTAAAACCAAGAACAAAGTTGCCTCTTCCACGAAACAAAAATCACCAGCTTCCACACACAAAACTGCCTTTTCCTGAGTCAGGCTGAGGTTTAGAGAAGTTACTTTTTTCTACTACAATTCTCAAATGTACTCTGGGAGATGTAATCCCTAAAACTAACTTTTCCAAGCTCTGTCTGAGATTGCTGACCCTTCATCTTGCTTAGCCATGATTGCTCTTAATGAATGAATGCTGAAGTCATACTGAATTCAAGGGGACAAGATACTGTATAGTGATTTGTGGTTAACAGGATCCTCCCATGTAGGACCTATTTATATACGAGAGCTACAGTTCACATTATAAGTTATATGGGGATGCAATCCCAACTACCCTTGTTTTCCTGACCTGTTATTTAGTACTCTCTGTGTTGTGTATGAATCTGGCTCTACTTGTGACCAATTTAAACAGGAACGCTGATTTTTGACAGCACTTAAGACTCTTTTCCTGGAACAGAGCCTATAAAAATCATGAATTGTATCCAGTGCTGGCACTATGCTAGGAGAAAACATTCATGCTACGTAGGGTATCCAACTTTCACTGCTCTCCCCTTTGTCATACATCCTCTTTGGGTGAACAGGTCCTCCAGAACAATATAGAAGTTGGCACAGACTGTGCTATGTTATGGAGATCAGTGTGAAGCAAGTTAACCCATGTTGTGCAAGTTAAAATGCTTCCCACTAGTTCAAAGGTCCCATTGGATGCAACCTGAGGCTTACAGAGCTGGAAAACAAGAGTTCCAGTCCAGAACACAAGTGTATATACATATGTGTGCCTGTATGCACAACACAGACCCACATAACACAGACCCCCCATTCCCTTGTATTCCTTTTCTTTTAATTGGGGTGGAGGATAGTAGGGTGGGGAAGTTGGTGGGTGATTTGGCATTTTAAAATCTGTTTTTATACGTTTTTAACTGTTGTACGGCATCCTGAGTCGGGTTCCTCTGATTGGGCGGCATAAAAATTTAAAAATTAAAATTAAATTAAATTAAAATTAAATTAAATTTAAAAAGTAAGAAGTTTTAAAGCATAGTACCTTGCCATAAATGACTACGTTTACTGATCCTTTTAGAATAATATACCAGGATGTTCCTTCTTCTCCTTGATTAAATACTATGCAAAGGAGAGAGAGAGAGAGAGAGAGAGGATAATAAAATCAAACAAATCATTCAAAGGCCCAGCCTCTTGCAAAGATCAGCAGTAAAATGTTGAGGGAAATTACTGTGATCACCTTCTGTTTTAGCACCATTTTTTAACGGGCAGCAAAAATGGTTTAAAATCATTTCCGAAGGTATAATACACATAATAAGGTTACCATCTGTGCTCCCATCACACCTTAAAGACTAAGGCCAGTATCTTATTGTACTAACACTGAGCAGAAAGTCCTCCCAGGAAGAATCCACAGTAATGGAATATTTTGCTGCTTGTGCAAACATTGGTGTTGCCCAAGCAGTCAGCAGGTTTTCTTGATGGAGTTCACCCATGAGCAACTCAAGTCGTGCAACATCATGTTACTAAAACTGCCAAAGCTTTCTACTCAGCAGCCCAATAGGATTTAGGCCCAACAGATTAATTATAGCATGACATTTTGTGAATCGTAGCCCATATCATCAGATGTTGTACTCTAAAAGTGTGCAAATTTTTCTGAATGCTGCTTTGGGAATTCTGAGTGTTGTTGTCCAAAACACACAAATCAGCACACTTCCCCTTGTCCACCAAAACTCGTGCTGCAATAAATATGTGATGTCTTTATAGTGCTCAGAGGACTTCTGTTGAATTTGGAGCAAAAGACTAATTTAGCTGCCCCTTTGGAAACTGGCATTTCACAGTAAGACAAAGCAAACGAGTGCTGCACCTGTCATTTCAAAGTCTACGCTACAGATTCAATGCAAGAGTTCTGTGGTGCCAGAACTCAATGAGCATCCTTCTTGTTACAGGTGGCTGATAATAATTGCTAACATTTTTGCACATCACAGAATTTGAGCAAGAAGAAAATATAATAGGGTGTAGTTTGAACTAGCTTTCTTTTTGCTTTGGAAGTGTTCGCTTTTGTTACTGTTGTACAGCAAAACATTCCAATTGGCATCCCACATCTAGTGCAAAGAATTAAGCATTTTACAACCTCCATGTTCTACTGCATGTGTAGCTGTAGCCATACTTAATTTGAAGGAAGAATAATTCAAATCACTAGGACTTAGATTCCAACTAAATGTACCTGCAGTAAGCACGAATATGTAAAAAGTGGGCATGCTGCACCTATCTGCTGACCCTGCCACTGCAATGAAAAAGTAAGCGCCTCAAGCCATTCCCTGTGATTGACAAACAAAAGACAGGTGCTCTATCAGATCCTGCAATACCTCCATCACACAAATAGTCTAGGATAATTCTGAGTCCCCTTTCATTCAGATTCTGAACTATCTATTTGAATGTTAAAAGCTGTTTATTCAAATGTGTACACATGCATGTGAAACTATCATAAAAATCTATCAGAGAGTAAACAAAACAAGACAAAAAATACATTGTGACACCTTAAAGACTAACTCCTGTATTTTAATGTTAGCTTTCGTGGACCAAGTCCACTTTTAAGAGTGAGCTTTCATGGTATCCATTTATACGTATCATAAAATTTAATTCACTTACAGACAGTTCCTGCTTTGGGGTGTGATTCAAACACCAGAACGCCTGCTAATTCACGCTTTACCTTGAAGCAGAGAAACAACAGGTCTTGTAAAAATGTTGACATCTTGCATTTGGGTTGTTACATACAAATTCAGATGAAAGTGGGAGGGAGAAAGCAACACCAAAACAGATTCAAACCATAGAGACAAACTCCACCCACCCCAATAAAACAAGGTAACATTTTCATGGCTACATTTGTTGTGGATTAAAAGCAGAAGGAAAACTCTGAAAGAAAATGGACGGTCTCTGAAGAATCTGGTAGAAAGATTCAGCTCGGCATTCCAGATAGCAGGAGATGCCATCATAATGCTCTGACATTATCATCAAGAACAGCCAGCTCATGTTTATCAAGTCAGTGATATGACACATGCATTATTGTTCCCACTCAGTCTTTACCGTGTGTGCATGGGACTCATAGCTGTCAAGTTTTGGATTTGAAAATAAGGGAAATTTCCCAGACAAAATGGGAAACTTGACAGCTATGCTTATCCTGTGCAGCCCTCCAGTGGTGGCATTAGGGCATTGCAATCTGACTAATAAGGGATGCCGCCGGGAAAGAGGGTAAAATACGGGAGGTTCCCAATCAATACAGGACACTTGACAGCTATCAGTGGGAGACAGAAGGAACCTTTTCTCTTGTTACCATCAAGGAGGAAAAGCTGGTATGGCAGAAACAGAAATGGATTTTTAAGTCACAATTTCCAAAATCCCACCATAAGCAGCATGGCCACTGCATCACTGGCTTTGGGGTTCTGGGAGATATAGTAAAAAGTAGTAATAAACTTTCCCCCATATCACCTGTATGGTTAGCTACTGAATAGGGCTGGCAGGCAGATATTGGTGGCAATGTGATGTACAGTGGAACCTCATACAACAATCGACCCATATAACAATGAAATGACATAACAATTAGGTTTTTGGGGGAAATGGCATCCCACATAACAATTTTCCCTATTGAAAAAATTGTGCAACAATTTTTCAATAGGAAAAACCACTCAGCAAAAAAAAAAAAAAAAAGCGTTGTACGATGCATCCCATAGGGAAAATCGCTATACGATGCATCGTTGTATGAGGTACCGCTGTACTTTGCTTGAACAGCTTGCTATCTTTCCGGTGGATCATGGAGCTCTCCCTAGAATAATAGGGAAGGTGAATCCCCTTCTTCAGTCCTTAACCTAGCCAGGCTATATTTGAAATAGCCTTCTATTTGAAAGTCTGAACAATAAAATTTAAAGAATAATCAGGAACCTTGAAGTTACCACTTGGGGGAAATAATCTAAGCAAGCAAGTATTTCTCCTACCTGCTTTCTCCCCCTCCCTCTATGGTGAAGTGTATTATATTCTGTTTGCATTATATTGATATTTACAACTAGCATATGTGCAGGCAAATTAGTACAGTACTACTTGCATACCTACTGAAAGCCTGTCACTTTTTATTTTATTTTTGAGACAATGTGTAAGTGGCTACCAAAAGACAAGGCAGATGACAAGTGGCGGCCTATGTAGGGCAAACATCCTCACTATGTCTCTTTCATAGTCACCCTGAGGTGGGTATAAGCCAGCCCACATTTATTTATTTGCAATGAACGGTAATAAAATATGAAAGACTCACTGTTGTTGAAAGATGAGATAAAGCCTTAATGTGCAGAAGTTCTTCATATATAATTTCTAGATCATCAACAGTTCTCTGGCCAGGCCTGTTATCACACACATACACAAACACACATTTCAGACAAAAAGAAAGTGAACAGAACATTAGAAACTAAATGTTTCTGTAGGTACTGCTTGGTTGCGTGTGATCAAAGAGATCTCAGAATTGGAAAAGTATAGTGGGAAAGAATATTCTGCTTTCATTTAATTTACAGAATTGCTTAGTGTCTATTCTATATAATTATTATCAAACCTTTATTGGCATAAGAGGAGGCAAAAAAGGAATTAAAAATGTATAGTCATAGATAAACCATGAAATCTATGCTCACAGTGGTTGAGCTTGGCTCCTTTTATACCCTTAGCCAAGGTGCTGTCTCATCCCCCTTGGAGAGAGACACCACTTTGGCTAAGGATATAAAAGAAAGCAGACTCAACCATCAGACTTGGAGCTCTGCACAGACCAGTACCTGGTGCTGTTGCTCATATGGCTCAGGGGCTTTTCTGCTGCCACCAGTCTCCCGGCAGCTAGAAGAAGGGGAATACTTTTTGGTATGCATTTGTCTTCTTCTGTTTCTTGTTGTATGTTACTTGCTAGACATGCTGGTTTTTTGCTTTAAGATTTGTCTAATAAAGCTTTGTTATTCAACCACTGAGTGCTTATTTTCCATGACATCCTAAAGAATCTGAGCACAGCAGGGCTGGGAAGTTTGCTTGCTTGCACATAGGCTACATGTAGATGTATTGTTTTGATTTCTTGTATATTTGCTTCAGTGTTTTATAGTTCTTTTTCTTTTGTTTTCAAGTTTTACATTTAATTTAAAAATTAGAAAGATGTAAATACTTGTAATTTATCAATTAAATTAATATTCTCCATTTCCTTCAGTGAAGTCAAAGTAACTGTCTCCTTCCCCACCCACCCTGTTCTATCCTCACAACAATCCGTTGAGGTAGGTCAGGCTGAGAGAAAGAACAATTAGCCCAAGATCAGCCAGCAGGAAAGACTGAGCCAGTGCAGAATGCAGCCTGGATCTTCTGCATCCCACTCTATTACTCTAACCATCACATCATGTTTGTTCAGCCCCAGGTATTCATTTGTTAAAAGTAAAATGTTTCTAAAATGTAAGACAATGAACACAAAACTGAAAAAGGCATAGAAGTGGAAATCCTCTTCTATTTTTGTATTATGCTTTTCATCTATAAAACAGCCTACCTGTTGCATTATGCTTTTCATCTATAAAACAGCCTACCACTAGCCTTTCCCATTTTAAAACATGTCATTAATTACAAGTAGAACTATCATGCAAGACTGAGTGGCTGTGGGTTCGGGGGCCTTTGTTATTCCGGGAGCTGCCATCCTTAGTCTTGGACGGGGTGTCTCTGCCCCAGACGGACCCAGTGCGCAATGTGGGGGGTCCTACTGGACTCTCGACTGTTGCTAGAAGAGCAGGTAGTGGCTGTGGCCAGGAGGGCCTTCGCACAACTTCGTGTGATACGCTAGTTGCGCCTGCTCCTGGATAGGGACTCCTTGCTTACGGCCACACATGCTTTGGTCACCTCCAGACTGGACTATTGCAATGCGCTCTACATGGGGTTGCCCTTGTCAACCATTTGGAGACTGCAGCTGGTCCAGAATGCAGCAGCCTGGGTGGTGATGGGGCAGGGGCGTTATGCCTGTGCCTCGCCCCTGCTCCGGGAACTGCACTGATTACCAGTTTGTCTCCGGGTGCAATTCAAGGTGCTGGTTATGACTTTTAAAGCCCTATATGGTAGTGGGCCAGGATACCTAAGAGACCGCATCACCCTAAGAACATCTGCTTGTCCAACCAGAGGAGACCTGAGAGGGTCCCTGATTGTTCAATCAGCCAGGGGGCCCCACCTCTCTGGCACAAGGAAAAGGGCCTTTTCCGTGTCCACTCCAGCCCTTTGGAACCTCCTGCCAGTAGAACTACGGTTGCAGACGGAGTTTCTGCCCTTCAGGAAAGGATTTAAGACCTGGCTGGCGGGGTAGGTATGGGGCCCTGAGGGCAATGTGGTTCCTGCTCGCTGGCTCTTGCCATGAGATTCATCCTCTCTCTCCTGTATGGGGTGGATGGGAGTTTTAAGGGAGGGGGGTTGTTTTTTTTACTGTTTTATTGTATGGGTTTTTTAGTTTACGTAAGCCACCCTGAGTCGGGCTTTTTTAATTCAAAAAATTAAATTAAAATGTTTGCATATCTAGAGAACAACAAGCCTGGAGTGTTAAAAAACGGTATGGCTTCCTTTTCTTTCAGTTGTTACTTATTCAAAATGACATCCTCTTTGTACTTTCATTTGTTTTTAATTGCACAGCTGTAAGTATTGGTTTCCCTTATTATTTCACAATAGTTGCTGGTTACATTTCACTAATATAATCCAGCATTTCATTTTCAATTTGCATTTGGAGCAGCAGGGCTGGGGGGAATCAGGCATGTCTTCACGGCTGTGGGCCTGAGTATGTGAGCCACCAAGCAAGTATGAGCTCCAAAGCCTAACTGTATGGCAACTTCTTCCTAATTACATGGAAACAGGGAGATCCCTTGTTCCGATCCATGAGCTTTTATTTTTTCAGCTATTTTTAATGATTTCCGGCCTTGCCACATCGCCTTTTGCAGAACATTCCAGACTCCTGCTTGTCCAAGTGTCACACAGCAAGATACTAGGTCTCTTCTATAAATATGTGTAGTGTGCCATTGATTCAGATTTCTCAAAACCTGCTGTGGAAAGGCCTAGTTTCTGCTGGGAAATTCACTGGACATGCTACGCCTGTTACACCAGATAATATATGGGAGGCAGATGGAGAGCCAAGCTGCACTTTAGTGGAAAGGAGTTTGGTTCAAAACTACATGACAAATAGACATCTTGGCAGCTAGAGTAAGCCTTTCATTTCTCTGCTAATGCAGCGGTCAAAAATAAGGAACACATCCCAGTGCTGAGAGAACATTGCTATGCTCACAGCACCTAGATATTATTTCCTATTTTACAATAAACTTAGATAAACCACTATCCGTATGGGGGGGGGGGGAGATCGTTGGGGGGGGGGAGAGATCTGACTTTTAGAAGAGAAGCATTTCACACCTCCCATGTCTTGAAAATGAGCTTGCTTAGTTTTGCTGTAGGTTTTCAATAGGTAAATGCAGGCTTAGTTTGGAAATGCAATTTCTCAGCCACAAAAGTCAGTCAGTGTCAGGTCTCTGGAGCACAGTCACAGCCATGACGACTGGGATATTCTGAAAAGTGTAACCCAAAATGCTGCCCTGCTGGTATGTTAATATTGCAGTTTCCAGGTTATTTTGGCCCAACTTTGCTTCCTAGTTACATCAAGTTAGAGCCAAGTATATTCAGATTCTGATTTTCAAAACACTGAGTAGTACAATAGCATTACAGCAAATGGTACTGGTTCTGAGAGAACTATGGAAAAATGAAGTAGAAATCTCACTGCATCACACCTGTAATTCACAGGAAAGCACCCTGAATTCAATTAATTATACGATTACATCAATAACACTGAATACATTTGCCCATAGACTGAGACCAAAACTGCCCATAGACTGAGTTCTGGTGGTGCAGTGATTAAACTGCTGTACAGCAGCCCAAACTGCTGATGTTGTGAGTTTGATCCTGATGGGGATCCAGATTGACTCAGCCTTCTATCCTTCCAAGGTTGGTAAAATGAGTACCCAGCATGTTGGGGGCAAAACTACTAATTACTTTATGAATCGCCTAGAGAGAGCACTAAGTGCTATGGAGTGAGATATAAGTGTCATTGCTACTGCTACTGCTTCTTTCTAATGCACTTTAAAGGTTTTGCAAACAGGTTATTCAGTGTTCATAATATAATCCAGGGGTCCTCAACCTACGGCCCACAGACCAGATCCAGCTACAGCCAGCCCAGTGCGGAGGAGCAATTTTACCAGGACGGGCTCAGCTCTGCTCTGTGAGAGAAAGTCCAAAGCACTTTGGGTAGCGTTGGCAGCTTCGGACTTTCTCCCACAGAGCAGAGCTGAACTTGGCAAGAGGAATAGAAACAGAAACTGCCAGAGGTGGCATTTTCCCATTAAGGTACGGGTTTTGAACAGGCGCGTGTAGTTGCCCATCCAAGGTAAAATTACTCCTCAGCGCGGGGCTGTCCACGGCACCATTCCATCCAGCCCATGCCCTCACCAAAGGTAGTGGTGGGGGTGGTGGGAACGGCGGTGGGACAATGACACCAGTCCAGTCCACAAACAGTCTGAGGGGGCATGATCTGGGCCCCGCATTAAAAAGATTGAGAACCTCTCATATAATTTATATAATTGTGTTTTAATAATGTAATTTATTGTGGATTTTAAAACTTCATTTGTTTTTAAATCCATTTGGGTTCTGCAAGGGAGAGCTGAGATAAAGCATGCTAAACAAACAAAGCAAGGCCCATGTGGGGTGGGGTATTTGGAAATTTATAATAATTTAAAAAAAAACCCTTTCCCATCTCTATAGTTCCAAATTAAATGCTACATTTGAGTCAGTTGATAAACGTATGAATTTATGTTTCAATATGAACCAGCATTTGATGCTAACAGCTAAATCAACTAAATACAGATTTAACATTAAAATTAAATTTAGGGTGTCATTCTTGAATTACTAAATAATGATGAAAAATGTAAGCCACAGCTTTAAAATATTTTTTTTTCAAGAACATACTACACATTTGTATATTTTACTGTAGGCATCAATAAAAGTAGGCAGCATTGTTTGCTGCACTGAAAAGAAGATGCTAATTTTACATTTATAGAAAAGTATGTTTCTAACAAAAAAAGGAAAAAACAATTTTACCAATAGCAACAAGACTCTGCCAATTTCCCCCGTTACAGCTTTATCCTGTGTTTTTTTTTTAACACTACAGGCATTCTTCCATAATTTGACAGTTAATGTAATAAATAGAGAATTTTAAAAGTTGCTGTCAAAACAAATGACATTTGGCAAGTGAGTTTCACATTCAAAACAATGGAAAGCACCTTTTAAAGCAATAGCGTCATTACACAATCAGATGCTCAAATGAATTTTTTCAGCATTTTTTTTTAAAAATTGCATTATTTCTTTCATGGTAATTATGCAAGTTTTGTGTCTTCCTGAAGAGCTGGCAAGTCAAAAGCAACAGCTAAGGAGATTAGCACATGATATTTTTCAAGCCAATACAGAGTTGATAACCGTCACCTCTTAGGAATGTTAATAATAACTGTTATATCTAGTCAAAAACGGGCCTGGTTCTGACAGATTAAATAATATAAATCAGTGTTTATGTACAGGTCAAGGCTGCCTCAAAAATGGCAAAATTGCTCCCAAACCCTTCAGAGCATAAAATGAGTTTCCCAGGTGGAATCCAGTGCTACTATATTGCCTAGCAAACCTCTTTCCTTTTTCATACAACTGCCATTCTCTATTACAGTGATGGCCAACCTTGGCTCTCCAGGTGCTCTTGAACTTCAATCTCCAGAAGCCCTGATCAGCAGGTGTGTTGACTTGGGCTTCTGGGAATTGAAGTCCAAGAACACCTGGAGTGCCAAGGTTGGCCATCACTGCTCTATTACATCCTCACACTGCAAGTACACAAGAGCATGAGATTGTTTTGCCCTCCTTCTATGTCTCTTCTTGCTGTTTGTTCATTATTATTATTATTATTATTATTATTATTATTATTATTATTATTATTATTATTATTATTATTATTATTATTATTATTATTATTATTATTAATAATAATAATAATAATAATAATAATAATAATAATAATAATAATAATAATAATAATAATAATAATATAAACAGCTTTCCCACCTGCAGAGGACAATATAGGGAAGGTATCTGATTGCAGTCATAGAGGTTTGTGAAGATTATGGTAAACCCAATATATATCCTATTGACAACTTCGTTACCTAGCGTGATTACAAGGCTTAAGACACAGAAAGTATCAACCTGCCATCAGAGAACTGTGAGTCTAAAAATCAGCAACCCATTAATTATCTTACGGCTTTCTAAGGATCATCCTCATATGAGCATCAGGTCCAGTTTGAGAAAGTAAAAGTATGATGTCTTGCAACTCTTCATCACACTCTTTTTTCTCCTCTTCTGTTGGCATTGGAGCATCTTCCAGCTCATCATCCAAAAACCGATAAAACAAGTATTTGTCTTGGAAGTGTTGTTCCTGATCCACTGAAAGCAACAACATGATGCTGACAATTAACATAGGAAGGAAGGCTAAACCATGACATTACTACTTGCACCACCTCTGTTAATACAAATACAGTAATAGCATATTAAATAACTCACTGTTTGTTTCATTCTACTCACAACCTGATACAGCACTTGAGCGGGCCACCCCACTGCCAAATGGTATTGTTTACACAAGGGAAAATCACTTCAAAGGTGTGGGCAAATATCTGCCATCAAAACAGCCAGTTTCATCCCCTAAAGGCATCACATACAGAACAAACAGACACAACCGACTAAACAGAAGGGCTTTTCCATAGGAAACATTTCTGCTCTTACCGTGATTGAGAACACCTTCTTCCAGCAATACCTGCCACATTCCCACGGCCTGTGTCCTCAAATGAACACACGAACTTTGCTGCATTATCCAGTCTACTAGTTCTGTTCCAACACAGCATTGTCTGAGGGAGAAGGAAAAGGTTTATTTTTAATCTCTGTATATCTGGCTTGATAGCTCAGTGGTTTGGTTAATTAGCTGCGGAGTCAGAGGTTGGGAGTTTGAGTCTCCACTGTGCTTCCTGGGGAAAAGGCCAGCCTGTGTAGGCATGGGCAAGTTGCATAGTCACAGGGCGTCCCCAGAAGAAGGGAATGGTAAACCACTCTTGCATATTCTCTACCAGAAGAATCCTGGAAAGGGTTGGCATAAGTCAGAATTGACGACAGCATTTTTATAGTCAACAGCAGTGGGCTTTCCCCCCCTGCTTTCATCATCATCATCATTATCAACATCATCATCATTATTAGTAAAGGTAAAGGTTTCCCTTGCTCGAAAGCCAGTCGTATCCGATTCTAGGGTTCAGTGCTCATCTCTGTTTCTAAGCTGAAGAGCCAGCGTTGTTTGCTTCTGCAGACATTTCTGTGGTCATGTGGCAGGCATGACTAGACACCGGAGCACACGTAAGAATGCTGTTACCTTCCCACCAAAGTGGTGCCTATTTATCTACTTGCAATTTCTTGCTTTCGAACTGCTAGGTTGGCAGGAGTTGGGACAAAGACGGGAGCTCATTCTATCCTGCAGTACTCGGGAATTGAACTGCTGACCTTCCACCTCCCAGTCAGCGTCTTAGCCACTGCATCATCATCATCATCATCATCATCATCATCATTATTGTTGTTGTTGTTGTTGTTGTTGTTGTTGTTGTTGTTGATGATGATGATGATGATGATGATGATGATGATGATGATGAAATAATTTATAATGAAATAATTATTTCATTATTTTTCATTATTCATTATTTTTCATTATTTAAAAATACACAGGACAACATGAAGTGGGGGGAGTTTCCATGATATCAGATATAATGACAGCAAGGAACCTTTCTTCAGCTAGACAAGCAGATCTTGTCACAAAAGTTCAGTCAATGCTCCTCTTTTTGTATTTATGTATTCCCACTTGCCTCTTTTTAGCTTTTTAAAGGGGAAGTGGAAGGAGGATGGGTGGATAAATGGGTGATTGGGGTTTTTAACTTGTTTTTATGCATTTTTTATGGTTGTACGCTGCCCTGAGTGGGCGGCATAAAAATTGAAATAAATAAATAAAATAAAATAAATAAAAAAGGCAACAACACCAATTCACTAAACATAACCCTCTATCTCATTTCAATGACAGTCAGAGGTAGACCACCTCTCATGATAGTCAGAGGTAGACCACCTCTCACGAAAACACAATCACATACACAACCTATCAAAACAGACATGACAATTGCTTTGTGTTTTAGATGAAAAGTGGATAACTGCTTTTTAAAAAGAGTTAGGTTTGGGGATTTTTCCTTGCTTAGTGTCTCTCTGTGAATTACAGTGAACACAAGATTAGATCGTGTACCATCCTGACTGTCGGCATTGGTGCTGTCAACATTCAGGCTGGCTTTTGCTAAGAGTAAAACCTGGCATCCTTTTACCTGATGACAACACAGGTAAAACATTGTACGGTAAAACCTCACATAAAGAGTGCCTCGCTTAGAGACTAACTCGCTTAAAGAGCAGAATTTTCTCTGAATGGTTGCCTCGGTTAACAACTAAAACCAACCAAACACTCACTTAACAACTAAATCGGGGTTTGCAATCCCCCCCTCCAGAAGTCACATTTGGTCACTTACAATGGTGTTTCGCTTAAAGAGCAAACTCGTTTAATGAGCAATCCCGTGGAAAGCATTATGCTCTTTAAGCGAGGTACCACTGTATATTAATGTCAGGCTATTGGCTGGTGTTTTGAATTGTGGATATAGAAGCAATTTACTGTACCTTATATTCATAAACCAGGTTTTTTAACAGACTTAATTTAGATATATTACTGGACACAGTGAGAAATCAGTCCTCCCCCTCCCCCATGTCAGCTTATACGCACATTCATGCAGAGCTTGGAAAATATAGTTTCCCCCCAACCGCCCTTCAAGTGGTCATTAAAATGTGAGAGAAGAACAGCACTCCAAGAAAAAAGAAGCTAGACCATACACAAGAGACAGAAAGTTGTTCTTTAGAAGCTTTTTTGCTCCTTCACACCATAGGATCAGTTCTAAGCTGTGGGGACATTTCCTGTAGCAGCCTGAAAGGTACAGATCGCATGTTTATTCAATGCTATTTTTAGCAATCCTCGTTTATAAGCAATATGGAGAAGACAGACTTCATCTCTAAAGGTGTTGCTAATAATAATAATAATTTCATGTCAGAAATTATTCTGGGTTGAAAGGATTTTTGAGGGAGAAATTCCACCCAGGGGAAGCACTAATGAGGCTGCTTTAATGTTCCCAAGAGCTGGGACAGAGACGGGCGCTCAATCCAACATGCAATACTCGGGTCTTGAACTGCCGACTGATTGGCCTTCCAGATAACAAGGCAAGCTTCTTAACCACTGAGCCACTACAACCCTACTACAGGTGTTGCTGACTTCAGGAGACTTTCCCCATCCTTAGACTGGCAGCCTAAAGTCAGAACAAGATGTATTACTTTTTGGAATGAGGAGGCAAATGCATACATTTAGTGATATGAAAAACATTTAATGGAGGTTTGCAAGTCCCATGAGTGGGAGGTGCATGTAGAGAGTAATTTGGCAATATAGGTATATTTGTTTAGGGTTTTTTTCTGTGTTGTATTTTTTTCTGTCTAAAGTTAATTTTTTTAAAATTGAATGAGTCATATAAAAAAAGTCACTTTATGTTGTCAGAGCAGCAGCCCTTTCTGGCTCCATCAGACACAATCTTTTATTGCTGTCTGATCACACCCTAATCTAATCCCATGTCTTTTATCATTTGAAAGAGAGAGGATATAATATGTTGACATTCTTTAGGTCATACACGAACAGGAACAAAAAGTCTGCAGTGCAATTTATGAACAGGTGAATTTCTGAGAGCTAAATAATGGTTGAGAGGACAGCAGTGGCTTAGTGGTTAATACACTGAACTTGATGACTGGAAGGTCGGCAGGTCGGCAGTCCAAGACCCGAGTGCTGCATGATGAAGTGAGCTCCCATCTCTGTCGCAGCTCCTGCAAACCTAGCAGATCAAAAGCAAGAAATTGCAAGATGAATAGGTACCACTTCAGTGGGAAGGTAAAGGCGTTCCGTGCACTCCGGTGTCTAAGCATGCCCACCACATGTGCACGGAAACGTCTGCAGATGCAGACAGCACTGGCTCTTTGGCTATAAATGGAGATGAGTACTGAACCCTAGAGTCTGATATGACTGGCTTTCAAAAAGGGTGACTTTTACCTTTTGAATAATAGTTATTATTTTCCATTAGTATCACTGATACCTCTGGAAATAGTGGTTGAGAGATGTATGTCTAGCTCAGGAGTGGCCAACTTTGGCCCTCCAGCTATTCTTGGACTTCAATTCCCAGAAGCTGTGATCAGCAGGAGTGCTGACTTGGGCTTCTGGTTATTGAAGTCCAAGAGTAGCTGGAGAGCCATGTTAGCCACCCCTGGTCTAGCTACTTTAATATTGACAATTGATTGCCAGATAAATACTCTTATAATTTAAAAAAATCAGAAAAAATGTTCAATTTACTTAAGTGCTGACCTTATTATAAAAGAATTCTACAGCTACCATAAAAACGTGTTAATCCTTACTGGGCAATGAACTTTAGGGTGGTGTTTTTGTGGACTGCTGCTTAGCATTTGGAATATTTTATATTTCAATTGAACAAGGCATTGCTGCCACCACCAGGACACTTAGAAAAATAATAACAAACAAAAATGTTTTATATTATTTTTTGGCGATCCATACTAATTTGGAGACTGAGGCAATGAAATTACATGACTCAAAGATTTTGCCAGTCACAACCACAGTGAACACAACCTCGTCCACCCCAGTGCTAGACCTAAGTTGACTTTCATGCTGCAACTATGTTAAAGGCTTCTGTGCAATTAAAAGGACTAAAAGTTAAACAAAATATATCACAGCTATCCATTGAGTTTCTGATTAAACAGAAAACACCAGCTCGTACCTTACCAAACATATTCACTATCAAAACCAAAACCAAACCCTCTTGATCTGACTGAACTTGAAATATATTAATATACATATATAAGTTTGTAGTCACAGAAAATGTGCTTGACACTTTTACTGTCTGCATTTGTGCATAGGTCTTTGCTAGTACAAAAGAAAAATAAAGAAAACAAAGTTAAAATATCTAGCGGTACATCATTATCCTGCTGGGGGAAAAAATCACACTGTAAATCAATTGAACGAGGCATTGCTGCCACCACCAGGACACTTAGAAAAATAATAACAAACAAAAAATTGCATCTACACAAATGCAGAGAGAGGAGGTGTAACATACAAAGCCAAGCATCCTGTTGGGGACTTCTACAAGCTCAATTAACACTGTGCAAGTGGTTATACTATCTGGCCACCAAATTTTTCTGTACCCAACCTCTCATTATCTCTGGTGAAGGAACATGCCAGCTGCAGGTTTAACAGTTGAAGGCAAGCAACACTTGAAGCGACACAGGCTTTCCTCCACTGGCATCCATGATTGCAAACTTCCAACACTGGTGGAAAATCCAAGAGAGGGGCCATGTTCAGACACGGCATTGGAAAAGCAAAGGGAACAGACCCATGTGTCATTCCAGGAGGGGATGTGTCTCACAGGCTAGGGTACATAGCCTTTGCCTTCATCATTAGCTCTTTAATCATGCCAGAAATTAAGCATGCTAAGGGCCAGCGATTCCAAGGTACTTGGAGAGTGGATATAGTAGTATCCTACGTACTTCAAAGGATAGAAAACTGAGATGAAATGTATCAAGATGGTCTTAAAACTAAAGGTTTGTGTCTGTGGCCCCTCCATAGTCAAACAGTTTACAAATATAGTAATACCCCGGATAACGCTAAAACTTGGTTCCACAAGTCTTAGCATTATCCGATTTTTAACGTTATGCAATACATGTATCGCATAACATTAAAATTCTATGGAATGAATAACATAACGTTAAACTCCATAGAGATACATTGTAACCAGCACATGGTTTCAGCATAAGCCATATAATTTGGTTAATTAAGTTTAATAGATTGCACATGCACTAATTATAAGAACATAGGTATTTATACTTCAGCATTGCTGGATTGTAGTAACGCTCTAACTCAATATGAATATCACCATGGAGGTTTGTTGCGCTATGAAAATATTCTAGGTAAGTGATCTTGTTAATAATTCCTGATTTTATGTATGACTGTTTATTATATGTAGTAGTTGTCTTTATTGTGTGTTCCTTGTCATGTCTTTCACTGGTTGGTTGCTATGGCATAGTTGCATTGTTATTATCTTACAGACTCTTGAAAAAAGCTCGCGAAATGTCCACTTACTGGATGGATATCGAGACCTAGTGTTCTACGACCACACCTCTACCTGCATGTTTTTGCCTCATCGTTCTCCCCGCAGGTGATCTTCATGAAGATTAGACCCACCTTGCATTCTGTCTCGAAGTTTTTCGACAGCTCCTAGATTGATTACGGACTGAGCTATGTTACAGATTGTTCTTATGAACTTTATCATGATTACTCACAGGGAGTTTCCGGAGATATAGTTTAGATCTTTGCAGGAACGAGGGGCCGGGTGTGTAGTCGTTTTAACACCATGTTTGTTTATCTCAGCAACTTGTTCGTTGTAATTGCACATTAGCTCACATTTATTTTCCATGTTGTATAAGTAGATTAAAGCTTATTCCGTTCATTTGAATTGTTTCCTTTTGGGTGTGTTACCTTACTTTACTTGTCCTCCGGGTGGGCAGAGAGGCACTGTTTCTCCCCTCGCCTCCCTGCTTTCCCGGGGGACAAGCATCTTCTTTCCCTTACCCTTCTGGTCTTCGGCAGGGAGTACTGCCTTGTCCCCCAGGAGGGCGGTGAGGTGCTGGGAGGATGGCTCTCCCCTTGACCACCGGTGGCTTTTTGAGCAGGGAGCCCAGGATGCGGCCAGCCTTGGAGGACAAATGGCTGCTCTTCCTTACCCTCCCAGTGTATTTCTCAAGCGGTGGAAAATGTAGGGAGCATTGCATCATTTATTCCCTTTTACTGTACTGTACAGTAAACCCTCACACAACGAGCAGCTCATAGATCAACTAATTTGCTTAGTGACTGGGAATTGTTTGGAAATAGTACCCTCATGTGGTGACTAAAAATTGCACATCGACTGGAACTTCTCCCTGCATTGTCCTTGAGAGTCTATGAGTCAGTAGAGAGATTGGAGGAGATTTTTTGAAGGAATTTTTGGAGTTCCATTACGGGATTTTTTGTAACAGTTTTGTATTTCTTGAGCAGTACAAAGGTAGGGAGTATTTGATTCAATGTTTGTGGGGATTTGAAGGGGGAGTTGGAGGTTTTTTTAATGGCGTTTGGGGGGGTTACTGTATTAAAATGGTGTGTGGCAGCCATTTTCTGTTTGTTCTTGGAGCATTTTTAGTTTGAAATTTTGGTGGGGCATTTGTATATTTAGCATTTTTACATGGCTTTTAATCACCTTTATGCTTTGTGTGTGGGGGTGGTGGTTCTGTATGCCTTTAAAGAGCACTTTATTAATGAGTTTTGAACAAGTACTCTTTAAAAGACTCTTTTTTTTACTTTATTCTTGATGTGTGATGTTTTAAAAGTTAAAGTTTGGTATAGAGAGGTTTGGCAACTAGCATTAAATGAAAAGTTAATAATGGAAGTTTTGTGTTCAGAGAATGAAGCAGCAGATGAGTGAAGTAGTGAAATTCAGCTCTTTATTAGTGGGGTTTGAACACAGTTTGGATGGGGCAAAACTCGGACTTATATATACTATAAACAGTAACAGTAACAATAATACAACAAGCCCATTGGCTAACAGAGTGTGCACATTTTTGACCCACTTATTTGCAAAAGAATAGATACATGAGAAAAGATACATTCCGCTCCTGTCAGAAAACACAGTTAACATACATAACATTCTCCCCCCCAGGTAAAAACAAAATCCTTTAACCAGGATGGCGGTCTAGTTTCCCTTCTGGGTCGGACCCTTGTCTGAGCTGGCTCAGGGGCTCGTAGGATGGGCTACCCAACTGGAGTGAGGGATTGACTAGAGAGGGAGGATTATAAACCCAAATTTAAGCTCCGTTTGTCAGATGGAGGAGCATTCTGTGGATGAATAAGACAACTCAGGGTCCCTCCTGTGTGTACTAAGAGTGGAGGGCGACTCCAAGCAAAATTGGTCATCATCAATAAAGGAATCCAGAGTGCTAGGCTGGGACAGTGTAGGGGTACACCTGGCTGGAATAGGGGAGCATCCCTCAAATTCCCCTTGAAATCGGTTCCTAGAAGACACATCTGGGTCAATGTTGGCTGGCTGCTGACTATTACCTCTGCCCCCTGGGTTTAAACGGGTGGGGGCCAACCCTAGCATTGAGTGTCTGTATTTGTCTTGAGGGTCCAGTACTCTGGGTCTCAATTGATCCGCGTGCCTCCTTCAGATCAGACCAGTGGCTGTTTCGATTCTGTAAGAAACAGGACCAGTTTGATCGATCACAAACCCAGGCACCCACAGCTGCATAACTGCGGCAATGTACAGGGTCTCCGGACAAGAAACCCTTCTGGTGTTGGATTTCTATATTTGTGCCTTTGTCCTCTACCATAGAGGGATCCAATCTGTCCAGCATGGATGACAGTTTCCTTTGCTGGAGCAATTCAGCAGGGGACAGCCCTGAGGCAAGGGGGGTGAGCCTATATGTGAAAAGAAACTGGCATAACTGGAGCTCCAAATCCCCTTCACCCATATGCCAAAGCACGTCTTTAGTTGTGCGCACCTGCCGCTCTACCTGGCCATTGGTGGCTGGGTGGAATGGGGCGGCAGTGATGTGCCTAATTGCATTCCTTTCCATGAAGGATTGGAATTCTGCAGATGTGAACGTGGACGTGTTGTCGGACACCAGCACATCTTGAAGTCCAAATGCTGCAAACAGCCTTCTTAGGTGCATTATTGTGGTGGTGAAGTGGTATTAGGCACCCTAATCACTTCCAGCCACTTAGAGAATGAATCCACAACAAAAAAAAGTAGGGCACCCCTAAATGGACCTGCAAAATTTATGTGCAACCTGGACCATGGGCCCCGAGCAGAATCCCATTCCCGAGAGGGAAGATGGGATTGCTCTGGGTGAGAGGATTGACAACTGGCACAAGTGCCGACCATTTGTTCTATGTCTTGGTCCAGTTGAGGCCACCAAAAGTAGTTGCGGGCAAGGGCTTTGGAACGGACAATTCCTGGGTGACTTGTGTGAAGTAGATGTAAAACTTTTTTCCTGAGAGTAACAGGAATGACCATCCACTGGCCCCATAGAAGGCAAGCTCATTCCACTGACAGTTCCAAACGCTTGCGGTGGAATGTTCTGAATTCCTCAGCTAGAGGAGAGACAGGCCAGCCTTTTTGTACCCAAGACATACTTTAGTCAATGTTACATCCTTGCCCATAGCCTTGGCTATATCTGAGGGACGACTGGGGACAAGTCGAAAGCTCAATCATAAGGACCTGGTGGTCACTTTCGATCTCGCAATCAGTTTCCCCGACCCCTGGCAGTGGAGAACGTGACAGGGCATCAGCTTGGCTGATGTTCTTGCCAGGCCTGTGCACCAAAGTAAAATCGTATGCATTTAGGAAAACTGCCCAATGCAACATCCTTGGGGACAGAATTTGTGGCGTGAGCTTCCCGTTCACAAAGATTCCAAGGAGGGGCTTGTGGTCAGTTACGATGGTAAAAGGTCTTCCGTAAAGGTAATCGTGGAATTTCTTAGTGCCAGCCACGATTGCCAACGCCTCCCTGACTGTCTGAGCGTAATTTTTCTCAGGCTTTGAGAGTGAACGGGAATAGAATGCTACAGGGGCTTCCCTCCCGTCATTTAGTATATGGCATAACACAGCTCCCACCCCCACAGGGGATGCATCACACACAAGTACAACTTCTTTGTTAGGATCAAAATGAGTTAATACAGCATCCGAA
Source organism: Bradypodion ventrale (assembly GCA_035047345.1). Taxonomy (NCBI): domain Eukaryota; kingdom Metazoa; phylum Chordata; class Lepidosauria; order Squamata; family Chamaeleonidae; genus Bradypodion; species Bradypodion ventrale. The sequence goes on along the minus strand of JAWDJE010000001.1, from coordinate 285,457,625 downwards.
GATAGCAGCCTTTTGAGTTCTAGGAACGCTTTCTCCTGGCAATGGCCCCAGTGCCAAACAGTATCTTTCTTAAGAAGCCGATGTAATGGTTCGGCAATTGAGGCTTTGTGATGGAGAAAAGCATGATAGAAGTTTAACAATGCTAGAAATGATTGCAATTCGGCTTTACATTTTGGCCTGGGTGCATTTCGCACGGCCGCCACCTTGGAGTCAGAGGGCATGATACCTTGGGGTGTAATTCAGTACCCCAGGAACTCCACTTCCTGTGCCAAAAACATACATTTGTCTCTTCTGAGACATAGACCGGCCCTCTCGAAACGTGAGAGAACTCGATCGAGCCTGGCCGCTAGTTAGACGGTGTCCTTAGCGGTGATCAGGACATCGTCAAAATATGGCAGGACACCGGGCAAACCTTTTAAAATATGTTCTAGAAGAGATTGAAATATTCCGGGGGCCGCATTCACCCCGAATTGTAGTCTAGTTACCTTAAACGCCCCCCTATGCGTTACTATGGTCTGGGCTATGGCAGCAGCAGGAGACACAGTCAATTGTTTGTAAGCCTGGACAAGGTCAAGTTTTGCGAAGCAATTTCCTCCATGCAAGAAGGCAAAAAGGTGGCTTACCACGGGCACAGGATATGCATTCGGGCAAATAGCTTTATTGATGGTACACTTGTAGTCAGCGCATATCCTGACCTCCCTGTTACTTTTCGAAGCAGTCGCTATTGGTGTCTCCCATTCTGCGGAGTCCACTGGCACTAGGATGCCCTACCCCACCAGTTTGTCCAGCTCAGCTTCTATCTTCTCTTTTAAAGCAAAGGGTACCCAGCGTCGCTTCATCCGGATGGGCCGGATGGTTGGGTCAAGCTCAAAGTCCACAGGGGGTCCGTTGTAGAACCCTAAACCCCTTTTGAACACCTCAGGATGTGCAGCACAAACGTCCCAGATTGGGTCAGCATCTATTGCATGAATGCCAGAAAGCCGGATTCCCAGGGGCCTAAACCATTGGGTCCCAATAAGATAGTTAGTGCCCTGCTTAACTACAACCAATGGCAAGGAGGTGCAAATGTTTTTGAATTTGACCAAGAAATTTCCCACCCCCAGGACTGGAATCTGGCAACCTTGCACATCCCGGAGGGAGGTTTTAAAAGATTTGAGCTTGGGCCGAGAGGCAGGGGGAATTCTCAAAAACTCCCACTGTGGGATTATGGAAAAGGTAGTACCTGAATCCACCTCCATCTTGAAGGGGATGTCCTTCAGGCTCAGGTCTGCGAAGAAATGCTCGCTGACAATGCCCACTTTGCACGGCTCAGGCTTTGGTGACACTTTGGCGATGGACGTTTTGTGGTGATGACTCTTCTTGGACTCAGGTGATGGAGTTCTTTGCTTTCACTGTCGGCATACTTTAGCAATGTGCCCTCGTTGCCCGCAGTTGTGGCATTCTGCGGTGCGGAAGGGGCACTTCCTGCAGTCATGCCAGGCTCCGCAGCCATCACACTTGCAAAGGAATTTCTTCTCCCGATCGTCACGGTGCTCTCGGTGCTTTCGTCAGACCACTCGGATTTCTCCCTCTGCCTTGCTGGACTCCGATGAAGAGGTGGAACCAGGCAATGCTGAGGAGGATGAAGATGAATTTTGCTGAGCTTGCACAGCTGATTCGGTGGCACTGGTGGTGGAGTGGCGATGCCGGAAAAGCTTGATGCCAGACCGTGCGGCCTCAGACACTACTGCCTCTTCTAGGACAGCCTTAAAAGTTAGCATCTTCCTGATCATGAGGCGACATTGAGCATCTTCGTCCCTCATGCCGGCCAGCAGACGGTCCCGGAGTGCTTCTTTGATGTAGTCCCACTTGTACGGGGCGGCAGCAATGTGCAGAGCGGTGGCATAGTCTGCAATGGACTCCCCAGGTCGTTGCTCCCTTCTGTGGAAGGCCACCCTGGCCGGGAAAATCGAGACCTCTGGCTGCAGGTGTTTCCTCAGTGCGGACATGATTTCTGCGAGTGGCACCACATCCACGTCCCTTGGGAGAACGAGGTGGGTTGCCAACTCAAGCGTCTCAGAACCGCACTGGGCAAGGAAACAGGACCACTTCTGGTCTTCTTCGGTGATCTTCTGTGAGGCCATTGCATGGTGGAATCGGCGTTCATATGTTGCCCATTTCTCTGGACGCGCTGGGTCAAATGGGCCGATGTTGCTGCCATGTGGGGACGCCATCCCACCTTTGTCGACAGTTTTGTGTTCAGAGAATGAAGCAGCAGACGAGTGAAGTAGTGAAATCCAGCTCTTTATTAGTGGGGTTTTAACACAGTTTGGATGGGGCAAGTTAGACTTTTTTGAAAGGTGAATTTTACAAATTCCAATGTACAGCACGGGTGATCTTTCAAGTTAGTCATTAATGTTTTGTGTTTGTGCATTTTATGGTTTATAAGTGTCATTGTAGTTTGTCTTAAGGTTTGTAATTTGACTTTTTTTTGGTATGTTGAAAGTACGAGTGTATGATAATTGTGTTCAATAAAATATTATTTTTTTTAAAAAAAGTTGAAGTTTGATGTTTGAAATGTTACTGCTTGATTTACCATGAACCCTGCACAGAATTTATGCAGTTAAAGTGCACTTTATAAAGAATTTTGAACATTAAAAAAATGGTTTTTGGACTTTTTTCTGAGGTCCAGAATGGAATATTTGGTTTTCAATACATTACTATGGGAAAATGCATTTTACTTAAAGAGCAACTCACTTAAAGAGATATCCTGTGGAACACATTATACTCATTAAGTGAAGGTTTACTTTATCGTGTTTTTTTGGGGTTTTTTGGATTTTTGGGGGGAGGTCGGTCGGGAACTTTTTTTATTTTCAATGCATTCCTATGGGGAAATGTGCTTCGGGTTACAATTTATCCAGTTTATGATGAAGGCTGTCAGAATGCACCAAAATCATAACCTGGGGTTTTTATTGTACCTATATGTCTTCAGATGGTACTTGCGGTCTCTTATCATGTGAGGTGCCCGGGAGAGAATTGTGTTCCGTAATATTTTTCCAGCTCTGAGGATTTTTTCTGATGGAACCTGGAAGACAAAAAACAAGGAATAAAAATATTATAAGATTTCCTGGTGTTCAGAAAGACAATATACTGTCTTGGATTTCATAATGCTATTTGCACATACTTGCTTCAACAATATGAAAGCTAGGTTTTAATATCATAATAGTGATTATTAACTTGACATAGCAAGAGCTTTTCATGCCTCCCTTTATCTGATCTCTTGTGATCAGTGTACAAGCCATAAACATGTTTTTACTTTGTAAGTCTAATTTCTCAGATGTGAAAGAGAGCCTCAATCATGTTTCTCAAGCATTAATGAGAGTTCATCTCAGGAGTTATCTGTAGTATACAGTTTGGCTTTCAGACACATACATTGTTCAGTTGCATCTCCCAATTTTGGTCAACAGAAGGACTCAAATTTGTATCAACACTGAAGTGGACATTTCAGACAATCATGCTCTGTTTATCTCTCAGAACTTCTAATGAATAACTGTGTGCTGTCAAATTGATTTCGATCTATAGCGACCCTTTTCAGGATAATCTAGGTAGAGAATGCACAGAAGTTGTTTACCATTCCCTTCTTCTGGAGGCAACATGGGACTGTGCAGCTTGCCCATGGCTACAAAGGTTGGTTCTTCTTTCAGGAGGTTCAGTGGGGAGTTGAACTCCCAATCTCTGGTTCCACAGCCAGATACCTAAACTGTTAAGCTACCCAGCAAGAGTCAAAGCTTTTACATCTAAATAAAAGAGTACACCTGCGTTGCCTGTTCCATTTCTTTGTCTAGAGGTGATGGTCCACTACATCGAGACAGCACCAGACTGAGAAGGTTAATTTACAGTGAAATACACTGAACGTTCTTTTCCTCCTACCACTCACATATTCAAATTTTATTCTGTGTTGAGCTGTACTGGCAATTCATACACATGGTGTAGATTCCCCTCATTTTCTTCTGTCAACCCAACAACTACTTGGGAATTGTGTATTTTCCTATCATGCTGTTTTGAAACAAGCAAGTTTTCATTTTCAGTATAATTAATTTAATTGCTTAGGATTTTTTTCTCAAACAGACCCCACATATTTTCCAGATAAAACATATAAATTTAAAAACAGCCAGAATCCTATTGTTGTTGCACAGTCGATTCCGACCATTTGTGACCCCATGGACCATTGCATGCAAGGCACCCCTATCCTCCACTATCCTCCTCAACCCGCCCAACTCTGTGCCCACTGCATCAACAATGCCATCTAGCCATCTAATTTTCTGACGCCCTCTTCTTTTGCCCTCAACCTTTCCCAGGATCAAAGTTTGAATCAGCATATGTGCAATGGCACAAATAGCCACTAAATAATAAGTTGTTGCTTGAACTTCTTCACATGGCAGTTACACAAGTTGAACCATGAACAGAGATACTGTATAGCGGCAATTTGTGAACTAGCAATGCACTATTGTTGCCATTTAAACCATTGCACTTACACCAGCATAATACAAAAATACCTTCTTCTTCTTCTTAATAGCAAGATGTAGGGGTAATCAATTGACCTAAGACTAATATTTTTTTTTAAAAAAACAGCCAATCATATCCTATCAAATGCCTTAAAGTGATGTCTTAAGCAGGCATTGCCAAAATGACAATTTCCTGACCAACTGAGCAGACAGTATTCTATAAATGAGGTGCTAAAACAGAAGAGCCCCCCCCCCCCCATGCTTGTTATTACTACTTAAAAAGAGGTACTTGAAAGACAGCCTCTAATGATGCTGTATGGATACAGGTAGATTCTCAGTATTGTTTCCTACCAATGATACTATGACAGATTATCTGATCAATGCGTAGGATTTCATAATTACGGGAAAAGGGAAAGGGAAAAGCAGTAAATCTCACCTTCTGAGCCCAGGCAAATAAAAAAGGGAAATTACTCACTGCATACGAAAGGCAAAAATTACAGTGCTTTACTTGCTACCCAGACAGCTCATTCAAAGCAGCCACAATCCTACTGGGCAGATTATACCAGGACAACAAGAATGTTGTCATTATCCATAATAGATTCTTGCTTAAAGATTTGCCTTTTTAAAAAATTGGGGGATACCCACAACTTTATCTCATTGAACACAGGCTGAGTGTACTACAGAATTTTTAAAAAGAGAGAAGTGAGCCACAATTTGTCACTCACAATGTTGTCATTCCTCTTGTGCAGGCAGAGCCACACAACAGGATTTTGGCCAGTAACGTTCCAAACATGTACAATAGCCAAAATATGTACTGTGACATCTACACTATTTAACAGGCAGATAATACAGTAAAACCTCACATAGAGTGTGCCTCGTTTAGACACCAACTTGCTTAAAGAGCAGAATTTTCTCTGAATGGTCGCCTTACTTAACAATTAAAACCAACTAAAAACCTGCTTAACAACTAAATCAGGGTTCGCAATCCCCCCTCCCCGCCAGAAGTCACAATTGGTCACTTACAATGGTGTTTCGCTTAAAGAGCAAACTCGCTTAAAAAGCAATCCAATGGAACGCGTTATGCTTTTTAAGCAAGGTACCACTGTACATGTAAGACGTAACAAAGGTATCAGATCTTCACCAAACTACAGTAAAGCCTTCAGGCAAACAATTTACATTATCATACATAATGCAGTGCAACTACACTAGGTTAAACAAACAAATTCTTTATTACAGCCCAAGGCCAGTATATACTAGGTTAACTATCTACAAAGAGTTGTAGACAAAGTATCACTACTACAACAGCATGGCCACTAGCTCCATATTGAATTGCTCCACTATAAATCAATCCAACGGAGGTGTCTAGTTCTACTGCATTTTGGACTCCTATTACCAGCACAATAATTTTAACTGGCCAAAATAATCAATAAATGATGTCTGAAAAATAAAATGTAAGCAAAAGAAACAAAGGCAACATCTGTGAAGGAAAAAAGGGAAGGGTTTAAAAAAAACCCTAATGGTCATACTAAAAGGAGAAATATTTGAAGTCTGGGATGATGCAATCAACTCTCGGCCTGTGGCAAGGCAATTTTTTTTGTTTTCATCAAAATCATGCACAGAAACCAGTGACAACTAAATTAGGCTCTAAATTTAGATGGAAGCAGAAAGCCATATGAATAGTTAGTTAATTAAAATGCACCAAAGAAAAGCCCAGAGCTAAATGTAAAAACTGAACCAGTGGGAAATTCAGGTGATCCAAATTCTCCGTTCAACACTTCATAGTACATAAATAGTCCAACTTTGGAAAGTAAGCAGTCCCCAGAATTGATTTTTTCCCCTAACAGATGAAGAGAAAGCAAATTTTCTTCTGATTTCTAAGTCATGTGGATTCTTTGTGGACCACAAGCTTTTATCAGGCACCAATAACCAACATTTAAGGGAAGTTTGCAATAGTGCATAGAAAGCCACACTCTTGATTTGAAATTTAGGATTTCCACACATCCTTTTAGAAAATACATCAGAATTGTCAAATTGTCCTCACTTTAATCACAGTGTCATAAAACATTCAAGACACAGGCCTAAGCATCACCAATGATAAATTTATTGGATTGTCTACAGTCTCTATTTTAGACTAGTTTATTTGATCGTGAGAATTTTATCAATTGTTTTATCTGATTTCATTCTTTTTCAATCTTCAATTTATCAGTAGGGCAGTTCAATAAGCTGAAAGGTGGAATACATCTACACATTAACTAATTCAATTAATTTGTGTCATTTCATTTTTATGTCATCTTTTTCTCAGCCAAGGAACCAAAGGTAGCTCATAAATTATCAAAAACATATCTACATATGATTATTTGTAAACATATGACTATTTGTAAAATTTCCTGATTGTTGTATGCAAGTGTCCCAGATCGGCAAGATGATAGATAGATAGATAGATAGATAGATAGATAGATAGATAGATAGATAGATAGATAGATAGATAGATAGATAGATAATTTTGTGTTAGAGATTACTCTGGGTTGAAAGGATTTTTGCTGGAGAAACTCCGTTCAGGGGACGCCCAAATGAGGCTCCTTTCATGTCCCTGTGTGCAAACCTTGGGTATCGAAACTCAGCCTTACAGACAGACAGCAGCTAAAGACACAAAAATTATTGCATGAAACATTTTAAACATGTACAGTAATAGCATTAAAGCAGTTAGCTAAGAATTCAATGAACACACATAAAATAATAATAACGTGCATCACCTACAGTCAAAACTCTTCACTGTCAAATTAGTTGTTAAAAGGATGGTCTTCACTATCACTGCAGGGCAAGATGGGAGGGGTGGGGCGGGGCGAACCAGCCTCTCATAGTGTAGGAACAGCTACAGAGACAGCCCTGTATCATGTCCACATCAGAAATGCCTGAGAAAACAATGAGACTGAGAGAAAGGTTTCCCCTGAAGATCTTAAGATCTGATGAGCATCACATGGGGAGACAAGGTCCTTAAGATAGCATGAACCCAAGATGGGTTGCCTGTCGTTCTCCACATAGTGACCTATATATCCCATTGGTCATGATGGCTGGGGTTGATAGGAGGTGAAGTCCAACAGCATTGGTATGAGCCGAGTTTTATCCACTGACCGGATACTGTCCTGAGTGGGCAGGACTGTTTAACCCTTTTTGTTTGTGCTAGTTTTGGCTTAAAACCTCCAAAGTAGAAGTTAAAGCAGACTTCACATAACATTTTTTCTTATATAAGAGAGACAAATGTTTTATGTAAAATCCACTTTGGGTCTCTATTTAAAATGCTGAAATGAAAGAAGAAAACTGCCTTTATTTACAAAGCGTACATTCAACATGGTTTTACCCTATCTATGTCTATTCACTGCTCAAGTAGCTCCTTCTAAATCACACAGTCTGTGTAGGCAATATGCTAGAATGCTACAGGAAGCGTGCATTGTTTAATAGTTTGTACCTTGCTGCTTCGAACAAATTGTAAATGCCATTCTTTTTAAAACAGAACAAAGCAAACACATCACAAAATGGGGCAACCATTACCAAATATGACAGATCACAGCCAATGTCAGGAGGAAAAGCTTGTTAAAGGAGAAAATGGTGTATAGGCAAATACATGCAGAAAGACTGGAATATAACTAATGATGCCTTATTTTCTTGTCATTTCCTTAGCTCCTTTGCTGCAGCCAAACAGCTGCTATAACTGCTTTGCATGAATTAAATAAAGTGCTCCAAAAGGTGAAACACCATCATATGTACACAAGATATTTTGATTGATTTGAGGTGGCAATTTTCATGATCATTCTCAGGGAAAAGAAAGGGTCTGTCAGAAATGCTTTAATTTAAACAAAAATAATCTCTTTGCCACCCTTTTTATACAAAACAAAATGTATTTAAAATCTTGCTTGGATTAACAATAGTGTTTAGTCTTCTGTGTTCTTATTTGTTTTTAAATCTCATTCTTAGCTTTCATGAATCCAAGTTTTGTGGGAAAGGTAGGATAGACAAATCATAGAATGAAAGAATGAATGAATGAATGAATGAATGAATGAATGAATGAGCCCTACTAGATATGTACAGATTGTGTTGTTGTTCTGTCGGACAGTCGATTCTAGCCCTTTGTGACCCCATGGAGCACTGCATGGCAGGCACCCTGATCCTCCACCATCCTCCTCAACACTCCCAGCTTTGTGCCCATTGTGTCTACAATACCATCTAGCCATCTCATTCTCTGCCGCTCCTTTCTTCTTTTACCCTTTCTTCATAAAGGCTTTCTCAAGTGAATCCTCTCTTCTCATTTGATGTCTAAAGTACTTTAACTTCATCTTCAACATTTGACGTTCCAAGGAGCAGTCGGGGTTGATTTCTTTTAAGATCGACCTATTTGTTCTCCTCGCTGTCCAGGGCACTCTCAAAACTCTCCTCCAACACCATACTTCAAAGGCGTCTATTTTTCTGCGCTCAGCTTTCCTAATGGTCCAGCTCTCACACCCATACATTACCACCGGGAATACCACTGCTTTGACTATATAAATTTTTATTTTCAAGTTGATGTCTCTACTTTTCACTATGTTCCCCAGGTTTCTCATAGCTTGTCTCCCCAGAATCAGTCGTCTCTTTATTTCATGGATGCAGTCTCCATCTACAGTGATTTTAGATCCTAAGAAAGTAAAATCTGTCACTGCTTCTACTTCTTCTCCATCTATTTTCCAGGGACTGATAGGCCTCTTGCAATTATCTTGGTTTTCTTCATGTTGAGCCTCAAGCAAGCTTTTGCACTCTCTTCTTTCAACCTAAGCAACAGCTTTTTAAGTTCTTCTTCACTTTCTGCCATTAGGGTAGTATCATCTGCATATCTCATAAGAACATAAGAACAGCCTTACTGGAACAGGCCATGGCACATCCAGTCCAGCATTTTGTCTCACACAGTGGCTCAGCATTTACCTTAGAGTATTCCCAGCAAATGCCTTCACTTGCCTAGTATTCTCTGAAAATGGCGTTGGGTGATATCTTATCAGTCTCTCTAACCCAAGGTTGTTCTTAGGTATCCATAATCAGAACCTTTTATACCCTTATCCTCCATGAACCTGTCTAGTCCCTTCTTAAAGCTGTCAAATTGTAGATCTTTCTCCCAGCAATTTTTATTCCAGCTTTTGATTCATCCAGACCTGCATTGCGCATTAAGTGCTCTACATACAAGTTGAATAAGCAGGGTGTTGTCTAGGTCATACCTGTGTATTCTAATTGTTTCCCTGTTTTCTTTAATCTAAGATTCAATATGGCAATCAGTAGATTATGATTTGAGCCACAGTCTGCTCCCGGTCTCATCTTTGCTGACTGTATGGAACTTCTCCATCTTTGGCGGCAGATTATGTAATCAATCTGGTTTCGGTGTTGGGCATCCAGTGATGTCCATGTATAAAGTCACCTCTTATGTTGTTGAAAAGGGGTGTTTTCTATGACTAGTGTGTTCTCTTGGCAAAACTCTATTAGCCTTTGCCCTGCTTCATTCTGTGTCCCAAGACCAAACTTGCCTGTTATCCCATTTACCGTTTGACTTCCTATCTTGGCATTCCAATCTCCCAATACAACACAGACATCATTTTGGTGTCAGTTCTATGAGGTGTTGTAATTCCTCATAGAACTGCTCAATTGTGGACTCATCTGCACCAGTGGTTGGTGCGTAGATTTGGATTACAGTGATATTGAATGGTTTGCCTTGGATCCGTACTGAGATCATTCTGTCATTTTTTTAGATTATATCCCATTACTGCTTTTCTCACTCTTTTATTGACTACTAGCATAGGTTGCCCGGCGTTGCCGGGCTGTTATAAACTGTGATCAGCTTTTTTGGGGTTTTTTTTGTGGATTAAAAAAAGAACAAAGGATGATATAATTGTTTCAAATTGTTGTATTTAACCAAATAATGTTTTAGTTTGTGTTTATCTTTTTTGTAAATAGTTGTACTGTAGGTAATATTTTTAAAAATGTGAAAGTACATGTTTTTTACATTCAATGTTTTTAAACTATGTTTAGATGTTTTGGGTTTTTATTTGAGTTTAAACTCAACACAGGATGTTATAAATCTTTTTATTTTATTTATTTAACATATGTTTGTGATTTGTGTAAACTTTTGATTTATTGTTATGTTTTTGACTTGTTTTTACTCGTGGCCTCTAGGTGGGGCTGTTGTGTGTTTTTGAGTTGTTTTTACTATTCTGCCCTGGAGGTGGGGCTGCTAGTGGTTTTGTTTTAGTTTCACGTGTTTTTTCTCTCCTGGCCTCTGGGTGGGGCTTCTTCCGATTAGTCGTCTTTGTTTCTTCATTTCTGTTCTGGCCGTCATGGAGGGAGGACGTGCTAGTGAGTTCTCTAGTTTTTTTTTCTTCTGGGGTTTTTCTTTGTTTCCTTTTGTGGTGGTGGGCTGGAAGGTGTTTCTGTTTGTTCTTTTTTGTTTTGGTTGAGTTTTAGGTTTGTTTAATTGGTATGGTTATTTCTGATTTTGTTTCATTTTTCTTATTTCATTGTTGTTTATTTGTGTAATTAGTTGTTTGTGTAATTTGTGGGGGTTTTCGTGTTGGGGTTAGGTGTTTTGTATGTGGTTTTGTGGTATTGTGGATGTTTTTGTTTGTGTATTTTGTGGTTTACTTTTTTTGTTTATTAATGGTTTTTTTAATTATTGATTTATTTTTGTTTTATTGTTTTTTTATTAATTTGGGTGTTTACTTTAGTGTGAAGAATGGGCTGCCTGTCAGTTCCTCTTTTCCCCATTGCTGCTTTGAATTTTGGTTTCGATGCAGCAATGGGGGAAAGGAGGAGGAGGCAGTCAGCCCGTTCTTCTCTCAGGAAGGTTCGTTAGGTAGGTCGGGAGAGAAGGTAGAGAAGAGCTTTCTCTGCCTAACGATGGTTCTCTCCTCTCTGTCTCCTTTTTCTCCGGGCTTACCTAACCGGAGATGGGCAGGTAGCGATCCGTAAGGGGTGGTGCTCTTCCTTGCGGATTGCTGGCTGCTGCCTTTGTATTCGGAAGTACAAAGGCATCAGCCAGTCATCCGCCAGGGAGGGTGCTTCCCCTGACAAACTGCTGCCTGTTTTGGGTTTTTTGTTTTTTCCACCCCGGCTCAGCCTCAGTGAGGCTGGCAGTGGTCTTGCCATGTCTTTGGTGGGGTAGCATGGAGGAGTGGGAGTCCCTCTTCTCCCCTTTGCTCTGGGAAAGAAGGCCGGCGGGTGTCTCGTGGTGGAGTTTTGTGGCTTTTTGTTTTGCATGGCTGTGAGGCGCTGTGTCCGCCTGCTGGGGACTTGTGCTCCCATTGCGTTTTGTAATTTTATTTTTTGCATGCTGGCTTTCTCAGTGTTCTGCACGCTCATGGTGCGCAGGATGCTGGGGCTTGTAGTTTTGCATTTGTGGTTTGCGTTTGTGCGGTGGTTTTTTCCTGCGGCTCCATTTTAATTGGCCGCACTGCGTTTCCCAATGTTCTTTTTGCTCGTGCCTCCCAGCCTGATTGGCTGTGGCGCGGCGTGGTGCAAAGAATGTTGGGAATTGAAGTTCTTTCCCTTTGTTCGTGTTCATGGGGCTCTTGTCCCACTGGCGCATTTCTTAACCCTCCAGTAACCTCCGTACCGGGTTCAGGCGAGTGTAGGAGGCTTGGTACGGGATAGGTTGGACGGGTGCAGAAACGTATAGCAAGTTCCAACAGTTAACCCTTGGATTTATAGGTATATATTATGGCCACTCCATTTCTTCCAAGGGTTTCTTGGCCACAGTAGTAGATATGATGGCCTCCAGAGTTGAACTCACCCATCCCTGGTCCTTTTAGTTCATTGATTCTCAAGATGTCAATGCTTGTTCTTTCCATCTCATTTTTACCACTTCCAGCTTGCCTTGATTCATAGATCTTATATTCTCTCTTCCTATACAATATTGTTCTTTGCAGCATCGTATTTCCCTTCCCTCTATCTTATCCACCCCCATCTGCCTGCCAGAGGGGCTTGACATCCTGCTCCATTTACTTTGCCTTTTTGCTGTCCAGATTACAACTGGCCAATGAGTTCAACTCAAACCTAACATGGTCTAAGCATATTAAATATCTTAAATTCAAAGCTGAATTGGCTTTGCTAGCCCTGAAGATGTTTTTCTACACTCAAGGAGCCCAATATGCAATATTGAAGGCATATAGAACTCTAGTGTTTCCACGCTTGTTGTATAGCTCCCAGATTTGATTTTTCAGCCCAACAGAGCAACTTGAAAACCCTTAACTAGCTTACTTTTGTAAAATATAGCTTTGCCACCATGTGTTGCATCTGAGGTGATGCAGCCTGAATTGGGACTCCCAGAAATTTCAACACAAATCTGCAAGGCTGTGATTAATTATAAATGTTGAGCATTAAACATTAAAGACCTTTCACTTTTTATACAGGGGGATTCCTAAGCCCACAGTGTTCCAGTCATTCTTCCTGCACCCAGAAGTTCAACTCCCACTCAGGAGACAGATTCTAAACCAGTGGTAGGCAAAGCACAATCCTTTACATGTTATTCAGTCGCAACTCCCATCATTTCTCATCATGGCTATGCTAGCTAGTACTCATGTGAGTTGAGATCCAACAATATCTAGAGGGCTGCATTTTGCCATCTTTGCTTTAAACCAAGAAACATGTGTGAAATTATTTCACAATACAAGATTATTGAAAGATAAAATATAAAACTAAATTATCAAAAGCTAGAAGATTTTTAAAAGATCTTCCAGGTTTCATGCCTACAGATCTCAGTTTGGCTACACTCCCTCTGTGTTATGGGAATCTCTTCATAATATGAGCCTCTTCTGAATTCCTTGTGTTCAAAGATAGCAGAGTGGGTAGCAGTATTATCATTGATGACCTGATGGGCTCGCTCACCATCTGCTTTATGTAAGAGCAACTTACTCAAATCTTCAACACTTTGAGCCTCACCGTGCTTCAGAATTTTATCTTATGTAAGGAGTTAACCAATAACAATTGAAGACCTGCACATATGCCAAGATGGATGTGTCACAGATTTGTTTGTCATACACTCCTCCACACTTTGCACCTCAATGTTCTGTGTTGGCACACTCTTTTTCTCTGTGCATATACAGTTCAATTTCAAACATTAACAATATGGATATTTATTAATTGCTCTAAAAGAGGGCCAAGTAACTAGAACACAATTCATATCAGTAGCGTTCTGAACCATCACTCCAAGCCACTTTGTGCTCCTATCAGAATATAGGTTTCCAGGTCACAACAGCTATGAGATCTATAGGCAATCCATAAATGTGTTTCATGTGGCTACATCTGAAAAATGCATAGAGGTACAGTGGGCAGAGCACATGATGGAGTAGCATCAAAACACCAGATGCTTATACTTCTGGTGCTTCCTACATTTCCATAAAAACACATTGTAGCAGTTCTCCCAAGTCATCAGTGGGGAATACTGGCTGTAGCTAGATTTTGGGGGTGGGTGGGGACACTGTTTATTTAAACAAAAGCATTCTGAAATCCAACTGCAAGTCTAATTTGCTTTGAGGTGGACCTTCAATATCAGTCCATTCACAGGACAGTGTGTCCTGCGATCTACCCTGATTTCATTCACCCAAAAAATCTAAGTCTTCTCTATATCAGTGAAAGAGATAACCGTGAATGTCCTACCCTTTCCAACTGGTCATTTAATTATAAGCGAGGAATAGCAAATGTGTGGTGTTCTGGATGTATGTAGGACCACATCTCAGGTAACAGAATTAATGGTGAAGGATCCTGGGAGGTATAGTCCAGCAGTGGCGGAAAGGCCAAGATTTCTCATCTCTACCAAAAAGTAGAGTAGCTCTTCTGATCCAATGTTTCACTTGGATGTGCAGCTGGAATCCTGAAAGATTACTATTTGCGTATGATACTGAACTTCATTTATGGCTGATAAACAGATAAACAGATAAAATCTGCTTTTTAATACCTTCCGGCTCTACCATTCATTCATAATTAAGCAATCTTGTGTCGTCCAGTCTGTATTTGTTATTTTTTGGTTCATTTATTTCATAAAGTCATATGATGTTGATTTTTCAAATACAGTTTAGAAATTCTTCAGAAATGTGCTTGTTTGATAGCAGAAAGCCATTAACTCATCTTAATAGTGAGTAGCAGTTCACACAATAACAAATGATCTTCCTTTTAATGTAAGTAATAAAAAGTGTTCTTTAATATAATTTAATTTAATATTTATATTAAATAAATAACTCCGGGCGGCTAACAATAAAATGCATAAAACACGCATAAAAGCCCCAATAATAAAACATTTTAAATACCCACAGCATCAGAAAAGCCCCACCCTTCCTGTCCCTAAAAAAGAGGGGGGACTAGTTAACCAACCAACAGGCAGGGGTCACCCTACCATCGGTGCCCCACACCTGCCCTGCCAACCAGGTTTTAAGATCTTTCCTAAACGGCAGCAGTTCCATCTGGAGCCGTAACTCTATTGGTAGGAGGTTCCATAGGGCCAGTGCAGACACGGAAAAAGCCCTCCTCCTTGTTCTAGAGAGATGAGCCCCTCTAGCTGATGGTACAGTTAGAGAGCACCTCCGGTCTGCTCTGGTTGGACGGACAGATGTTCTTGGAGTGATGTGGTCTCTTAAGCATCCTGGCCCACTACCATGTAGGGCTTTAATGGTCATTACCAGCACCTTGAATTGCACCCGGAGGCAAACTGGTAACCAGTGCAGCTCCTGGAGCAGTGGTGAGGCACGAGCATAACGCCCGCATCCCATCACCACTTTATACACAAACAAGTAACAAAAATTTCAGTGGGTTTTAATTCTAAGTAATTTTGCTTAGGTTACCTTCCCTAACTTTTACTGATCAAATTTCAATCAGTGTATAAGTCATGTTAAAGGTGCTGATCTTTCTTTCTGTGCAACAATGGAAATTGCTATCCAAGTGCCACAGGTTAACTTTGCCCCCCAATGTTTATTTTCATGCAGGATAAGGATAGGACAAGAAGTCTTATAGCATATGGCAGGAAGAAAAATACATATATGCAGTATTGTCTGTGTGATTATTAAAGGTTATAAAGATCAATCTGGATAAGGAAGTAGAATAGACTAAAAGGAAGTGGGGACTGGAGTGGGAAAGAAAAAGAAGTTTTCTTTTAAATGAAGCAGTTGATCTCAGTTGAGTAAAATATGCCAGAAGCATTTGTTTTTCTGATTTTATCATACAATTGATTTTTAGACATATTTATTCTTTACAAAAGAAGACAGGTGCACCATTGACTTCTTCTTGGCCAGGGGGAAAAAGTGAGATAAGCAATGTAATAAAAACAATAAAAGAACCCAAATTAACTTCTCCTATTTCTACCAGAGATGAAAGCTGCATTTACTACAATATGTAGCTTTTGTACTGAATAATTTCAGTGATTACTTTCTTCTTTCAATAGAAAAACAAAAAGTGAAGTTTTATTCACAGGATGTATGTCATGTAAATTTATTTGATCGCTGCACATGGCCAGTGATTATTTGATCAATTTACAACCTCCCATTTGAAAAGGCAAAATTGTTTTAACACTGTCGTATGCTTAATTGGTTTTCAGTGTCATAATTTATTGTGGTTTAAGTTGGTTTGGTTTTAGCAACTCCTGAGCCACCTTGTGTCCCTTAATTGGTAGAAAAGCAGCATAGTAATGAAAATAAATAAGTAAGAAAAACTAGGGACTGCAGTGGCTCAAGTAAGCAAGATGCTGACTGGGAGGCGAAAGATCAGCAGTTCGATTCCCGAGTACTGCACGACAGAATGAGCTCCTGTCTCTGTCCAGCTCTTGCCAACCTAGCAGTCTGAAAGCAAGAAATTGCAAGTAGATCAATAGGGAGCACTTCGGTGGGAAGGTAAACAGCGTTCCATGCACTTTGGTGTCTTGGCATGACTGCTACATGTCCACGAAACAAATGCAAATGCAGACAGTGCTGGCTCTTTGGCTATAAACAGAGATGAGCACTGAACCCTAGAGTAGGATACGACTAGCTTTCAACTCACATGATGGTCTTGTGCTGTGCATTTGTTCTCTGTCATTTTCCATCAATTGATGTCTTATCACCTGAAAGCCTCCACAATTTTACTGGCAAAATACTACAACAAACACTGCCACCTCAATCGATTTGGGGGTTAGGTTTATGCTATACGTTGTATGTTAAATTTAATTTGTGGTTTGCTAGAGGCTGCAGTGGCTTAATGGTTATGGTGCTGAGCTTCACGACAGGAAGGTCCACTCCTGGTCCACTCCTTGCTTACAGTCACATACGTTCGGGTCACCTCCAGACTGGATTATTGTAATGCGCTCTACATGGGGCTGCCCTTGATGCCCATCCAGAAGCTACAGCTGGTTCCGAACGCAGCTGCCTGGGTGGTGACGGGGTGCAGGCGTTATACCTGTGCCTCACCGCTGCTGCGGGAGCTGCATTGGTTACCAGTTTGCCTCCGGGTGAAATTCAAGGTGCTGGTTTTAACCTTTAAAGCCCATCATGATAGTGGGCCAGGATACTTAAGAGACCGCATCACCCCAAGGGTTTCGACCCGTCCTACGAGAGCGGACCGTAGGGGCTCTCTGGTGGTCCCATCAGCCAGGGAGACACATCTCACTGGGACCAGGAGGAGAGCCTTCTCGGTATCTGCTCCAGCCCTATGCAACCTCCTGCCACTTGAACTGCGCTTCCAGGTAGAGTTTTTCTCCTTCAGGAAGGCCTTAAAAATGTGGCTATGCCAGCAGGTGTGGGATACAACTGGTACCACAACCCAGCCCTGCTGCCTTATTTAGCCCTGCCCGGGGGTGTCTATTTTTATTACTCTTGCCCAGGTGTCCTTTTAAGGGGATGGGGGAGGTTTTAAGGATAATTTAGAGAGTTTTATAGTGTTTGGTTTTAACTGATACCGGGTGTGGGTTTTGATTGATATTGTGAGCATCCTTGGGTCGCTTGGGCGAGGTAGGCGGTTGTATAAATTCAATAAATAAATAAATAAGGTTGGCAGGTCAGCAGTTTGAGACCCGAGTGCTTCATGACCGAGTGAGCTCACTTCACCTGTCCCAGCTCCTACCAACCTAGCAGTTCAAAAGCAAGAAATTGCAAGTAAATAAATAAGTACTGCTTTGACAGGAAAGGTAACAGTGTTCTATGTGCTTCTACATCTAGTCATGCCTGCCACATGACCACAGAAACGTCTGCAGGCACAGATAGAGCTGCCTCTTTAGCAGTAAACAGAGATAAGCACTGCCCCCTAGAGTCAGACATGAGTGGCTTCTGAGCAAGGGAGACGTTGATCTTTGTTTCCTGTATTACAGGAAACCGCTCAGAGTGGGAAGACCAGATGGGCCGTATAGAAGTGTATTTATTTAATAAATAAAATAAATATTATTTTTCATAACTGTAATGATATTGCCATTTCCTTCTGTTGTGATTAATTTATCCTGCATAGCTTTCCTTTCTTTTGTGTGTGTCAGAAACACCTCAGCGTAATTAATAAATATGTCAGATAATTACACCCAATACCAGGCAACACTGAGAGCACTGGGGCAGCGAGCATCAGGTCTTCCATTTATTGAGACAACAAAGGAGGGAAACTGTTTGTTTCTGCACTTGGAAAGGTCTGTCTCAGTGCAAAACCACCCTTTTCTTAGATTCATTTTGAGTCTGCCAACTCCAATCCATAGCCTATTGACTTCCAAGTAACCCAGTTCTCCATGTGACTTTCCCAGGTTTCCACTTATTTTAAGAAGCAGGTAGTTCTTTCCACCTTATTGCACCCCAGTCGAAAATCTTTCAGCTACTAAAACATTGGCTTTTTATGAATGTACAGTATTCACAAAAGTAATACATATTAATCTGTATTTTGATGTCACCTACATTTCCACTCCAACAAAATAGAGCAAAACAAAAATAAAAATACACACCAGTATTTACCTTATTGCTGGTTTTAGAAATGGAGCATAAACTGCTATTCTCCTTGTCAGGCATCCCTACAAGAAAACAGGGAATATATGAGAATAATACTGTTTGAGAATTAGAGTTTGTTTTTCATGTTTTGTTCACGTATGTGGGGCCTCTTCATAAAGATTAAATGTCATTCCCATATGGATTTTGAGTTTAAGAAGCCTGCAAGAAATACCACCACCACCAAACTACCCCACATATTTTCTCTCTTTTTTCCATTTAAACAATGTTTTATTAAATTTTCAAAAAAAAATATAGCCAAATCAAGACACAAAAACAACTACAATATTCTCTTAATGCTTGAATTTTCTTAGTTGGGAGAGCTCTGAATATGGCTCAGTTAAAATCAAACAAATAATTGAAGGTTAAGGAACATCTTGCTGGTAGTGAAACAGACCACTATAGGTGGCGATACTTATTTACTGTATTTTAAAATGTCCAATTCTTCTCATCCTGAATATATAAGTTGCAAATTATAGATTAAAAAAAATAACAGAAAATTTTATCTCATTTATCTCATTTGTACTAGCCAAATTCAACAGGTATGGTTATGCTCAATATGAAGAAGATCTCGTTGTGTGTCCATGCGATAAAGATGTTAAGGACAGAGAAGCATTTCAAAAATAAAAGGTAGGCAACCTTATTTACTAATAACACAGGCTGAATACACAAGGATTCAAATCAATGGTGAGCATCAGCAGGTTCGCACCAGTTCGCCAGAACCTGTAGCAGAAATTCTAGCTGGCTCCGCCCATCCAAGTTTTGAAATAAAGTAGTCCTACTTCGGGTGCAATGCAGGGCTTTCCCCCTGGCCACATCCACCATACCACACCCACAGTGTGCTAGTAATTTTTTTTTGAGCCCACCACCAATTCAAATCCATACTTTTTAAGAGTTAAGCACTCAAAGCCCTGGGCCAGGTTGGAGGAACCAGCCAATTTCAGCTTCTCTTACATTTGAGTTTTCACCCTAAAGTTCTTTCCATTCCAAATATGAAAACACTTATGACTAATCTGAAATCCTCAACCAACTCTACTTCTACGCCACTTTAATAAAGCAAACAAGTAATGGAGCAGAGGATTTTTTAATGACTAGGAAAAGAAAGTAAAGTAGAAAATAGACATAAAATAAAAGGCAAATCCTATAGAAAGATGATCACATGACTGCAGTTGCATATATCTGGGTTTTTAAAAAGCTACTGAGCATGGACAAAATACAGCCCATGGGCTGCCCATAGCTTCCAGGGGGTCCAAACGTGGGCTCCCAACAACTTTGCTCCCCATTCTCCAATTTCTATTTTTTTTTAAATAACAAGATTATTCAAAAAGTCCTCTTGTGGGTCATGGGAGACAATTTTTGCCATGTTTTAGTGGGCTTAGTACTCCCAGGACACCCATCTCTTTTTAAAAAAAACAATCTTAAATGGCCTCTAGGGTTATTTTTCTTTTCTTTAAAAACAACCTTTTTAAAAGAAAAAATATTTTAGGAGTGTCCAGAGTGGCTCTCCACATGTCATGAGAAAGAGAACCTGAAACCTACAGGTTTGCCCACCTTTACTCAGGAATACTTTCCAGGGTGTGGGACAGGGCTTGTTCCCAGGCAGGTCGGCACATTAGACCAACCTAAGGGTACTTACTGTCATTGTTGGAGCCTGTTTCCATAGCACCATAAGGAGGAGCCAGAAGTCCTGACATGTATTGCCGATATTTCTGGAAGGAAAACAGAACAACATCTCATTGATGGAAAATATTTATACTGTAGGTCTTTCTCTCTATGTAGAAGTCAGGCTGCTTTTTTTATTAAAAAAAATACCTAATATCATTTGTTCCATTGTTAAGATGACGTTAACTGTGTTTGCTTGAAGCTCCCTCAGACTTTGCTTCTCTCTGCTCCAGACAGCTAATGAGTTTGACCTGTCTCATCCAGGTCTCATTAGCATCAACAACTATGACTGGGAAGTATTCTGGTAAAATTATTCATTCTTAACAAGATGTGAATAAATTACAGGCCTCTTCAAGAGCTCCAGCATGAAAATGAGAAAAGGAGTTTGGGTGATGTTGGTCAAGGTTTCTTCTGTCTCTAAGTATGTTTTCGGATCACAAAGCAAATCTCTCTCTCTCAAGCATCTTCTGGAAGCAAGCTCTTAACCCAAATATGCTGTAGCTATGAGATAGATAATTACCCTGTGATGGCATGGGTGGAGGCCTCTTGTATGTGTCACAATGCAACCCTGTGCCCCCTCAACTCTGTTGGATTTGTGCAAACATCCTCCCACCTTTGATGACACCTGCCTTAGAATAGAGGATGGATCTGAGACTCATCTACAGAAGGCAGCTTCAGGCTATTGACAGTTGTGGTTAGAAGTATGCAAATATTCTTGGCGAACTTTATCTTATCTGCATCCTCTTGTCTTTTGGAACCTGGGCACTCTGATATGCTCAGGTTCCTTTGCTCAAGCAAAGGAGATATAGAAATAAAATGAAGTTGGGGAAAAGGAACATCACTTTGACAGGATGGTCATATTAACCTCCTGTTTTGCCTCCTCAAAGGCAGCCTCTGCAACTCATTAAAGTATGCATCATTGCCAACCTTACTGAGGATGTAAGGAGAACCTTTGTTTGAGTAGTCTTCACAGAGGTGTGGGTGAGACAATGCTGGTGCCCTTCTGAAGGGCAACTGAGCACCCTAGGAACAGGTTCTGAGCTTGAAGCCTCCATGAGGAAATTCAGCAGAAGATGCAAAATGCGAAACACCCATCCTCCAGCTGACCTGTGTGTCTAGTGGAGGAGGAAGACGTTCTGCTTTATTTTTGTTTGGTAGATAAAAACATGCAAAGAATGGCCAACAATTTCTCAGGGGTTGAGTCTCTGTGGGGCATCTGGTGTACTAGCCTATTCGTCCTGAGTTACAGGCTGAGAAGAGTGAAGAGGCATGGTGCACATAGAAACTACTCTAGTTCAGACTTCTTCTTCTTCTACAAAGTCCAAGAGGATTTTACTAGACCAACTGGAAACTGCTCTTATTGCTCTCCTTTTGCTGTCTAACAGAGGTGGACAAATATGATGAACCAGCTGATTTCCCGGTTTTGCTCGGGTTTTTTCTTTTCTTTAAAGGAAGTATAGTTCTGTCAGCACATCCTGCCTCTGCCATCATTGCCTTCACTGTTGTCACTGGCTGCATTATCATTCTGCTGCCTCTGTTGACACCTCTGTTCAAGTTTTCTTCAGTGGCGGCATCCCCGGCCCTTAAACTTAAGGTTCTGTGAAGCTGCGTTCTTATTTTGCCGTAGAAAGGAGGACGAGGTTTGATTTTTTGCAGCCAGACAGAACTTTAAGTTTACGGGCCTGAGACAACACCGCTGAAAAAAGCTTTATCAGCGGCATGTCCTGGTGGCAAATTCAAACCACTGTCAAGCCACGTCTTTGTTCCTTCATCGAAAGGAGGCCACGGCTTGACAGAACTTTATGTTTATGGGCCAGAGACTCCGCTGCTGAAGAAAGCTGTGGCCGCTAATCGTGGCCACAGCTTTCTTGAGCAGCGGCGTGTACTGGCGGAAACTTCAAACTGTTGTCAAGCCATGTCCTCCTTCCTTCAGCAGAAGGAGGCCACGGCTTGACAGAAATTTGTGTTTACAGGCCAGAGACGCTGGCGGGCCAAAAATTCAAACTGCTGTCACGCCACGTCCTCCTTTCTTCATGCCTTGTTTGTAAACGTGGTCCGCTGTGGCCTTTGCCACATTTATGTTCTACTGGCGAGAAAACCTGGAAAACGTCCTGTCAGTAAGTTCTCCTCAAGAAAAAGTGCGGCTGCGTAGGCTGCATTGGGATCCATTAGGGAAAATGGAGGCTGTGGTGCACGTGCACAGTACTGCTGTTTTGTTGTTTTTTTCCTGTTGGTGGGGGTGTCCTCTTTGCGTCCCACTTTGGGAGGCATAAAGCCCCAAATGGGTTGTTGTTGTTGTTGTTGTTGTTATTATTTTTATTTATTTATTTGTTTGTTTGTTTGTTTCAGTTTCTATACCGCCCACTTGGCCAAGGCCAACTCAGGGTGATTCACAGCATAATAAAAACACAATTAAATACATAGTTAAAACTGCTTTAAAAACTACCCACCCACTCACTAAAAAAAGGGTGCAGGGGCCGAGGGTCCAGGGATTCGCTATACCAGCCACCCCGCGGAAGTCATCCCTCCACTTGCACCCCATACTTGGCCTGCCAACCAGGTTTGAAGTTATTTCCTGAAGGGCAGCAATTCCGTCTGGAGACATAACTCTGTTGGTAAGAGGTTCCAGAGAGCCGGTGCGGACACGGAGAAGGCCCTTCTCCTTGCGCTGGAGAGGCAAGCCCCTCCGGCCGCTCTGGTTGGACGGACAGACGTCCTTAGGGTGATGCGGTCTCTTAGGTAACCTGGCCCACTACCGTGTAGGGCTTTAAAGGTCAAAACCAGCACCTTGAATTGCACCCAAAGGCAAACTGGTAACCAGTGCAGCTCCCGGAGCAGATGCGAGGCCAAGCATAACGCCCGCATCCCATCACTACCCGAGCTGCCACATTCTGGACCAGCTGCAGCCTCCGAATGGTCGACAAGGGCAGCCCCATGTAGAGCGCATTACAATAATCAAGTCAGGAGGTGACCAGAGCATGTGTGACCATGAACAAGAAATCCCTATCCAGGAGCAGGCGCCATTGGTGAATTACACGAAGTTGTGCAAAGGCCCTCCTGGTCACGGCCGCCACCTGCTCTTCCAGCAGCAGACGTGCATCCAGGAGGACCTCGAAGTTGTGCACTGGGTCTGTCTGGGGCAAGGTAACCCCATCCAAGACCAAGGATGGCAGCTCCTGGGATAGTACGGGACTCTGAACCCACAGCCACTCAGTCTTGCTAAGATTCAGCTGTAACCCGTTGGCCCCCATCCAGACCCCGACAGCCTCCAGGCACTGGGACAGGTGACCCCCACAGTGCTGATCTTGCAAGCCCAAGGTATGTATGTGCCAAATTTCAGTGACATTGGTCCAGGGGTATGGGTTCCTTTAGAGCACATACCAACCCACACCTCTGTTTTATATAGATGAGTAAGAAATGGGGTGTGTGTGTTGTTAACTTTAAAAAAATGAAAATGAAAAACTCCCATGAGGGACCCACTGGAATCTAGTCTCTACCAATATGTGTACCTGATAGGTGCAGGCTACAGAGGTCTGCCACAACACATGAGAGGGAAATCCACTTTCTCTGTGCAATGCTGGACTAGGGTGGGCATTTATGGAAGAGTTTTATATAATGAGCTTCTGCTTATCACAGCCCTTGGAGAAAGCATAATGATCACAATGGCTACAGCAGATCCTTTCTAGAGTAAGGTAATCTCTAATCAAAAGTCAATCGTATCCGACTCTAGGGTTCAGTACTCATCTCTGCTTACAGCTAAAGAGCCAGCGCTGTCTGCATCTGCAGACGTTTCTGTGGACATGTGGCAAGCATGCCTAGACACCTGAGTGCATGAAACGCTGTTTACCTTCCCACTGAAGTGGAACCTATTTATCTCCTTGCAAGTTCTTGCTTTCAAACTGCTAGGTTGGCAGGAGCTGGGACAGAAATTGGGAGCTCATTCTGACATGCAGTACTCGGGTCTCAACCTGCTGAGTTCATCATCTTAATCACTTCAGCCACTGCAGTCCCTTTCCAGAGGAGTACAGCATCACATTTAGGTGAGGCTCAGCTGAAAACTGGGAAGAGGGAAGCCTCAGAATGTCAGTGTAAGGGTGCCATGTTCCAAGGCTCTGCAGGTAGAAGAATGTGGTGGAGCCAGTCTTGCTCAGGTGTCATACACATGCTTGCTGTTATGGAGCACTGTCTAGGTCTGGTCTCCTTTGGATGAGGCTGAGAAAGCTGACTTCCAAGTTAGAAGCATTGTTTTCCAGACCTAGAATGTTCCCCTATTTCCCCACTGAGTACTCCTTCTTTTCCATTTAATTTATTGACAGAGGGAAAGAGGCACATGGAGAAAGAGGTGGTAAGAACAAAGTGAAAGTCTCAGAGTGAGGCTACACAAGAAGCAAGGAAAGTGTGGGTCATTTTGGAATGATCTAATCAAGCCTGGCCATGGAACGGTTCCCCCCAATATTATGAAGTGACTTAATAAGTGAGCCACCCATGCATGTTGCCAAATTAATCACTTCCCCTGTTTGGCAGAGGGCAGGGGAAATGGGGAATTTTCTTGACTGTACATATGTTATTGTCAATGCACTACATCAGTTATTTTTAAAAATGAAAACTCTTTTCTTTGCCTCGCTGGTCAAGACAATGCCCAAAGCCATGGAGTAGGACAAATAATTTTTTTATATCTAATAGAACTCTTACTTTTATTAACCCACTTCACAATATTGGGAAATTCAGACTGGGATCACTTTGCCAGTGATCACGTATGCTGGAAGAACCAGAGTGATCGTAACCAGCACCAGAAAAGTAGAGGTGACTTGACAGAGGACAAAAAAGCGAGAGAAGGACTTTACTCTGATCGCTGCATTTAAGAGTAGGGCAGCCTGTCCTGCTAAACAGTCAACCTCTAAGGTTTATTTATTTATTGTTCAAGTTTATATATTGCCTCCCAAATCGAACGAGTGACTTTGGGCAGCAGGGTTGGCATCAGAAATTTCCAGGCCCACTATGCCCCCCCCATTTTGGCCACGCCCCTGGGGTTTCCTGTGCACGCGTCATTTGTTTGCGCATGTGCAGATCAGTGGTTTCCCGGCAGCACCACACCCCCGTGGTTTCCTGTACATGTGTCGTTTGTTTGCGCATGCGCAGATCAGTGGTTTCCTGGCAGCACTACACCCCTGTGGTTTCCTGCACATGTGTTGTTTGTTTGCGCATGCACAGATCAGTGGTTTTCCAGCGGTACCAGGCCCCTGTCATCTTCGGGCCCAGGATGGGAGTCCTGATGGTCCCCCTCTGATGGCAGCCCTGCTGGGCGGAATAACAACAGTGTAAACATTACAATCAAAAAACATTAAAAACCCTTAAAAACCCTTAATAGACCTTAGGCCACTAATTTGGAGGTTCCTCCGAATGAGAGAGTTCTGCTTTGTGAGGTTGGGAGGAGGTTTTCTCCTAAATTCCAGAATAAGAGCCATTGTTTCAACCCTGCCTTCTCAGAATGGAGGAATTAACCCATGCCTATTAGCTCTACTTACCCACTAACTGAGCACAATGGGACCTGTGTTGGATTGTCTAAGTCAGGGATTCTCAACCTGCGTTCCGTGGGCCGAATACAGCTCACAGCACCATTTCATGTGTACCCCACCACCTCCACCACAGCAGGAAGTGCCATGAGATGGAGGAAGGGCAAACTGGCCATCCAGCCCCCAAAGCTGTCTGTGGGAGCATGACCCGCCCCCTGCTTTAAAAGGTTGAGAACCTCTGGTCTAAGGAGTGCTGTTTATTTCTGTGTGTCCACTCTAGCTGGGACAAAAACTGGATTTAATTATTCTGTCTTCTACTCGAATGAAAAAAGGACAGATAACATGATATGATAGATCAGATTTTTACTATTATGTTCCTCCTCCACTTTTCTATGGAAGAATTTAAAAAATGTCAATAAAGAGTATATTTCACTAAACCAAAAGAGATTCAAACCATTTGTAAACAATTTGATATGGGTTTCTGGCTATTAAATCCCAAAAGCCTATTGCTATCTTAGTTACATTGTTCTCCCAACCATAAATCTCTGCAAAATTATTAGAAGGCAAACATTTACAGTTAAATAGCATTATATTCCACTCATTGAGTTTAGTCCTCTTTCAGAACAACAAAAAGCAAATAGCATGGAATTCTAACTCTGCCACAGTAGTATGTTTTTGTGTATTGCTTTCAGCTTGGAATGAATAGGAAAACTTGTGTGCTTTTTTTTTTAAGCTTCCCTCTCAATGCTTAATGTTGCAGTTGCAATATTTTTTTTAAAAACAGAAACCTAACCATTTTTTAAAATGTAGGTTTAATAGAGATGGATTTAGCACCATGTCTGTTTTGACCTTAATTATCTTCTGGATGTTTACTCCTGTGCTTGGCAGTAACAGTTAATTTGGAACTATGCAACTTTCTCATAATTTGCTAAAGTTCAGACAGCTTCCATTTATCTCTATCAAAAGCAGGTTCACAGTTTCCCTTCATATTTGCCTTATGCAAACCAATGACCCACTTTCTTAACTGAAAATATTTTTTTTGGGGGGGGAATGGGTCTTAGGTTAGCTCTCTTTTCAAGTTTCTCTCCCTAATGATACTCCTGCTTGCTGTTTCAATTTTTGCAAGTCGTTTACAGTAGACCCTCGCATAACGATGTTACTTGGTTCCCCAAGTAGCATTGTTAAGCGATTTTTGTTGTTATGCAGGTTTCTATGGAGTTTCTCACATAACGACGTTTTTAGCGTCGTTGTCCGGATAATGGCGGTTATTTTAGTGCTGTTGTCTGGATAACGACACTAAAAACGTTATGTGGGGGAACACGTGGTGCATAACGACGCGTTGTTAGGCGAAAATGATGCTATCCAAACGCGTTGTTATGTGAGGGTTGACTGTACTTTGTTTTTTCAGATTTACAATAAAGCTAAGCTATTTTTGTTAACAACTGACAATGTTTGACACAAAATAAAAGTCAGAAAACTCTAAGTTTCCTTTAGCCATGCTCATAGCTGTCAAGTATCCCTTATTGGCCGGGAAAACCCCTTATTTTACCCTCTTCCCCACCGTCATCCCTTATTAATTAGACTGCAATGCCCTATTGCCACCATTGGAGGGCAGCACAGGATAAGCATAGCTGTCAAGTATCCCGTATTTGCCGGGAAATTTCCCTTATTTCCAAATCCAAAACTTGACAGGCATGCACGCTATTTTTCCAAACAAAGGCAGATTGTACAGTTTTCATGATGAGCAATCTTTCTTTAATGTGGGATGGGGTTCTAACCAATTTTGCATCATTGATACGAACTCTAGTACTGTACTGTATTTACATTCCACCAAATTGCTTCTGGTTTTTGGCAATCCTATAGGACCCAGTAATTTCCAAAAAGTTGAAATGCTTATCAGCCTCCCTGAGGCCTTTCAAACTCAAAGCCATAGTAGCCAGATTGAATGTCAGCAAAAGATCTTTAATGCCTTAAAAAATCTTTAGGGCAGGGAGAATGAAACTATGGGGAAACATCAGGCGCAGTCCTTTGATATTGCAGGGAACTGGTGTACATCCCTTAAACTTAAAGCCTCAAAGTTATCCACTCTTGAAATAGGGAGACAATTTAGAAACATAGCTTTGTTGCTGAGTAGGGT
Organism: Bradypodion ventrale; assembly: GCA_035047345.1. NCBI lineage: Eukaryota > Metazoa > Chordata > Lepidosauria > Squamata > Chamaeleonidae > Bradypodion > Bradypodion ventrale. Next base: position 285,429,850 of record JAWDJE010000001.1, on the reverse strand, counting down.
CAAAATTGCCTTGCTGCATAAGAAAAGATGAAGAAGAGTGCTAATCAGAATGGGCAGTTATCCAGATATGAAATCTATGCAGTAAAAAATGTAATTTATTGATTTTAATTTAGAAACAGAAGGAAATACAGCTAGCTATGTAGGACTTTGGAGAGGTGAAATCGAAGAATAAATTTGTAAAGTACTGTATTGAGAACAGTGTGGACTATGTTACTATTAAAATGTAATTTAATTTTACTCTTTCTTCCCAAATGTAACTAGTTATAGTCAACTGTGTTACTTGTAACCTGATACTTCCAAAATCTGTTCCTGCTTATGGCATCTGACTGGCTTTAGCAGGAAATAAAATGCTGGCCCAGATAGGCCTTGGGTCTAATCCAGCATAGTTATTTTCATATATATGTCCTTATGCCCTAACTGGGGAACAAAGAAAAAGCCTCCTCAAAGAATGTGGTATTTTTGAACCACAATCGGACGTATCCTGGTAACTGCTACTGTGTGTTGCTGGCTAATCCTTCTCACACTAGGTCAGGAGAAAGGTACTGCAGAATGAGCTCACCAAAAGGTGTCTTCATTTTGTAGGTCTGGCAAGTAGAACTTCCAAAATGGAGGAAGGGAGGAAGGGAATGGCACATTTCCCAGGGACGAGGGATTCTTGAGATCAGTTTGGATACATTTGCTTAAGCCTCAACATCCATAGTCTTCTAAGTCCTGCATTTTCTACCAGCCCAGATATAAATGGAGAAGGACTATTTGCTTCCTGTTTTGTCACCCTATCTGGAATTTGCCTCAAGGTCCAAATTTGAAAAAGTAAAGCTAGCTTAAAACAGGAGTGGGCTGAATGAAACCTGTGGCTACAGGCAGCCTTTGGGGTATGGGTGTGGGTGGGCATACATGCTCCCCTTGACAAGAGTAACCCTCCATGTACAGCCAACTATGAATTTTTAAAACTGCCCACAAAATTTCCTTGTGCCTTCTCAGGAGCACGGGAAGCAATTTTGCCACCTTTTAGTTACTAAAAGTTAGGTTACTGTAAAAGTTTAGTTAGGTACTGCAGTGGCTCAAGGGTACTGCAGTGGCTCAAGTCGCTAAGATGCTGACTGGGAAGCAGAAGGTCAGCAGTTCGATTCCCGAGTACTGCAGGACGGAAATGAGCTCCCGTCTTCATCCCAGCTCCTGCCAACCTAGCAGTTCGAAAGCAAGAAATTGCAAGTAGATAAATAGGGACCACTTCGGTGGGAAGGTAACAGCGTTCCGTGCGCTCCAGTGTCTAGTCATGCCTGCCACATGACCACGGAAATGTCTGCAGAAGCAGACAGCGCTGGCTCTTCGGCTTAGAAACAGAGATGAGCACTGCACCCTAGAGTCGGATACGACTGGCTTTCGAGCAAGGGAAACCTTTACCTTTTACCTAGTTGCTCCCAGCACTACTGACCCCTCCAACTTTGGATTTTTTAAAAAACTGGCCAATACTGTAGAGGATGCGAGGATGCTTTTAATAGTTTTTCTTAAAAATAAAAAAACCTTACAAGATGGAGGTTGGCAAGCCTTCCTAGATGGGTTGGGGCCTATGCATAAGTGGCACTTGGAAGTTACCTGTCTCCATCTATGGTTTGAACAATTTTTTTATCTTTCATTTCTTTAATTAAGTACACTTTAAATTAGCCAAAGTTTAACTCCCTGCCACCGAGACATAACAATACTTTCTGGATTACTTAAAACAAGGTGCCTGGTTCTTATCAGTCTCTTGCAGGCACGTTGGAGAAGGTGTGGGAAGAAAATGGGTTTTTTAAGTAATTGGTTGTTCCCAGCATAGGTAAAGGTCCCCCTTGCTCAAAAGCCAGTCATATCTGACTCTAGGGTTCAGTGCTCATCTCTGTTTATAGCCAAAGAGCCAGCACTGTCTGCGTTTGTGAAGGGATGCCTCTTGTTCTTTGCCCCCAAAAGTGCCCTTAACCTGCCCTTAGGTAATACCGTTAGCCCCTGGCCCCTGCCAGCTTCCGAAGGGGGAGACCGAGTTGTTTGCTCCATTCGGGGTTGGCCAACAGGCATGACCGCAACTCCCGTTTTGGGCACCTCCCGGTAGAAGCTGATGCAAGTAAGTCCTTATCAGGACCACCGCATATTCCTCCATTCCTCAACCCCTTAGCAGCCCCTGACCATCTGGGTTGCCCTCTCTGACATGTACTCAATGTGCATCCTCCGATACGTTACCAATGTATTCAACACCCCATTTTTGAACCTGTCTTCCTGTCAGTTTTGTGACGACCGTGCGACTGCACTAGGCGCGTATGAGTCGAGGTTTCATCAGGAATAAAAGGGCTGAGCAGCAGTGCCCCATTGTCGTCTCTTCCCAATGCCTTGAACCGTGTGTGCATGTGAGTCTCATCTCTACACGTTTGCAGATGCTTCCATGGACATGTAGCAGGCATGCTAGACACCTGAGTGCACAGAATGCTGTTTACCTTCCCACCATAGTGGTACCTATTTATCTACTTGCAATTTCTTGCTTTCGAACTGCTAGATTGGCAGGAGCTGGACAGAGACAGGAGCTCATTCCGTCATGCAGTACTTGGGTCTCGAACTGCTGACCTGCTGCCTTCCAGTCAGTGTCTTAACCACTTGAGCCACTGCAGTCCCAGTATAAGCACTATGTTTAAAGATTCTCTGAATTTTGATTTAATGCACTGACACAGCCAGCTTGGTTTGATCGAAACCTATTTATATTAAGTTCTGCTTTTTTACCATAAGGTTGGTGTGGTGATATAAACCAGTCCAGCTGATTACCTCCTAGATTGTACATTTATAAAAGAGATTTTCAAATGCAAGTTGGACAACAACAATTTTCCATCACCCAGTCAACATGCTCATTATTGTCTGCCTTCAAATTTGTAAATCCAGCATGACAGGAGGTATTAGAACCAGTCAGTGACCTATCTACAGCATCTTCAATTCAGCTTTCTAAATCTACCCACATTTCATAGAGAAATAGCTTAAAGATTAGATCCTATTTTCTCAAGAATAAGCACAGAGTATGACAGAATTGCTTTTGCATTACCTAAAGCTTTTTTTAATAAAAAAAATGTAATATACAGATATATTTTATTTATGTTGGCAACCTAAATCATACCAATGTATCTCTGCTATAAACGTTAGAAATCAATTTATTTATAAAAAACTTATTTCAAACCTATGATTGTTTAAAAAATCTCCCTACCCTCAACCCTGTACTTTACTGGGTCCATCCATCACATTGCTGTACCACTGATCTGCTGAGCTGAAATTCTGTTTCAGCATAACTGAATTTCCTTCTACAACATTAATGCAATTTTGCAAAGACCATTGCATAACAGCTTTTAAAAGGATGGCTGTCTATTTTTAGTAAAACTGAACAACCCACTCCGGTATGGTCAGAACTGTGTTTGTGATAGCTATGTTGTGAAAATGTTGTGCATGTTTGTTGTGTTCTAATAGTGTAACCTTCTTCATGTGATAACAATGTATCTTAACAATGTAACCCTTCCTACAAGTAACAATATAGTCGTCAGCTGTATCACTATAAACCCTGTATTAGGACGCGAGCTAATAACCACCAGTGGGCAGCAGCGAGCGTCCAAGCTCTCTTGGTCCATACTCATCAAAAGCCACAGCGCGGAGTTTCCCGCCACTACCTACACCTGGACAAGAAGGGCGTGGCCAGCAATGATGTCACGCGGACAATAGCCAACCGGCTATCGTGGAGCCACATTCGAATGTTTACCACTGTATATATAGAGCTTTGCATCCGCCATTACCTCATGTTCCCTCTGACCACCATGCAATAAACCTGAGCTAAACCAGCCCGTGGCTGTTTCCTGTGTCTTGGTTCTCATATACTAAATTGGCGACGAAGGTGGGATGATGGACCCCCAAGGAGCCAGGGCACAGAGCGGGTTCAACATTATCAAACCGCAAGACTGGGAGCTCTTTGAGATGGACTTCCAGGCGGCACTGGTGGAACTCAAAGTCAAAGACGACGAGGAAAGGAAGAGGGCCATCCTCACCCGAATGCTTGGGATAGAAACCAAGCGAACGCTGGTGGGCATTATTGCACCGAAGAAGATGAGTGATTTCAAAGCCGAGGACATCATGAAACTGCTGCGTGAGCGGTTCCGACCCTCGAGGGCAATGTTTCCCGCTCGGAGCGCGTTTTGGAGGCGAGTCCAAGCGCCGGACGAGTCGGTTGAGACCTTCGTAACAGCCATGAGAATAGCCGCCGCCCCCTGCAGATGGGACAACCTAGAGATGGCCCTAAGGGACGGCGTTCTGTGTGGCCTGAAGGACAAGGAAGTGCAGCAGTGTCAATAAAAAGTAACTACTGTATTTTCTGGCATATAAGACTACTTTTTAACCCCGAAAAATCTATGCCAAAGTCGGGGGTCGTCTTATAGGACAGGTACTTAACTGCAGCTTGTTTCCCCTTGCTTCATATGTCTGGCGCATATGGTGGGGGGTGCCGCGGCCGAGTCCCTGCTCTGTGCGGGGAGTATGAAGCAAGGGGAAGCAAGCTGCACACATCTTCCTGTACCTCGAGGAGGAGAACGTGAGCGAGGATTGGCTCTCCACCAGAACCTGCCCATTCGACTCGGAGGGCTGCGCGTCTTCGGGTTGAGTGTGGGTTAATTTTTATTTGGTGTGCATTGGAAGAGAGGTAGTCTTATATGGCAAGTATATTCCAAACTCTATATTTTAACTGGAAAAGTTGGGGGTCGTCTTATACGCCCAGTCGTCTTATACGCCGGAAAATATGGTAAATCAAAAACAATAAACTGGATTCAGATGAAATCAGCTAAGAGTCAGAATATCAACAAAAGTCATTCTAAACCGTTCCACCTTAGCTAAGTTTCACAATGACATGAGAGGAAACCTCGCAGAACATTCTTTAGGCAAACCCATCAAGCGCGGCTCCGGAAAATACGGGAACTGCTCCAGCCTGGGTGTGCATGCGCAGCAACACTCCTTTGCGCATGCAGGGAACCCCTTTGTGCATGCGCAGAACCCCTTTGCGTATGTGCACCATTGCCTCTGATGGGCGTGCATGTGCAGTAACCTCTTCCCCCGCTGTTCAAAATACAGGACGGCAGCGGGAAATGGGAGGAACGAGCGCTGAAATACGGGAAATCCTGGCCAATATGGGATACTTGACAGGTATGTCTTTAGGTTAACCTGAAAAGCCAGTACTGTACAGAAATAGGCACTCCGTTGGAAGAGAAAGGGCATTAATGTTGGAGAGACATGATCCATGCAGACGTCCATTTTTGAGGATTCTGATTTCAGTATGATTACTTAAACCTTAAGACAAATCATGTATCAATGCAAGCTTGAGTAACAAATAATGTAAGGTTACTAAAGTTTTCTGCTTATGTGCTCAGAAACTATCAGAAGTTAAAGATTCCATTTTCTAACAAAGGATCATCTGTAATGCCTGTTTCTGCCCAAATTTACCCTTACTTGTGTGCTCATCTGCTTCAAACATTGGACTTGGTTATAAGAAGTTTAAAAAGAAAGAAAGAAACTTTGAGGGAAAATGTGGATCCTTCTCTGCAAGCACATCTTACATCCAAGACATAAATTAATCAAGAGAATGGTGGCTGTGAAAGATTCAGCAATGGGAGTTTTGCAAATAGCCGATCACAAGTCTAGCCAATAACATACAGGAAGGGAGTTGCCTGGATAACACCTGCTGGAACCCTCCACCCCCATCACAGATGTCTAACATCTGCCTTCTTAGGAAAATCCATGGCATTCAGCTACATGAGATTAGTTGGATGGGCGATTCAGCTGTTGATTCCAATGATAAATATGACACACTTTCTTTGGAATTACTATGGCTTGGTGTAATTACCATATTTTCCGGCATATGAGATGACTGGGCGTATAAGACGACCCCCAACTTTTCCAGTTAAAATATAGAGTTTGGAATATACTTGCCGTATAAGACTATCTCTCTTCCAATGCACACCAAATAAAAATTAACCCACACTCAACCCGAAGACGCGCAGCCCTCCAAGTCGAATGGGCAGGTTCTGGTGGAGAGCCAATCCACGCTCACGTTCTCCTCCTCGAGGTACAGGAAGATGTGTGCAGCTTGCTTCCCCTTGCTTCATACTCCCCGCACAGAGCAGGGACTCGGCCACGGCACCCCCCACCATATGCGCCGGACAAATGAAGCAAGGGGAAACAAGCTGCAGTTAAGTACCTGTCCTATAAGACGACCCCCGACTTTGGCACAGATTTTTCGGGGTTAAAAAGTAGTCTTATATGCCAGAAAATACAGTATATCTGTTCAATGTCTCAACTACAGTTAGGTAATTAGGAACATCCCACAGGTGACCATGATCCTTCCTCCCCTTTAATGTGTAAATTTGACTCTTCCAGCACATTTTCCAGCTGGTCACCCTCAAAGCTAAGTGTGCCCAGTTTTCTGTTTATACAACAGCACTTTGGTGGCAGCTGACTCAGTATCAGTTTCTAATCATGGTTAGATGTGAGCTAGCATTTGCACTAAATTAAGGTTAGGTAAGAAGAAGAGAAAGTGTGCACCGGGGAAGTAAAAAGGGCAATGCCTCAGTATGTTCATAATCTCCTATGATTAGATTAGAAAGATAGATTTTATCCTAAATTCTGTATTTCATCTTTCTGTTTTAAAATATGCTATTATTTCCCAGTGCTTCCTAATCCAGAAGGCCAAACTGGTTCATATCCAGACCAGTCAATGAACCTAGGTAAAGGGGTCTCCCATGCTCGAAAGCCAGTTATATACGACTCTAGGGTTCAGTGCTCATCTCTGTTTATAGCCAACATCTGTTTGCAGATGTTTCCATGGACATGTGGCAGGCATGCCTAGACACTGGAGTGCACGGAGCACTGTTTACCTTCCCACCAAAGTGGTACCTATTTATCTCCTTGCAATTTCTTGCTTTCGAACTGCTAGGTTGGTAGGAGCTGGGACACAGATGGGAGCTCACTCTGTCGTGCAGCACTCGGGACTCAAACTCCAAACATCCTGTCTTCAAGTTCAGTATTTTAAACACATGAGAAACCACAGTCCCCTCAATGAGCCTACTTCCTGATAAATTTGGTATTATCTGTTTTTGCAGAGTACTATGAGAATATCTGCTGAAGGATGTTTTTTAGATTATTTCCTAATGCAAGTTGCAGATGAAAAAACAATACAGTGTATCTGCATTAATAAAATATAATGTTCTGAGAGCTTTAGAAGCCTCACTAGCACTATTCTAATTTAAGATATTGCCTGCTCAGTATATTAGAGTAAGATAATTAGTAATCATTTTCTCCAAGGCAAGTTCAAATGGGGAAACCACACACCATCATGCAGATCAATGGCACTTAACTGAATGTCATAAAAAAAGGACCTGCCTCATGGTTATTTGTTATTAGACAATAAATCATAAAGGAGAACAGTAATAACCATGCTGGAAATACTATTTCCATACTGAATTGCAACTAAAATAAATAATATGAAAAATAAAGGCAAATATTCTTGAAATCTAGTAGAACTGGTTTCTCAGTTTCCGGTAAGGAGTTATAATGAGTAATACGGAAAATACTTGCTGGTGTACATTGTGGTACCGTATCACTAACTAACTCACTCACTCACTCACCTCTCTCTCTTCCCCTAGTTTCTGGACTTTGATAAGAAAGGATAAATAACTGATAAATTTGATTCTAAGCATATTAGATTTAGACAGACAGACTTGAGTATGGAAAGTTACTTTGAAGAAGTATGAATATATCTATATGATGATGTCATCAATGACTGGTCAATGGGCTCACAATGTCTTCAATGTATCATTATATTTATGGCATTAATTCTTCTTAAAAGTAATCCAGGTTAGGTTATTGTAATGCGCTCTACATGGGGCTGCCCTTGACAACCATTCAGAGGCTGCAGCTGGTCCAGAATGCGGCAGCCCGGGTGGTGATGGGGTGCGGGCATTATGCTCGCGCCTTGCCATTGCTTCGGGAGCTGCACTGGTTACCAGTATGCCTCCGGGTGCAATTCAAGGTGCTGGTTTTGACCTTTAAAGCCCTACATGGTAGTGGGCCAGGATACCTAGGAGACCGCATCATCCCAAGATGTCTGTCTGTCCAACCAGAGCGGACTGGAGGGGCTCTCTAATTGTTCCATCTGCCAGAGGGGCTCGCCTCTCTGGCACACGAAGGAGGGCCTTTTCCGTTTCCGCACCGGCCTTGTGGAACCTCCTGCCAGTAGAGTTGTGAATGTAGATGGAGCTGATGCCTTTCAGAAAAGGTCAAAAAACCTGGCTGGCGGGGCAGGTGTGGGGCCCGGATGGAAGAGTGGCCCCCGCCTGTTGGCTTATAAAATAAAGCCTCCCCACCTTTTTAATGTGGGTAGTTTTAATGTGGTCAGTTTTCAGTGTGGGTAGGTGGGTGGGTAATTTAGGGATTTTAATTGTTTATTATATGTTTTCACCTGCTGTAAGCCGCCATGAGTCAGGTTCACCTGAGTGGGTGGCATAGAAATTTGAATTATAAATAAATAAACTTTGCAAATGAAATATATATGGGTAGAAGGCAAGATCCTTGTCTCCCTAGCTGGACTCAAACTTCTTCTCTGGGCAAGACGCATATGCAAGATGCATCCCTCAGAGCAAAAGGAACCCTATTAACTAACTATTGCTATGTACTTTGTCTTTGTCTGTCTCTGTTCTTTTTCAGATGCTATACTTATTGAAAAATGAAACTCTTTGTGAGATTAATTGGAACGGAGTGGATGTCAGTTTATCAGACAATATCCAAGTACCCTGCTCTATGCCCCCGAAGCTACCAAATGCTAAACACCGCATACTCTCTGTAAACGACAGGTGGAGTTCTTTGAGGCTGATCATGGTGTGAAACGGTGAGGCAAGGTTTGGCTGTATTTGGAGTGTGTGGAATAAGGAAAATATCACAGCCGAATTATCAATACATGCCCACTGGTTTCTCAGCGCCCGGTCGAGCCCAAAACATACACACAACCCAAAAAACTGTTAAAAGCTGCATTTATTATAAGATTTAGTAAACAGTCATGATTTCCTGGGACTGTGGTGGTTTAGTGGTTAAGACATTGAACTTGAAGACTGGAAGGTCAGAGATCGAGACCCGAGTACTGCATGATGGAGTGAGCTCCCATCTCTGTCTCAGCTCCTGCCAACCTAGCAGTTCGAAAGCAAGAAGGTAGGTACCACTTTTGTGGGAAGGTAAACAGCATTCCATGCACTCTGGTGTCTAAGCATGCCTGCCACATGTCTACGGAAATGTCTGCAAATGCAGACAGCACTGGCTCTTCGGCTATAAACAGAGATGAACACTGAACCCTGAGCAAGGGTGACCATGCCTTTCTGCAGTGACTGCATTTCACATTAAACTGTGGATTAAATAAGCCTTCCCTGGGGATTCAGGTACTCCACTCTCCCTGCTATTATCTTGGTGACAGTTAAGAGGACAACCCTGGAAGCTTCCAACTTTGATCAACCGCATCTTAATCACATCATTAGAAATATGTTTAATCTTACTCACATTTCACAAAAATCAGCCTCAAAACATGATTATTAAAACCAGCTTGTTTATAAATAGACCCCATGATCCAAGGAGGCAGTGCCTTATTTTATAACACTTGCTTGTTTAAACTAATTATTGTGAGTGCTGCTAACACCATCAAATGTGGAGCCGGTGGGGAATCTCTCATCTATCCCTGTATCTATGAGCTCAAGGCCATTTTAATTGTCCAAAAGAGGGGCTATCAAACTAGGAGCAGGAAGTACAAGAAAAGCAATGCCAGCAGTTCCTTCACTCCCATAGATTCCTTGGAAGGCTTAATTTGAATCACTAGTTCTCCCCAGAGATCAGACCAGTTCAGATCCTAAATTAACTCCACTAGAACCTGAGAGTCCAAAGTCTGAGCCTGCAAGGGCTTTAAGTTTTGACAAAGGCTGCCATCTTTGAGTAAAGACAGTTTCTGATACCTGCTCCTGTCACAATCCTGAGGTCCTCAGCCAGTGATGCACTGCAGCAGGTTCTGTCAGGTAGCAAAACTTCCCCCAGGCCATGCCCACTTGGTTGGCCATGCCCACCTCCATAGCCCATAATGCGGGATGTTTGGCCATGCCCACAGATTTGGCCCCGCTCACAGATTTGGCCAGCTCTTAGAGTAGATAGTAAAAATTTTGGCAGTGCATCACTGTCCTCAGCTGTTGTCTCTTGAACCTCCAGTGCCATCTCTGGGTCACTCTGGGGCCAGGTTGGTCTTTTTGAGATCATGGTTTTTAATGGTTGCCTTATCACAGCTGTGGCTAGTAAAATAATAGCTCAAACACACCTAAGCTTCAACCTTGTCCATAGACCAGCCAGAATTGTACTCCAGGGATCCTCGACACAGGCATATTCTATAACTCCATTTGCATTCAAGGTCTCCTCTGGATCATCTTGTGCATCTTCTCAAGTTCTCTCATCCTTGGTCTCAGAGGAGTTCAGATCCAGACCACAATCCATGGCCCACTTTTTTTTTTACCGAGGGAGCTTCCTCAGCCTTCTTTAGAGCCACTTTTTATGGCCCACTGGGTGGTAATTCATGGCTCCTTATGCAGGTGGCTCTCATCACTTGTGGTCTCCTCTACCTCCTGGCCTGGTCAAACTTCTTTGGCACCTGCCTGAGAGACTCAGCAACAGCTGCAACCAAAATGTTGCCACAGAGGGTGGGGTTAGACATCCTGTAAGGTACATCAGAAGCAACCTTCTCCTACGATCATATTTAAATGGAAGCACACTTCCTTTTAACAACAGGAGAAGCAAAAGTGCCAGCATTTCTTCTCCTGGCCTGTTGTATGGAGGAAATGGGAAAGGTACAGGAGCCTAGGAAGAAGTCAGACTTATTCACATTTTATTAAATCAATATTTGTTGTTACAGTCAAACCAAGCCAATGATATATTGTAGTACCTAATTATATAATGGAAAAAATGAACTGAATCGGGGCTCCTTAACCTTTTTAAGCAGAGGACTGGGTCACACTCCCTCAGACTGTTGAGGGGCCAGACTGGTGGTCCCTACCACCACCACCACCACCAAGGGTGGTGGCAGCAACTACCCCAAGCCCACCACACACCCCAAAAGCCCACCCACCCACCACTCCCCTGCTTACCGGCCTGGAGGACCTGCATTGTATAGGTGAAAGAAACACCCCCGTGGCCACTTCCACTCTGCCACCACAATCCTTGTCTCCTCTGCATGACTTGGTGTGTCTCTAATGGCACGCTATAGCAGGGTGGCTGTTGTAAGCCTTACAACATCCGCCCCACTACAGAGCGCCGTTAGGGACATACCAAGCCAAGTGGAGGAGACAATGATTGAGGCAGCAGTGGCAGCGGTGGCTGGAATGAGAGTGCGGGCTGGCTGATTTGGTGCTATGGGCCGGATCCAGCCCATGGGCCATTCCATTACATTGAGGATCCCTGAACTAAATGAAAGGGGAAAAATGAATGATTTCCCTTTTGAATTGGCTAAAGCTAATGAAGAGCTTATTTAATCATTATTTAAATCAGGAGTTCTCAACCTTTTAAAGCCAGGGGATGGGTCATGCTCCTTCAGACAGCTTTGGGGGAGCAGAGGGCCATTTTGCCCTTCCTCCACCACTTCCGTGTGTGGTGGAGGCAATTTGGGGGGAGATGTGTTGCGTCCAAATGTTAGTAACGTATTTTGCTTTAAGTTGAATGCACCATTAAGTCTTTGCTGTAACCATGCGCCATTTCTGTAAGGCACCTAATTCATGTGTTCACAATGCCCTCTGATTGGTTTACACAGGTTTCCTGTGTTAAGTAAAGGCCCAGGCAAATGTATCACTGTAACTGCCGTTCTGTCTCTATATAAGTTGCTACCTCGCCCCTGTTTTCCCTAGTCCAAAATGAGCTATAATAAATGACTTGTTGGTTAACCTCCGATCTGCTGTCGCATTGCAATTAATGCTCGGGGTGGCACATGAAATGGTGTCATGGGCCGCATCTCGCCTGTGGGCCACAGGTTGTGAATCCCTGATTTAAATGGTATAATACAGTGATGGTGAACCTTTTAGAGACCGAGTGCCCAAACTGAAACTTTATCACAAAGTGCCAACACAGTAACAGGGGAGGAAGGAAACGCTCCCATTGGGCTGCTGGACAGAGGGGCAGGGCGAATTCTGTGCTGGGAGGGAGGAGGAAGCGCTCCCATTGGGCTGCTGGGCAGAAGAGCGGGGCAAACTCTGTGCTGGGGTGACTGAACCGATGCCCACAGAGAGGGCTCTGAGTGCCACCTCTGGCACATGTGCCATAGGTTCGCCACCACTGGTATAATGGTATCCAACTATTCAAAGGTAAAAGAAAAGAAAAGCAATCACATTTATATAACACCCCATAGCACTTAGTGCACTCTCTTGGCAATTCACAAGTTAATTACCATTTTGCCCCCAACATGCTGGGTACTCATTTTACCGACCTCAGAAGGATGGAAGGCTGAGTCAACCTTGATCCCTGGTCAGGATCGAATTCATAACCTTTTGGTTGCAGGACAGCAGGTTTAACTACTGCACCACCAGGGCTCAATAAACTGTCGAAACACAGCTCAGCATCTGTGAAATAAGTTAAGGCACCTTAGAGACTAGATCAATAACAAAACAATTATGGCTTAATTCTATGCAGAAAACGTGGACTGGAGATTTTATCAGAAAAGGCAGATTCACTCTTGCTAACAACAAGGGGCTTGCTAACACCAAACTCCCAGCGATGTGGTAAGTCCCCCCCCCCCCCCAGTGCCTTTGCTGTGATTTCTTTTCTACAAGTTCTTAACTGCAATTGTTTATGTGGGGAAAAAACAACTTTGTGTACAAAACACAAAATCTTGGGTTTGAACCAAGAGGCACCCCCTGTCCCCCTTCCCTAAATGTACGAAGTTCTGCCAAATAAAAGAAAGTGAATCTCTAAGGAAAGTAATGTGTGAACAATGACCAAAGTGCAAATTGCTTAGTATTAGTCTGCTTCAGTTAATTTAAGGGAAGTGTGAAACCCTGTAGTTTAACTCTCCAATTCAAAATCCAGAGATAGTCTAACTTAGTGTCCTAGAGGAAAACACTCAGGAATTGTATTTAATGTCTGGGCACTCTTTATATATCCAGCAAAAGGGGGGGGGGGCATTATAAACAGTTGATCCAATGGCCCATCCACCCTACTTATGTATTTCCACAAGAAGATTGTAGGTCAAGTTACATGTCAAATGCAAGTTATGTACAAGACACCAACCTAATTCACCAGGATCTTTACATGCAAGTCAAATTGCAATAAACAGCTCTTAAAACATTGTGAGGGTGCTTTTTGTTTTATTTGAACGAACTCCTGTCAAAATATATTCACTTTAAAAATCACAAGATAAATTATCTAAGTAAAGGTAAAGGTAAAGGTAAAGGTTTCCCTTGCTCGAAAGCCAGTCGTATCCGACTCTAGGGTGCAGTGCTCATCTCTGTTTCTAAGCCGAAGAGCCAGCGCTGTCTGCTTCTGCAGACGTTTCCGTGGTCATGTGGCAGGCATGACTAGACACCGGAGCGCACGGAACGCTGTTACCTTCCCACCGAAGTGGTCCCTATTTATCTACTTGCAATTTCTTGCTTTCGAACTGCTAGGTTGGCAGGAGCTGGGATGAAGACGGGAGCTCATTTCCGTCCTGCAGTACTCGGGAATCGAACTGCTGACCTTCCGCTTCCCAGTCAGCGTCTTAGCGACTGTGCTGAAATCAGAACCCTGAACCTAAGGAGGTAGGCTGACTTCTTTATGCCTCTTCCATTGATCCTAGAGCAGAGATTCCACCCTCAGAACATGCCTAAGAACTGCAGAGATGGTGCAAACATTTATTGTCAGTTGCTAACAACTGCAAGCACCCTTTTTTTACTCTTACAAAGTTAAGAAGATGGCTTGAAAACAAAGACAGATCCAAACAATTAGATTAGGAAGCGTTCTGTTCTAACTTTTTTGTGTGCTGTTGTTTACAGACATACTTAGGTTGTTTGCTCATGGAATTCATATCATCGCACACTCAGTCTTGTCTACAATAAAAACACCAGTAGGGACCCAGTTTTGAACAAAGGAGATTATTCTGGGATGTTTTCCTTGTCTTCTTCCAAATGAGTCTCTCTTTGGCCGGCACAGACCAATTAATGTACAGTATATAGTATTCAATATGTAGAGCAGCGTTTCCCAAACTATGTTCTGTGGCACATTGGTGGGTTTCAATTTCCAGAAGCCTAAGTCAGTACATTAGCTGATCAGTGCTTTGGGGAATTGATTTAGGCTTCTGGGAATTGAAGTCCCAAAACCAAAGTTTGGGAAATACTGGTGAAAAATGCAAGGGGAAAAGTTGATACCCAATGGCCCGTCCAGAACCTCAATCTGCTGGTTGGCTTTTCTACACATACATACATGTAAACTGAGGATACTTCTGTACAACAAATCTATAGGCTTGTACACAAATCACATCTCTGCACAAGAGCTGGTCTACACATGTGGGTTGTAGGGTTCAAGCAGTTATTACAGTCATGCATTTGCCTTTTATACATTGATTATTCCCACATTTAGTTGCCTTTATAAGGTAATGACTACTATATCTTTCCTATTATTCACAGAGAATGGCAGAGTTTGTCTGTGTTTACAGTACTCCAAAGAAAAACAATATCATTTGCTGCATCTTTTAAAAAGTGAGATTATAGAGTCACACAACAAGATATCAGACAAAGTAGCTCTGTAAATGTCAACTCAGATCTAAGTCCCAAAGTGTTTCATGGGGCTTGCTCCCAGGTGAGTAAAGGTTTGTAACCTGCATGATGGAAATATTCAAAACATCTCACTGATTCTCAGATACAGTAGAACCGCACTTAACAAGCAGCTTGCTTAACACAAAAAATGCATAACAAAAGGAAATCCATAGAAAATAGTGGCTCAGTTAACAATTTTTTCCCGGAATGGATTAATCAGTCTTCAATACATTCTTATGGGAAACTGCGTTTTGGTTAACAAATTTTGGTTTTCAATGCATTCTTATGGGTAATCTCATTCAATGCATTCCTATGGGAAATCTGCTTTACAAATTTTTCGTAATAAAAAAGGTCCCAGAGAACACATTAAATTTGTTAAGTGAGGGTCCACTGTACTTCCAAATTTCAGCAAGGAGCACAGAAAATCCCCCTACTTGAATTGTTATTTCTAGCATGCAATTCCTAGAACTTCAAAATGCCACTCTGAAAATCCTATCCCCACTATTTGATTCATCAGGAAAGTAAAAGACCTAAAATCTTTTTTAAAGGATGGCAAATTCTGGATTAATCAGGTTTGGACTTGTCCTCAAAGGATCCTTCAGAAAATGGCCTTTTGCCAAAGAAACCCAGGATGCCTTTTTAATATTCAATCAGTCTTTTTGATGGCTAATCCCACAAAGAGAATCCAGTTTCCGTTATGATTAAATCCAAGAGAAAGCCCTTTCTTTCAGTAATGATCTATCCAAAAACACCCTTCATGCTTACATATTCCACTGAAGCACTCTGGTTATTTATCTACATTTGTTTATGTTGTAAGCAGCTACATATTTGGGTTGATAATGACTTCTTAAACTGATAAAGTGTTGCACAGATTCTCCAACTGTTAAACACCTTCGTTTTCATTTCAGCCCTTTCATTTCAATATATTATTGAGGGTTGTTGTTGTTCAGCATTGTATTTTCTAAGGGCTGATTCACATGTATGTCCTCCTCACTTAAAGTGACAGGCACATACATGTGTGTGTGTGTGTTTAATGGACCCCAAAACCCAAACCTCTCTATTCTGCTAGAGTGGCATCTCAATTGTGCTCAGTTGGAGAAAGGCTGGGCTAGAAGACCTCATGGCTCAGACAAGCTGAACTTGGGCATAGTTTACTATTGTGAAAGGTTCCATCTCTAGAAGAAAACTAGGCCAGAGCTTGACCTATTCTATGGCATGAGGTTTTCTAGCCCAGCTTTCTTCCAACTGAGCACATTTCAGGTGTCACTCTGATTGGGAAAACTACCAGAATGGAGAATTTTGATGTTTTGATATTTTAAATTGGGGGTTGGGAGAAAGGGAAGGATGGGAAGGATGGGAAGAATGCACATGGTTAGTGACTCAAAGGACTGCAGTTGGAACTTTGATGTTATCTCACAAACCTCAAGAGCAATACAAGCAGTATAGCACATCAACAGAGCTCCTATATGTTATATCGTTATAGGAGTGCCATTGAACTAGGCATTCTTACAATGAGTTCTTACACTCGTTTTCAAAATGTTGAGAAGAAATCATCATATGATGCTGTATAATAGATAGCCAACAGTTAACAAATACTGTATAAAGAACTGCAAGAAGATCTACGTTATCGGTCACTAAAGGGTTGCAATAATCATGTCAAATTGAACAAACTGTGTATGTCAAAACAATTGTTCTCTCTCTCTGTGTGTGTGTTATTCTGCAGCAGCCCAACCATTAGGCAGAGTGGTGCAGCTGCCTCAAGTGCCAGAATGCACCACACATTTCTTCATCATTTTCCCTGAGTCTCCTAAACCAGCCTGCTGCTCCTCCATCAGTGCCGAAAATATACATTCATAGGATGTGTTAACACCAACATCATCACATTTGTGTTAAACAGGACAAACTAATCTAATCCACTATTTCAAAGGTAATATGTTTGCGTTAAAATTGTTACTTAAAACGTTGTTCTCTAATTGTATCAGTTGGCTTTGTTGTACTATGTTATTTTAATTTCAACAGCAATGTTCAAAGAGCCGAAACAAATGGTTAAGTATTTATAACTTTATCTGGCAACCCCAGATCAAAACACAGAGGCTGACTAGAGACCAGATATAGCAACTGGGTTTAATCAAATATGATCCAGATCCAGATCACAAACAATGAACTACAAAAAAGATAAGGCTAATTAGTGGTACAAAGGTCGTTAAAAGCAACTCTAATTATGACTAATAGCTTTTTAAAATTGCAGCGCAGTGATCTTCTGACAAGTGGCTGTTCCTGAGTGAGTGAGAGCGTGTATACATAAGGCAAATGGCTGGCTATAACACAATTATATTTTCCCCTTACCAGGTAGCTTTCAAAGGTAGGTGCTCCGCTTGCTGAAGAACAGCTGGAAACTGCATAGGTCACTGCTGGTTTCCCTTCTCTCCCTCTCCCTCCGCCACTCCTCCTCCTCTCTTTTAAACACTTTGTTCTCTCTGCACACACAGACAAGATTGTTTCCCCTCTCCTCTGCTTTGAAGTATCTTCCATTGCAAAAGGATGCACAAGGAAAGGGAAGAATAAGCTAGCCAACAGAGACCTTGGAGATGTTTTGGGCAAGAAGGTGAAAAGGGAAGGGAAATATAAAATAAGATGCATGTGCAAAAGGCAGAGCCACAACCAGCATGAGGCAAAGTGAAGCAGCTATTTCAGGTAACAGGTGCTGAAATCCTCAGCAAAGTCACGGAAGTAGGGGACAAAGGTGTATGCATGTGATGGCAAACCTTGGCACTCCAGATGCTCTTGGACTTCAATTCCCAGAAGCCTCCCCCTCCTCCACTGTTTAAGATTCAGTTATCAATCCAGGCAGCTTCTGTACATGGAAGGTGGAGGTGAATCACTTTATCCTTCACTCCAGGCAGCAAAATGTCTTGCACTGGCCTTGACAATACATGAACACATAGAAACATGCAGGCTTTTGTTCACAGAAAAGCAGAAATATCATCTAAATGTTCTTTACAAATAGGCAGGTATATTTTCTTAAGAAATCGTGAGTTTGAGGATAACAGAAGTAGAAAGAAGGTTACTTGGTAGGAGTCAAAGCCATGATTCCTCTTCCACCCTGGATATTTACTCTGATAAAAGCATGAAATGATGGGTGGAGGGGAAAAGCATAAAAAATGAGGTTTAAAGATCCAAATTTGCCTTCTTCCCTGAAGCTGGGAATACAGATTTTTTTTATTTACTTATTTAATTTACATTCCGCGTTTCTTTGAAGAAGCCAAGGGAAGCTCAGTGAGAGGTACAGAGCTAGACCACACTCAAGCAATTCATTTGGATCCAGATTTAGTCTTGGATCAGACTGACTGGAATCAATGAAATTTCGGTCGGTACTTGATTTCAGTGTGTATTTCTTCAATACCATTAAATTGACTTTGGATTCTAATTGAAATAAAAGCCTTGGCTATTCCCTGTTTAAGACCCTTACTCTTCTTCTTCACTTCCTCTTTTACCCCTTTGGGTGTCCAGGGAGATAAAAGGTTCTTGTTCTTGCACTTCTAACAACCTTCACTGGCATTATTTGGCCATTCACTGTTAATAACTCATTCTTGAATTGCCCCCTTCCCATGGGCCATAGACTCATAATGAGTATAAACTGTACTTAACAAAATGAAGAGCTAGACTTTGTACTATGGGATTCAGCTCATGAAAGGATGCCTCCCATCAGTATAATTTCATAGTTTGTTGATCAAATACCCAGAATGTATCAACATACATATACTTTCACAAAACCATGGTTTAAAACATTTTGTTGTGCCTCCCAACCTCCCAACCCTATATCTGTGAAAGAAAGAAATGCTCTGGGAAGGATTTTCTGAAACAGAAACAGAGGAGCAAAGGGTGTTAAGTGTAGGAGAATAGATTTTAACACCTTTGTCTACCCTGGATTGAGCCACTTCTGAGTATTTAAAGTGTTTCAAATACTGTACTCTATCTCTTAGCCTATTTAGAAGACAACTGCAGATGAGGTATCTCATACAAATGACAAAGAACAGAGGAAACTGTATCACCTTTTGTTAATACTGTTTTATATAATCTCCCAAATTTATATCTGCCCCCTCGTTACCTGACAATAAAGTAACATTGCTTCACAGTGCAATCTGACAGATTTAAAATTATGGTGACATTTTTTTAAAAAAAGAAAGAAGACCCATAGCAAATATATAGACTATACAATGTGTTGAACAAGAAAATATCATGAAAATATAGAATTGCTGCAAGAAAAATAACAGAAATGGTACAATGAGAAAAAGAGCATGAACATGTGTTATGTGTTGTTGTTGTTGTTCAGTCGCACAGTCGATTCCGACCCTTTGCGACCCTATGGACCATCGTTCTCCAGGCGCCTCTGTCCTCCACCATCCCCCTCAATCCTCCCAGTTCTGTGCCCATTGTGTCTACAATACCATCTATCCATCTCATCCTTGGCCTCCCCCTTCTTCTTTTGCCCTCCACCTTTCCCAACATCACGGCCTTCTCAAGTGAATCCTCCCTTCTCATTTGATGCCCAAAGTACTTTAGCCTCATCTTTACTATTTGACCTTCCAATGAGCAGTCAGTGTTGATTTCTTCTAAGATTGACCTATTTGTTCTCCTCGCTGTCCAAGGTACCCTCAAAACTCTCCTCCAACACCACATTTCAAAGGCATCTATTCTTCTGCGTTCAGCTTTCCTAATTGTCCAGCTCTCACATCCGTACATTACCACTGGGAATACCATTGCTTTGACTATTCTAATTTTTGTTTTCAAGGTGATGTCTCTGCTTTCCACTATGTTCCCCAGGTTTCTCATGGCTTGTCTCCCTAGAATCAGCCGCCTCTTTATTTCATGGCTGCAATCTCCATCTGCAGTGATCTTAGATCCTAAGAAAGTAAAATCTGTCACTGCTTCTACTTCTTCCCCGTCTATTTTCCAGGAACTGATCGGAACTGAACCACTCTGTCATTCCGTGTTCTGTCCTAACTGTTGCTTCTTGGTTCATGTACAGATTTCTCAGGAGGCATATGAGGTGCTCTGGTATTCCCATCTCTTTAATCACTTGCCACATCTTGTTGTGATCCACACAATCAAATGCCTTAGTGTAGTCAATAAAGCAAAAATAAACTTGTTTCTGGTATTCCTTTGTTTTCTCCATGATCCAACGTATGTTGGCAATGTGGTCTCTAGTCCCCCTGCCTCTTCTGAAACCAGCCTGCACCTCTGGTAATTTTCTTTCCACATGCTGCTGAAGTCTATCCTGTATTATCTTGAGCATCACCTTGCTGGCGTGTGGGATGAGCGCAATTGTTCGATAATTTGAACATTCTTTGGCATTGCCCTTTTTTGGGATTGGAACATATACTGATCTTTTCCAGTCCTGTGGCCACTGTTTTGTTTTCCAAATCTGCTGGCATATTGAATGCAGTAATTTGATGCCATCATCTTTTAGAGCTTTGAAAAATTCAACTGGGATACCATCATCTCCACTAGCTTTGTTGTTTGCAGTGCTCTTTAGGGCCTTTCTGACTTCACTCTCCAGGATGTCTGGCTCAGGTTCAATTTCTTCATCATTGTGACTATCAAGAGTGTTGAGTTCCTTTTTGTAGAGTTCCTCTGTGTACTCTTTCCATCTTTTCTTAATCTCTTCTGCATCAGCTAGCTCCTTTCCGTCTTTGTCCCTTATCATGTTCATTTTTGCTTTAAATGTGTATACATATGAATATATGTATGTATCTTATACTGTAAATGTCTGTGAAGGAAAGTGCAAAGCAAAAAATTGACACTGATCTTCTGTTGTCATCCAATCAGATTTTATTTGTGACAGTACACTAAGAAAAACAGAACATAACTTATTCTGATGTGCTTGATATACAGTATCATGGGCGGCAACTCATGAAAACCTATGGTAGGAGTTCTCAACTTTTTAAACCAGGGGCCGGGTCACACTTTTAGGCTTATATCCTGCTGGGAATGGGGCATGTATGGAACTAAAGTTACAGAAGCAACTGTGAAACCCTGCCAAATACATCTGCAGTGATCTTTGATCCTAAGAAAGTAAAATCTGTCACTGCTTCTACTTCTTCCCCATCTATTTTCTAGGGACTGATAGGGCCTGTTGCCATTATCTTGGTTTTCTTGATGTTGAGTCTCAAGCCACCTTTTGTACTTTTGTACTCTCTTATTTCAACCTAATCAGGAGCTTCTTCAGGTCTTCCTCACTTTCTGCCATTAGGGTGGTATCATCTGCATATCTCAAGTTGTTGATGTTTCTCCCAGTAATTTTGATTCCATCTTGTGATTCGTCCAACCATGCATTACACATTATGTTCTCTGTGTATACGTTGAATAAGCATGGTGACAAATACAGCCTTGTCTTACTCCTTTTCCTCTTCCAAACAACTCTGTCATTCCGTATTCTGTCCTAACTTTTGCTTCTTGCCTCTTATACAGATTTCTCATGAGGCACATAAGGTGTTCTGGTATCCCCATCATGGGAAATGCCAGCACATAATGCAATTGATAATGTCCACTACATCCCTTAATTTAAGGCAATTGACCTCCAAAAGTTACACCCTTTATAATTAGGCATAATTAGGCAACAGGATTTGGGCCAACAATAGCAGATTAGAAGAACCTTGTCCCTCCTGGGCGCGGGATGTGGAGCTCACAAAGTATCTAATAATTTCTATCATAATGGTAGTTCTGAGATCAAGGGTTTGCACGTGTGCTGTACTTGCCCCACTCCCTCATCCATACAGGTCATAAGTGGGCTCTTGAACTTCTCAGGGCTGCCACATTTAAAAAAGAAAGGGGTCCAGATATCATGTTGAACACTTCTGCTTTGAAGCAAACTAAAAGTTGCTCATAATTTTGGATGCATTTTGGATAGAAAAGCATTCTCCATAGTTACAGCGGATACTCAGCCAAACTCCTACAGTACTGTTTGGTGGGCTGCATTATACTTTTAGGTGTTTGGTTCTTGCAGAAGTAGAAAACAAATCTCAGCAGAAACTGATTGATAGGCATCACTCTCTTCCTCTTCATGTTGATAGCAAACCAGAGACTAACATAGGTGTTGGGATTATTATTTTTTTTGGGGGGGGGGGGGAATGTTAGTATATGTTTCAAGCATATCAGAGAAAAACAAAACAAAACAGAAACATTGTAGCACTTTGAAGCCTAATGTTAGCTAACATTAAAATATAAAAGTTAGTCTTCAAAGTGCTACAATATTTTTGTTTTGTTTATTCTCTGATATATAGTGGAACCTTGTATAACGAATGTCCCCTATAGCGAAAAAAACGCACACTGAAATGGCTCACATAATAAAAAATTTCGCTATGTGAAAATAGTGCACCCTATGGGGAAAATTATATATAGTAACAAAAGTTTTCGCTATGTGATACGGCATTCCTATGGGGACAAATCATATAACAAAGATTCAATGGAAAAAGTCACTTAGAAAAAAAATTTCATTATACAATTTTTTCCGTAGGGATTTTCGTTAGTATGGAGGGAAATCGTATAACAAAAAAAATAGCATAGCAAAAAGCCTTGTAGAACAAATTATTTTCATTATATGAGGTTTTACTGTATGTGTTGAGAGACAGGACTGGCAAAGAAATAACAAAAATTGTTTGATAACAGTCACAAACATAACTTTTTGAAGCCTGGAAGATAAGAGCACAGTTGTGTCTGAGTGTGATGTATATAATCTCACCTCCAGTACTGGATGAAGTATTCTTCTGCATATCAGTTTCTGGGCAAGATACTACTGATCTCACCCACATTTTGCTTCAAAGCTTTACCTTGAGAATCAGGGATGAGCATTATGGGGACCAAATGCTGGACTAAATTTCTCCTTTATCTGATCCAGCCTCACTCTTTTTTTGTGCTTAACAAATTTCCACAAATAATAATGATCTTTATATATAACCAGTATCAGGTAGGTTATGTATGTATGTATGTATGTATGTATGTATGTATGTATGTATGTATGTATGTATGTATGTATGTATGTATGTATGTATGTATGTATGAAACCATTGATACTTATAGTACTTTATACAGCATCCAACAAAATGAGAAAGAATTTTACAATCCAAGATTCATTACAGGAAAAGATGAACAAAGGCAAGAAAGAAGGACCTAGGCCAGTGTTTCCCAACCTTTGGTTTTTGGACTTCAATTCCCAGAAGCCCAAGTCAATTGCCCAAAGCACTGATCAGCCAATGTACTGACTTAGGCTTCTGGGAATTGAAGCCCCCCTGTGGGGCATGGGGCTCAGGTTGGGAACCACTAATCTAGAGAGAACACTAGGGGAAGAATCTTCGTACTGTTAAGCTACATATATTCATGCTAGTTTCACAGGATATAACTTGCCAATAAGCAGAAAGCAATGTTAATTTTTGGCATTATCTAGATATCTGAATGGAGAGGACATGACTGATTATTTTGTTTACACTGCACTTACATATTCTCTTTTAATGCAAGGGAAGTGGGGGGAAAGCTGACTGAAAAAAACAATGGAGGATTATCCAGACACAGAAGAAAGTTAGATTCTCCACTAATCGTTTAAAAGCCTTCCTCTTCTGGCATCTGTTTTTCTTCCATCTCCTACCCACTCCATCTCACACAAACACAGAGCAGAACAGAGGTACAGTATGTAGAAGGCATCAAAATGTTTGATGAAAAGTAAAAAAAAAAGCTGATATATTAATAATCTGAGTGTATTAATCTATTTATTTGTTGCATTACTTCTTGCCTATATTGATGATATATTATGGATGAAAAAGAAAGATATGTGAGGATTTCGGTAATCCCCCAATGTTTTTGTAGTTTTATAAATTTCTTGTTCTTTTGTCACATCATGCAGATACAAAACCTGATTTTCAGTTTCAAGCTATCATAAATGCCATGCTACACATCTCATTAGAATAAGTTTCTATTATGGTTCACCATTTTACTTGGTATATTTCACATTTGTAAAAATAAAAAATGCCATTCATCTTATTATATTTATTTCAGACTAGTTTATCATATGTTCCTATTTCAGAAAAACGCTAAAAAATAGCTGCTCAGACAGTGCAGCTCCAGGTGCCGATTCCAAGATTAGTACAAAAGACCTTGACCAAAATGAGAGCATTCGCGGTGGAGACACCAACTCTATGTAATACACTTCTTGTGAAATTGCACCAGGCCCCTTCCATGCTGATATTTTAAAAACAATTGAAACCATTTCTTTTTAAGGAAGTGTATAAAGATCTCCTTCCAACTACTGATCAATAGATTTAAATAACTTTATACCTATCATCACCATGGTCTGCTGTGTGATGGTTATTATTGTTGTTATTCTTCTTTCATGTCCTGATCAAACCCTGGACTGCCAAAATGAAGCCACTTTCTTGGCTTTGCTGTTGTCCAATCTTAAATCCTCATTTGTGCAAGTTTCTGCCAGTAATTAGCAGACCAGTCAATGAGCCGGATTCTGTACCTCTCTACATTCACACAGTGTGTTGTTGTCTGCGAGCAGCCCCCAACTGAGAATGTTGATCTTACATTTAGGCACTCCGACCTTCAGTCTATTCAGGGTATTATTGTTATTACTGCCTATGATTTATAGTTTTCTTGTTTATGGCTAATGTCTTTTTATATTGTATTATGTTTGGTTTGTATTGTATGGGATTTTTATAGTTGTTATATGCCACCCAGAATGGGAGAACAGCACAAATGGGTGGGAATGAATGAATGAATCCTAATTATCACTGATCATCTAATTTAGAACTTGTGCTAAGGTTATAAACTTAACACCATAAGTAACTAGAGATTACAGGATTGGATTTACAAACAGACATTACTTTCCACCATTTCCAGTTCCAAAACTTTTGCTGCTGATTCAAGTTTTGGAGGAAATGGTGGTTAATGAGTGCAAAAAAATTGACTACATTTCAGGCTGGTTCCAGAGATTCTAATTAGGAGATGTGAGACAGTGATCTGGTTGCTCAACTTAGGTAGGTCTCCCTGAGATAAAGGACTCTCAATGCAGCCACCAAGCCCCCTGCCACTGAAGAGCTAACTGTAACAGTGGCTCAACAGCCTGCACATGTTTGGCTAGCAGGGGGAGGAAGATGTGAAATGCTTTTAAACTAAACAGATCCCCCCCCTTGTGACTGTCTGTGATAGCAACAAAAACTTTGCCAGTTAATCAAACGCTGTCACATTTTATTAAAATAGCTTCCTCCCACCTAATGGGTCAGGCAAAGCTAGAAAATGGGACAGAAGTAAAAATAGACAGAGGTTAAAAAAAAAGCATCTCTAGAAGACCAATGAGTGCCAGCTAACAAAGGATCATGGAGCTAAATTATATGCTTCATTAATTATGCCAGGTGCAGCTAAGCTTCCTTTTCTTTTTTACTTGCAAGTAAATGTTTGGTGTCCGGGTCTAAATTGGAGGTTTAAAAAGAAAGACCTCCAGCAGTGCAAAAGAAGAGTACAAAGAAGGGTAAAAGCAACAGGGGAGAGAAAGGTTTAAATATGCTCTACCAGCACACAACGACCCTAAGTCTAGTTTGGGAGACCATCCCACTTGTTTGTAAGTAAGGCATGAAGCTGTGCTGCATGTGATATATTTAATTAATGTGCAATTTAGCCTGGCCTTAGAGAGAAAGCATCAAGGAAAGCCTAATTTATTAAGAAATATAAATGAAGAAAGTATTATTGCATTTGTGTTTTCCACCAGGATCTGGTTGGCTCAGGTGAGAAACCAGATGCTGGATTAGACAAAGTTTTGTTCTGTTCTAAAAGTTAGACAAGGAGGTAGAAGTAAACATGCTTGTATTCTTAGATTTTTATGGCAAAGTATGTCAGGGTGGTTCAACTCACTAGAAAAAGATCACAAACTAAAGGCAGACATGTAGAATTAATTCATAACAGCTATTCTGTGATTTTAATGGCGTGTCCAGTTTTCCCCCACCCCCATTTCTGTTGTTGATTCTTTTTTTGTATAGTGCTGGTTTTAGCCAACACACAATATAATATTACATACAAAACACAAAACAATATTTTAGAGTAAAGCATCTGTTCATAAATAACTCCTATTTACCTGACTTTCAGAAGGAATATTTTTATTTGGCACTATAAGCAGCTTTTATCAGATTTTAGAGTCTGTGACAACTGTTGTTAAAAATTAGAAAGCGTACCCTAGTTCTAGAATCAGCAGTCAGATATGCTGCTGTACTCAAACACAATTCTACTTTCAGAGAATTCTGTCTTCATAGATGATTATCTCTCTTTTAATACATTGATTCACAGACTATACATTTGAAAAGCGTGGCTGAAACCAGGGAAAATGAGGGATAGAGAAATGTTGACCTTCTTGTCAATGTTGAATCTGCGTGACTTCTCTTTCCTTCCAGATCCATACACATGGATACACATACCTAGGCTACCATTTTAAGTCACTTCTTAATGCAACAACATGTTTAAAAAAGTAGCTGGTTTGACATTCACCACGGCCATTTCTTGGTCTTCTCAAATTAGAACAGCATCCTTTTTGTTCTTGTCTTAGCTAGTAAGCAAAAAACACAGAAGGATGAGTCAGATCAGGCTATAAGGGCCTATTGCACTGGCTGTGGAAATGCTAGACCCTAACCATGACACCAAACTGGAATCTGATAAACAGAAGTCATTCCAACTGGAAATAATATCTTATTCCAAGGTAACTATTTCCTCTCCCATGTGAATCTTGTGTTGTGTAAGGCCCACTGTCTGGATAACTCAGTGGGTCATAGCAGCTAGCTACAGAACAAGGGATGGTTATTTCATTTCTCCACTGTGACTTGCAGAAGAAAAGCCAGCCTGTGTGACCTTGGACAAGTTACATAACCCCAAAGTACCACAAGAAGAAGAGAATGGGAGACCACTTCCAAGTACTGTGAATGTAGAAGATCCTGAAAAGTCTCAGCATCAACTTAACAGTGCATAATTACTATTATTAGTAAAATGGATGGCCACTATTATTAGTGGCCATCCATAAATGCCGGTGATAATTAGGTGAAACTAAACAGACAAATGAGGTTTGCTAGTTTTAAAACTCAAGTACTGTCCTTTTAAAGATCTGTTCTTCTCAGCAATAGAGCAGAGTGTAGGGTAGTAGTTAGTTAAGGTAAAGGTCACCCTTGTTCAAAAGTCAGTCATATCCGACTCTAGGGTTCAGTGCTCATTTCTGTTTCATAGCCGAAGAGCCAGCGCTGCCAGCATTTGCAGACGTTTCTGTAGTCATGTGACAGGCATGACTAGACACCGGAGCGCACAGAACACTGTTTATCTTCCCACCGAAGTGATCCCTATTTATCTACTCGCAATTTCTTGCTTTCAAACTGCAAGGTTGGCAGGAGCTGGGACAGAGACAGGAGCTCACTCCGTCCTGCAGTATTCGGGTATCTAACTGCTGACCTGCTGCCTTCCAGCCAGCATCTTAGTCACTTGAGCCACTGCAGCCCCATAGGGTAGTAGTTAAACACACACACACACAAATATATAAAGAACATACAGCAGTTGGTGTTGAGACTTAATAAAAGCAAGTCATCTCCTTCCTGGTACCTGTCCAAGGTTCTGAAGAATGTATCTTTGACAACATTGGTCCCACAAATGCAAGTTCTTAGCCTTTAATTAGGAATGGACTCCTTGCCCATTTCCTTCTTGTTTTCACTATCAATTCCATAATATTGCTGGACTGGTGTCCTTCACCTCTGATCTGTGGCTCACTTTCACCAGTAATGGGCATTTTGGTCCAAGCCCCACAGTTCAAGAACTGAAAAGCCACACAGCAGGCTCTGAACTGCCTCTTTGGTGCCATGCTGTCAAGAGATCATTCACCCATACCTTTTGTTCTAAAGAACCACCATCCCACAATGGAAGCTCACTGCAGGCTTTGACACATCTTTCAGGCATGCCACTTTAGTGGCTGCTTTGATTTTGTTACTGGGCATCTCTGAGAGGGGAAGACCCCCTGGTACATACCTCTGCCTTGGAACTCTTTTCTTTTTGCTTTATTTGCTCTCTTTTTAAAAAAGAGAGGACAAAACAACAGCACAAAGGCATTGAACAACTTCATGGGATGAAGTACAAAATGGTACTGGGGCTTCATTTGTTTTAAAAATGGCATGAACAAGTACCTTAAGTGCAATTTGGTGGGTTATAAGCCATGTACTTGCTGCCAATGTAGAAATTGCAAAGCACTGATTTTCCGTATCTTGGCAGACCCTCTAAATAAAATCCTTACCTTGCATGAGTAAAAATTTGATTGATGTACATATGGGACCAAATGCACTGTTTTGAAGCTAACAGGGAAAGGCCTATAATAGCGATGGCGAACCTTTTAGAGACTGAGTGCCCAAACTGCAACCCAAAAAACACTTATTTATCACAAAGTGCCAACACAGCAACAGGGGAGGAAGTAAACGCTCCCATTGGGCTGCTGGACAGAGGGGCAAGGTGAACTCTGTGCTGGGGGAGGGAGGAAGCGTTCCCATTGAGCTGCTGGGCAGAGGGGTGGTGGGGTGAACTCTGTGCTGGGGTGACTGCATGGGTGCCCACAGAGAGGGCTCTGTGTGCCACCTCTGGCACATGTGCCATAGGTTTGCCACCACTGGTCTATAATGTATGTGGTTCAAATGTCTGTGCAATTCCAGGTGTGCACATTTCTGATACATCTCAACAGTTTCATCTAAAAAAAATGTACATCAAACAAAAATCAAACAAAAAAAAACAGATGTGCAATTGAACTCCGAAAGCACAAACTGATGCATTGCTTTGCTGATCTTCTTTTGTTACTGTGATTTAAGACTTCTTTTTTCCAGAAGGTTTTAGGTGCAGAGGCAGGAGACCAACTATTATATTTCCTTATTTTAGACATGACTTATTTTTTCAGCTTCCACATCTGTGACAATAAGTAATATTAAGACCATTAAGGAAACATTAGGAATGCATAATCATGGATGTTTTTATATTTACCAATATTTTAATAGTGATCACTCTTCTTTAATGAATAGTAAATACAAATGCAAGAATGAAGCAGGGGTTTGAAAAAACAAATTCATACATGCTGCATGATCCCCTCCATCATCTCTTACAGAGTGGATATATGCAGGGGCAGTATTTTTGCATGTGCAGCTGTGCACAGAATGATTTCAACATGACCAGTAACTCAAACATCACAACAATCTAGATGACACATAAGCCTTCATACATACTACTGAATACATACTGCAGATGTCTCTACTGTAAGCATGGATGCCACTGGGAGGAACTACTGGGTAAATGTGATATTGTGGCTGAGCACGTGGGAGGTCCACAGCTGCATGTTTTACTGACTCATAAATCTAAGCCCTGGGCAGCTCTATTAGCAAATAATTGTATTAAATTGAAATTCAGTACTAGCTAGTAATGAGTAAATTATTAAAGTATCTTTTTGCAAAACCTCCTCCTCTCCAGTTCCATTAATAAAGCTATTCATGTTAAATACCAGCAAATGTAATTATTTATTGAAACGGTCATTTACAAAAAGACACAAAGTACCAGTTTCAGTGTTGCTGCTGCCATTTTTAATCAGATACTAACTTTCACACAAAAAAGGGAAAAGAAATAAATAAAAACCATCAGAGGAAGAGATTCCACTTTGACAAAACCATGTGTAGCTTTGATGTAATGTATTGACATACCAAATAAAGAAACAGCAAGCAAGAGTCAATGCAATTGTTTCTTGAGCGGATAAACATAAATGTTGAACAACTGTCACAATGTACACACAGCGTAATTTATGTGAAGGTGGGAACCAAAACACAGCACGTCAAATTTAGGGCAATTGAGCACAGGTAAGCACAGGCCATCGTCTTAGCACAAGCACCTTCAGGCTAGGGGCTTCAAAAGTTCAATGCTTCCTGGCACCAGAAGTCCCATGAGGAATTCTGCCTTGTTCTAATTTTGGAATCTGGAAAAAAAACAAATACCAGGAGGATATTTTACATATATATTTAGGGGTGGGGGAGAGAAAACTCCTTCAAAGAGAAATGAAAGACTCAACCTTGGAGACAAGAAAACGACACCCAAAGTACTGGTACTTAAGAACTGTTGGACTTAATATTAATATAAGGATTTGTGGTCACATCCTCTCCTGTGATAATCGAGCAGACTTAACTAGCTTGTAACGTCACTGCTAAACTTTGCCATTATTGCCCCTTATCAGTTGCTGCCACTGGGGAGAGAACTAATATGGCTAAGCCTGTTTATATGTATAAAGATAGGAGGGCTGCTTGAATAAGGCTAAGAATAAGCCTTTTTGGCAGCACATTATGTTGCGTTACAGATTAAATTTGCCCAGTCCCCAAATTACATGTCCACCACTCCTCCAAGTCCATATATATGATAACACAAGGTTAATGTACATGACCAGCTGGTTTATTGAAAATATGGGTTCAATTGGTCAATGTAGACTTTGTCAAATGTTAAAATGGACAAAATGGTCAAATGCCAGAGGTTGTGTAATCATATGACCCATATAGCATGCTGAAGCATTAAACAGCACTCAGAAGTGATTTGCCAACACATTTGCTTAACCTGACCCTTCCTCAAAGAGTTCAAAGACAAAAATAAAAACACTGTTAAGTTTTTAGGAAGATAGGCTAGACAGGAAGCTACCAAAATGAATAAACAAGTAGTGATATTGGCTGAAATCCTGTTCACAGCAGAAGCCAAACATGTCCTTCCTTCCTGGTGAGCAAAGTGTTCCTGCTACGATTCTTGGGGGCACGTGCATGCATACTCCCAAGAGTCACAATACTGGCACTTTAGTTACCACAGGGTAAATAAAGTTTACTCTGTGAGTGGAAAGTTACACTTTGGCTTCTTAGGAAGTCAGAATTTTAAAAGCAGCAAGCCTGGAGCTAGAATGACCAAACATTTGTACTATGTATGTATGTATGTATGTATGTATGTATGTATGTATGTATGTATGTATGTATGTATGTATGTGTAATACATTTTTATAATGCCCATCTGGGAGATTCCCCCCCCCCTCTGGATGGTTTTTAAATAAGCATCATACAACATTAAATAATATTTCAAACATAACAAAAACTTAACCCCCTGTGGCAATATGATAAATTTAGTTAATAGCTATTGATCAAGGCCCCTTTTAAATTTCTGGTAAACTGTAAATAATATAAACTAAATAAACTAAACAACTAAACTAGGGGTTCTCAACCTATAGCCCGGGGGTCGGATGCAGCCCATGACACCATTTCATGTGGCCACCCAACGCCTTCGCCACACCCAGAAGTACCATCTTTGGCAAGCAGGGCAAAATGGCTGTCCGGCCCCCAAAACTGTCTGAGGGAGCGTGACTCGGCCCTCAGCTTGAAAAGGTTGAGAACCCCAGAACTAAACTAACTAGCTCTTAACAGATGGTCTTTGAAAGCCAACTGGTCATTGTAGCACCACCATAGCATGAGTAAGGGGAAGCCAGTAGAGTTTATAGAGGCTGGTGCAGGGTAACGAGGGAAAAGGAGGAGGCAGTAGCATAGGTCTGCATTTAAAATTGCACGTCAGCATACCGCTGTGACCTTCTCCAACCCATGTCAACCTCCTAGCATGTCCCAGTACCCTCCCCATGTGGAGCCACCATGCCAGGAGAGGAAGCTGGCTGGGCTGTCACCATCAGACGGGGGAGGCAGTGCACAGTCAACAACAACAGCCTTGGTAAGTGCAAGACACACCTTTCTCAAGCTACTTCCTGGAGATGAATAACAGTATTCTCTCTCTCTCTCTCTCTCTCTCTCTCTCTCTCTCACACACACACACACACACACACACACACACACAAATTGGGAATAACCAAAACCATGCTGCTTAGCCTTGTACAATTCAAGAGAAGAATGTATTTTCTGAAGAATGAACATCACTCAAAGTTGCCCTTTTATTTTACTCACAAAACACAAATCGTTCTTGACCTATCAATGAAAATGAGAATCTGTTCCTTTATAGAATACAAATTAACTGTATGAAATAGCTGTTGCTATGTACAGGGACAGCCGCACCTATTGATTGGAGTTAAATGGTACAACTCTATTTTTATGCTGTCAGAACACATGGGAAACAAACACACAGTTACATTGAGCCAGCCAGCCAGTAGAGATGAGAGTGACACCACTAGATTTCTCTATTATCTCCGCAGAATCCTTAGTCTTTATAGGCATATATGAAAAGCATTTTACTTAGGTTTTCTCATCGTATTATGTCAAGGAGGAAATCAGTTCATCTTCAGCTCTTATAATCCCAGAAAAGAATTTATACAAACATCACTTCATGGTTACCGCACAGAGACAAGAAGGAAAGGTTACATGCTGTCTGGCTGAAGACATGTAATCCCAGACCTCCTGAGGGAATGGTCCAAAACCTTTGACCTCCCCAGATGCAGGCACTGTGCTGTTATCTACAAAAGGTTTTTCCCCCCACCCATGGGGATATGTGATATTGACTGATATTTGCCACTTACACTGAGTCCAGCTGTGAAAGTCAAAGATCTTGAGAGAAGCCTTCTAGGCAAGCATCACAAAAAATACAAACTGGGCAAAAAACATACCACAGTCAACAGCAAATAAGAGGTTGGACATCAAACATTATCTCCTTATTCCTTCCTCGTTTATCTCTGTGTGGAAATTATTCTCCTTCACTACCAGTTTTCTTCCATTAACAGGACTGTGATAGGCAGAAATCAGAACTGAAAAGGTCTTTTGGGTTTTAGCAAAACATTATGACTTGCTAGCTGGTTCACACCTCACTGTCTCAAGATCTGGTTGTAAAGCTCATAAACCATGTTGGAAATCTGACTACCCACTCTGACCAAGTCTAGTAGCCCACTCACATCACAGACTATTTATTCTAGCCAGCACTTTCTCACAGGTTAGCAAGTTTCTGACAGATCCTCCTTTACATAGTAATAACCTTCTAGATACTGGCCTCAAGACCATTTTTTCTTGGATTCTCGCAGCCAAAATTTAGCCGGACACGGAAGTCTTAATAATAATATTTATTTAATATTATAATATTATAAATATCTGAATAAGAAGTCTTAATAATATTGATTAATTAATATATTTTCAATATCTGAATAAATATTTAAAATTATTAAATATTTATTCAGATATTAATTTGTTGTTGTTCAGTCGCACAGTCAATCCTGACCCTTTGAGACCCCATGGACCATTTTTCTCCAGGCACCTCTGTCCTCCACCATCCTCCTCAGCCCGCCCAGCTCTGTGCCCATTGTGTTTACAATACCATCTAGCCATCTCATCTTTTGACGCCCCCTTCTTCTCTTTTCCTCCACCTTTCCCAGCATCAAGGCCTTCTCAAGTGAGTCTTTCCTTCTCATTTGATGTCCAAAGTACTTTAGCTTCATCTTCACTATTTGTTCCTCCAATGAATAGTCAGGGTTGATTTCTTCTAATATTGACCTATTTGTTCTCTTTGCTGTCCAGGGGACTCTCAGGACTCTCCTCCAAGACCACATTTCAAAGGCATCTATTCTTCTGCGCTCAGCTTTCCTAATGGTCCATCTCTCACACCCATACATCACCACCGGGAATATCATTGCTTTGAACATCTGAATAAACTAAATCTGTGACCAGAGGGAATGCATCAGCAACGGCTCCATCCCTGCAGGTTTCTTTTGGTTTCTGTTGGTAACAAGTGGTTTTCTGAAGATGAGGAGGCTTTCTAGGTTATCTAGTCCACTGTGTATAGAGACTTTCAATGTGATCCAGAAAGTTCATCAATTTTTTTGAGCATTCTAGGTCACATGGAAAGTCTCGATGTATACAAACCTCCACCTGTAAAGAGTGATGGACATACTCAAAGAAGAGGTGTGGCTAGTGTGTTCCAATTTCTCGCATGTTTTACTTAGAAAATATACTTCGTGGATAAGTCTACACTTGCTTCAGAATGTTATCATGGCTCAGGATGCCTCCTTTTAGAAAGAGGACAAGTTTGGCCTATTGCGTGGATGATATGATCTTTCAAACCTTTATTTCCTCCAGAAGATTGGGGGAAGGGAACACCTTTAAGAACCTATAGCCACCATACATTCAGTTCTTAGAAAAAAGTCACTCTTACTCTCTTGCAAATAAAGTTCACTTATTTTTTTTAGTATTAGCTGCTAGAAATTTTCTATTTCTAAAGAACTGTTAATGGATTCGAACCAGAACCAGCTACATGCAGCTGTAGATCAGCCTATGGGAGCAGATTTTTCAATTTTCTTTTCTCAGCAGCAAGCCCTTCTGGAAATCCCTTCTGGATCCAGTTTTCATGGTCAGCATGATTGGCGTTACTATTTGAGTACAGACTTCAGTCCCTTATGTTGGGAGAAAAGCAGCATATAAATACCCACCTACCTACCCACCTCCTTATATGCAAGAATAACCTGGTACACAAGAGAGCAGGTAGCACCTTTCTTCAGCATGTCACCCTTCATTTACCCACATCCCACCCAATTCAGCAAGCTGCTCTGACTGTCTGTGCAGCATCAAAGGGCAGAAGAAGGGGGACAGCTGCAAGATATGCAACTGAGATGAAAGAGTGAGGAAATATGCTTCTGTCAACTATCCCTAAAAAGAGACATCTTGGTAGGTTTTTCCCCAGGGAAAGTTTAGCAAAGGAAGAAATGAATTTTGTTGTTGTTGCTCAGTCGCCCTAATGTGTACAACTAGGATGACTGCAGGACTATAGGCAGCAGTCCTATACAAAATGGAATTTTATGTTCAGGTAGAGCTAAAAATACTAGCGTATTATATGTAATATTATATACAATCATTCTGACTCATGATCATGAAGGAACACTAATTTAAAAATGACAATAGTGACAACAGTGTTTGTGGTTGCTAGAAGTTCCCCCAGCACACTCAAAAATTCAATTCTCCACTCAGAGGACCAAACATATAAAATAACTATCTCCACCCACAGCCTTATATATTATAAATAGACTAGATGTGTCTATCAATTCATGCTGCAGCAGACACTGAATGTGTGTAAGAACCACATCACAACATCACTTTAAACTCCTCCCTCTCTCTATAAATCTATTACTCTTTCTCCCATTTCCATCATTTAACAGTGGCAATGACCTCTGCCCAGGGGGTTTAGAAAGGATTAATGACTAACTGGAATTAATGGCCCTTGGATGTATTTCAGATATCAACTCCTCCAGTCTATCATTAATCCCACGAAATACACTAGGCGCCATTCTGCTCTTATTGCTAAAGCTTTGGGTTTTAAAACACACACACACACACACCACAATTCACTGCACAGATGGGCACAGCATAACTGGGAATGGAATAAATGTAATTATATCTCAGTAAGGAATGGTCACTGCGAAGATAAAATGGCAAAGAAGTTGAGAAACATGTTTTCATTTAAACCAAGAGCCCTATGTGGAGGAGACCTATAAAGCAGGGCCATAGCCAGGATTCTAGATGTGGGTGGGTGAATATTTTTTTCAGGATGGGCAACAATATCATATACTGTATATGTGTCATATATATAAGCAGCCAGGAGTTTGAGGGTTGGCAAAGTGCTAACTCAGGGTGGGTGATGCCCACCCTGGCCACCCCCTGGCTATGGCCCTGCTATAAAGGAAGGGAAGAAAATGTCAGCACACTGGTGTTGCCATGCCAGAACCATGCTGGACTTACAAATTTGTTAGACTGCCTTCATTTCCACATTTTCATTACTTTGGTAGTATTCATAACCAAATAAAGAAATGGCCAGTTCTGCTTTATTACCTACTAGCTGATTGCCTGGCTTCGCTCGGGGTCTTTGGGGGTATGTGTGGCTCTCCCACCCAGGGTCTCTCTCTCACATACACACACCACATCCCCCCACTCTGCCACCAACTCTCTCTCACACACACCATCTACACATCCTCTCACCCAGTATCTTATTTTCCCACTATCTCTCACACACACCCAGGCACTCACTCTCCCACCCAGTCTCTCTGTCTTTCTTTCTTTCTCTCTCGCACACACCAACTACACACCCTGCCACCCAGCATCTCTTACTCACTCACTCACTCACTCACTCACTCACTCACACACACACACACACACACACACACACATACACAGATCCACCCACTCTCTCACTACATTTCTCTCTCTCTCACACACACACACAGCCACCGACTGACTCTCCAACCTAGTGTCTCTCTGTGTCTCTCTCACACACACCACCCACTCTCCCATCACCCTCCCACTCAGTGTCTTACTGTCTCACTCTCTCTCACGCACACACAGCCCCTCACTCTTCCACCCATTCTCTCTCTTTCTCTCACTCACACACGCCATCTACCTCCTACCCAGTGTCTCTTTCTCATACACATACACACACACACACATGCACCCATTCTCCCACCCCATGTTTCTCTCTCTCTGACACACACACACACACACACACACACACACACACACACACACACACACACACACACACACACACACATCCTCCCACACTCCCACCCAGTCTCTCGTCCTGGAGTGCATTTTGTGGGGTTTGTCTCATGTTTTGCCGGGGTTTTTTTTGAGGCTGTGGTTTTGGGCCCCCACATACTGGGGGTTGGGTGTGGTTGCGCCAGTTGTAGAGTCCCAGGCAGTTGATTTGGTGACACAAAGAGAGAGAGGGGTGGGTGGGCCTTGGGGACCCTCGCTGGCTCGTCTGTGGGTGGCGACATGACTTCCGGTGCTGGGGTGGGCTGGTGGGGGCATTGCCTGGTTCTGTTGGGTGTTTGCCGTGGCCATGGCCATTCCAGATGCTCCGGCCTAGTCCTCGGCTCTCTGGCCTCTTCTGTGTCCTGTCCCCCCCCCCCCCCGGCTCAGACACAGTCCCCCATACACCTCATCGTCCCAGGGATGTTGGGTCTTCTCCGCCTCCCAGGCTCCTGTGTTGTCTTGTCTGTGAGCGGTTACATGTCTTCCGGTGCCGGATTGGGCACAGCGGATGCCTGCGGTGGCCCTGCCGCAGCTGGACCTTGTGAGCTGGTTTTACCATTGGCTGTGATATGTATAGGCGGCAGCAATTGCTTTCCATGCTGCATGGTCGTCACCCCACCTCTCCCTCTCTCAGCGAGGCCTCCCTGATTGGTTGCGGCTTGCCGCAGTACATGCTGGGAGGTGTAGTCTTTTTTCCTTTCCTTTTTGTGGGGCAGAGGGCCCACCTTGGGCCCTGGGACCCAGACACCCGGGCACCCCTGCTAGTTACCTAACTGTGAGTACCTTGGTGTGCCATTATTCCCTCTAGGGTTTGTTGTTGGTGCGCGAGCCACTTCCCGTCTTGAGCATAGGCTCCTCCCCACATCGCTTCCCCTCTCTGAATGCACGTGGACCTGTGCGTGCTAGAGCTGCAGCGCAACGGTTCTGCACATGGCCATTCTTCACCTGGTCCTGTGCGCATGCGCAGTTATTCCTTCCAGGTTTTGTGTGGCTTGCATCCCACCCTGGGGCCCATCTGGCAAAGGAAAGGTATGTGTGTGCCACGTTTCAGGGAGCTAGGTCCAGCGGTGCGGAAGCTTTTCCCGGACACAACCCACACCTCTGTTTTATAGGTATAGATTTTGTACCTTACTAATTATCACAATAACCAGGATAGAAATAGCACATATTTTGGACTACATAGGCAAAAATTACAGCTCTTGGCATGATAATCTAATAAATTCTGCAAATTATCCTGAATATGGAATTATGGTTAACTTAAAATGGAATATTGCTTTTGTACACTAACACAGGGTTGGGAGTTTTATTTATATCCACACTAGCTACCCACAACTGGCATGTCTGGGAAGGACTGTTCTGGGCTAGGGTGACTGTCTATTAATCCAGCACTAACCAATCAGTTCTTCCAGCCTCTGAATTCAAAGACAGCCCCACCTTTCTCTTTTCTGTGTACTTTCCCTCTCTTAATCAGTTTGTGTCAGTTTCTTGCTGTTGTTCAGTTCAGTTGGTTGCTAGCAGGCATGCGGTAAAGAAAGCAGCATGCACACAACTGTAAGTTCAAATAACTGTAAATAAAATAATATTTTTTATTATTTTTCGTACACATTTCTCAGAGTGAGTTTTTGAGACTTTGAGTGTCAGTTAATGATAAAGGGATGAATTCTGGGAGACCTGTAGCTATTTTTCTGTTGGTCTATGCACTTCTACTGTGCAGTTAAAAGGAATTTTACCAGAACTCTGCAAAACACAGTTCATAATATTTATCAATATTTATTAATAACACTATTCAGTTTTTTCCCCTCTCACAGGATCTCCTGAAAATCACAATATCAATAAATATATGCTATATATCATATTTGCTGGTGTATAAGATCCACTCCCTCCCCCCTTAAAATACACTGGAAAATACACTGGAAAAATAGTGGGCTATTTTGGTAATAATGGGGTGCGTCTTATACTCCGATGGGTCTTATATGCCACCAAATACAGTACTTGCATGGGAATTTGAATAATAGTACCTACTTTACTCACTTTATGCCCCTTAAACTGTTAACTTCTGCTTCCTTTGAAGCATGCTCCAATAACATTAACTGGACTTTTTGAAGTGGCAATCCATTTCACACGACTAATATTTCTTATAAATATTCATCCACATGGTGAAAGCTGATACGTGCTCACATATCAAAAATCACTCTAATGCCAAGATATAGTCTGGAGGGGGGGGAGTAAATGATATAGCACAGTTTGGGCCTAAACAACTCCTATTGACTGTTTCCATACAAACCTACCCAGCTTTTTGAGACTGGCACTGGAGCCTTTCTCTTGATTCCATTCTTTTTGTTTTCAACATCAGATTGTCCACACTCATACAACCCTTAGCCTCCAGGATAAACAATTATAACAAACTTGCAATTAACTGTCATCCATCAAGACTTTAAAAAAACCAACTACCGGTACCTGCTGTAGTATTTTGTACTCACTAAGATGAAAAAAATAAAATTACAATGACAAAAGGCAAAGGGACAATTTGTATCAGTAGGGACAATTTTTTCTCCAAGTCCCTTAAATGATAGAACATGACCAGCAGCTCAAATTGTTCTTCAGGTGACAATTCCTGCCAGTAGGTCTTGATTTGTTCACATTCTGCAACAAATGTGACTCTGAGTTACTAATATGTCCCACTCTGAGGCATGAAGGCTTAGGTTATTGCTCTATCTACCTCATTTGAGTGGGCTGCAGTGGCTCAGTGGTTGAAAAGATTGCCTTGTTAGCTGGAAGGCTGGCAAGTCGGCAGTTTGAGACCCGGGTACTGCATGACAGATTGAGCGGGGACATGAAAAGAGCCTCATTTGGGTTCAATATATAAATGGTGCAGAAGTGCTGATGAACTTAAATTGTTCACCATAACCTCAGTGACACATGTCTAGTTCCAGCCATCCAGTTTCTAAGAGTAGGTTTAGAAATGTACTAACATTTTTGCCCGGCCTTACTAGGCAGGTTTTTTGTCTGTGTTGGTGGTTGGGGTGGTTTTGGGGGGTACACACACACACACACACACACACACACACACACACACACACATGCACGCACGCACGCACGCACGCACACACACACACAACACACACACAATAAAAACACACACAACACACACAACACAACCCCACACACATGCAATGCACACACACAACACAACCCCACACACACAACACAATACACACACAACATGATACACACACAACACAAACAAACACACACACACAACAACAACAACAACAACAACAACAACAACAACAACAACAACAACAAAAAGAATGGAATCAAGAGAAAGGCTCCAGTGCCAGTCTCAAAAAGCTGGGTAGGTTTGTATAGAAACAGTCAATAGGAGTTGTTTAGGCCCAAACTGTGCTATATCATTTACACAACACAACCACACACACGTACAGCCCTCGCCTGGAGGGGAAGGGGGCTCCCTTCCTCTGTCAGGCAAGGTCCCCCTCCTTCCCGCAACCCCGCCGAAACTGCTGGGCCGCCTGCTCTATGTGCCTCAGGGAAAATAATAATTAAAATAATTAAAAATGAGTAAACAAGAAAGAAAACAAAAGTCCCCCAAGAAGATGGGGAAAGGGTTCTTTGGCCCACACAGCTTTGTGCCCATTGCATCTACAATACCATCTAGCCATCTTATTTTTGGCCACCCCCTTCTTTTGTCCTCCGCCTTTCCCAGCATCAAGGCTTTCTCAAGTGAATCCTCTCATCTCATTTGATGTCCAAAGTACTTCAGCTTCATCATTTGTCCTTCTAATGAGCAGTCAGGGTTGATTTCTTCTAAGATCGACCTATTTCTAACACCACATTTCAAAGGCATCTATTTTTCTGCGCTCAGCTTTCCTAATGGTCCAGCTCTCACACCCATACATTACCACCGGGAATACCATTGCTTTGACTATGCAATTTTTTGTTTGCAAGGTAATGCCTCTACTTTTAACTATGTTCCCCAGGTTTCTCATAGCTTGTTTCCCAAGCATCAGTCGCCTTTTTATTTCACGGCTGCAATCACCATCTGCAGCGATCTTTGATCCTAAGAAAGTAAAATCTGCCAGTCGTATCCAACTCTAGGGTGCAGTGCTCATCTCTATTTACAGCCAAAGAGCCAGTGCTGTCTGTGTTTGCAGACATTTTCATGGCCATGTGGCAGGCATGACTAGAGCCCAGCAAGTCATATGGCTATATTTGGCCACACCCTCAGAGGGGTGTGCCCAAAATTTCCCTTATTTTCAAATCCAAAACTTGACAGGTATGCTCTCATCACTACGTTTACTACCAACGTACAGGGCATTTGTCACTTAGAGTTCAGCATTTAAAGTTCAAATGTGCAGCTAGAGCTAAAAACATTACCTCAGAATTTGTACATCAAAATTCCATTTGCCTCCACTTTGTCATATATTATTGAAGCACATTTGTTTTGGTAACTAGCCTCAGACATTTTTTTTCCTTGAAACCATTTACAACTCGGTTTTAGTTTTATAGTATAGGCGAAGGATTTGCTGTACTCTACTCCACGACTGATGCTCAAAGCTATACACGGTTAACCTAGCAGCATGTTCCATCTCATTTGCACCTGCACCATTTGGCCCTATTTTTGTGCATATCGAATACAATCAGGCATGTATATTTGTAGACATGCATAGAATTGCACCGCGAATACAGTAACATAATTTGGTTGTGGGGTGGGTGCATTCAGAAATCAAATTTGTTCAAAGAATTCACTGAGTGCAGTTTTCATTCTGGCAATCGATGCTTATTCAGTTCCTCTTTCATCCCCCAGCCCGCCTTCTCTATTCTATAGACACAGAAGTGACGGTAAATTTCCTCACTATTTTAAAAACTTGAGAAAAATTACCATCTATACAGAATTTGAAATACAGTTACATGGAGCATCTTTTTTATTGTCTCTATTTTACTATCAGAAATAAAACAGCTATAATACATGTACAGTAAAATAGTATACAGTACTGAAAGACATAATTCAAGTTTCTTACATATCCCCCTTTCCAATGCACACACCTTAATTCAAAGGACAGGAAAAACTACTGTAAACTTCGGTGGTTATGCAAATGCAAGCATTAACATGGAGAATTCCCATTAATTAGTCATGCAACATCGATTACATGCCTCCATGGCATTCATGTAAAATGCTTCCTCTCTTTTTCCCCAAAAGCAGAGAGGGGGAAAGATAAGATTCATTTTTTTAAAAAAAAGAAACAAGCATCCCAGACCCCCCACCCCAACAGATTCTGAGATATATTAGAAACTTACACTGTTGTGTTATCATCAGTCCAACCCAACAAGCAGCCTTACAGGCACATTTTAGATTTATCCATGCTGTGTTCTTCCTGGCGATGTGACTGTTTCAGCACATGGTCGAGTTGCACTCAGCTTCTCCCTTACTGATGTACCAGTGGCAAGCTCTGCTGATTTATCTAGTCTTTTGGCAGCAGATTAGGAATCATGTTTCTGCCTCTGCAATCCTACCTTTTCTTCAGCAATAGACTCTGTGTTATCATGGACAACTCAAATTAAACATCAAACACAACACAGACTTCTCTGTCTGCATACACCTGCGCACACACGCACATACACACTCATCGGTGAAACAATTGCTAGGCTTCTACACAACCAAGAAATAGCACTGTTTAAATGTATTGACTCTCCCTCTGATCTGCCTGCTTGGAAACCTAGTCAATAGAGTGACCTCTTGCAAAATAAAACTGTAGTTCAAAGTCTGCGTGCAGTTTATCCTTCTGAAGCTGAGACAGATGGTCTCAGTCAAATAATGTGAATTCAGAAAAATAGGCAGTTTTACTATTTGTAGCCCACTGAGTAGGAGTATAGCACATATAAATTTACTACTTGCTCAATGTAATAGTGTTTTAGGAACAAAATACACAGGCTTTAGTGCATTCATCATCCATTAATAGCCATGAACACACACTCATAAGCAAGTTTTATTTAATTATAAAACACTGTGTGCATAGGCTATGCACCTGCTCTCTGGCTTCCATTCATATCAGTTCCTCTTTCTCTGCTTATTTATGCTTATATTTGCTATCTGAGATTAAGCATTTTGTAAATCACTCTTCTTAAGAGTTACCTGCAGACTCTGTGTTCTATGCCTTACTTCTGAAGATATCAACAACT
This sequence comes from Bradypodion ventrale, assembly GCA_035047345.1. NCBI lineage: Eukaryota > Metazoa > Chordata > Lepidosauria > Squamata > Chamaeleonidae > Bradypodion > Bradypodion ventrale. The sequence goes on along the minus strand of JAWDJE010000001.1, from coordinate 285,387,261 downwards.
TTGGTGCACCTATTAAGCAAGGACAAACTGAATAAATCTTTTTTTAAAAAATTGCTCTGGGCTTTCCAGTAATCAAGAGGTATCTTAGCAACAGGAAACCATATTTTATTCATGCCGTTTTCAGGCCAAGATACCATGAGATTTTTAATTTTTTGTAAGAAACAGTTTAAATTTTCATAAGCCCTCCCAAACACTCAAAGAAAATCCACCCAGAAAATGCTCCAGAGCATTTATTCATTAAAATTTTGAACAGCCAGGCAAGATTGCCCTCTGTCTAAATCAAGTACCATTCTGCTTCGCCTGATGCTCTCTATCCCTGCTGAATGGAAACTGTTAAGCTTAAACCAACTAGTTCCTCAGCTATTAGCAAACATCCAGTAGGCACAATTTTTTACATAAGCTCTCATCACTTTTGGAAACTCTTATTCAAAGATGTCAGAGAGAAGAATATTTGGGTTGCCTTTATCACTACACCTAGTAAATGTGCATAAAAATATGTACTACACACAAAAATACATGAGAAGGCTTTCCAATTACACAAAGAAATGATCCTGATGTGCACATATATTTGTGTGTGCTATCTTTACTCTTTTAAACTCACTGAATTTTTAGCATTTTTATCTCAGCATTTTTATCTCAAAATAGAAATACATTCTACACATATCTAGTAGGATATAGGAAAGGTGCCCTGGTAGCACAGTGGTTAAGCTGCTGTCCTGCAACTAAAAGGTTGTGAGTTCAATCCTGACTAGGTTTCAAAGTTGACTCTGCCTTCCATTCTTCTGAGGTTGGTAAAATGAGTACACAGTATGTTGGGGGCAAAATGCTAATTAACTTGTGAACCACCCAGAGAATGCTCTAAGCGCCATGGGGCGGTATATGAGTATGATTGCTTTGCTTTGCATCTTCTTCATTTAGCCTTGAACTCTAGAATGTCTTTCTGAAGAGTTGGTCCCCAAGGGTAGCAAGAAGGACCCTCCCTAGCTCCTGAAGCATCACTTCCAGGCACCCGAGCTTGCTCTTGGGCTGCCCTTGCCCCTGGCCAGGGGGGAAGCTCTCTGCCTGTCCCATTCTATTCCTATGAGGAGCACATCCTCCAAAATGAAAAGGCAAACTTGGGCTAAGTCTTATATGCACCTGCTCCTCCTTTCGATAGCTGACCTGAGTGTTGCTGCTCTCCATCTGCCTCCAGATGTCTGGGAACCAGGAACTTGGCTTAGCACCTGCGAACACCCCAGTGAACATCATGGCTCTAAAATTGGCCTAACCATATTGGTTAAAAGCACCACAAAACGGAATGGAAGAAGAAGGTTAATTAGGGTGCCACCCCCTGAAAGAAAAGGACCATCACCCACAGATGGATGGTTAGGGGTAGGAAGTAAGATGGCCAGATTGTAAGCCAAATAAAAGCTGAAACACACCTTACAGTCCACACAAGATCTGCCCAACTCTGAATAAAGCAAAAGAATCGGGCCTTGAACAGCCTTGTGCGGCTGATTGCAAGTCTGACCTGTGTGTCGGTCTTTCCTCTAGATCAGGGGTTCCCAATGTTTTCCCGCCAGGGGCCAGTTCCTACCACTGCGCTCAACTGTTGAGGACGGAGGCACGGCTGCATTCACAACTTATGTTTGGGTCGTCATCTGTGGGAATGATGGGGTTTTCTTGGGGTTTTGCACAGCCTCCGCCAGTTCCCAGGTTCTGCGCTGTGATGCCAGGTACTTATGTAAGCTCCACCCAGCACCAGAAGTCATCCACCGTGGCTCTCCAGCTGCTGAAACGCAGCAGAGAAGGCTTGGAAAATTCCAAAACCCGAGCGAACATGCTCTGAAAAGCCTCCCTGGGAAGTGGCGGAGGCTGTGCAAAACCCTGGGAAAACCGCATGATTCCTGCCACCATCAGCACCGTGACTTCTGGTGGTGGAGGTGGGTCTAGAGGTGCCCAAGTGGCTATTGCAGATTGGATTAATGATATGCGTGGGCTGGATTAGGCCCACAGGCCGGGGGTTGACCACCCTTGTTCAACTACCACTGCCTTCCTGTGTTCCATGGGATAATCTTTGTGGGAAGCTCCCCTGTGGCTTGGGCAGACAGGCAACCTGACCCTTCAGTGATCCACACCAGAAGGCCAAATTCTAATGAACCTCCACACTGCTCCAAGGGGATGGTTATACCTGTCACCCTATTACCTGATCTTACCCCAGCAAATCGGTCACATTGGGTAATTTTTGACCCAGATACGACCCACCCTGAGGTTAACTCATCCTAACACAAGTGTCCCATCTTAAACCCAGATATGACCCACCCTGAGGTTAACTCATCCTAATACAAGTGTCCCATCTTAGACCCAGATATGACCCACCCTGAGGTTAGCTCATCCTAATACAAGTGTCCCATCTTAATCATCCCCAGGCCTAATAAAGTCCCAGGGCTGACACCAGGATACAAGAGATAAGGAAATCTCCCTCTATCCTTCCCGGTCAGCTACAATTTTAATGCCCCTCAAGGCCATTTGGTCTGCACTATTTTGTACCTTTTAACATTTTCATTAGCCCTTGAGGGGCCAGTTCTTCAAAGTTTTCATTCCAGCAACTGTCTCTGATTAGCAATTGTCCCAACAAGTTCTACTGCGACATAATGCAATTTATTGCGATTTCACAAGAGATGTTGGCTCAGGCATATAGCAAAAATTATGAAAACAGAGCTTCTGAAGTGGTGAGGATAATTTCCATTCGTACAACCAAGTGCCATGGGATTTGTAATGGCTAAAAGCAAATAAGAAATCACAGTTTTACATTCCCTTTGAAGATAGTATTTAAAAGCAGGAGCAGCAGAACATATGTTCAGGGATTCATATATGATTCAATTTCCAACTTAATTATTGATTGTTTTGAAGCCCAGCTTTCTTGATAAAGGTAAAAGATGCTTAGCTTTATGTTGACCTTGACCATACCTAAGTGATTTACCAGGTATTGATAATATTAAATGCCAATGATGTATGCCTAAACTACTTTACTGAGACTGAATACTATAAATATACTGTTAGTGTATTTTCTCCTCAAAATCCAACATTGTTGCCTAAATATATCATGGAAATAACTTTGGGCTTAGTGAGGCAATGCCACTCATGTGGAAGGTATCTGCACTGATGAATTAATGGATGTTCAAGGTAAGGTTAGTAGTATGAACATAGGATTAGTACAGAAAGCCATTCTATTAACCTGGAGTACAACAAAATCTACTTACTGATTAACATAGGGGTAGGCAACCTTGGCTCTCCACATGTTTTTGCTCAACAACCCTCTTTAGTGCAACAGAAAACAGCCCGTGGTGAGGGATTTGGGAAATTGTACTCCCAAAATATCCGGATTGCTCCATGTTGCCTACCCTTGAGTAAGTTATCTGGATGATATTGATGATCAAGGTACTTCCAGGTGAGAAAGCTCACCCTATCATAGCTTAAGACACGTGTGTAGTACACTGTAGTTATCTGAAGAGAACAAGTTTCCACATATTAGTCCGCTCCAACTTGGTACACTCATGGTGTCCTGGATTGCAATCCCTGTAAATCTCCCCTTCGAGCCAGCATGACTGTATCACGTATTTAGTAACTGCTGGTGGTTGGTTATGGCAGAAGTGTTGATTAAGTAGTTGACTGTTTGAAAGTGGACTACAGTGCAAGAAGAGAAGATTCAATTAATTTCCTTAATCTGCCAAATAAATCTCATGATCACTCCTTAAATGACAGTCTGTTCATCTTTGTAACCAGACAAAGGAACATTAAAAAAAATCCCAAAGAGGACAGCCTGGGTGGGCTCTGCGCTTTGGGATCAGGGTGGGTGGGGGTGGAAGCACCCTCCACTTACCCATGGCCCCTTCTGCAAGGGAACGGGTCACACGTTTTGCCGGTTCCCTTGCAGAAGGGGCCGTGGGGTGGGTGTGCCAGTTCCCTTCCCGGAGGGTGTCTCTGCACTCACCCACCAGCCCTCCGGGAAGGGAAATGACCAGGCGCTTGGCCGGTTCCCTTCCTGGAGGGCCGGAGGGTGTCTGCACTCATCCTCTGGCCCTCTGGGAAGGGAAGTGTCCACGTGCCTGGCCAGTTCCCTTCCCAGAGGACCAGCGGGCATCTCTGCACTCACCTGCTGGCCAGCTGGCCGGGAAGGGCCGGCAACATGATGCATTGGATAACGCTAAAATAATGTTATCCGGTGCAATTTTTTCCTTCAAAATTCCACATTGTTATCCGATTTTAGCGTTATCCGATGCATTCGTTATTTGAGGTATTACTGTATAGTGTATACCTCAATGAACTGGAGCCCCAGAAAAATAACTGCACATGCTATAGATTATAAATCATGAATTAGGAAAATATTATTTACACTAAGAAGTATTGTGATTTATTCGGGACTTCAAACAGATAAGGAAATTGAATGAGGTGCAGAGAAGACAATATGATAGTGAGCTGGAGACTTAAATAGCACGGAGAGCTAAGATCATCCTCTGGAGACATATCATATCATGTGCAAAAACTCATCCACTAAGCAAGCTTTCAGAAGAAACTAAATATGCCACTAAGCAGCTGTGTTAATTGAACACAAGAAGATATTCTAGTGTTCTCTACATGCACAAGATCAGCCTTCCCCAACCCGGAACTCTCCAAATGCATTTGCACCACAATTTTTCTCATCCCTAGCCGGCACACCAGCTGAACATGCTGGCTGGAATGATGGTCGCTGCAACCCAACACACCCAGAAGGAATGTAATGGGGAGGTGTCAGATACATTCAGTATCATTAAGGGTCTTTTCTGACAGCCCCAGACTGTGATCCTCCTGTTTCCTCCTTCGTCAGGTGCTGTTTCCTTCTTCTGTTGACCCAGCTCTAGGCCTCTCGCCAGCTTTTTAGACAATAACAACAATGATTTATTTTTCTGACTGCTTTTTTAGTATACCAATGTACAATCTTCCTCTATTTTATGCTACCTAAGTTTTTACTTAATTATGTGAGGGGAGTTTTCTCTTCAAAATTACTCATGTGTTAGAAAAAACTATCTTAGAATATTTTCAGCCTTCATGATCTCATTTTCTGCATTACAATATTTATTTATAACATATACAAAGGGCTCACTGTAGGAAGCAGACACTGAACATTAATTAATGAGTGGGCCTATGTTCCTCTTCTATTTGGTATGGATGAATGAAACAAAATAAAAGATTCAACAGTACCATGTTAACATTTCAATATAATGTGAAACTAGATTAACCAGTACAAAAAGAAACTAGACCAATCTCTCAGGTATCTGATCCCATATTCATTACACTCACTCCTCTTACGGTCAGGTCTGTAATTTGCTTTTCTTCTCTTTCCTTTACTCAGTTCAGACAAAATACAAACCATAGTTAGTGAAACTAATTTCAGCAAACTGGCATTTGGAAGCTTGGTTTGAAGTAGCTTGGGAATCTGTGCTTTATACTCCTTTTTGGGAGTAACAGGTTTAGCCTGGATAACACTGAGAGTTCTGAACTGAGATTTATTTCTGGATAGCTACCTAAGCCTTACATTTTAATTAAAAACTCAGCATGAGATATACCTCAGAGAGCTCTGCATGATTGGTCAAAACCGGAATATCCCTGTTAAATTAAACAAAACAGCCTCCCAGAGTGGGAGTCCATCCCATATGGGTGGGGTATAAGTCCAATAAATAAATAAAAATTAAAGGGAAGCCTGCGGGATTTGCTTGGATTCCCCAAGGAGCTTTGTTGCCTTTTTCATGGAGGGTTTCCTTTCCCCCCGAAAATTGTGCAAATATTGTGTTTAAATTTCACATCTCCTCAATGAAACCCTTCTTTTTGTCTGGAAGAAAGGTGTTGAACCCTGATGTAAAGGTTGATGATTTAATAGACTTTAGAAGGTCATCTCCCTTAGGATGCAACCTTGCTTTCATCATGATTTAGATTTTATTTGTAATTATTTCTTTATATTATCTTGTATTATGTTTCCCTGAGGAAGGATCGAAAAACTTCATACCGGAAAAGTTTTGGAACATATATTTCTTATAAGATATCATTCTGTTATTGGGATTCATCTATTTTTACATTTGTTCATGATTATTAAAGAAGAAATATAAGAAGATACATTTTTGTTCATACAAACGGTTTTTCTTTGTGGACTGTTTATACCGTTTCACCATTCTTGGTTTGCTTTCATCTAGAGTTGCCATAATTCTCTCCCACAAAACTGGGACAAAAGTATACTTGACAAAAATGGCCGGGTTATCTACAAAATAGCCTTTTTAAAAACAAACATAATATAATGACAACTATAAAACACTTTCACATTAAATATATCAGTGTCAAGTCCAGCATCTTAATCACTAAGTCACTGCAGCCGATAATATACATTATTGTAGCTATTTTTTGTTTTTATTAGTCTCTTTACTTTTTTAAAAAAATAAATCCATTCCAACATGAAAAGAAATCCCAGAAAGAAGTTACTATCTTCCATGCAATATAGTGCAGAAGCACAAACTACTTTAAGGAACCGGTCAACTTTAGCATGTGTGTTACCAAGTTAGGAGACTCTTGCCCTTTCATCCCCCATCTCTTTGCTCTCAAATCTGCTCATCAGCTTTGCTAGTTGATGCAACCCAAAACAAGGAGCCCTACCTGAGAGCTGGCATTTTCAGCTTCATACGGAAAGCACACACAGGTTCCTTTTTTGGCATGCCTGTTGAGATTATGGAAGCCAGCATGGTGTTAGGGTGCTCCGTGATAGCCGCCTTTCCCTCCTCTCACCTCATCAGGAGAACACTTCATTGACCCCGTGCAAAACCCTGCAAAGTCCCTGCGGGGCTGCTTTGAGTCATGTTCCCACTTTTTCCTCTCCGGCTCCAAAGCTACACTTTATCGTGAGAGCCATGCCAGTGGGAGGGGAAGGCTCAGAAAGAGAGGAGAGGAAAGGCAAGACAGACAGATCCCAAGCCGTCCTTGTTTGATGGTGAGAGTTCAAAAATCTGGGACTTAAGCAAGATTTTTATTGAACCAGCCAGACCAATTTTTCAGATCTTGAATCCAGGACAATCCCGGTTTTCCATGATGTATGGCAACCCTACTTTCATCTGAATTTATCTAAAATCAAAACAGCCTGTCCCTTTTTTTTTTTTTTTTGCAGAGCCATTTTAAGAAAGCAATTGAGGAGAAAGGGAATTTAGTGTTCCTTAACTCATGATTAAGCTGTGAAAAACTACAAAACAATACATCATAATGCAACAGTAATACAAAAATGCAAAAATACAAAAACATACTGAAAAGGCCCCGGATTATTCCCAAGCACTCCCGGCAAGCAGAGCCAGGAGGGCAGAGTCAGTAAGGTCAGCAAAGTCTACACAACTGAGGGAAAGTCCAGCAAGAATCCTCATCTCCCTCAAGGCCAAGGAGTGGCTGAGGGAGGAAAGTCTAATGATGGCTCCGGTAGCGCTCCCGCAGCTAGCTCTGGGGAGGAGTCTTAGGAGGAAAGTAAAGGTCAAGGTTTCCCTTTCTCAAAAGCCAATTTTGTCCACCTCTAGAGGGCGCTGCTCATCTCTATTTACAGCCAATGAGCCAGCACTGTCTGCAGACGTTTCCCTGGTCATGTGACAGGAAACACAGTCTCCATGCGAGAGGAAGCATAACAATGGGAGAACTGCCTAAGCTGTGTGTACAGCACTGTGCCTTTATTACATGAAACCTGTTCACATGTAAGAACCATTTCTGCAAAACAAAAACAATTCTCTGATTATTAAGGGATACACTCTTACAATTGCTAAAATATCCAAAGTCAGATGCAACCTTAGCCCATTTTAATTCCATAGAAATACAGATCCAACCAGAGCAACGGGTTATTAAGACTACAAAACATTGATCCAAAATCATGGAAAATGAACAGGAGTTACAAGAGAAAGAAATCAAAACATTTCCATATCATATTACTATAGCAACAGATTACTTGTCCTTTTGTATCAAGATAAGTGAATGATGAATTTGTGCATGTTAGATGTCATGAATCTTCTCTTGTATTCTGCAAAAATATATTTGTTATTTGGTAACGCCTAGCCTTCCAAACTCTTCCCAGCTCCTACTTTACGTCTTTCGAGTGTCAACATTCCTAATACACCGTGCATTTGCCCAGTGTAGTAAAGTATAGCTTCAAATCAACCTTAAAATCAAGATAACCCACCAATTATCGTGAAAGTGCAGGACATGTTTTACTTAGAAATAGAAGCATTGCTATGATTGCAAACCGTATTTCCTCTTTTATGTTTTCTAATTGTCTGGAGATAATTGCTGTAATGGCTAAGAAAAGGAATGCATTTCATCCATGGAAAATGCAAAAATCTATCTTTAAATTGTGGGGAGGTAAGCAGTGATCTTATAGTTCTTACTGGGTTTTTTTTTTAAAAAAACCTGTATGTGTTCATCACACTTGACAAAAACGCTCAAAACACAATGGATTGCATTTGACATGGTTTTTGCAAGTACTGTACAGGTATAGGCAATTTGGTAGGCTTAGAAGGGCAGGACAAATGTTTATCTCCAGCAACTACCATAGGTGATGTCTAGTCTAGAAATGAAGTTGAGGACATCTTTCAGAATTGAAAAAACACCCTTCACCTTTTCAATTGTTTTTGGCATGGGGCTATCTAGGAACCTGAGGGACTGGAAAACAGACTCAGAGGCTGCATGCCTTCCATAAGCTGCACTTTGTTCGCCCTTGATTTTTTCTGAAGTGCAGAAGCTAAGACAAGCCTTTAAACTTATATGCTCTTGGCCTCGCTTTCTTATTTACATCTGGGAAGAAAACTTTGGAAGCCTCTCCTTTTTTCTTCTTACTCAAAAAGTCTTGTTCCTTCCAAAGCTGGGGTCTTGATGCAACACACCAACAACAAGCCATGGGTTATGAAGCAGAATTATTCTGCAAAAATGAGGAAAATTTACTTCTTTGGGCTACTGTTCCCAGACTCCCACCGCCAGTATTGCCAATGACCTTGCTAGTTACGATTTCTCAACCTTGGATCCCCAGATGTTCTTGAAGTATTCTGAGAGCTATAACCACAAGAAGTATTCTTCCCGATCTCTGCAATAATTGAACATAGTTCCTTTTTAGGATTAAATGGTAAAGCCTGTGCTTGAATAAAAGCAGAAGCAAAAGCACCCACGGCCTGAAGATGTGTAGCAGTTCATGCATGACAAGAGAAACCAAGGCATACAACCAGTGGTGGACTTCAGCAGGTTCGCACCAGTTCACCAGAACCGGTAGCAGAAATTCTAGCTGGCCCTGCCCATCCATGTTTCGAAATAAAGTAGTCCTAAATTGGGTGCAATGCAGGGTTTTGCCCTGGCCACAGCCACCATACCACGCCCACAGTGTGGTAGTAAATTTTTTTGGATCCCACCACTGCATACAACCATACATAAATGAGGCCTATAAGTGTCAGTTTTCCATTCAGAGGCACTATGATAAGAGGGGGGGGACTCTTTCCTGTGGATGTACTTAATAAACACAATGCTCTGTGTGCTAATTAGCAACAAAAATGATCCAAGCAAAAGTATTCCTGCCTCCTTTATTTCAGTTTGGGAGACTATACATATGCTAAACTCTCTGTTGAAACCAGTTGGATTTAAACATGCTTAACTTGGCTGAACTTTGCCAAATAGTTTCTTTAAATCAGCCCTTAACACACTATTTTCAGATAATAGAAGAGTAAATAATCACTACAACACTTCAAAACTGTTTGCTCTCTTCTTTGTAACAGATCAGTTAAAGTGTCTACTGCTCTATGACTACTCAGAATTTTTTTTAAAAAAATCATTTTTGAAATTAGTCTTTTAATCTCTTTCTTGTTACATGAATAGAATTCATATGCAAACTGGCAAACAGTATGCTGCTATTTGATTTTTTCCATTAAAAGTAATGTCTGTAACAGCATAGAAATCAGAGAGAAGAATATTTAAATTGAAGTCTTTAATCTTATTTTGGGTTTAAAAAGAAATCTTCCAGATCCCTTCAAAATAGAACACATTTGATATTATGTAACAGTTCCAGAACTATATAATTTGTTTTTCTGAAACAAATTATTCTTAAGTATTTAGATTTTTTTTAACTTGGCTCAGAAATTAATTTTCAGGTTTAACAGAGTCGCATAATCTGAAGAAGAAGAGAAATCTACACTTACTAAGCCATTTTGTTCACAAATACTATACCTATTCAAAAAGATACATACCCTGCAGAAGGTCACTTGTAGTCTCTTTCCAAATAATAATGAAACAAGTTTTGCCAGTCATACACTGAAATACTTTGGACTAGGTGCTATGTTTGTATACCACCTCCTACCCATAACTATAATTGTACCAACTTCTTTTATTCCAGCGCACACAAAACTTTGTTTTTCTACTGCCATCCTGAGATGTTTGAACCATTCCCAGCAATAGGAAAGTAATCTAAAAATAAAAGTCTCTTAGCAAATTCACTCCCTTCCTGTCTGAGTTTGCACAACTAAGTCAAAGGATAACAAGAGCATGTAGTGAGCAATACTCCTGTACCACTCTGCAATGTCAACAAATAAACATATTTCTCACACCATAACCTTTTTGGTTTAAAAAATAAAGGAGGATATAGGAGGCATGATCTCATTATGGGCCACAATAGTACTACAAGAGATTCTTGTATCTGTTTTAATACATAGTCACTTTTAAGGTTCACAGAGTAGCCTTTACTACTGGCTTGGAGACGCTGTTATTTCCCTTCATTAAAAAAATAAAAATAAACCTTAAACACTGGAAGGAGATTAAGGCTCACCTTACTTTAGTGATAAGGGATCATGCAACTGAACCCTTAACCAGGGGTTTTATGTTTTCCAATGTCTTGCAACAGCTGCCTGTTTAAATCTGAGACGTCTCTAAGGAGGAACATGATCTGCAGCCAAACAGATGTTCTTGGGCAGGGTGTTATTTAAAGAGAACTAGTCGTTAAAGGCGGAGGTTAGGAGAAATTGCCAATTTTACTAACAACTGCTGCCAGCAGGATAATGCTGGTTGCCTTGATTGCATATTAAAAATGAACAGTGGCCTTTGGGCCTCCATAATATAAAGGAGGCTTCAAAGAAGCCAGCTTCAGATAAAACAGCAAACTTTAGTTTATGCAAAAGAATGAATAAAGGGAGAGAAGCAGATGAGAGGGGCAGATATAGGAGAGCCCTCCATCCCAAATCCAGGGGAGGATCAGACTAGCAGCTGAATGTTGCATGAGTACCAATGGTACACAAAAACTATTGCGAGGGGCACAATTAAGTAAGAGAAGAACCCGCGCTTACATAAAAAATAGTCTGGGAGTCCTTTAGCATAGTGAGGACCCCAGCCGTGGAGGCAGGGGTCGGAGGAGAGCAGACCAGGTGCCTTGGATCCCCTTGGCTGGTGAAGGGGGCCAGGGAGAGGCAGCCGCGAGGAGGCTCGGAGGGGGGGGGGCACCGGGCGCAGGTTAAGTTCTTCATCTTCATCTCCTCCTTCTTCTAGTGTTGTATCCGAATCCAAATATTGGCTATCATCATGGCTATCAGCCAAGAAAACTGTCCTGAGAATATAAAGAAGTGTCCCTTCATCTGCCTTCCACATCAGTTCGATACTCAAACCACTGATCCAGTTCCACAAGTCACTTTCTGGTCCTGAGCCCTTCTGGCACACAAAGTCCTCCTCAGCCCCAGGCCAGTATTGATGAAGCTGCTGCCTTCCATCAAGATGGATTCAAGCGGGATTTAATCCACTTCGGGAACATCACCCTTTCCTGCGGACTTCGGCACTCAAGGCCTTTAGTTGTCAGGTTAGTTAACCACCACTCAATGTTGAATCGCTTGTGGTATGGTCTACTCTATTACCATAGCAGGATAACATGGCCAGACCTCATTTACTACAACTAAATCAAAAAAAAGTAAAAATATACCTTGTCCCCATCTGTTGTTGCTACAATTTCCTTCTTCTCTCAAGCCCAATCTCACAGGGACTGGGAGTTCAACAAGAGAGACTGAACATGTGATCACATAGAGAAATGGATCACAATTCAGGTAGTTTGTGGTGAGTCTGGTGCAATCTATTTCCTAGCAATTATATAACTCACGGAGAAAATGTGTTCCAGCCCGACCTTGATCTATGCCTGACCAGGACTTCTTTTTGGAAGCAATTCCCTGGCAGACAGAAGAGTTGCTTTAAGAAAGTTCACTCCCATTAAAGCAGGCTTTCTCAAGGTTTTCAGGTCGCGGGCCTGACCATGCCTCCTTGACTGCTGATTGGGTCAGTCACGTGTTTCCTCCCACTCGGAAGCAATGTGCACCGCACATGCGCAGAGCGCATTTTAATTCTGATTCCGAGATTGGTGAGGGCCAGGTTTGGCCCATGGCGGTAGATTGAGAGTGCCTGCATTAAGGTAACCATTTCTGGCACAATCTGGCACAAGGCCTTTGAAGCCACCTGATCACACCCCACGACTCATTGCTGGATTGTTCTCATTGCTCTGAAATAAACCAAAGTCTTCTATAACAGCAATGGGTTCCGTTCTTTAAGCAGATCTTAAATGCTTTATCTTCATGCATTATATTACACTGACACAACAATGCTGCATTTATACAGGTGGAACTTCTTTTTTTACAATATTCTGGTACACACATAGTTTGAAGCAAATAAAGTGTAGTAACAAGTGATCATTTCTGTTGATGTCATTTTCCTTTCTTTTCCTTTTCAAGATTTTGTAATCAGCTGGTTTCATCAGTGCTTCCAGCTAAAAAGCAATCTCCCTTTCTGTAACCTTGTTGCAAAAGCTAGGCAAGGAATTAGCACTAAACTGTATTGTATTTCTCAGAAATGGTCCTAAGCTTCTCTCATTTATCCAGCTTCATACATACCATGTTGCTGCCCTAAAACTGAGCATCGGTTGATTGATGGTGATAGAAATCCAGCTCCATGTACATTGAATCTTATTGCAGTGGTGAAATCCTGTGGCTGACCAATTATTGTGGCGCTGCAACTCACATGATACACACAATGGGCTATACTGGCCTTGAATGGAAGGCTTCAAGCTCTGCCTTGCGCTTTGCCCATCCCTTTCTGAAAGCATGACAGTCAAAGGCAGACATGTGACTGGTTTATGGAATCCCACAGACGGATATTATGCCTACCCACTGTTTAACTTCAATAGCTCTTCGCAAATTACAATTCAGATCTCAGAGAGGTAGTTGTGTTAGTTTGCTTCAGCAATAGCAGAAACAAAAAACAAAGATATTGTGGCATTTTGAGACCAACCTTTACATCAATGTGAATTTTCATGGGTATGATTCACTTCTTCAGACTCACAAAACTCAGTTCAAATCACAACTACCCATCCCTTCCTCAAGAGTCCTCATGGTGGGAAAGGCAGGGAAAGAGCCAAGTGAATGGAAGAAAACTAGGGTGTGGGATCTGCGCCCCGATCCAACAGAGGGGGGAAATGATGGCGACAAAAACAGAGAGCAAAAAGGTGGATTCACTTATGTTCTGACGCCAGCCTCTCCATAACTGGCTTAAGTCTCAAGTATTGCTGGCATGTAACCAACCAGTAATTCCTGAGAAAATGCAGCCCACAACATTAAAAACATTGCCTCTGTGAGCCAAGAGTTTGACATTACTTTTATTACTCATAGGCGGGGCACGCAGAAAGAGCCTCTTCAAAGATTGTGGTATTTTTGAACCACAATCGGGCATAGCATGGTAACGGAAACCTTGTTGTGCCGGCTAATCTTTCTCACACTAGGTCAGGCGGAAAGAACTGCAGAATGAACTCACCAAAAGGTGCCTTTGTTTTGACAGTTTTATGTCTAGCCTAGACACGGAAGAAGAATTTCTCATAGGCCAATATTACTATTAGGGCACTATTAAAGCAGCAAAGAATATTCATTTGTTAATGCTCACATATTGAGACATTGCCAAAGATAAATTTATTGTATTAATTAAAAAAAACTATTAATAGTTAAATCATTATTTTAATATATATATATTTGTAACTGACTAAAAATGGCCATCTCTCAAATTTTACCCTGCAAGTAATGAATAGAAGTAATGTGAACCATTCATTATTATTATTATTATTATTATTATTATTATTATTATTATTATTATTATTATTATTATTATTAACAACAACAACAACAACAACAACAACAACAACAACAACAACAACAACAACAACAACAACAACATCATCATCACTGGTATTTTATTATTAAAATAATGAATAACAACCTTTTTGTTGGAAATTTTAATGAATCGGGGTGGCAAAATAATTTTAAACTAATTATTAATAAGCTCTGAACAGTCCATATAGCCTAAAAGATGTATCATATAACTTTTCAATGCAAGTATTAAGCCTTAGGTCACATCTTCAAACATTAAAAGCCCTTACTTTTCAATGTCTGCCAGTGTAACATGTTAACACAGGAGCAATGCTTATTAAGCATGAAGAAACAACTGGTTAAAAGCAGCCAGGACATCAACAGTTTGTCACCTGTGTGACCCACCCCCACCCCACCCCACCCACAAAGTTAACCTAATTCTGCTTCTAATGTTGAACTTTTACAAACTGCTGGTAATACACTTTGTTCCTTACACTAAAAATACTTAAGAGCATCTAAACCAGCGATTATCAACCTGTGGGCTGCAGGCCGGATACAGCCCATGGCACCATTTCATGTGGGTTCAGCAGGTTCGCACCAGTTCACCAGCAGAAATTCTGGCTGGCCCCGCCCATCCAAGTTTTGAAATAAAGTAGTCCTAATTCAGGTGTAACGCAGGGCTTTCCCCCTGGCCATGGCCACCATACCATGGCCACAGTGTGGTAGTAAAAAAAATTGAGCTCACCACTGCCGCCACCACCTCCACCACATCAGGAAGTGATGTGGTGGAGGAAGGGCGAAATGGCCGTCCGGCCCCTGAAGCTGTCTGAGGGAGAGTGACCCAGCCCCTGACTTTAAAAGGTTGAGAACGCCTGATCTAAACCTTTGGAGAAGCACAACAAAAGAACAACAAAACAACTGGCAAATGGGAGGTGGGGGGGACATAACTCCAAGTTGCAGCTAAAAGAAATTTTAAATAACATGGCTGTTTATCTTAAGGAAAGTTAACAGAAGTAAAAATCTGCTCCAGGATAACATGCATTTGTATATGAACAAAAAGGAGGGAGATAAAGCATTTCTTTAAAACAGCAAATGGTCTTGCAATACCTTTAAGAAGAACAGATACGAATGGCTCACATTACACTCCTCCTTTATTTCTGATGTAACAAACTAATCCTGCTATCATTCTGATTTCACAAAATCAACCTGCAGTGCCATCTGACCAGTTCTCTCTGTATGTGTACAGTTCCCATATATTTATTCCTTATACCTTCAGCAGAACGGACAGTTAGGCTGATTGCCTTCATGTCCTTTTCTCAATGATGTTAAAAGTGATAAAGCAGTCTTTTGAGCTTACCTCCCAAAGTGCCTTGAAATCCTTCTGCTCAATCCGCAGCAGCTCACTGTTTTCCCTTGTAACAATAGTAGCATGGCGAGGGGTGTTATCCAAAATCGACTCTCCGAAAGCTGTTCCAATCCCCAAGGTGCATATTGTCACTGCATCCTGTGAATCAGAGTTAAAGGGATATACACTCAGCCCTCATGTTCTGAAGGATTTCATGTCAGTTATGCCAAAGGTGTGGCAGCCTTCAGTTGTGAACAAATATTTTAGAATATGACCATTCCTTTCCTATGAATAGCACAGCAGGACATTAACAGAACTACGTATTAGTGTGAACCAAGGCCCAGTCTTGGGATGAACCTCTGTCCCATGGCTATCAGACAATAATAAAAGAGAATTTATTATAAGAAAAGTTTTATATACAGAGGCTGCCAAAAATGTATACACATTTTAAGAGATGTTATCTATCTCTTCCTTTTCAAAGTTGAATTGAATTATGGTAACCATGTGTAGTATGATGTTCGCTCAAAGAAATGAATGCTAACATCACCATGCGACAGACAGGACAGTAAAAGAAAATGGCAGAAGCAAGATCATTTTGAAGAGGTGTGGTTAGATTCCCCCACATTGTCTTGACTTAACATGCATTGACTTCTACCTATGGGGGACCTTAAAGGATGTGGTGCACCATAAAAAAAAACTGGCTACACTGGTGGTACTTCAGGAAGGAATTGAAACAGCATGGGCAGAGATACAAGTGCACATTTTGGTAAACGTTGCTCAAACACTAGTTTGTTGTAATCAGAAGTGTCTGGACACTGATGATAACCACTTTGAGTACCTCTTATAATTTCAGAAGTCAAACATGACTTGTATTCATCTTTTGTTATTGGTATATATTTTCATTTCTTATAAAGTGTATACATTTTGACACCCTCTGTATAGATTTAGTAAGAAGCAATATATCACCAATGATAAAATTATTCAAAGCAAACAGTTTGGTAATTTTAGACTCTGAACTTTCAAATCTTCCAGGTAGGTTGTTCAGATGGATGTTTGATACTTCCTTTACTTCTGCCTGTAAGCTGATTTTTCTAAAGGCAGTACATGACCAGAGAAACAATTTCTGCTAGAATTTTTGGGAAGGACACCCCCACTCTCAATCCATGAATCATCCCTAAATTCTACCAGGTGAGGCACATTTTTCTAAATAGTTACGGGAAGAACTAGGTGGTAGCTGGCAAGTGCCAGGTTAGCCCAGAATTTATTCCTTAGGAAATAGTTAATTACTAAACCAAAACATTCAAAACATATTTCTTGATTAATTAGGAGTAGGGACGCGCGGCGAAGCAAGATGGCCACCGTGCACTTTGCCGGCCCCAGCCCCTAGAGCCGGGCACCTTGGCCATGCGAGGGGGTGGAGCGGAGCTCCCCTTTAAAAGGGGAGCCTCCGCACGCCCTCATCGGTTTTAAAATTCTATCGGCTGGGCCAAGGGCACGTTTGCTCCCTTCCCCAGCCGATTTAGAGCTGCGAGGTGAGGCCTCAAAACCTAGCACCGCCGGAGCCTTTCCCTTACGATGCTTTGCCGTGATTCTTTTGGGCCTCACTCTGGTGGGCCCTGACTCAATGAGGCATTAACTACCTGCCCTATTAGGGCTCGGGAGAAGGGCCTTATGCGGGTCACTCCCCGGTGTGATTGGCTACCTGCCATTCACTAATGTCACCATGGCACCGAAGAAGACCTGTTCGAGCAGGCCCTCTGGCGCATGGCGTGCTAGGCCTTCCAGGCTGGCGCCGGCCCCCACGGTGCCTCCATTGGGGGGCAGGGCCCAGGGAAGGCCCAGGCCGCCGACAGATGATGCCAATTCTCCCCTGAGTCAGAGGGCTCGGGCAAGATCGGGACCATCAGCCCACAATCTGGCTTCTAGGCCAAGCAGGGCCCGTGCAGGGCGTGGCCAGGCAGCAGTGCCATCCGGCACTCATGGCGGCTGGGACCCGGCTGGGACTGCCGCCGCACCAGGGATCGTCCCTGGACCTTCAAGAGGGGCTGGGCAGCAGGCCTCCCACGAGGCCTTGCCCGCCGATGCTGGGGCCCTTATGGCCCGTATTGCAGCCTTGGAACGAGCTGAAGGCCTGGAGCCGGTTAACATCACGCACCGGCTGGCGGGAAGTTTGATACTGGAGCATGATCAGGCTAATACGAGCTGGCCTCAGTTGTCCACACTTCTTAATAGGAGGGTGGAATAGCTTGAGGCCGCACGGCCTCCGGTGGTATTCCAAACGGCTGGAGCTGCTTCAACCAGCCTGCCTACTTCACGACCGGCCGGTGCTGAGCTTGAGGGCCCATCTACGTCTGATCCAGCGGGCTCTAATTCGGCCATGAGCTCCGACGCTCCGCAACTGCCGGAACCCCCGGTGGGGGCGGCTGGGGGGAGTGCATCTGGTGAGTATGCGGGTCAAGTAAGATCACTGTACATGGGTCCCTGGCCTTCAACCTCTGCTTTTCAATGGCCTTGGCCACAGCAGACAGCCCCGGCACCTACAGGGCAGGGACTCATATCCACGGCCCCGCAAGTGAACATTTGGAGTGCGCCTTATCCACCTGTACCACCCGGGGTTCCGCCTGCAGGTCCCAATATGCCGTACCCAATCTGGCCTTATGGTCCTCCTGTTAATGTGGCCTATCATACAGTCCCTAGCTCGGCAATCCCGACTGCTGGTATATCATTGCCACTGGGGGATCACCTCTTACCGGCAACCAGAGACAAGATCTGGCACAGGGAACATGTGGACTTATTTAGTCTACTCAATAGGGAAACGACCAGGGAGGAGAAAGAGAAGGAGGACAACAGGGACAAGGAATTGGCCCGTCGTCGCAAAGACTTGGGCAAACTGGTTACTGGATTATTTAATTTACGCCGCTGTGTCCATTAGGACCAGCCCGGATCTGGCAATTCCACTAATCCAGTATCTGGACATTATATATAGGGCGTACGTCGATTTCCCGGGCCAATCATGGCTCACTTATGATGAGGAATTTCGTATGCGGGCCACACTCCACCCAGAGATGCATTGGGACGAGCCTAACCAGTTGCTCTGGCTACTCTATATGACACCGTCCCGCCCTGCCTCTGGTGATCGTTATCATTGTGGCCATGTCGTACAACGACCCGGCCCCGCACAGTCTCCCCGCCAGTTGGCAGGGCAGGTGGTTCCAGCCCGCCTGCTGTGCTGGAATTTCTCGTCCCCAGGGGACTGTACACAGAAGCAGTGCAAATTCAAGCACGAGTGTGCTATCTGTGCTGGACCTCATTCGGCCACCACTTGCTTCAGAGCAGGCGGGTCACAAGGTAGAGGCCGCGGACAATGGGGTTCAGGTCATGCCCTCCCAGACACAGCATCAACTGCGAAAGGGCCCCTCCCCAATTGGCTTCGTGTGTACCCCAAACAGGCTGACGCAGCTTATTTGTTAGCAGGTTTTTCTTTTGGCTTTCGCATTCCTTTTGCAGGTGCATGCGCACTGCAGGATGCACCCAATTTACAATCCTTGAGGGGCAGGTAGGATGTGGCAAGGGAGAAAATTTTCAAGGAAGTACGGGAAGGGCCCTTTCAGCGAGCCCCCATACTGGAATCTGAAGGTGTCCCCCCTTGGCCTGATGCCCAAGAAGTCCTCAGGTGAATTTCGCCCGATACATCACCTGTCTTACCCGGCTGGTTCATCTGTCAATGATGCTATACCGGATGAACTGTGTTCTGTCCGGTATACTTCCTTTGACCAGGCATTACAGATGATCCGGTCCTGTAGTCCAGGTGCACTGATGGCCAAGTGCGACATCAAATCAGCATTCCGGCTTCTCCCGGTCCACCCAGGGGATTTCGAACTGTTAGGTTTTTGCTTTGAAGGAAAGTATTTCGTGGACAAGGCCATGCCTTTTGGCTGTTCGGTATCCTGTTCAGCCTTTGAGCGCTTTAGTTCTTTCTTTCATTGGGCTTTCGTTCAATGGTCCGGGATCCAAAATGTTGCTCATTATTTGGACGGTTTTTTGTTCGGAGGGGAGCATGGCTCTGGGACCTGTGAATGACTGCTGGTCACTTTTCAGGGGTTCATGGCTGAGTTGTGAGTGCCATTAGCTCCTGAAAAAAACAAGGGCCCGGCCACTACATTAACATTTTTGGGCATTGAAATTGACACCATAGCACAGACGTCTAGGCTCCCTGAAGACAAGGTGGTTCGCATCACAGATGCGATCTTAGCCATGCTGGCCAGGCGCAAGGTTTCCCTCCATGACCAGCAGGTGTTTCATGGATATCTCAACTTTGCATGCAGGGTTATTACACCAGGCCGTGCTTTTGCTAGATGCCTGTGCGATGCCATGGTTGGTTTATCCCGGAAGCACCATAGGGTTTGTCTCACGAGGGGCATGCAGGCGGATCTTCGGGTATGGCTGGAATTTCTGGCCGATTTTAACGGGGTCTCCTTTTTGCAGAATGATCTTTCCCTTATGCCCAAATTTCAAGTGCAGTTCGATGCTTCGGGGTCATTGGGATATGACATCTATTTTGAGGGCCAATGGTGCTGTGGACAGTGGCCTGAGGCATGGCACGGTACAGAATTGCTTAGGGACTTAACGTTTTTGGAATTCTTTCCAATCCTGGGTGCACTGATGTTATGGGGTCACATCTGGGAAAACTCCGTGGTACATTTCTGGTGCGACAATGCTGCTGTGGTGCACATTGTTAATGCCCAGACATCTCGTTCGCCCAGAGTTATGTCCCTTGTGCGTCAGTTTGTATTGCACTCTTTGCGCCATAATGTTCTCTTCAAAGCCTAGGCATGTACCGGGCATTAATAACAATATTGCTGATGCTTTATCCCTCCTGCAGATTGCCCGGTTTCGGGCACTAGCACCAAACGCCGAGGAGCTTCCCTCTCCACTCCTGAACGAGATGTGGACATTTGGCAAGGAGAAGTGAACAGGGCCATTGGCCTTTCCTTGGCCAGCCGCACTCGTAAGGCATACCACCAGACTTACTATGCCTTCCTGACGTTTCGCCAGATGGTTCCCCTACCCGACTTGTGGCCCCTGTCGGTGGACCGTGTACTTCAATACATGGTACACTTGCACAGTAGGGGACTGGCGGCGCGTACCATTTGTGGATGCCTTTCCGCTTTGGCCTTCACTGCCAAGGCCCGGGGTTTTCAGGACACCACGGGTGACTTTCGGATCCTCAGGGTATTGGAAGGTTGGGCTTGGGAACGCGTCCCTCACCCTGACCTGTGTCAACTGGTATCACCTGCTCTTCTTTTGAGCCTGGCCAAGGCATGGCCAGACATTTGCTTCGACCATTATGAAGCAACCCTTTTTCATGCGGCCTCCATGGTGGCCTTTTTTGGGGCTTTCAGAGTGAGCGAACTGGTGTCCCTTTCACGGAATGACCGGCCGCGCAGGGCCTTAGAGCAGGCTGATGTCTCACTCGCTAACGAGTTGGTCCAATTGACTATCCAGTCATCTAAGGTAGACCAGCTAGGCAGGGGCAGTGTGGTCACTCTACTTACTTGCAGCACACAGGCTATTTGCCCAGTTCTTGCGCTGACGTCCTTTTTGGCAATTCGGGGTACAGCTCAGGGGCCCCTCTTTTGCCACCAGGATGGGTCTCCATTGACTAGGCTCCAGTTTTGGAGGGTCACGGGGGCTGCGCTTGCCAATTTGGGCCTTCCAGGGGTAAGGTATGGTACCCATTCATTCCGCATAGGTGCGGCATCCACGGCTTCGGCTTTTGGGTACTCGGATGATGACATCCATAGGATGGGCCGGTGGGGATCTGCTCGCTTTCGTTCTTATGTTCGCCCCATGTTGCATTGAGCACCTCGCTGGCACTTGTTCTTTTTCTTCTTTTCCAGCTCCGGAGCACCTGAACGCACCTATACGGGTGTGGCTTGTCAGCCACAGTTACATTTTTTGGGCCACCTGTCATGCTGCTTCGTCCATGTGGGGTGTGCACCCGGGGCTCCGTGCAGTGGCACGCCTGGTCTGGCATGGATTCCGTGGAATGAGGTGGCAGGAGCTACTACCCTTCATTCTGTTCTCTGGGTACTCTATTCCACCACAAATTCTGGTAATACATCTGGGTGGCAATGATTTGGGCCAAATTACTGGCTTGGATTTGGTTATATCCATCTGGAGGGACCTCGGCCTGATTCGACAACGTTGGCCGCAGGTCCGTATTATATGGTCGTATATAATTCCAAGGTCATATTTCCGGGGAGGTGGTGATCCTCGTCGTATTGACCGGGCCCAGCGGTCTGTTAATCGGGCAGTGGCTCGACATTTTGAGGAGCATGATTTGGGGACCGTGGTCCAGCACCCCATGATCCATATACAAGATGCCAGTTTGTACCAAAGAGACGGAGTGCACCTCTCTGCACGGGGCATCGACCGAGCTGGCGGTCAGGGGTGGTGGTGGTGAGTTGCGTAAGACTCCTCCCCGTGTGGCGACTAGCACTGGTAAGGAGAAAGTGGATGACCACTAGGATCCGGCAGGTACGCAGTTGGTTGGCCAGCTGAAGGACAAGGTAGAGGGAATGTTGGGCTGGCCAATCAAAGGCAGACCATGAACAAGGTGGTGCTATGCTCAAGACAGCCTGCAAAACCTTTAGAATTCACCGGATGCTTGTCAGAAGCTGGAGTCAACAAGTGGCATTCTGACTGGGGTCAACAATTTGTTTAATTAAGTAAACCAATTGATACAATGTGGCTAATTAAGAGCTGTAGTAGCTGCTAGTCCTTACCAGTGCTATTTCGGCCCATTTGCGTTAACAAAGTTAAGAAAAGTTACAATTTAATAAAGTGGCCCAATTTTAAATCCATCACAAGTGTCCGTCTCGTTATTGGGGAGTGGGTCCGGCAATGCTATATTTAATTTCATTTTCACTTTAAATAAAGGAACCCGCGAAATGGGCCACACTTCTACCTTCTGATTGTTGCCAACATCCAGTCATTAAACTTGAAACGCCATGTGTGATTCAATGTAGATCACCCAATTAGACAGAAACATAAGAAGCTGCCTTATGCTAGTTCACCTTGTCCTGTATTATGGATTCAAACTGGCAACTGCTCTCCCAGGTATCCAGTAAGTTTCTTCTCCTTATCCTACCTGAATGTATTACCTGTTTATCTCTCAACTTAGCACTAACCACAGCTGACCCTAACCAGCTTTAAAAATCAGATACAATTAGAGTGACTAGAGAAGTATGACAATTCCTATTACACTTGAATCAGCACATCCTCCCTTGATCTATGGACATCACAGTGATGGTTTGCTGCCTGATGCATTTACGGAGTCCAGGGAGGTGTTAGGGCTCTGGTCCACCCAGCTCATTATTTTCTACATACTGAGTAGAGACAGTTTTCTATATTTTTCACAGACAGAATTGCCCAAGTGATATCTGAAGTTGCTATTGGATTGAACCTCAGACATTCTCAATGTAAAACATGAGTTCTGTACCCAATGATCTAGGAATTATCTTCAAATCTGTAGAAACAGTGTGAATATGGAACAGACCACAGAGATGTTGCACAGCCAGCACATGTCCTGTGCATGTGATGGGCAGCAGCAATGCTATCAGGTCTACATTAGAGTTGTCACTCCCTGTGCCTTTCATTGATATCAGCAACTATGGAACTTTCCCCAGGTGTAGTGATGGAGCAGATTTGGCCTACAAAGTTCGAATCATACAGCTGTACATTGTGATGTAAGACTGTAATTGTCTAGCCCTGGGATGAGCAATTTGCAGCCTTCCAGATGTGGCTAGACTGCAAT
The DNA here is from genome assembly GCA_035047345.1 of Bradypodion ventrale. Taxonomy (NCBI): domain Eukaryota; kingdom Metazoa; phylum Chordata; class Lepidosauria; order Squamata; family Chamaeleonidae; genus Bradypodion; species Bradypodion ventrale. The sequence continues at coordinate 285,363,935 of JAWDJE010000001.1, read as the reverse complement.
TTCCATGTTTCTCAAGAAAGATAAGTCATGCAGTTGAATAAAGTGTTAACCAATTTCTTTTGCAATAGCATATACTGTATGTAGCAAGTTAATTGTATTCTTGGATATGTTTTGCTCTGCATATAACTTTTCACAATTCTGTAGTCTAGTAAACAAACAGTGATTAAGGAACATGCTCAGGTGGGGTTTTAAAACAAGATATATTGCCCCATAATATAAAAAACTCATATTAAGGTGTATATCATGGAATAAGCCAGGCCTCTATTTTTCAACCCTTGTTTAAGGATGTGAATGTATAGCACAGAAGGAAAGGAGGTAAGAGCAAATTATTCCCCCTTCCATAACATTCAGTTACAGGTACACTCAGTAATGTAATCCAGTCAAGTCATTTGTGGCTTATGAGGCAGAAAACTCCTGAAGCATTCTATCCAGCCTGGCAACAAAAACATAACAAAGTAAACAACCAAGAAATTGTTATCCTTTTCATAACACTCAAAATTGACTGCCTCATAGCAAGACTAACCTATGAAGTGTGGAAAAAGACTGAGGTCACACTAGAAAAGAGATAACAAAACAAACATTTCTTAAAGGTGAGATTCCCCCCCCCCCCCTGGAGTTAACAAGGTCATTTAGTACTCCAGGTATCAGAGCCCCAATTATTTTCTGTCCCGTGTTTAGATATTTTCAGACCCAGATGGGATGCCCCAGAACTAGCTCTCCTGATCTCACAAATGAAGATACTACACACAAAATGTATTAGAACAGCAAATAATAAATGATTCCAGCTTTGTTGGTTACAACACACAATAGCATTGACACAGCCTAGAGTACTGGATCCAACCATTGAACAACTCCTCTGCTAACTGATACTTGTATGCAGCCCTTTGCTGGATATCAAACAGAATAGATCACGATAGATTTAATCAATTGGCTTAACGTGCAGAATCCAAATTTATCTTTCACACATCAAATAAATAGAAATGAGATCCCTTTCCTGGATATTAACATCTTTAGAACTCCAGAAAACAGACTGAATATGAAGTTGTTTAGTAAAAAATCAGACAGAAACACTTACCTCCACTACAGCTCCTTCCACCCACAACATACCTGTCAAGTATCCCGTTTTCCCCAGGAAAACCCCTTATTTTTACCCCTCTTCCTGTCCCTCCCGTTTTATTAATTTCCCCGTAATATCCCTTATTTTTTTTAAAAAAAATCCTGACTGGAGCCCTCACAGGCGAAGCTGCATTATGTTTTTCCTGCCACCAGAGGTCGCTGTGGCTTTTTGCTTGTGGAAGGAGAGAGAAAAGGTGGCGGGGGGGGGCTTCTGTAGTTCCCCTTTCATTTCCCTTCCCTGCCACATGGTCATGGAGGCTTCGGTTTTGTTTGCTGCTGCTGGTCGGAGCCACCATGGGATGGGAGGAGTCTACTCTAGGTGAGCGATATATTTCATATATGGAGATTAACTCCTCAGCTGCTGGGAGGCTTGGAAACTACAGAGGTTGCTTTTTACTTTACTAATTCCCTTCCTTAAGCTGGATCCGACATTCTCAGGTGTTGGTGCTTCAACTGGTTGCAGTGAGGAACAAATAGATTGGTTAATTTTGGGAAATTAATCCCTTGCTCCTCCACCCTATTATTATTTTTGGGGGGTTGTCTAGCCACGTGAAGGGCTTGTTCACCCTAGGGGGATGGGTTACTATTCTGCTCTTTGCTTCCCAGAAATTTTTTAAAATTAAAAATGAGTAAACAAGAAAGAAAACAAAACAAAAGTCCCCCAAGAAGATGGGGAAAGGGTTCTTTGGCCCACACAGCTTTGTGCCCATTGCATCTACAATACCATCTAGCCATCTTATTTTTGGCCACCCCCTTCTTTTGTCCTCCACCATTCCCAGCATCAAGGCTTTCTCAAGTGAATCCTCTCTTCTCATTTGATGTCCAAAGTACTTTAGCGTCATCTTTACTATTTTAATGACCAGTCATGGTTGATTTCTTCTAGGATTGACCTATTTCTAACACCACATTTCAAAGGCATCTATTTTCCTGCACTCAGCTTTCCTAATGGTCCAGCTCTCACACCCATACATTACCACCGGGAATACCATTGCTTTGACTATGCAATTTTTTGTTTGCAAGGTGATGCCTCTACTTTTAACTATGTTCCCCAGGTTTCTCATAGCTTGTTTCCCAAGCATCAGTTGCCTTTTTATTTCACGGCTGCAATCACCATCTGCAGCGATCTTTGATCCTAAGAAAGTAAAATCTGCCAGTCGTATCCAACTCTAGGGTGCAGTGCTCATCTCCATTTACAGCCAAAGAGCCAGTGCTGTCTGTGTTTGCAGACATTTTCATGGCCATGTGGCAGGCATTACTAGAGCCCAGCAAGTCACATAGCTATATTTGGCCACGCCCACAGATTTGGCCATACCCACAGAGGGGTGTGGCCAAAATTTCCCTTATTTTCAAATCCAAAACTTGACAGGTATGACCTCAAGCACATAAGAACAATTTACCTTATGGTATTTTCACAAAAGCAATGAGGAACTCTTCAACTAATAAAGATTTTGAGGATAGTGCCCTTTTGATTAGAGACAATTTAGCAGAGAGAGGATACCCTAATGGAATTGTGAGCAATGCATTAGAAAGGACGAGAAAGTTAGGGAGACCCACAACTTCTGTCTCATCAACAAACACATAGACAACAACATATATAGTGGTCTCTTGAATTTACTCCCATGGTCTATAATATCAGGAAGATTATTTGTCGCCACTGGCATATCCTCGATAATATTTCAGGCTGTCGTACTCAACCTCTGGTTGGGTTTAGAAAGACACGTAATATAGGAAACATCGTTTCTAGGGCTGATATGAGGACTCCCCCAATTTCTTTGAGAAGTGCTGGGCATTACAAATGCTTAAATTGCAGTGTTTGCAAATATTCAATAGAAACCAAAGTGGTAACTTTTCCAGGTCTTAAATCCCCTGTGACTTTAAAATAGCTATCGAATTGTAACAGCTCTGACTGTGTGTATTTAATTTGCTGCCCATGTCAGAAATTATATGTGGGACAAACTAGACGCAAGGTCCAAATTTGCATACATGAACATTTATCCAGAATTAGGAATAAAAATTTACAAGCTCCCCTAGTTCAACATTTCATAGACTATGGACAACAGAGGATTTATGGCTTCTTGTACTTGAAACTATGAGGTTTAGAGCTTTTGAAAGAACAGATATAAGTACTATTTTATTAAGAAAAGAAGCTTTTTATATTTTTCTCTAGGCACTATGCATACTGAAGGGTTGAACTCTGATCAGGATTTTTCATGCTTTCTGTAAATCTTGTAATCCACCAGAATGCTGCATGAGAGGCTCATGATTCATTTCACCTGTGTATTCTTAGTATACTGTTTAAATTCAGTTCATGCTAGCAACTAGTAACATTGGTGCAGAGAAAGAAAAAACTAAAAGAGGCACATCACGCGTGTAAAACAACCTAAGAGAATTCATTATGAATGATTATGTATTGTATGATTGATTAAGAGTGCACGTGTTTTCTGATTATGCTGTACAGCTAAGAAACCTTTGCTAAACTGTGTCCATTTCTCTGTTATCTTCAGATTGTAAATAATTCAGCTTGTAAAATCATGCAAAACTCCTGATGAAGGTATCGAAAAGAAAAGTATCAAATTTTCTTTGAGGAAAATTTTGCTTGATGGATTAACTTTCTAAATTGGAGATTACAAATGAATGGAAGTATTAAAGAATCATTTATTTTGAAATTACAACATGGACTGATAACTTTGTTTGTGTCAGGAACGGCTCCTTGGGATTAGTTTCACTGTTCATACCGTTCTGCCCAGAACTTCGCTATATCTTTTTGTGGTGCATCATGACGACACAGTACCTAGGTTTCTCGTACACAGAGGAAGACAGGGACTGAATCATAAGCAATGCAATGGGTTATGAAGATAGAGGATACACAACTGAGGAAGATTTGAACAATTTGGAAAGTTTGGAAAAGAAATTAGTGAGATTTAAATTACAATCCACATTTTTGGTGGATTATTTTAAGGCTTCCAGAATCCCGAGGGGACTGCGAATCCAAAAAGGACCTACTTTGTTTACAGACAACAGAGAGTTTACTGACAGGTGGGTACAAATCTTAGACAAATGCTCATTCGATTTAATGCTTTTAATTATCGAACAGAGTAATAAAAAAGTGAGCCATGTTACAACTGAGACTGGGGAATTTAGAGAGACTTTTAAAACTAAGGTTACATCGATAGTGTTTGAGGAGAGGATGAATGATTTAGACAAGTAGATAAAGGATTTCAAGGACTCTCTAATGCTATTTAAGAAGAATAAATTTTTAAGAGACTCACAGGATTATAGCAATTCTAAGGTTTACTGGTGGCTCTTTCGCAGCAACAATGCACGAAAACGTGTCTCTTGGAAAACTCCCATTGAAACCTTGGAGTAAGAAACTACTGATAGTGAGGATCATCTGTCTGGAGCTGAAGAAGGACCTTCAACATCATATAATTTAAGAGACCAACCAAAAGACGATATCCCACGGCAGAGTCTGCCCCTGCAGCCAAAACTTCTTCTTCTTCTTCTTCTTTAGAGAAGTGACGTCCACAGCGAGGCAGGAGAAAGAAATAGACTCTGTTTTCAATTTTTCTTCGAAACAACTAACAGCAAAAGAGTTCTCTCTGTTGGACTTGGGATTGAAGTATGTACCCACCCCAAATTTCTTTGCATTTACTTTGATATCTTTAAATTGATAAGACATCTTAAATTGAGGTGTTTCTTTAAAAATGATGGTGAATACCCTGAAGTCTAAATTTAACCCTATTGTAAATAATGCAACAATACAGGTCTTGACCTTGAGCAGCTGGAAGGTGACCTTGAGCAGCTGGAAGCCAGGAAAATGACTTGGAATAGAAACTTACAATATGAGGATATCACTTTGTTAGAAAAATTAGGTAATGACCCAAACTTGGTAATCAAACAAACAGAAAAAGGTGGTGGAGTAGTAATTCAGGACAGAAAAATTACTTAATGGAAGCTCAGAGGCAGCTCACTGATACAAATTTCTATAAAAAATTAATTGAGATCCCTCATCTAAGATAGCTTCAATAATAAAAGTAGTACTACAAGAGGGTTTAGCAATGGATTATATCACTGAAAAAACTTACAGATTTCTAATGAATGAATTTCCCAGAGTCCCAATCTTTTATCACCTACCAAAAATTCATAAAATTAAGAATCCAGGTGATGTAATTAAAGGTTGGCCCATCATCTCGGGGATTAATTCAATTACTGAACCTGTAGCTTAATTTTTGGACTCTTTTATCAAAGAAGCAGCCACCAGTGCACCAACTTATATTAGAGACTCTGCCAATTTTATCTCTAAAATGGAAGGATTGGTAATCCCTAAAGAGGCAGTACTGTACTAATGACATTAGATGTGAGTTCACTATACACAAATGTGCCACTGGAGGATGCGAGAATGGTAGTTGAAGAGGTGCTGAGTTCGAGGTAGAATAGTTTTCCACCAACTCATTTCTTGTTAGTTCTACTAAATATATGCCTTGAGCAGAACTATTTCAGGTTCCAGGAGGATTTTTTTTTTTTTTTACAAATAAAGGGCATAGTGATGGGGTCTCATTTGGCCCCCTCCATCGCTAATCTTTTCATGATAAGATTTGAAAAAAGTATGATATTAAATTCACAAGTGAATCCATTTTTTTTGCAGAAATAATAGTATACAAAAGGTTCATAGATGACCTCTTTTTTGTCTTTAAAGAAAAGGAACTCGCGATAGATTTCATCAATTTCCTTAACGTACAGAATCCAAATTTATCTTTCATGCAACAAATAGATAGAAATGAGATCCCTTTCCTGGATATTAACATCTTTAGAACTCCAGAAAACAGATTGGACATGAAGTTGTTTAGAAACAAAATCAGACAGAAACACTTACCTCCACTACAGCTCCTTCCACCCACAAGCACTTAAGAACAATTTACCTTATGATATTTTCACAAGAGCAATGAGGAACTCTTCAACTAATAAAGATTTTGAGGATAGTGCCCTTCTGATTAGAGACTATTTAGCAGAGAGAGGATTCTCTAATGGAATTGTGAGCAATGCATTAGAAAGGACGAGAAAGTTAGGGAGACAACAACTTCTGTCTCATCAACAAACACAGAGACAACAACGTATACAGTGGTCTCTTGAATTTACTCCCATGGCCTATAATATCAGGAAGATTATTTGTATCCAACAAAATGGCAATGAAGTCGGTGTCCCCAGGCACAAAAAGTAAGAACCACTGCCATCTGTTGAACCCTGGAGTGCCTTGGCTAACTGGGCTGCTCCTGCTAGTGTTTACCCCAAGATCTTTTTCAGACCTCTGCTCAACTGCTCCAATCCCCCAAACTCAATCTGGTCCTATGCACACTGCCACCTGGGCCGTGCCCAAAACTGCGGCAAGGTAGTCTATTATTATTAGTAGTAGTAGATTTCTATGCTGCCCAATCAACAAACGTGACTCCGGGCGGCTCACAACATAATACACAATAAAAGCACAATAAGAACACTCAAAATAAACTACCAAACGTCCAAGTTCAAAAGTGGCCACAAACAGTCCAGGGGCTGTTATTATCAGTGAAAGTCATGCACCGCAAACCCCAAATTTACCTTTACCTTACTTAACATCGCAGCATAATTGACCCATCTTCGCTACGCTCTTGAAGGAATGTGTAGGTGCGTAAACCACAGGGCAAGACTGAGCCACACTGCAAACCAGGGGAATTGGGGGATCTCTGGATTACCATCCTCCGGGGAATAAGGTGCATGCTTCCAAATATGTACATTAACATGGCTGTGAAATAACTCTTGCCATTTTTGTGAATCTACTCTTAAGGACAGCAAGTTACATACAGCACTTCGTTTTTAAGGTGTCACAATTTTTGGTCATTTTGTTTTGTCACTGATATGCTTGCACAGACTAGCACGGCTACTAATTAAAAAATATTCTAAGAATGTTATTAAGGAGCTGTCTTGCTTGCTGTTTCTAACTGAATTTCTAGAAACCACAGGGCATCCCTGCTCCTGACAGGCAGCCACAAGGTGCTCTGGGGAGAAAATGAGCACTGAGGAACTCTGAATGGTACCAATTTGCTGCACATACTGTGGGAAAGCAAAGTTCTCTTCACAAGTCTCACATTATGAGGTGGGCAGTTTGCTCTGCCAGGAATAAAAACTGGAGCACTACAAAGGACCAAATCCTCCAAGGAGTCTTTTATTCTAAGAGACAAATTAAAAGCTCTGGCTTTACTGGCTGGTGGGTTCTAGGTAATGTCATCCAAAAAAATTGATCTACCGGAGCCCTGAGGCATAGAGGCCATTGTCTGCAATGTAATGGAATGGAGGCAGACAGTTTGGTAGCTCTCATGTAGAAGGAGGGAGGCATTTGAAACCCCACCACTGTTTCTATGGCTCAGGGTTCACTGCAGAGGCTCAGGTGGTTAAGATGCTGAACTCGCTGACTAGAAGATCGAAGTTCAATTCCTGGGTACTGCATGATGGAGTGAGCTCCTGTCTCTGACCCAGCTCCTGCCAACCTAGCAGTTCGAAAGCAAGAAATTGCAAGTAGATAAACAGGTACCACTTTGGTGGGAAGGTAAACAGCATTCCATGTACTCCAGTGTCTAGTCATGCCTGCCACATGTCCATGGAAATGTCTGCAGACACAGACAGCACTGGCTCTTTGGCTATAAATGAAAATGAGGACTGAACCCTAGAGTCGGTTATGACTGGCTTTCAAGCAAGGGCGACCTATCCATGGTTTCAGGTATCATCAGAAGATCTTGGAACACATTCCCCACAGATACAAAGGGAGACTTGTACTCTATAGGTGACTAACAATAATAGGTGCAGGTGAGAATCAACATCCTGGCAAAGAAAAAAAAAGACTTTTTTTAAAAAGATAAACACAAAAACTAAAGATGTAGCCAGCAGCTAATAAATTAAAATAACCTCTAGCAATAAAACAGTTTCTTGCCAATAATAATAGTTGTGCGCTGTCAAATCAATTCTGACTTATGGTGACACTTTCAAGGGTTTTCTAGGTAGAGAGTACACAGAAGTGCTTTAACATTCTCTTCTTCCAGGGGTGTCCTGGGACTGAGCAGCTTGCACTAATCCACACAGGCTAGCTCTTTTTTTTATAGGAGGCACATGGGAAATCGAACTCACAACCTCTTGCTCAGCAGCCAGATACCTAAACCATTGAGCTATCTAGCCAGCTAACATGCCAAAGCCCAACTTATTTACAAGGGACTTGGTCTGCCAGCAGGGCCAAGCTAGCTGGGAAGGTATTCTGAGTGGTTTGAGCATTAGGATTTAACTGTACAGTAAAACCCTGAGTTACAAAAAAAAAAAAACCCCGGTTCCATGGCCTCATTCGTAACTCGATATTTTTTTTCGTAATTCGAGTCATCCCCAAAGGGATGCATAGAAAAATGAAAAATAATAATTTTTTTAAAAAAAATTAAACAGAGAGCTCTTCCCACATTTTGGCTGCTGCTGCTGGTTCCTTCCTCCTGCTGCTCCGGGTGGATTTTAAGAGCACAAAATGGTGGCGCCACCATTTTGAGCACTGAAAAATAGATTTTTACAGACCAAAATGGTGGTGGCGCCATTTTGATCTGTAAAAATCTACAGAAACCCCTTTCGTAAGTCAGGTTATTTTCATAAATCGGGACCCCAATTTATGAAAATAACATTTCATAACTCGAGTTTTTCATAACTCGAGTCATTCGTACCAGTCACTCTGTGCTTATTTCTAACAAATTCCTGATACAAAATAACTCACACTATGTCCTTTCCTAGTCAACTCCTCTGACAACTCAGTAGATTGTAGAATTAGTTGCATCGAACAATGAGCTTAAAGTGTGTTGGATAACTTTTTGACAAAAAGCTGTAGCTATGCATGTAACAATAATTTGACAACAATATCAAGCAAAGCTAGGAAGAGTTACTTTTAATTTATAGCTCTTGAGAGTATTCCATGTCAGCTAAGGGGTTTTGTATGTTAAAGTCCCAAAAAGGTGGTTTTTTTTAACGTCCTTAACATTAGCAGGTAAACATACTCATCTACATGCAGTTTATCTGTTAATTTCTGCATGTTCAGCTGCTTTTGGAAGATGTAAAAATATGCAAGATTGATTAATTTTGATCTTTTGCTGGGGCTTGATTCACAAAAGATAATTCTTCCATGTTTTCTTCTTGAAAATGCTTCTTTCTATTCTCCATTGCATGATGAGAACAGAATGAATAAAGGCAAAAGAATTACTTTGCTAGATAAAATCAAGACATATGCAGTCTAGTATTCTGCTTCCAACTGCAGCATTAAGACTGCCCCTTGATGTTTATCTTCCGCGCCTAATGTTTTAAGCTGTTTCTCCCCATATCAATGCTCCTGCAACATTCACTTGTTAAGCTTAGCTCTAGAATCACAGATTCTAGAGGATCTCCAAAAATCATCCAGCTCAATTATCTGCTGAAGCAGAAAATTTAGAGCTACATCCAGTGGTGGGCATCAGGAGGTTTGCACCAGTACATGCGTACCGGTAGTAAAAATGGCTGGCCCTGCCCCCCTCCCCACCCCAACCCCCTCCTCCTCCTAGAAGAGGCTGTGGAGGGGGCTGGCTCCATTTCCCCCTTCATCAAAGGCTTTTCCTGGGCTCTGTTTCACCCCCAAAGTGCATCCCCAGCCACTCCAGAGTGGCTGGGGAGGCAGTTTGGGGTGAAACAGAGCCCTGGAAAAGCCTTGGACAAGGGGGAAATGGCTTCAGAGGTTCGCTAAAGAGTGATGAAAATAGAAGAGACTTCTATTTTCATAGCTCTATACCGAAGAGCAGTCATATGGACAATAGGCCATGCCCACCCAGTCACATGGCCACGCCCACAGTGTGGTAGGAATTTTTTTTTATGCCCACCACTGGCCACATCTTCCTTGATAGCAATGAAAACCAACTTGAAAGCCTCCAATCAAGCACAGTCCACCATCTTCTGAAGAATGCTAACACTTACCATCAGGAATATCTTCTTAATGTTTAGTCTCTTATATAGTACTTTGAATCTACTGATTCAGGCCCTACCTGGAGCAACAGAAAATAAGTTTGCTCCTTCTTCTATATGACAACCCTTCCAATATTTGAAGATGGTGATCCTATCAGCTCTCAGTCTTATCTTCTCTAGATTAAACATGGTTCCTCAACTGTTCTTCATAGTGCTTGGTTTCCAGACCTTTACCAGCTTCTTTGTCTTCCTCTGGGCATATCCCAGCTTGTCTGTCCCTGTTTTAACTACTATCTGTTTCTGGAAAATGCCTGCATGCTGCTAGAAGCAGAGTCTTTGCTGTTTTAGCCATGATGCAATGGAATGCGATCTCCCTCTGTAACTGAGGAAAAATATATTAGTTCAATTCTTCTAGTTAGTTAAAAGTAGCATATATAAGCAAGCTGGCAGGACAGCACAGTGAATTGCATATTTGGCTGCAGAACCAGAGGTTGGGAATTCAATTATTCCTGGTCCCTATGGAGGCAAGAGCTAGCATGTATAGCCATGGGCAAGCTCCATAGTCCCAGGATACCACTGGAAGAAGAGAAGGGTAAACCACTTCTGAGTATTCTCTACCTTGAAAAGCTCCGCCATTAGTTAGAATTTATCTAACTAAATTAATTATTCTCAGCATTATTGTGCACTTCCTCTCCACAACAAGCCTGGAAGGAAAGTCAAGCTATGAGAGAGAATGGCTTGTCTGAGATCACAAAGCACATTTTATAGCTAAGAGGGAACTGGATGCTGGATCTTCCCAGTCTCGGTCCAGAAATCAAATAACGACAATACCACACTGGTTGTCATTGGCTCATCTGTGCATGCAATTTGTAAAGCCTGCCAAGTTTTCATTTTAATCAAGCCCTTGGGGATTTATCCCCAATGACTATTTATACTTGCACATTTTTTATTTAATTTCATTTAGATTTTTTTAAATTTAAATTTTATATTATTATAGAATTACTTTGCTGTTCTTGTAAATTATTTCTAAACTTGCTGGGAAAGCAGTATAAACAAGGAGAAAAAAATAATCAAGACGGCTCCAAGAGTTTTGTTATTTCATTTGTGTATAAGTATTTAAAATACTGTACTGCATAAGATGACTAGCATGAGACACATCAGGATCCCCTTGTGTGGCTATGCAAATAATGTTTTACATGCTGAGCCACTCAGTATGCTACAGATAATATCTATGGTTATTTCTTAATTTAAGGATAATTTGCCTCTAAAAGCTACACCATTTATGTTATGCCAACATAATAAGGCAAGAAGATTTCAGCCACTGAGTGAGGCTACACATATTACTTTCCACTCAGTGCATTTACTTCTAGCCTTACTACAAAATATTACAAAAAGATGCAATGAATTATGGGGACAAATGTTTCTTTCCTGGTATTATATCTCAGAAACACATTTCAAACAGACTATTAAATGAATTATACTTTAACCTTGAGTGTCCAGCCTATCCTAACTCATTTGTTGCCTTCTTTCCTGAATTGCAAGTTCACTAGTCCTTGAAGTGAGCATGGGGAAAAAGAAATGTTCAAAAGCTGATATTCTATACATTGAGGAGAAAATACATAAATGCTAGTTCTTTTTGTTCTCAACAGGCTACTGCCAGTTAACCACCACATAAAGTCGCCATACATTTTTACAAGAAAAAGGCCTTTAAGAAAGCAGGCTAGGGAACTCAACAAATAATAGGGATAAAAATGGAACTGGCAGAAAGTATCATACTGGAATCAACTTCTTAAAATGTATTTAAAAGATTTTTACATCCTGGAAAAATAGAACAATAATATCCCTGAATTTCAAACAGCAATTTGATTCAAATGGCTGTTATCAATTTTTATGATAACAAAAAAATACATGTAATGAGACTGAGGTGATTAAAGGGATGAGTTTGTTTATTCATTCATTCATTCATTCATTCAGATAGATAGATAGATATCACCCATCTTAAAGGGAAGTTACTCTGGGTGATTTAAAATACTAATTAAGTAAAATTAAAAGTGCGGTATCACCAATACGTGGGTGACACCCAACTCTACCTTTCCTTCTCATCCTCAGCAGAGGACATGGTCCAGTGCCTGGATGACTGACTGGCAGCCATAATGGAATGGACCAGAGTTAACAAGCTGAAGCTGAACTCTGACAATATGATGGTTCTGACGTTGGAGGGTTCATCAGCCTAACTGAGTGATCTGGCCCCTAGGTTGGAGGGGACTGCTCTCACTCAGTGGCATATTAAATCCCATTTGACCCTTGAGGTGCAAATCGTGGCGGTATACAGAGCCACTTTTTTCCAACTGCACCAAATTGCTCAGTTGCATCCCTACTTGGACAGACAGTCTCTCATAACACTAGTTATCTCACTGGTAGTCTCACGTATTGATTACTGTAATGCTCTCTACATGGGGCTTCCCCTGTGCCTGTTCCAGAGGCGTCAAAGAGTCTTCCCAGCAGGACAACAGCCTGCATCACTCACTCCTCCATGATGACACAGCTCTTGGTGCCAACCCCAAGATTAGTTAGAAAAGCCATGACTAGGAGGAGGGCCTTCTCGGTGGTGGCACCAATGCTGTGGAACTCCCTCCCAGTGGAGCTGCTCCTGGTTCTATCTCTCCATATGTTTAAAAAACAGTTGAAAACATCTCTTTTTAAAGAGGCCTTTGGGAATATCTTATCAACGTCTAATCATTAGGCATTTCATTCTGTCTCTCTATGTCACAAACAGGTTTTCTTTTTAGGGTTTCTTGGGTTTTGATGCATTTATATGAAATTTTTAATATTTGTGCCTATTTGTATTGTTGAGTTTTATGCTGTTAGCTGCCCAGAGTAGGAAAGTTTTTTTCCTAGAGGGATGGGATATAAGATTAATAAATAAAATAAAATAAAATAAAATAAAATAAAATTACATACCTCCAGTACACCAATATAACAGAAACAGTAAAAAAAATCATTCTAATAACATATAACACCAACAATCAATGTTGGTGTTAATTACAGTTCACAGAAGGGAAAATCACCACAGGGGCAGTACATTCCCAACTGCTTCTTTGCATAGCTCAACCTTGACCAGTTTACAGAAAGTCTGGAGGGAAGGCACAAATGAGGTGGAAGAATATTCCATAGTGATACAGCCACCACCAAGAAGATCCAATTCCTATTGAAAACGTCTAGGCATCCCAGTCCTGGGAAAATTGAATTTTTCAGGCCCAATTAATCAGAGAGAGACACTCTGTCATGTACTGAGGTCCTAGACCGGGGTGGCGAACTTTGGCACTCCAGCTGTTCTTGAACTTCAATTCCCAGAAGCCCTAATCAGTAGGAGTGCTGACTTGGGCTTCTGGTAATAGAAGTCCAAAAACACCTGGAGTGCCAAGGGTCGCCATCACACTCCTAGACCATTTACAATTTGACCCATTTACACACTATACTAGTACCTTGAACTGAGCATGGAAGAGTACAGGTAGCCAATGAACGAGGATAAAGTTTGGGAAAATATGGTCTGATCTCCATAGGAGTTGGGAGAAGAAATGTAAGTACCACTAACTTTAGCTCCCAAGTTAGCCTGTTGACTTAAGAATTATGTGGGAGTCTGATCATCAAAATTTACAAATATTCAGGCATCAGCCCAATTAGGCCTTCTGTGTAAAATGGGAGAGGGACATTTTATTGCTCAAGACAGCAAAAACCTCTTCAACCTGTGTTGGTAAGAGTCCCAAACATAAAAAGTCAGTACTAATGGTGCCTTCTTTTGTTATTTCAACAGGAAGAGGTGGAAGAAAGGCATCGGGAAATAGAGGCATAGTTTCTTCAGATATATTTAAACAACCATCATTTAAGTAGGGGACATATTAGTAAATGCGAGAAATATAAAACATATGTGATATTGTAGTAGTTACTTGAGCTCCCCTAGGATTCAGACAATTGAAGCCTTATTGTCTCGTATGCTTTTCAAGTTTGTTCTAATAAAGAGAGAGAAAAAGAAATTTTCACAAGATTCTAGTAAGAAAAACTATGTGACTAGTATACATGCATTGATCTCTGTTTTAATACGTGAAGCAAAAATGGGAGGTTATGCATTCTAGCACTGCCCTCTAGTGGCATCTATTCATATTATCCACTGTCCCATAAGCAAATACTGTACAGTGGAACCTCACTTAACAAATTTAATATGTTCTCCGGGACCTTTTGTACTACAAAAAATGTGTAAAGCACATTTCCCATAGGAATGCATCGAATGCAATTTCCCATAGGAATGCATTGAAAAACAAAATTTGCTAACTAAACGCAGTTTCCAATAGGAATGCATTGAAAACCAATTAATCTGTTCAAAAAAATTGTTAATCGAGCCACTATTTTCTATGGATTTACTTTTGCTATGCGATGTTTGTGTTAACCAAGCCATTTGTTAAGCGAGGTTCCACTGTATTAAAAGTAGCCAACATAATTAGGAATACAGTGCTACCTCATACAACGATTTTAATCCGTTCCATGGGGCTTGTTGCTGTATGAAACAATTGCTATACGATGCATGCATCGTATAGCGATTTTCCCTACGGGATGCATCGTACAACGATTTTTTTCACTACGTTGTTTTCCCATTGAAAAATTGTTGATTTTTTTCCATAGGGAAAATTGTTATGTGGGACGCCATTTCCCCCAAAAACCTAATTGTTATACGATTTCATCACTATACGGGGCGATTGTTATATGAGGTTCCACTGTATTTAGAATACAAGCTCCATAATTCATTCTTGGAGTTCACCTAAGAAACAAATGCCTAAGACACCTTAATGTGGCTCTCCCGTGAAAAAGGCCTAGCTCTGCCCAAGCTTCCTGTTCAGTACCTCAACAAATAAGTCAAGGTAATTGCCGTCTATCCATATCCAATGAAATGTCTTTTCCTATCAGTCTCACTAAGAATGGGTGAAGATAAACTCTGTAATACTGCCATATGTCTTCATGAATATGATAGAAGGCACATGAGGGTCTGAAAAATGAATGTGAGAGAAAGAAAACTAATTCAGGCATCTGGGTAGAAGAGAGTACAGTATAAGTGCTAAGCACTTGAATATCTTGCTATGGATCATATGGATTCAGACACATTGAATTAAGGTCAACACTTTTTCACCCCAAAACACTCCTCAGATTTAAAATCCACACAGCATACTGGGGTAAAATGATATTGACCTCCCCCAAAAGTTGAGTACTAAAAGAAAATTGATATTATTGCAGAGCCTTGCTGCTTGACTCTGTCCTCCTGCTAAAGCAGGGAGAGCCATCTGGTCTAGAGCAGTGGTTCCCACAGGGGAACTTCAATTTCCAGAAGCCTAAGTCAGTACATTGACTGATCAGTGCACCATATACCTGTTGACTTCTCCAACAGTTTTTAACTGTACTTGCAAACAATATTTCCCTCAGTGGCCTGCGCTATACTAGAGGAGGAGGAAAATTACCTGGTGGTTGCTTGTATCAGAAACTTTGACATCCAAAGATCCTGTCAGCACAGCATACCAATTGGTTCCAATGTCACCTTGCCGAAATACTGTAAACAAAAACCAAAAAGAGAGACAAGAGGAAACATCAGATTTTTAAAAAATGCATAATAAAAAACAATTAGTATATGACTGAAATGTGTCTAACAAGGAGCTGTCAATTTGTTTCCAATACTAAAAAAATGGTTTTACTGTTCCCTCTTCTGGTGGTGCTCTGGGATCATTCAGCTTGCTGAAGGCCAGGCAGGAGCCGCAGCATATAACCATATAACCCCACAGGAGTCTCTCACACACTCTAGCCTAGATGATCTCCAGCTAGCCCCTCTCCTGGGAGATAAAATCCTGGCCCTTGGCTTCACAGCCAGGTACAACATCCCACTGAGATATGACAGCGCTGTTTATTTATTTATTTATTTTTGTTTGAATTTCTAAAGCCGCCCCAATCACGAGGACTCTGGGCAGCTTACACTACGACACACACACCCTTAATAAATAGACCCCATTTAAAACAGTAACTCCCTTAAAACCCCGTTAAAAAACCCACCCACACATGTTGAAGAAGGAAGGATGGCTCTTATTTAACCAGCCAGCAGGTAGGGACTATTTCTCCACCAACCCCCCACGCCTGCCCCTCCAGCCAGGTTTTCAGTTCTTTCTTGAAGGGCAGCAGTTCCGTCTGTTGCCTCAGTTCCACTGGCAGGAGATTCCAAAGAGCCGGGGCGGACACAGAGAAGGCCCTCCTTCTTGTGCTAGAGAGGCGGGCACCTCTAGCTGATGGCACAATTAGAGAGCCCCTCCGGTCCGTCCTGGTTGGTCAGGCAGACAATCTCAGGATGATGCGGTCTCTTAGGTATCCCAGCCCACTACCATGTAGGGCTTTAAAGGTAATGACCAGCACCTTGAATTGCACCCAGAGGCAAATTGGCAACCAGTGCAGCTCCCGAAGCAGTGGTGAGGCCTGAGCATAACACCCACACCCCAACACCACTCTGGCAGCCGCATTCTGGACCAACTGCAGCCTCCAAATGGTCGTCAAGGGTCGTTTTGGCATCTTTGCATCAGAAGTTGTTTCCTTTCTCAAAAGAACTTTCCTTTGCAGTTTCATAACCATGAATGAAATCAGGAGATCAAACTACAATTCCTAGGATTCTATGAGGCCATCATACCTGTATAAAAGTGACATAAACTTCTAGCGCAGTTTTCCCTACAGTAGTCCAGCTTATGCCATCATAATCAGCCAGACCCTACTACTTCAGGGCACTTTCGATTTTGTGTTTTTATTTTTATGGGGTCCTTTGGGCACCCTTCTCAAGGCACCTGATGTAAAAAAAAATGACGCTCTTGGAGGCTTCCATGATAGGGTTTGTAAAGCAAAAAGGAGAGTTGTTTTAAAACTTTTTTTAACAGAGTAGCCACAAAAGCATCTATCATTAATAGAGTGCATGAGGCTGAACTTAATCCAGACAAGATGGAGGTACTTATGGTAGACAATCCTAAACCTGGAATTGTTGCTGCTGAACTTCATTTCCTGGACATCTCATACTCCCCATCAAAGAACAGGTTTGCAGTAGCCTAGATCCAGGTCTACTGAAACTGAAGCTCAAGTACTATGGCCACAAAATGAGAAGAAAGGACTCACTGTAGAAAACCCTGATGCTAGGAAAGATCTAAGGAAAAAGAAGAAAGGGGAGGCAGAGGATGAGATGGTTAGACAGCATAGTTAACGCAGTGGGCTTACATCTGGGCGAACTATGGAGAACGGCAGATGACAGAAGAGCCTGGCATGCTGTGTTCCATGGGGTTGCAAAATATCGGACTTGACAGTGCAACTGAACAACAAAACCCAGGTCTCTATACATTCCCCAAAGTCAGGGGTCCACAAACTTTTTAAGCTGGAGGCCAGTTCACAGCCCTGAAGACTGTTGAGGGGCTGGACTGGTGGTGCCGGCAGCAGCAGTGGTGGTGGAGACCAGTCTGAGCTCCCCCCTCTCACCACCCCAAGCCCCTCTCCCCCCACCACTTCCCTGTTTACTGGCCTGGAGGAGCTGAATGCCGTGGGTGAAGGAGGGGTCCAGGCTGTTCTTCTTGGCCATGAGTTAGGGTAGGAAACACCATGCTCAGCTGCTCCAGCCATCAGGAAAACCGCGCTCGGCCAGAGCAGCCACCGGGAAAGCTGCCCATGGCCTCTCCAGCCTCCACTGATGAGGCCTCAATCCATCCCTTCCACTTGGCTTGGCATGTCCCTAATGGCGCACCATGGCAAGGTGAATATTGTAAGCCTTACAACATCCGCCCTGCTACGGAGCACTGGCAGGGACACGTCAAGCCAACTACTGCAACAAGCTCTGACAATTTTTCAATTGAACTACTGTAACAACATAAATGTTGGGGTACTTGTGAAGCCAATTCAGAACCTCCAGAGAATGAGAGTGAGAGCAACAGTGAGTGAAAGTGTATGTGAGAGAGTGTGTTTCCTTATTTGCTGGTTTATTTCAGGGATTCCCAACCTAAGGCCTGTGGGCCGGATCCAGCCCACGGCACCATTTCACGTGGCACCCCGACCCCTCCAAGGGCATTTGAGAAATCAGGCCCTCCCCTGAACTGTGACTCATAGGGGCGGAGCCACACTAGCCTTTAAAAGCTCTGAGCTCTTTCAGGGTCAGCCCTTTTGACTCTGCATGTGCTCTTAAGCAGAGCTGCTGCTGAGGAGAGCCAAACAAAGGAAGTGAGCACTGGTAAGTTTTGCAGTTGGAGTAGAGCTGCTTTAGAGGCCTCCACTAATTTAAATTGATAATTTAAACTGCTGAGAGCCACCTCTGTTCAAACAGAGAAAGCAGTTAGAAGCTTCCAGAAGCAGGGGGCAGAGCCACACCAGGCCCTCCCCTGAACTGTGACTCATAGGGGCGGAGCCACACTAGCCTTTAAAAGCTCTGAGCTCTTTCAGGGTCAGCCCTTTTGACTCTGCATGTGCTCTTAAGCAGAGCTGCTGCTGAGGAGAGCCAAACAAAGGAAGTGAGCACTGGTAAGTTTTGCAGTTGGAGTAGAGCTGCTTTAGAGGCCTCCACTAATTTAAATTGATAATTTAAACTGCTGAGAGCCACCTCTGTTCAAACAGAGAAAGCAGTTAGAAGCTTCCAGAAGCAGGGGGCAGAGCCACACCAGGCCCTCCCCTGAACTGTGACTCATAGGGGCGGAGCCACACTAGCCTTTAAAAGCTCTGAGCTCTTTCAGGGTCAGCCCTTTTGACTCTGCATGTGCTCTTAAGCAGAGCTGCTGCTGAGGAGAGCCAAACAAAGGAAGTGAGCACTGGTAAGTTTTGCAGTTGGAGTAGAGCTGCTTTAGAGGCCTCCACTAATTTAAATTGATAATTTAAACTGCTGAGAGCCACCTCTGTTCAAACAGAGAAAGCAGTTAGAAGCTTCCAGAAGCAGGGGGCAGAGCCACACCAGGCCCTCCCCTGAACTGTGACTCATAGGGGCGGAGCCACACTAGCCTTTAAAAGCTCTGAGCTCTTTCAGGGTCAGCCCTTTTGACTCTGCATGTGCTCTTAAGCAGAGCTGCTGCTGAGGAGAGCCAAACAAAGGAAGTGAGCACTGGTAAGTTTTGCAGTTGGAGTAGAGCTGCTTTAGAGGCCTCCACTAATTTAAATTGATAATTTAAACTGCTGAGAGCCACCTCTGTTCAAACAGAGAAAGCAGTTAGAAGCTTCCAGAAGCAGGGGGCAGAGCCACACCAGGCCCTCCCCTGAACTGTGACTCATAGGGGCGGAGCCACACTAGCCTTTAAAAGCTCTGAGCTCTTTCAGGGTCAGCCCTTTTGACTCTGCATGTGCTCTTAAGCAGAGCTGCTGCTGAGGAGAGCCAAACAAAGGAAGTGAGCACTGGTAAGTTTTGCAGTTGGAGTAGAGCTGCTTTAGAGGCCTCCACTAATTTAAATTGATAATTTAAACTGCTGAGAGCCACCTCTGTTCAAACAGAGAAAGCAGTTAGAAGCTTCCAGAAGCAGGGGGCAGAGCCACACCAGGCCCTCCCCTGAACTGTGACTCATAGGGGCGGAGCCACACTAGCCTTTAAAAGCTCTGAGCTCTTTCAGGGTCAGCCCTTTTGACTCTGCATGTGCTCTTAAGCAGAGCTGCTGCTGAGGAGAGCCAAACAAAGGAAGTGAGCACTGGTAAGTTTTGCAGTTGGAGTAGAGCTGCTTTAGAGGCCTCCACTAATTTAAATTGATAATTTAAACTGCTGAGAGCCACCTCTGTTCAAACAGAGAAAGCAGTTAGAAGCTTCCAGAAGCAGGGGGCAGAGCCACACCAGGCCCTCCCCTGAACTGTGACTCATAGGGGCGGAGCCACACTAGCCTTTAAAAGCTCTGAGCTCTTTCAGGGTCAGCCCTTTTGACTCTGCATGTGCTCTTAAGCAGAGCTGCTGCTGAGGAGAGCCAAACAAAGGAAGTGAGCACTGGTAAGTTTTGCAGTTGGAGTAGAGCTGCTTTAGAGGCCTCCACTAATTTAAATTGATAATTTAAACTGCTGAGAGCCACCTCTGTTCAAACAGAGAAAGCAGTTAGAAGCTTCCAGAAGCAGGGGGCAGAGCCACACCAGGCCCTCCCCTGAACTGTGACTCATAGGGGCGGAGCCACACTAGCCTTTAAAAGCTCTGAGCTCTTTCAGGGTCAGCCCTTTTGACTCTGCATGTGCTCTTAAGCAGAGCTGCTGCTGAGGAGAGCCAAACAAAGGAAGTGAGCACTGGTAAGTTTTGCAGTTGGAGTAGAGCTGCTTTAGAGGCCTCCACTAATTTAAATTGATAATTTAAACTGCTGAGAGCCACCTCTGTTCAAACAGAGAAAGCAGTTAGAAGCTTCCAGAAGCAGGGGGCAGAGCCACACCAGGCCCTCCCCTGAACTGTGACTCATAGGGGCGGAGCCACACTAGCCTTTAAAAGCTCTGAGCTCTTTCAGGGTCAGCCCTTTTGACTCTGCATGTGCTCTTAAGCAGAGCTGCTGCTGAGGAGAGCCAAACAAAGGAAGTGAGCACTGGTAAGTTTTGCAGTTGGAGTAGAGCTGCTTTAGAGGCCTCCACTAATTTAAATTGATAATTTAAACTGCTGAGAGCCACCTCTGTTCAAACAGAGAAAGCAGTTAGAAGCTTCCAGAAGCAGGGGGCAGAGCCACACCAGGCCCTCCCCTGAACTGTGACTCATAGGGGCGGAGCCACACTAGCCTTTAAAAGCTCTGAGCTCTTTCAGGGTCAGCCCTTTTGACTCTGCATGTGCTCTTAAGCAGAGCTGCTGCTGAGGAGAGCCAAACAAAGGAAGTGAGCACTGGTAAGTTTTGCAGTTGGAGTAGAGCTGCTTTAGAGGCCTCCACTAATTTAAATTGATAATTTAAACTGCTGAGAGCCACCTCTGTTCAAACAGAGAAAGCAGTTAGAAGCTTCCAGAAGCAGGGGGCAGAGCCACACCAGGCCCTCCCCTGAACTGTGACTCATAGGGGCGGAGCCACACTAGCCTTTAAAAGCTCTGAGCTCTTTCAGGGTCAGCCCTTTTGACTCTGCATGTGCTCTTAAGCAGAGCTGCTGCTGAGGAGAGCCAAACAAAGGAAGTGAGCACTGGTAAGTTTTGCAGTTGGAGTAGAGCTGCTTTAGAGGCCTCCACTAATTTAAATTGATAATTTAAACTGCTGAGAGCCACCTCTGTTCAAACAGAGAAAGCAGTTAGAAGCTTCCAGAAGCAGGGGGCAGAGCCACACCAGGCCCTCCCCTGAACTGTGACTCATAGGGGCGGAGCCACACTAGCCTTTAAAAGCTCTGAGCTCTTTCAGGGTCAGCCCTTTTGACTCTGCATGTGCTCTTAAGCAGAGCTGCTGCTGAGGAGAGCCAAACAAAGGAAGTGAGCACTGGTAAGTTTTGCAGTTGGAGTAGAGCTGCTTTAGAGGCCTCCACTAATTTAAATTGATAATTTAAACTGCTGAGAGCCACCTCTGTTCAAACAGAGAAAGCAGTTAGAAGCTTCCAGAAGCAGGGGGCAGAGCCACACCAGGCCCTCCCCTGAACTGTGACTCATAGGGGCGGAGCCACACTAGCCTTTAAAAGCTCTGAGCTCTTTCAGGGTCAGCCCTTTTGACTCTGCATGTGCTCTTAAGCAGAGCTGCTGCTGAGGAGAGCCAAACAAAGGAAGTGAGCACTGGTAAGTTTTGCAGTTGGAGTAGAGCTGCTTTAGAGGCCTCCACTAATTTAAATTGATAATTTAAACTGCTGAGAGCCACCTCTGTTCAAACAGAGAAAGCAGTTAGAAGCTTCCAGAAGCAGGGGGCAGAGCCACACCAGGCCCTCCCCTGAACTGTGACTCATAGGGGCGGAGCCACACTAGCCTTTAAAAGCTCTGAGCTCTTTCAGGGTCAGCCCTTTTGACTCTGCATGTGCTCTTAAGCAGAGCTGCTGCTGAGGAGAGCCAAACAAAGGAAGTGAGCACTGGTAAGTTTTGCAGTTGGAGTAGAGCTGCTTTAGAGGCCTCCACTAATTTAAATTGATAATTTAAACTGCTGAGAGCCACCTCTGTTCAAACAGAGAAAGCAGTTAGAAGCTTCCAGAAGCAGGGGGCAGAGCCACACCAGGCCCTCCCCTGAACTGTGACTCATAGGGGCGGAGCCACACTAGCCTTTAAAAGCTCTGAGCTCTTTCAGGGTCAGCCCTTTTGACTCTGCATGTGCTCTTAAGCAGAGCTGCTGCTGAGGAGAGCCAAACAAAGGAAGTGAGCACTGGTAAGTTTTGCAGTTGGAGTAGAGCTGCTTTAGAGGCCTCCACTAATTTAAATTGATAATTTAAACTGCTGAGAGCCACCTCTGTTCAAACAGAGAAAGCAGTTAGAAGCTTCCAGAAGCAGGGGGCAGAGCCACACCAGGCCCTCCCCTGAACTGTGACTCATAGGGGCGGAGCCACACTAGCCTTTAAAAGCTCTGAGCTCTTTCAGGGTCAGCCCTTTTGACTCTGCATGTGCTCTTAAGCAGAGCTGCTGCTGAGGAGAGCCAAACAAAGGAAGTGAGCACTGGTAAGTTTTGCAGTTGGAGTAGAGCTGCTTTAGAGGCCTCCACTAATTTAAATTGATAATTTAAACTGCTGAGAGCCACCTCTGTTCAAACAGAGAAAGCAGTTAGAAGCTTCCAGAAGCAGGGGGCAGAGCCACACCAGGCCCTCCCCTGAACTGTGACTCATAGGGGCGGAGCCACACTAGCCTTTAAAAGCTCTGAGCTCTTTCAGGGTCAGCCCTTTTGACTCTGCATGTGCTCTTAAGCAGAGCTGCTGCTGAGGAGAGCCAAACAAAGGAAGTGAGCACTGGTAAGTTTTGCAGTTGGAGTAGAGCTGCTTTAGAGGCCTCCACTAATTTAAATTGATAATTTAAACTGCTGAGAGCCACCTCTGTTCAAACAGAGAAAGCAGTTAGAAGCTTCCAGAAGCAGGGGGCAGAGCCACACCAGGCCCTCCCCTGAACTGTGACTCATAGGGGCGGAGCCACACTAGCCTTTAAAAGCTCTGAGCTCTTTCAGGGTCAGCCCTTTTGACTCTGCATGTGCTCTTAAGCAGAGCTGCTGCTGAGGAGAGCCAAACAAAGGAAGTGAGCACTGGTAAGTTTTGCAGTTGGAGTAGAGCTGCTTTAGAGGCCTCCACTAATTTAAATTGATAATTTAAACTGCTGAGAGCCACCTCTGTTCAAACAGAGAAAGCAGTTAGAAGCTTCCAGAAGCAGGGGGCAGAGCCACACCAGGCCCTCCCCTGAACTGTGACTCATAGGGGCGGAGCCACACTAGCCTTTAAAAGCTCTGAGCTCTTTCAGGGTCAGCCCTTTTGACTCTGCATGTGCTCTTAAGCAGAGCTGCTGCTGAGGAGAGCCAAACAAAGGAAGTGAGCACTGGTAAGTTTTGCAGTTGGAGTAGAGCTGCTTTAGAGGCCTCCACTAATTTAAATTGATAATTTAAACTGCTGAGAGCCACCTCTGTTCAAACAGAGAAAGCAGTTAGAAGCTTCCAGAAGCAGGGGGCAGAGCCACACCAGGCCCTCCCCTGAACTGTGACTCATAGGGGCGGAGCCACACTAGCCTTTAAAAGCTCTGAGCTCTTTCAGGGTCAGCCCTTTTGACTCTGCATGTGCTCTTAAGCAGAGCTGCTGCTGAGGAGAGCCAAACAAAGGAAGTGAGCACTGGTAAGTTTTGCAGTTGGAGTAGAGCTGCTTTAGAGGCCCGCGCGCCTAACGGCGCGCGAGATTACAAACTAGGAACAAAAAAAATATAGTCTTACTAGGTAGAAAGGTAGTAAACGTGTACATTTTTGAGGCCCAGAATACTGCACTTGTTAAAATGGATTCTGAGGGAACAGCTGTAGTTACCTGCAATTCTTGTGCCATGTTTGTGTTGTTGCCAAAGCATATGGAGAACTACACTTGCAGCAAGTGCAAGCTGGTTGCACTACTAGAAGAGAAGGTCCAGCAGCTAGAGGCCCGCATATCTAACCACCAACAAATTAAGGAGCTTGAGCTGTTCTTGGACAGAGCGGAACAGACTATGCTGGACAAAGAAGTGACAGGGCACAGTTCTGAGGGAGAAGGCCCTTCACTAACTCAGGAGGGAGATGGTTGGAGGAATGTGACTCAAAGGAGGAGAAGAGTAGGGGATCACTCTGAGAGTCTGAAATTACAGAATAAATTTGAGGCTCTTTCCCTTATCACACCTGATGAGGAACACACAGAGGAACAACTGGTTCCACCTGATGATCTCTCCTTCATCACACTTGATGAGATCCAGGAAGATGAACAACAGGAACAAACTGAGGTTCTCTCCCTTAATATGGTTGATGAGGTGCATGTAGATGAACAGATTGCAGGAGAGAGGCTCCTTGTACTAGGCGATTCAATAATTAGAAATACAGAGAAATGGATTTGTGATGCACATGATAACCGTATGGTGACTTGCCTGCCAGGTGCAAAAGTTGCAGACATCACAAGAAATCTAGATAGATTGTTAGAGAGAACTGGGAACGAGCCAGTTGTCATGGTACACGTTGGTACTAATGATGTTGGGAAGGCCAAGCGGTCTGTCCTGGAAGCCAAATTTAGGTTGTTAGGAAGAAGATTGAAGTCCCGGACTTCCAAGGTAGCATTTTCAGAAGTGCTGCCTGTCCCTCGCGCAGGACCTACCAGGCAGGCAGAGCTCAGAAGCCTCAATGCGTGGATGAGGCGGTGGTGTCGAGAGGAGGGCTTCAGATTTGTCAGGAACTGGAGAACATTTTGGGACAAGCCAAATCTGTTCAGGAGGGATGGGTTGCATTTAAACCATGATGGGACCAGATTGCTGGCACTCAACATCAAAAAGGCTGCAGAGCAGCTTTTAAACTGATAACTGGGGGAAAGCCGACAGGAGCTGGGCAGCATCCGGTTCGGGAAAGTGTGTACTTGAGTAGTGAGGAGGATGCAAAAATTACTGAGCAGAGCAAGGAGCTAGTCACCAGCACTCTAGCAGAAGGATGCAAGAGGCAGTCTAACAATGCAACTGGACTCAAAAGACTGTATCAGGAAAGCATATATAAATGCTTGTATACAAATGCCAGAAGCCTCCGTAACAAAATAGGGGAGCTGGAATACTTAGCAATAGATAAAAATATTGATATTATTGGTATCACTGAAACCTGGTGGACGGATGATAACCAATGGGATACAGTTATCCCAGGCTACAAACTGTACAGGAAGGATAGGAAGGGGCAAACAGGAGGTGGTGTAGCCTTGTATGTCAAAGAAGTGATAAAATCGTATGAATTGGAATATCTAGGTGATTTGGAGTCACCATTAGAAGCTCTGTGGGTAAGAGTACCAGGCCACAAGGATGGTCTAACAGTAGGCATATACTATCGGCCTCCGACCCAAACTCTTGAGGGAGACTGGCAGTTGGAGAATGTTGTAAAGGAGGCATCCAGGAAGGGAAGCCTGGTTATAATGGGGGACTTCAATTACCCTCACATAGACTGGGTGAACTGTTGTTCAGCACATGATAAAGAGATAAAGTTCCTAGATATGCTCAATGATTGTTCCCTGGGACAGATGGTTGAAGACCCAACTAGAGGTACAAGAATCCTTGACTTGATCCTGAGTAATACTCAGGATCTGGTGCAAGATGTTAATGTGACTGATCCAATAGGGAACAGTGACCACAACTCAATTATGTTTAACTTGATCATAGACCGCAAGTCACTGATAAAATCTAACACAGAGACCTTAAATTTTCAAAAAGGAAATTTCCCAAAGATGAGGAAACTAGTAAAAAAGAAACTGAAAGGGAAAATTGAGAGAGTCCAAACACTCCAAGAGGCATGGAGGCTGTTTACAAAAACAATAACAGAGGCTCAATTGGAATGCATACCCAAAAGGAAAAAGGGCACTGCCAGGTCCAAGAGGACTCCGATGTGGCTTACAGGAGCTGTTCGGGAAGTGATCAAGAGCAAGAAAAGCTCATTTAGAAGATGGAAGGCTTGTCCAAATGAGGACAGCAGGCAGAAACATAAATTCTGGCAGAACAAATGCAAGGCAACAATCAGGAAAGCAAAGCAAGACTTTGAGGAGCGTATAGCTAAAAATACTCAGAGAAATAACAAAGACTTCTTTAAGTACATTAGAAGTAAGAACCCAACTAGGAAGGCCATTGGACCATTAGATGACAATGGAAGGCAAGGGGTTATTAAAGAGGAAACAGAGATTGCAGAGAGACTCAATGAATTCTTTGCTTCAGTATTCACTGAAGAAGACAGAGACCACATGCCCAAAACAGAGCCTATCTTCGTAGGGAGGGAAACCGAAGAATTAAGCCAGATAGAAATAACCAGGGAGGAGGTCCTTGCATGTCTTGTTAAGCTAAACACTAACAAATCCCCAGGACCAGATGGCATCCATCCACGAGTTCTCAGGGAACTTAAAGATGAAATTGCTGATATCCTAGCCAAAATATATAATCTTTCCCTCAAATCAGGCTTTGTGCCTGATGACTGGAAGGTAGCGAATGTAACACCAATTTTCAAAAAAGGATCCAGGGGTGATCCAGGAAATTACCGGCCTGTCAGTTTGACATGTGTCCCAGGTAAAGTGATGGAAACCATCCTAAAAGATAGAATTAATAGGCACATAGAAGAGAAGGCGCTGCTAAAGGAGAGCCAACATGGCTTTTGCAAGGGCAAATCATGCCTCACTAATCTGTTGGAATTTTTTGAGAGTGTCAACAAGCATGTGGATAAGGGGGATCCAGTTGACATTGTTTATCTGGACTTTCAGAAGGCTTTTGACAAGGTCCCACACCAAAGGCTCTTGAATAAACTTACCAGTCATGGAATAAAGGGACAGGTCTTGTCCTGGATCAGCAACTGGCTAAGGGACAGGAAACAGAGAGTAGCACTAAATGGACACTTCTCCAAGTGGAGGGAAGTAAAGAGTGGGGTCCCCCAAGGTTCAGTACTGGGACCCCTGCTTTTCAACCTCTTCATAAATGATCTAGAGGTAGGAGTAAAAAGCAAGGTAGCCAAATTTGCTGACGACACTAAATTATACAGGGTAGTGAAAACTGTGAGAGATTGTGAAGAGCTCCAGAGGGATCTCTTGACACTGGGGGAGTGGGCAAAACAGTGGCAAATGAGCTTCAACATCAGTAAGTGCAGAGTGATGCATGTTGGGGCAAAAAACCCCAATTACATTTATAAACTGATGGGGTCTGAACTCTCTGCGACAAACCAGGAAAGGGACCTTGGTGTCCTGGTGGACAGCTCAATGAAGGTGTCAACCCAGTGTGCCTCAGCAGTGAAAAAAGCAAACTCAATGTTAGGGATCATTAGGAAGGGTATAGAAAATAAGTCAGCAAGTGTCATTTTGCCTCTTTATAAATCTATGGTGAGGCCCCATCTGGAATATTGTGTACAGTTCTGGTCGCCATACCTCCAGAAGGATATTATGGAGTTGGAGAAAGTACAGAGGAGGGCAACCAGAATGATTAGGGGACTGGAACACCTTCCTTACCATCTGAGGCTGCAACGGTTGGGCCTTTTCACTCTTGAACGACGGCGTCTAAGAGGTGACCTGATTGAAGTTTATAAAATCATGCACGGTGTGGACAAAGTAGATAAGGAAAAACTGTTTTCCCTATCGCACAACACTAGAACTAGGGGACACTCCATGAAACTTTTGGGTGCTAGTTCTCAAACAAATAAGAGAAAGTACTTTTTCACCCAGAGGATCCCTGGTCTATGGAACTCCCTGCCAGAAGAAGTGGTGACAGCTGTCAGTCTTGACAGCTTTAAGAAAGGATTAGACAAGTTCATGGAGGACAAGGGTATCAATGGCTATAATTATGGCTACCTAAGGACAACCTCCGGGTTGGAGAGATAGGCAGGATATCTCTCAATGCCATTTCCAGGGAATCCTAAGCAGGTGAAGGCATCTGCTTGGGAATACCCTGAAGGAAATGGTGAGCCACTGTGTGAGACAGAATGCTGGACTGGATGGGCTAAGGCCTGTTCCAGCAAGGCTGTTCTTATGTTCTTATGTAAAATGGCCACCCCCTTGAAGTTGTTGGGAGAAAATGGCCACTCCCCATTGTGCAGGCAGGGCAAAATGCTGTCCAGCCCTCAAAGCTGACTGAGAGAGTGTGATCCGGCTCCCGGCTTGAAAAGGTTGGGAACCCCTGGTTTATGTACTTATACCCTGCCCATTTGGTGCAAGCACCACTCTGGGCAGCTCACAACAAGACAGAGGGTGTCAAAAATATACACATTTTAAGATATGTTATCTATGTCTTACTTTTTGAAGTTGAATTTAATTATGGTAGCAATGTGTAGTATGATGTTTGCTCAAAAGATGAATGCTAGTGTCACCATGTGAGAGGCAGGACAGTGAAAGAAAATGGCGGAAGCACAGTTGTCATTCAAGGAGCTTAAGACCATTTTAAAGAGTTGCAGTTAAATTTCCTTCATGTTCTCCTGACTTAGTACCCCTTGACCTCTGTCTATGGGGCACCTTAAAGGATGTGGTGTGCTGTAGAACACCAACTACACTGGTGGTACTTAGGAAAGGAACTGAAATGCATGCACAGCAATACAAGTGGACACTTTGGTCAATGTCTACTAATTAGTAGATTAAAAGATTGGTTAGAAACTATGAATAGTAAGGGGGGAAATAGTGTGAGATTGGATGGAGAAGTTTATCTCGGATAAACTTTTTCAATTGAACCATTGGGAGGGGGAAATTGGATTATCTAGAAAACTGATGAAATGTGAGGAAATTATAGATAATCAGGAGAAGGAAGAAGAAAAAAGATATTGAAGGATAATATAAGTAACATTTAAATGTTGTTAATAGATGGTGAGAATAATGAAGAATCCCTTAGATTAATATGGGAAGGAGATCTGGGAGGTCCTGAGATCTCAAAGAATTTATGGAATAAAATAATATTAAAGATTACGGCTGTACGAATAAAGGAAAATTTATATATTATTCAGTATAAAGATGTTATTTGACTCTAGTAAAGTTAAATAGAATAAATCCTAATTGTTCTACAACATGTGGAAGGTGTGATTACATTACTGATATCTATTTCAACTGTTATGGAAATGTAGAAAGATTAAAATTTTGGAAGCTAATTTTTAAAGAATGAATGAAATATTATACATGAAGATAAAAATGTGCCCAAGAATTGCTCTTCTATCAATATTTTATTATTTCCAATGTAGTTGAAAGAAGAAATAATTAATTTCTAATTTGGTAACAGCTGTAAGATCAATGATAATAAGAAACTGGAAGATCAACTATGAATTTCAATTAAATTAATGATATAAGGAAATGTGAAATTTGGTTATAAATGATAAATTGGTATGTGATATTAAAACAAAGAAAGGACAGATAAAAGAAAATGTATTTGTGACATTTGGAGAGATTTTTTAGATTTTGTGTTAGTTACAAATGCTAACAATTCCAGAACCTTAACCATTCTACTCAAATTTTATTTTAAGAAGACTACAAAGTAGGAGTGGAAAATATCTCATAAGCTTCAATGTATATGATGTTGAGGGTGGAGGAAAAGACTAGTATCTTCCACAAAGGCTGATCTATCTTAGAAAGGATATCCCACTAAAAAAGAAAAGTGTCAAATAGATACAGAGTGGAGGGGAAATTGACAAAATTCACAGTACAGTAATACCCCGGATAACATTAAAACTTGGTTCCACAAGTCTTAACATTATGCAATTTTTAACGTTGTGCAATACATTTATCGTACAACGTTTAAAAAAGCCAGGTTCCCTTTCCGAAGAGGAAAGGGAACCAGGGATCGATCCGCCTGCCTGTTTGGGAAGGGTAGCGGCCATCGGATGCTCTGATGCCCGCTGCCATTTCCAAACAGACAGGTGATCCAGGTGGTGTGTGTGTTTCTAAAGAGGCTGGGGAAACTTTTTCCCAGCCTCTCTTCAGAAACACACACCCCGCCTGGATCGCTAAGGGACTTCGCGATCCAGGTGGGGGGTGTTTCTGAAGAGAGGCTGCGGACCCTTTTCCCAGCCTCTCTTCAGAAGACCACCACCCCACCCACCCCGGCCTGGATTGCTAAGCCTCTTAGCGATCCAGGTGGGGGTTTCTGAAGAGAGGCTGGGGAAAAGTTTCCCCAGCCTCTCTTCAGAAACACACACACACGGCCTGGATCACCTGCCTGTTTGGAAATGGCAGCGGGCATCAGAGCGTCTGATGCCCGCTGCCCTTCCCAAACAGGCAGGTGAATCGATCCCCAGTTCCCTTTCCTCTTTGGAAAGGGAGCCAGGCTTTTTTTTAATGTTGTGCGGTGCAAAACTTTTCCTCTAATTTCCCAACATTATCCGGTTTTAACATTGTGCGGTGTACACGTTAACCGGGGTATTACTGTATTTACATGACAGATAATAGGGTGATCCGGCAACCATTGCTCACTGCATTTACCACTCACATTTTTTAAAAAAAACACCATATGATTTGATCCTTGGTTTACTCTTATGTATTTTCATACTCAAAAACAGAATAAAATCTTACATGTAATTCCCTTTTCCAAGTGTTCATAATAACCACAGAGGCAAATTTGTTGGAGAAGATTCGGATGAAATTTTTCAAAAGCTTTCACTTCTTTAAGTCGGGTGAATATAATATCTATATCCTCACTGGAACGCTCCAAAGGCCTACAAGGAGAGAAATAAACTTAGTATTTATACAAAAATGATTTTTTTTCTTATGGAATATTTTATTTTAGCATGATGAATAAAATATTTAAGACAAGGTGTTCTTATATTTTCCAAATCATTTCTAAAAACTACAACTCCAGAAACTCTACAACTCTAAAAAGTACAACTCCAGAAATGAGTCTGATTAAAATACATGCCTATTCATTGAATCTTAGTCCCTTCCACACACTCCCCCTCCTCAATTCTTTTTGTGGGAATGGGTGCTTTAAGTCTATTTGAAACTGTAAATAGGAAATATAGATAATTTTCTTTGTTACTAATGTTGATGGTTTCTTCTGGTTTTTAAAAACTCTTTTTGTCTGCTCCACATAAACTAGCAAAACCAAAGAGGTTCTGTCTGTATAATTCAGGAAATTGTTGCTCCATTTGTTACAAT
Source organism: Bradypodion ventrale (assembly GCA_035047345.1). Taxonomy (NCBI): domain Eukaryota; kingdom Metazoa; phylum Chordata; class Lepidosauria; order Squamata; family Chamaeleonidae; genus Bradypodion; species Bradypodion ventrale. The sequence goes on along the minus strand of JAWDJE010000001.1, from coordinate 285,332,651 downwards.
TACAAATTAAAAAAATTATGTTTGTAATAATTGTTTGAATACACCATATTTTAATACGCCAATTATGATAATTTTATACCAAATCAAATTGCACATAGTTTCATGTTCCTAAAGTAATAGAATGACTTTCAATCTGTTTTTTAAAAGTGCTAATGTTGCATTTTTTCTGAGGGAAAAACTTTTTCCCATCAGTTCAAAATCTTTGGAAATTTTATATCTATGTTAGTACCATGTCCTCTCAAGCAACCTGTCAAGATGGAATGAACTTATATGAATCCTAATAGGGTTTTCAAAGTGAGATGTTTAAAGACTGGTTAAACCAGTTCCATCCCTGACTTCATGAGTAGAATTTCACTCTGGATTTCTGGAAAAGGGATACATTTCATTTCTGCAATGCTTAATAACAGCATTTTATCTTTAACTAGCATAGTTTGCCCGGCAGTGCCAGGCTGTTTTTAAAAATTGTGTTGGAAGGTTATTTTTGTTAATGTTTGTACAAAAGAGGTTAGTGTATAATTGAAAGTTTTAAAATGTTTATTTATACACAATTTGTTTTTTTCCGGGCTGTTATAAACTGTGATCAGTTTTTTGGTGGTTTGTTTTTTTGGATTAAAAAAGAACAAAGGATGATATAATTTTTTATATTTTTTTAATTTAACCAAATAATGTTTTAGTATGTTATTTTTTTAATAGTTGTACTGTAGGTAATAATTTTAGGATTATGAAAGTAGATGTTTTTTACATTCAATGTTTTTAAACTGTGTTTTGATGTTTTTGGTTTTTATTTGAGTTGAAACTCCACACATGATTTTAGAAATATTTTTATTCTATTTTTTTTTACATATGTTTGTGATTTGTGTAAAAGTGTGGTGTATTGTTATGGTTTTGATTTTTTTTACTTTTATGGCCTTTTGTTTGGGGCTGTTGTGTATTTTTGACTTGTTTTTACTTTTCTGCCCTGCAGGTGGGGCTGCTAGTGGTTCTCTTTTACTTCGACTGTTTTTTATCTCTTGGCCTCTGGGTGGAGCTTCTTCTGGTTCGTAGTCTCTTGGTTTGTTCATTTGTGTTCCGGTCGTCGTGGAGGAAGGAGGTGGTACTGAGTTGTCTGATTTTTTTTATTTTGGGGTTTTTCTTTGTTTTGCTTTTGTGGTGGTGGGCTGGGCAGTGTTTCTGTTTGTTCTTTTTTTTGGTTTATTTTTTGGTTTAATTGGTTTGTTTATTTGTGATTTTGTTTATTTTTTCTGGTTTGTTTGTGTAATTTGTGGTTTTTTCGTTTTGTTGTTAGGTGTTTTGTAAGTGGTTTTGTGTGTTTTTTGTTTTAAGTAATGGTTGTTTTTAATTATGGTTTTATTTTTGATAGGTGGTTAGGTGTGTGTGTGTGTGTATGTGTGTGTCTGAGTGTGTGAGGGAGAGAGAGGAGGCTGCTGCCGGGTGAGTACCTCTGGTAGGCAAAGGCAGCAGCCAGAGTGCCGTTCGTTGCCTTTGCTTTCAGGAGGAATTGTTTCGCTTTCAAGGGGGGTGAAGGCACTGATGCCTTCGCCCTTCCTTGAAAGCGAAACACTTACTCAGAAAGTAAAGGCAGCAACTGGAGCACCGTTCGCTGCCTTTGCTTTGCAGAGGAATTGTTTCGCTTTCACGGGGGAGAAGGCACTGATGCCTTCGCCCTCCCTTGAAAGCGAAACACTTACTCGGAAAGTAAAGGCAGCGGCCGGAGCGCCATTCGCTAGCTTTGCTTTCCGGAGGAATTGTTTTGCTTTCAAGGGGGGTGAAAACATCAGTACCTTTTTTTTCCTTGAAACACCCCCCCCCCTGTTTTTGTGGTTTTTTCTACCCCGGCTCAACTTTTCTTGAGGCCGGTGGTGGTCTCGCCTTGTCTTCAGTGGGGTAGCGTGTAGGAGAGGGAGTCCCTCTCCTCCCTGTTGCTCCATGAAAGAAGGCCGGTGGGTGTTTTTGTGGCTGTGAGGCGCTGCGTCCGCCTGCAGCGGACTTGCGTTCCCGTGTGGGTGTTTGCGTGGCTGTGAGGCGCTGCGTCCACCTTGCGTTCCCGTTGTGTTTTTTATTTTTATTTTTCGCATGCCGGCTTTCTCCGCGTTCTGCACGCTCATGGCACGCAGGATGCTGGGACTTGTAGTTTTGAGTTTGTGGTTTGCGTTTGTATGGCGGTTTTTTTCCTGCGGCTTGTTTTTGATTGGCTGCGGCACGTTTCCCAATGTTCTTTTTGCTCGCGCCTCTCAGCCTGATTGGCTGTGGCGCGGCGCAAGGAACGTTGGGTAGTAAAGTCCTTTTTCTTTGTTTGCATTCGTGGGTCTCCTGCCCCACTGGTGCATTTCTCAACCCGACAGTTACTTGTGAACCCGGTTCGGGCAAGTGCACGAAGGCTTGGTATGGGCTAATAGGGCCAGGTGCAGGATCCTTTGTCACATTCCAACAGTTAATGCACAGATTTATAGGTATAGATAAGAGTGCATTCAAATAAATGTACAAATAAGCTCTGCTTTTGTTTCTTTCCAACATAGTATGCTATCTGTGTAACTAACTAATTGATGATGACTAAGCTGTGAGTAACATTAGCAATTATTTTGAAAGCAAAATGTTATCTATTGTGACTAAGAACTGTAGTGTTCACTACATTGGACACTGAGGCTGCAGGTTTGGTTTTGTGTCACACAGACATTACTGAAACATGCAACACTGATGGAGGATTATTGTTAAACCATCTTGATTTTAACTGTTTTTTATCCAGTCCCCAAAGCATTTTAAAGTAATACCCTGCCACTCAACACATCTCCAGACTGTTGCTAGCAAGGGGGGAAGATTTCATTTAATCAGTAAGTAACACTGTTGTAGCATCATTAGAATCTCAACACATCCACCGTTCGCTAACATAGCTAAAGAACTACAAGGCACTGACATGTGTTTGAATATTTAAAAGATTATATAAGACCTGTATGAACAATCAGTTTTTCTCTGTGTCAAATTCAATAACCACACAGTGGTTTGGCATCAGTTATGGGACTTTCGTACTGTACAGAAGTCTTTCTCTTTTTCTCTTTTCACTTCAGTCTCCTAGTTAAGAATGGGATGCAGCCTTGGATATGATCAGAGGCCAATCTATTAACAACAGAAGCACAACAAGCACACGGAAGCTATCCCTGCCATGTGAAGACGCACTTTATGTTCACAACATTTCCCTTTCCTGGCTACATGAATATCCTATTTCCTACATAGAATACATTATCTGATCACCTGGGAAGGATAGACAGACAGACAGACAGACAAAGAGATAGATAGATAGATAAGAAGACCAGCCACGCTGGAGCGGGGAAGCGATCGAGACTCCGGCGTGCCTGGTCTTCTTATGCGCCACGCTGCCCGCCTCACAGCTGAAGCCAGTCTCGCTTCCCTTCCCTGCTCTTGCCAGGGAAGCGACCCTTGGTTGAGAGCGAGGTGGGAGCGAGGTGGGAGCGAGACTCGCCGGCGGGAGCAAGAGAAGTGTCCAGTGCCTGAAGAGGAGGAGACTCGTCAGGTCTCCCGCCACCGCCCCGGAAGCGCCATTCCTCCTCCTCGCCCCATTCCTCCTGTCCTCGGGCGAGGGTGCTTGGATATTTTGGGGGATTCCCCCCCCCGGTCACTTCTCTGGCCGCCTCACAGCGGGTCTCCCGCTGCTGCCCCGGAAGCGCCATTCCTCCTCCTCGCCCCAATCCTCCTGTCCTCGGGCGAGGGTGCTCGGGGCCGCTTGGATATTTTGGGGGATTCCCCCACGGTCACTTCTCTGGCCGCCTCACAGCTGGGGCCAGCCTTTAGCCCCCGCCTCCCCGCTCTCACCAGGGGAACGATGTTATACAAAGCATCAGTGGCAATAATTTGGACGTTGTATGAGGCATCGCGGATAGGATTTTGCATGCCTCATACAAAGTCAGAATTCATACAACATCCTAACTTGTGGAACCAAGTTTGGACGTTGTATGAGGTATTAGTGTATAATTTTTAAACTGGGCTTTTAACCAGCACCAAACTTGGCATCTTTGTAGCAGGCAGCTTGTTCTTGATCTGTGCCAAATGTGAAGAACCCTGGACAGTTTTAAATTTATTATTTTTAATAAGTAAAACAGTTGTACTTTCCAGGGCTGGATTTAAGCATAGGCTACCTCAGCTGCAGCTTATGGGCCTGCACCACATGATTCTACGTCAATTTTTAAAATCAGGTTTTTTTTGTTTTAGTAAATAAATAGTATAAAAGTTTGGTGATCGTAATCATCACTTATCATTTGCATTTGGTTTAACTTAATGTGGTGTTTGGGTGTTTGACTAGCCCGACAAGAATATCTCCTCCCACTGTTTGCCAGCCGGAGGTTTCGCGAAGCGCAATGAGCGCATACTGTTTCATATTAAGACGTTTTCAATACAGCAAAGTAAAGTTGTAGTAAGTCTTTTTTTATATTTTTTTTATTTTTCCATTTACTGTAATCTAGTATTATTACCTTAATGGTGTTCAGTTCCTTTCATTTTTATCATCTCATGAATTCATCTAATTCTAAATACTGTATAGGAATATCATACGTAAATTTTCTATAATTTAATAATAAACTTTAAACGTTTATTTTTCAGTTTTTAATTGGATAATTGCTCAAAATGTGGTTTTTGTAGGTTAATTTTTTTTAAAAAAAATACTTTCCCCAGTAAGGCCTGCGCCACAGGTTCAGCCTAGGGGCCCATAGATCCTAAATACAGCACTGGTACTTTCTATTCAGAAACAGAGTACCTCAAACTATTACTTATTTAAAATACTTCGAAATGCAGATCAAGGGACCCTATGGATCACGGAATCCAGTCCTTGCCAAGGAGGCTGAATGGGGAGTCAAACTTCCAACATATGGCTTCGCAGCCAGATGCCTAAACCACTAAGATATCAAAATGCTCACACAAATTAAAACAAATCTGTCTTATTCAAAGGAAAATTGTTAGCCCCACCTCCTTTTCTTTATTTGTAAAGAATAACATCTTAAGGGCTGAAATATTGGTCTTTTTTAAAAGGCCTTTCAAATGGGAGAAATAACGATTTCTTATAACATCAACCCTACACAGTACAGACTTTCCAGGGAGAAGAGCTTCAGTAAAGTCTCCACTAGAACTCATTGCCTCTAATTCTCATGAATTTGAAAGTGTCGAAGCTGTCAATCAGATTCCAATTATCTGATTCTCAGGAAAATAATTTTTAAATTCCTTTCTGGCCAAACAGGCTGCTGGGGATTCATGTTTGTAAGAGAATCCTTTATCTGTTATAAAAATAGTTAAAAATATCAATTTAAAAGAATAGAAAACAAATATTCAAAAGCTCACTTATTTAAACTGTAAAATTACTAGTTTTTGCTTTGTGGCTAGAGATGGTCTTACTCAATCTTTGGTGCCTATATCCTGTGATATTGTCTTCCATGTCATTCTTTCCATGTCATTCCATGTCAAAAGCTTGCCTTATTAGCTGGAAGGTCAGCAAGCCGGCAGTTCGAGACCCGGGTACTGCATGATAGATTGAGCGCCCATCTCTGTCCCAGCTCCTGCCAACCTAGCAGATTGAAACCAATAAATTGCAAGTTGATAAATAGGGACCATTTTGGTGGGAAAAGATCTTGGAGGAGCCTTATTCGGGCGTCCCCTGAGCAGAGTTTCTCCAGCAAAAATCCTTTCAACACAGAATAATTTCTGACATGAAATTTATTATTATTATTATTATTATTATTATTATTATTATTATTATTATTATTATTATTATTATTATTATTATTATTATTATTATTATTATTATTATTATACATGTCAGTTGTGTATGGTCATTATACAGGTGAAACTCGGAAAATTAGATTATTGTGCAAATGTTCATTCAGTTCAGTAATGCAACTTAAAAGGTGAAACAAATATACAGTATGAAATAGACTCATTACATGCAAAAGGAGATAGTTCAAGACTTACTTTGTTATAATATTGATGCTTATGGCTTACAGCTCATGAAAACCCCAACTCCCCCCCTTCAATCTCATGTACCCCATAATCATCACATAATCTCATGTACGCTGTACACCATGATCATCACAATTATAATGGATTAAGGCATGACATCTCTCGCTTGTAGTGAGTCTATCTCATATTTGTTTCACTTTTTAAGTGAAATTAATGAACATTTGCACGATATTCTAATTTTCCGAGTTTCACCTGTATGTGGAAGGTAGGATTTCCTCAGTTTACTCATTTTTGCTCTACAGAGAGTTCAGGCTTTCTTAATCTTTTAGAAATCATGCACACAACATGCTTGTAGAGATTTTGGTCTGATGTAGATTTTCATCTCCAGGTTGTTTACCCCAAGGAAAGGATTTGGAAACCAGATGGTAGCTTTCTAGTCTGTATTTTGTAGAGCAAGCAAGTCAAAATTAGTTTACCTGAGAGGTTAAAGAGTGTGTATGTTTCTGTTATATGTATTGCAGTTACTCACACTTTTGCTTCACCATTACATTAAGGCAAAACATTCCTTCGACTGCAGCTACATTGAAGCTGTTCTCGGAAATTGCTTTGTAGCATATTTTATATTAAAACCAACATCACATAGATCTTCTTAAATAAAACAAAAGCATTTTAAATTTAAAAAATCTCATCAAATTATTAAATTGATTTGTATCCATTGTAAGTATAGCCTTGTTGTGTTATTAATGGCATTCTTACACATTTGCATTTCAAGGCATGTAAAAAGTAGGCTTGGAAAGTTAATTTTTTAAAAGTACAGTGGTACCTCATATAACGAAAATAATTCGTTCTAAAAGGCTTTTCATTATGTGATTTTTTGTTATACCAAGCTAGCTTCATTTAACGAAATTTCCTATGGGATGCTTCGTATAGTGAAAATCTCCATAGGGATGCATTGAAAACCACCTTGGGAGATACACTGCTTCATATAACGAAATTTTCACTATACGTGGCAACATTTTTCTTCAAATTCCTTTCGTTATATGAGGTTTTCATTATAAGAAACCTTTGTTATATGGGGTTTTTCTGTAATTAATTATATAACTAAGGTTTCCAAAAGAAGTCACAATTTTTAAAAAAATAACTACAGGGTGGCCTGTAAATCCCTATTGAATCTTTCTCTAAATTTGCCACTTATTGTATCCAGGGTGTCACCAGTATTCTTGTGCTCATATACCCACATACTTGTCACAATACATTCTTCAAGTGTACATGGGCTTAAGTGGGCCATATTTCCCTGAAAAAAAGGGAAAATTATAATACATATGAACAGGTAGGGACTTACGGGCCACCCTGTATATACTTTTCCCTTTATGATTAAAATCCTTGTTTCTCAGATCTGACCTACAACACAAAACATACTTTTCTCCCACCCATCATACTATCAGTTCGACACTGAAAATGAGATAGCAGCACACTCCAAGACTTCAACCATCTGTTATTTCTCCTACTCCAGCTTTTGGTGAGGCCATTCCCCAGGAACAACAACAGTAAGTTCAACATTCCTATTCTTCATCTTCCGTGTCTAGGCCAGACATGAAACTGCCAAAATGAAGCAACCTTTTGGTGAGTTCATACTTCAGTTTCTTTTGCCTCACCCAGCATGAGAAAGATTAACCGGCACAAGGTGGCCATTGCCCAAGGTATGCCCAATTGTGGTTCAAAAATACCGCAATCTTCGAGGAGGCTCCTTCCGTGTATATTCCTATAACGAATGACATGATTTCTGGTGAAGCTGCATTGATTGGCCCAATCCTGTTTGTGTATTTCACACATTCAATAATATCTCACTATCCTTTTAATGCCAAATGCACAAGGGGACAATAATTACATAAGCCTCATTGTTTTTAATAGCATGAACTCTAGCTTGTATAGCTGCAAACCAGAAATCACTGAAGCAACCCTGGGGTGCTCCACCACAGAGTATTAACATTCTACAATTGTTAACATAGAGATACTTTTTTAAAATTGGAAAACAAAAGAATTACAAGTGACCAATATCTTTCTAGCTCTAGCAAAAAATCTGCACCCATATAATTAATTAGTAAGGGTCAAGGGGCAGAGCTGTGTGCATAACTAGGCCTAGTATATCTTCAAAGCAATCATATGCTTTTAAATAATTAATCGAAAGCTCATCAAAGATTGTAACACACTTGACACACCAGGACTGTAATAAGACATCTGTTTGTTCTGTGATCAGCTTCTTATTGAAGAACAACAGTCAATGAAGGCATTGTAGGCTCTGTCTTCTGCAAAGAAAGCTAAAGAACAAACACATTCTTGATGCACAGGTCTGTAATCTTTGGCATGGCATCCCCTTGTCAGGGTCTCACATATCATCACTAACTTTGGCATTTATACCATCTTAAAATTGGTATGTCAGTTCAAAAGGCAATGCCTTTTGCGACTATGGCAAGAGGGCTAGCAGACATACCATGTCATGTACACCATATCAGAGAAGACAAAATGTCAAGATGATATACTGCTAAGAATAGTGGTAAATATCATGGAGAAGTTCATTACTTAATAATGGAGGTTATGCGTTATGGATGTTATGGACATTGAGCCCTGTGCTCCACCGCAGATGTGTGAGCCCTGGACTCCATCGTGGACGTTGAGCACAGTCTCCATCGTGGACGTTTGAGCCCCGGGCTCCGTGGCGGATGCTGTGGCGGAGGATATTGTGTTACTTTTTCTGTACTTTATCTTGTAATTTTGTAATCTGAAAATGTATATTTTCTGTTATTCTATTTTTTTCAATGGGTTGTTAGCTGCCCTGAGTGGTCTGCGCTGAGTAGGGCAGGATATAAATCAAATAAACTAAACTAAACTAATAAAGGTACAGTAATAGGTACAGTAATACCTCGGATAATGTTTGCACCAGATAACACTAAAACTGCATAACGTTAAGCAATCTGAGGGGGGAAATTACATCGCATAACGTTGAAATCCTACGAGATGTATCGCGTAACGTTCGCAGAAGCCTGTGCCAGTTACAATGTATCTCTATGGAGTTTTAACGTTATGCGATTTATCCCATAGGATTTTAATGTTATGCGATGCATGTATCACATAACGTTAAAAATTGGATAACACTAAGACTCGTGGAACCAATAGAATAATAGAATTAATAGAATAAAGGTATTCAATTCCAAATTCTTCTGCAATAAGAGCAAGTTTTTAAACATCTACATTCTTTTTGTATCTGTTTAGTGATACATATCAAGAGGCCTAAAAGTAAAGCAAAATAATCCAAATATCCAGAAGTGCAATAATTATGAATAATAAACAGGCAGGGCTATTACACATATTAAACTATGCCCCACAGCTGCTGTATAGAAAAGATCACAAGAACTTGAAAACTTTTGCTAAAACCTCATTACACATATGCTGGCATTTATGCAAATTGATTTAAATCCTGGTTGTGAATTGTTGGAAGTCAACATAAGCATTTGCTGCAGAATTCAGCACACATCCAAAAATGGCTACATTGAGTTCTTAACTTGTGGCAATTTGTCAAAGAGATTTATGATGACTGCTTTATACCAACACATATAATTAAAAGGATATTGGCATCTCTCTCTCTGGACTTGCTGCTCAGTCACATAGTCGAGTCCGATCCTTTGCGACCCCATGGAACTCTGCATGCCAGACACTCCTAATCTCCACCATCCTCTGCAGCCCACTCAGCTTTACGCCCATTGCATCAACAATGCCATCTAGCGATCTCATCCTCTGCCACCCCTTCTCTTTTTGCCTTCAATCTTTCCCAGCATCAAGTTCTTTTTGAGTGAGTCCTCTCTTCTCATTTGGTGGCCAAAGTACTTTAGCTTCATTTCAATATTTGTCCTTTCAAGGAGCAGCCAGGGTTGATTTTCTTCAGGATCAACTTATTTGATCTCTTTGCTGTCTGGGGTATTTTCAAAAATTTTCCTCCAGCACCACATTTCAAAGGTGTCTATTTTTCTTCTCTCAGCCTTTTTTAAGTTCCCGCTCTCACAACCTACTAGGAATACCATTGCTTTGACTCTGCAGACTTTTGTTGGCAGGGTGAAGGTTCTACTTTTTATTTTGTTCCCTATGTTTCTCATGGCTTGCCTCCCAAGAATTAATTTTCTTTTTATCTCATGGCTGCAGTCACCATCTGCAGTGATTTTGGATCCTAAAAAGTTAAAGTCTGTCACTGCTTCCATTTCTTCCCCTTCTATTTGCCAGGGAGTGATAGAGCCTACAACAATAAGAATACCAAAGTGGCCATACTAGGTAAGGGATTGTGGTGCTACTTTATAATCTGAAGAAGTAACTTCACCAAACCCTAATTATAAGATAAGAAAGGAAAAAATACTTAGAAAAATAAAATGCTTTATAAATGACAAATCAAACCTGACTGACATTTCATTTTCTATTTTCACAGAGTGCCAACTAGTTGGGATTAGTTCCAAATGCAAGGCTAACAATAAATTTTCATAGTGACATGTAAAATTGGGTCACAGCTGTCCCCTTAGAGGAGGCATGGGAAACCAATAAGGATATGATTCCTATCATTTCTGACTAGCGACCAAGCTGGCTGAAGTTAGGGGAAAATGAGATTTAACAACACCTGAAGGACCACAAGTTTTTCACCCTTAGTTCAAAAAGTAATACAATCCTACATTGATATATATGAAGTGACCCACACACGATGATCGTGGAGCCATATCCTGCGGGACACATGAAATGAGGCATGCACGATTTAACACCGGGACTGCTGCAGCCTTGAGGATATGGACAAGGTGTGCCTTCACAGCCAGTCCATCTGACATGAACTCTTCCGCCTCCATGACCTTTGGGAATCAGTGTTCCTCCTCCACTCATTTTGCCATTGGACCCAATATGATGGTTTCCAGTGGCATTTCCTCCACTGAGGGGGACCATCACCCCACCTAAAGATGCTCATCCACCCATAGCCCTTAGCCCCGTTAGGGAGTCAGGTTATTTACTGCCACCCATCACTCGGTGTTGAGTCGCTGGCTGTACAATCTACTCCATGACAGTAGCGGGATGTCCGACCAGACTGCCATTAGTAAGAGAAGTGCAATAAACATAATTTTGCTATATGCCTAATGTATGACCAGATATAACTGCTGGTGATAGAATTAAACTATTGTTTTTCTACTCATAGCCCCAGTGTTTCCCAATCTTAGGTCCCCAAATGTTCTTGGATTTCAATTCCCAGAAGTCTAAGTCCCTACACTTGCTGATAAGGACTTCTGGGAATTGAAGTCCAAGAACATTTGGGGACCTAAGATTGGGAAACACTGGAAGAGATATTCAAGTGTTTTTGAGGAAAATGTAATTTTAGCTTTCTCTTTTGAACCCTCAAACTGTGTTAATGAACAAGAAAGATTAACAGTCTGCAATGTGTGTTTTGCTAAAATTACAATCTAATCTAACAATGTACTGTATTATCCTACCCCTCAGCAACTGCAATTACCATCTATGATGATGAAGAAATGTGGCAAAATAAACTTTAAAGTGGATGAAACAAACAGAGTTGCCTTTCCCCAACCTTTGCCCTTCAAATGTGTTGGGCCTATGAAACCCAGCACACACACCCCTGCTATCTGAGGACTGTGAGAATAGTTGTCTAATGTATTTTGGAGGCACCAGATTGGAGGAAACTGGAGTCAGTGATGTGAATCATTCCATCTCTAGCCTAGCCGGTTGCTAGGTAGAGAAGTCTTCTACCTGCATGTGAAGGATAAATGCTGAGTGCATCCCACTATACAGAAATAGCAGTTTGATACCACACTAAGTGTCAGGACTCCATCCTAAAGCATCCTGGGATCTGTAGTTTGGTGAGGTGATGAGAATTCCCTGGCATAGCTCAGCAGAGTGAGAGCTCTCTAGCAGAGAAGTATAAATATTTCACCAAATTACAGATTCTTGGGTTCCACAGAATGGAGATTTGACAGTTAAGTACTGCATGAGGCAAGCATTTTAAGTCAATCAATTAAAGTGAATTTTCACAGAAATTCAAATCTCCAGATAAAATGCAGAAATAAAGCATGATCTGAAATGGGGGTGACAGATGGCTATCAGTATTCATACCTGGGGTCAGAGTTTAAAGCCATCAACTAGATTCAGAGGTACAAATGTCCATGTGGTATCTACATTAAATCCAAAAATACATAGTGACAGTTCCTCAAAGCACCACCAGCGTGTGTAACTCTTCATTCTTCCTCACCTGCTGATTTCACTACACCAGTTACACAAGCAGCACATGTGGTTGTGAGGGAGTAGTGTCATCCAGTACTGCCATATAGGGCCCAGAGCTGACAGGGGCCCTGCCGCCGCCGGCCATAGTATGGGGGAGGGGCAATAGGATTGCTCAGTATGGGGCCCAGAAATTTCTGATGGCGGCCCTGGTGTCATCTATAGCAGTGAACAGTGGGAACCATGAGTTGTGTGGATCATTTATTTATTTATTTATTTATTTATTTCAATTTTTATGCCACCCACTCAGGTAAAACCCGACTCAGGGCTGCGTACAACAGTTAAAAACATATAAAAACATGTTAAAACACCCTCATCCTCCCATTCATCCACCTTCATTACTCCCACCCCATTTAAAACCAAACTAAAAGCTAAGTAGGAAGGGGGGAAATGCAAAGACACAGAAGGAGGATACAACTGGGCTAGTTGGGGATGAGCCAGCAGGCCGGGGCCATATTCCCATTAGGGCCCCACACCTGCCCCGCCAGCCAGGTCTTCAAACCTTTCCTGAAAGGCAGCAATTCTGTCTGTAGCCTCAATTCTGTTAGCAGGAGGTTCCAGAGGGCTGGAGCGGACATGGCGAAGGCCCTCCTCCGTGTGCCAGAGAGGCGAGCCCCTCTAGCTGAAGGCACAACTAGGGAGCCCCTCCAGTCTGCTCTGTTTGGACGGGCAGGCACTCTTGGGACGATGCGGTCTCTCAGGTAACCTGGCCCACTGCCATATAGGGCTTTAAAGGTCAAAGCCAGCACCTTGAATTGCACCCGGAGGCAAACTGGAACTAGTGCAGCTCCCGGAGTAGTGGGGAGGCACGGGCATAGCGCCCACACCCCATCACTACCCAAGCAGCCGCATTCTGTACTAGCTGTAGCCTCTGAATGGTCGTCAAGGGCAGCCCCATGTAGAGTGCATTGCAGTAATCTAAACTGGATGTGACCAGAGCATGAGTGACCATGAGCAAGGAGTCCCGGTCCAGGAGTGGGCGCAACTCACGAATTACTCTAAATTGAGTAAAAGCCCTCCTGGCCACAGCTGCCACCTGTTCTTCCATCAGCAGCTGTGAATCCAAGAGGACCCCCAAGTTGCACACCGGGTCTGTCTGGGGCAGAACTGCCCCATCCAAGACCAGAAATGGTAACTCTCTGGATAACCCTGGACCCCCAGCCCATAGCCACTCAGTCTTGCTAGAGTTCAGTTGAAGCCCGTTGCCCGCCATACAGACCCCAACGACCTCCAGGCATTCGGACAGGACTTAGACTGCATCACTGGGGTCCCGACAGGCCGAGAAGTACACCTGGGTGTCATCTGCGTACTGATGGTACCGCGCCCCATGGGAACGGAAGATCTTGCCCAGCGGCTTCATGTAGATGTTAAATAGGAGAGGAGAGAGCACCAAGCCCTGCAGCACCCCATATTTAAGGAGCCTAGGACTGGATTTCTCCCTCTCCAACCACACCGACTGGGTACGGCCCTCCAGAAATGAGGAAAACCAGGACAATACTGTGTCCTGGATCCCCAATCCTTTGAGCTGTTCCAGAAGGATACCGTGGTCGACAGTATCGAAGGCCGCTGAGAGGTCAAGGAGAGCAAGGATGGTTGGATGACCGCCATCCCGCTCTCACCTGAGGTCATCCACCAGTGTGACCAATGCCATCTCTGTACCATGTCCGGGCCTGAATCCTGATTGAAAGGGGTCCAGATAATCCACTTCCTCCCGAGCCCCCTCTAGCTGACACGCCACTGCCTTCTCCAGTACCTTCCCCAAATAGGGGAGATTGGAGAGTGGCCTGTAGTTTGTTAGAACAGCTGGGTCAAGGGTCAGTTTCTTCAGGAGGGGGCACACCAAAGCATGTTTTAACGGTGTAGGAAACACCCCCTCCCGCAAACATGTATTTATTATAGCCCCGACCCAGCCTCCTGTCACCACCTTAGAAGCTTTCACTAACTAGGTGGGACAGGGGTCCAAAGGACATGTGGTGGCCCACACTGCTGCAAGGAGCCTGTCCACTTCATCAGGGGAAACTGGGTCAAACCGATCCCAGTGGGGGGGGGCTGTGCTCCAGCCCCCCCCCCACTGCCCACACCAGGGTTAAGCCCTGAGCGAATCCAATCAATTTTCTCCACCAGATGGTCTGCAAAGTCCTCAGCCGAATCCTGCCAACTGAACATCGGCCCCTCCCTGCCCAGGAGGGACCTGGTCACCCGAAACAGGGTGGCTGGGCGATTATCGGTGGAGGCAATAAGGGTGGTGAAGTATTGCTGCCTCACCACCCCATCACCACTAGATAGGCCCTAATAGCGGCTCTAGCTAGTGTCCAACCAGAACTGCTCTGGGTTTTCGCCCAGCGGCGCTCTAGGCATCTCTTAGCCCATTTGAGCTCCCGCAGTTCGTCAGTGAACCATGGGGATGGCTTAACCCTCCGGGCTCGGAGAGGCCGCAGTGGCGCGATTTCATCCAAGGCCGCTGTTGCCATCCTATTCCATAGGTTGACAAGCACCTCAGGTGAATTGAGAAGCTTGTTAGAAACTTATACATGGAGTATGCTATAGTGATGTTTGCACAATGAACTGGTTACTCTAGTACAAAGTCACACTGGTTGTTATCATTTAAGTGACTAGAGCTAACTAGCTCAACCTTCTCTCTTTAAGAAACTAACCTATATCAACAAATTAAAAATACCGAGTCAAATTTGAAATGGCCATCCAATGCGGCCTTCCCTCTAAAAGTGTAGTGACTTTTTCTCCTACCCAAAACCACTGCCTAAGACCTTCATATATGCTCTCAGTCAGCTTGTCAGGCACTGCCAGAATAGAAGAAAAACTTATTTCTCTTAATATAAGGAAAACTTCTTCTCCTGTATTATATCCATCTTTCCAGGTTCTGCCCTATCATTAGGCAGCATCAGGCAGCCATCTGGGGCAACAGGTCTTTGTACCATTGAAAAGCATTGGATTATTATTAATTTACTATTAATATATTTTAACTGTCAGGATGAAGTAGAAATTAATATATTTTAACTGTCAGGATGAAGGAGAATTGGTTTGGACATTTTTTATATATCTCTAGCTCTATATAAATTTCTTTCATTTTCACAGTGCCTTTGGTGCCAAAATAACATGGCCTGTCCTTGATGTCTATGAGCCTTGATGAGCTACCTCACGAATAAAATCCCTTGACTGGGCCCACTCTGGAAATGGGAATATCAATGTTGGGTACCTTAAAATGGACAACTGGAGACGTTCACACTGAAGGGTCACCAGATGGTCTCCTTTAGGTATGTGACTGCCCTAATAGCCACCTATTTCCTCACCTTCCCCCATATACCTTTGGGCACCCATCCTAGAGCAGAGTTTTTCCTTGACCCATCTCTGAAAACTCCTCCATGGATGGGCCCCTGCCAGTCCATTCTTGGTCCTGCAGTGCCTGCCACAGGCCTCTCTCTAGAAAAAGGCAAGAGTCGGAAGAGCCAGAAAAGTCTCCACAGACCCTTCTTTCCTTTCCTCTTTCCTTGGGCATGTGCCATATTAAGAGGCACCCTGTGGAAATGTGTGGCCTTCGGGGGGGGGGGGGGGGGCGTGAGGATAATGGGGATGTGTGGCGGTCTCCTAGATACACACCCGTGGAGAAAATTCACTCTCTCGGGCACACAGAAACACGCACACAGAGACACACACAGATAGATAGATAGATAGATAGATAGATAGATAGATAGATACGATAGATAGATACTGTAAATAGATACTGTAAATAGATAGATACTGTAAATAGATAGAAAGATAGATAGATACTGTAGATAGATACTGTAAATAGATACTGTATACTGTAAATAGATAGATAGATAGATAGATAGATAGATAGATAGATAGATAGATAGATAGATACTGTAAATAGAGAGAGAGAGAGACCTACCAGCACCCACCACTGCAACTGCTTCTCCCACCCACCTCTGGGACCCGCAGATATTTTGATTCCTTGCCGTGTATTCCTTGCAATTTATTAATACAATCCTATAAAAGGCAACGCTCCAAGGGATGGAGAAGCGAGAGCTTCGAGGGGATGAGTTCAGATCTATGGGTCACGCATTGCCACACCAGCGAGACACACACACACACACACACAACCGGCTGCATCTCTCAGGGAGGCTGGCGTTACCTTTTATCCAGGCAAGCGATCCACTCGCTGGAAGAGGGAGAATGGGAGTTGTGAGCCGCCACCATCTTTGCCCAGAAGATCACCCAGGCGGTTTCCGAGGCTCTTGCTGCTGCCGCCGCCGCCGCCGCTGTTCCGGAGGGTGGCTGCTTTGATCTCCCTTGTCGTCTGCCTCCGCCTCCGCCTGCCTTGCCTTGCCTCGCTCTCTCTCCCTTCTCTGTGCTAGAGCCTGCAGCGCCTCCCCTCCCTCCCTCCCTCCCTCCTTGCCCTGCTGATAGGGAAGAGCGAGGAGTCTTTCCTCCCAGGCAGGTCTTTTTTTCTGGCGCCTCTGGCCCCCGTCCTGCGGCTGTGCAGTAGACAGCGCAAAGCACCACTCTTGTGTCGCCCTTCCAGCCACCCACCCTCTTTTCTCTCTCTCTCTCTCTCTCTCTCTCTCTCTCTCACACACACACACACACACACACACACACACACACACACACACACACACACACACACACACACACACACACACACACACACACACTCGATAGGACTGGGGCTGAGGCTTGGCGCGCCGCAGTCGCCCTTACACACAATGGGCTGAACACTCCCACACACACACTCACGCATACATACAAGATGTTAAAGTCAGAGCCTTTCACCTTTCTGGGCAAGGTAGCATAGGAAAAGCATTAATATCCCCCAAAGAAGGGTGTGTGTACTTATGCACCTCAGGGTCTACCACGGGCTCAGATCCTTCCAGGAAGAGGTAGGTTTATGACAAGAACAACATTCTTGAGGGTACACAAGAGCAAAGCCAAATTAGAAGATGGAGGAAGGAGCTCACTGGACAAGGAACAATGTTAAAGACTCTGACTGTGAGGCAGGTGGTCAGCAGTTCGATTCCCAAGTACTGCAGGACGGAATGAGCTCCCGTCTTTGTCCCAGCTCCTGCCAACCTAGCAGTTCGGAAGCAAGAAATGGAAAGTAGATAAATAGGGACCACTTCGGTGGGAAAGTAAACAGCATTCCGGGTGCTCCAGTGTCTAGTCATGCCTGCCACATGACCATGGAAACGTCTGCAGAAGCAGACAACGCTGGCCCTTCGGCTTTGAAACAGAGATGAGCACTGACCCTAGAGTCGGATACGACTGGCTTTCGAACAAGAGAAACCTTTACCTTTAACCTTATGGCTAAGGAACTCAACCTCCCCTATGTCACATGGAGGACCCTGAATAGCCTGAGGGTTGGAACGCCTAAATGTAAGACCAACATGCTCAAGTGGCAACTGCTGGCGGATAACAATATGCTCTGCATATGTGGAGATATACAGAACCTTCATCATTTACTGGTCTTCCAAATACTACCAAAAACATGTGCCAATGAAGATTGTATTTTGGCCAATGACAAACCCAAGAAAGTGGCTTCATTTGGGCAGCACAACATTTGATATAGACATGAAAGAAGAGGACGACTGAAGAAAAGGGGCTTTAAGCCTCCATGTTGTGCCCCCTTCCTCTGGCCAGAAAAATCTGATGTATCAGCCAACTGGGATCTATGGCCACCTGTCATAGGTGCCCCCCCCCCCCCCACGCATTACACTGCCTCAGGGAGAATAGTAAATCATTAATGCACCTGAGCCAAGGGGGCGCACACGCACACGCACACACACACACACATATACATGCATACATACATACATACATATACGTATTAAATAAAATTAAAAATTAAATTCTCCATAGCAACCGAACTACAACAATGATTAACTATATTAAACATTTTCTGATACACATAAAAACATACACACAGAGATTTCCTGCCTCTAGTAAGGATGCAGGTAGGATTCGGATGGGTGAAGGTAGCCTGGGCCTGAGGTGGCCAAGCTTCCCAGTTGCCTTGATATAGGAGCCATCACTGCTTCTATGACACACACACACATCCATCTGTTGCCTGAAGCTGCCATCTCACTCTGCCTAATCAGAGGGATCAGTCTTCTAACTGCCACTAAGTAAATAACACAAAGAGACGTAACGTCCCCTCCTCATATATAATCCTCTATTGGAGTTATGGACCCCTTTTCAATATCCTTCCTAACCCATATCTATTTTTTTCTATTTTAGGAGAATAATAAAACTGTCTTTTAAAAATCAAACATTGCTCCCCAAAGAGACATCAATACAAAATAGATGGGGAATGTAAATTAACTCAATCAATGAGTGTTCATTAAAAGCATGCAGAAATTAGGCAGTTTAAAGATGTAGATGCCAGATTATCAGAGGGGCATTTCCAGGGAACCAAACTAACACCAGAGGAGAGACCTGCTCTGATTAAGGCTTGCCCGAAGATGATCTTTAAAAGCCCGGGGGGGGGGGGGGGCTTTTAAGATGCTGGGGAAATTGCAGTCTTATATGATTTCACACCAAGTATCAATGAGAAGGGACACACCTTCATTTTTTATGACTTTCCCCTAATTTGATTGGTAGAGTTTTTCTAACCTCTGTCATTAGGCCAGCACAATAGAATCAGTTTTAATGCTTTTACTTCTGATTCTAACTACAACTGATAATTGTGAGTTAAACATCACTATTCTCTTCTTAAGATCTTAGGCCTAGAGTGTTTTGTTTATACTTCAACATACAAGCCAACATGTTTCAAGGGAGGGTGTGAACCAACATGGTGTGTGTGTGTTCAAAAGATGATAGTTTCAACCTCTGTTATCTGGCAGGGCTTGGCAACACTGCTGGTTGAAACACTGCATAGGTTAGGTCATGGGTAAGCTAGATGGAACAAGATTCTCTGACTCAGTATAAAACAGCTTTCTGGGTTCCTTCACAAAATTGCAGGGAATAGAGAGGGGTACAGTATTTGGCTAAACTGGGAGGAGTCAGGGATTCAGGATAGGCTCCCAAGATCATTTCATTAATGATATAATACAACTAAATTGCCAACTGAATATATATAGTGCAAACATCCATCACATCCATACATTTAAATAAATACATAGCTAAGAATCCATCCTCACTTCAGTCTTTGAATACAGAAATAAACCATAAGGAAAAGATACCTAGATTTAACTATATACATCAGGGGTTCCCAACCTATGGCCTGCAGGCTGGCCCTGGCCCACAGCACCATTTCATGTGGCCCGCCAACACCCTACCCGGAAGTAGAAGCAGATGTGTTTACATCAGCCATAAATACATCCACCGTAAATCAGCCATAAATACACCCATGGCTGTCATAAATGCGGAAGTGGGTGAATTTACAACAGGTGTAAATGTGCCCACTTCCGAGGGGTGTGATTCAGCCCGCTCAGCTGTCCAGGAGGCGTGGTTCAGCCCACAGCGTAAAACATACCCGTCAAGCGCTGCTCCTGGAAATACGGGAACTGCTCCTGCCTGGGTGCACATGTACCACAACAACTCATCTGCACATGCACAGAACCCCTTTGCACATGCACAGAACCCCTCTGCGCACACAAAGAGCCCATTTGCGATGGGCGCGCGTGCACAGTAACCCCTTTCCCCACTGTTCAAATATGGAACGGCAGGGGGAAAGGGAAGGAATGAGCAGGAAATCTCGGCCAATCCAGGATACTTGACAGGTATAGCGTAAAAAGGTTGGGAACCACTGATCTACATAGTGGAGTAACTAATAAAACAGAAAAAAAAGTAACCAGATATTTTGGTTTCCACCTTCTTCAATTGTTTGCAGGGGGAGGTTGATTTTTCCAAAGTGGATGGAGTATCTTCTCCATCAAAGTTATGAATCACAAAGTATCCCATTTGTGTAGGAATTCTGTTAATTTGATGTTTGCAGATTGATACGCAGTAGCCAGCTTTAGTGTTTGGGAATCAAGACAATGGAGACGGCTGTAAGCTAGCCTAGCACATCTTTATTGCATGGAGTACAGTACGAACATGTGGTAATGGCGGACAAACAGCTCCTTTTATGCGGTGGCTATACAATTGAATATGGCTCTTCGACAGGCATTGGCTACTGTCCAAATGATGTCATCCTTGGTCACGCCTTTCTTGTCCAGGTGAGGTGAGCGCGGGAATCTTTCCCGCGCAGCTGAAGGCATTTGAGGAATGTGTACCATGGAAGCTGGGTGCTCACTACTGTCCCCGGTGGCCACTAACTCACGTCCTCATACAGAAGGTTACAGTGTTACTATTGGAGATTGTTACATCCACTCATTCGTGTGGTTACAAATACATTCAATACGCAACATCCCTCCCCCCTAAGATGGGACAAAGTCCCTCAACCAAACTGGCTTTCCGCATGTGCGTTTTGGGCGTGCGGCCGTTATGCTTGACTCGGCCGTGCCCCCTCGTCTGTGTCCTCCTGGCTCTTGTCCTGCAATTGGATAGGATGACTCGTTAGTGACTCGCTGCGGACTCGCAGCTTTGGTTTGGGTAGCAGAAGGGGAAGGAAGGTTTTCTGATGCGGATGTGGGCAAACCGGGGGCATTAGGGACTAAAGAAAAACCCCGCTCTTCGCTTGGACAGGTGGGGGAACACTCCGAAACAAACCCCCCCCCCCGGTTTGGTAACTCAAAATCTAACTCCGGGGCAACAGGGACAAACTCATTCCTCTCTTTGAAAGGGCTGGGGGAAACTGGCGTATCTAAGGGATACGGGTTTGAGCTTGTGCCTCCCCCCCCTTGTTTGGCACTGTTGCTCTTCGTTTTCTCCCCCTTGGGATAAGCTGGTGGGGGAGAACCCTAACGTTGAGTTTTGCTGCTGGGAACCTCTGTCCGGCCCCCCAATCACTCGATGCCTTAGTTGGTCAGCGTGCCTTCTCCAGAGGAGACCCGTGTTGGTCTCGACACAGTAGGACACTGGTCCCATTTGATTAATGACTACCCCTGGCACCCAGGCTGGCCCTGTGGTCGCGTAGTTTCTGCAATGTACAGGTTCACCTATCTGGAAGTTTTTTGTGGGGCTGTGCTCAATGTTTCTTCCCCTATCCTCCACCCTGGTGGGATCCAACCTGGTTAACAATGAGTGCAATTTCCTCTTCATGAGGAGTTCAGCGGGGGAGAATCCCGATGCCAATGGCGTCACGCGGTAAGCCAACAAAAACTGGCAGAGCTGCCGGTCCAGATCCCCTGGTCCCATGCGCCGCAGCCCCTCTTTCATTGTGCGCACCAGGCGTTCCGCCTGGCCAATAGTTGCAGGGTGAAAGGGGGCTGAGGTAATGTGCCGAATGGCGTTGGACTCCGAGAACGCCTGGAACTCGGCCGACGTGAAGGTACTCGCATTGTCACTCACAATGACGTCAGGTATCCCGAAGGTACTTATCAGCCTGCGCAGGTATTTTATGGTTGCAGCTGATGAAGTGCCGCGCATTGGAATCACCTCTAACCATTTGGAGTATGCATCCACTACCAGCAGGAAAAAGGAACCCCTGAATGGACCTGCGAAGTCTATGTGGAGGCGAGACCACGGCCCCCTAGCTGTGTCCCATTCTCTGTGTGGAAGGCGGGACTCCTCAGGGCGAGAGCTCTGGCAACTTTCGCATGTGTTCACCATGTGTTCAATGTCTGTGTCTAGCTGTGGCCACCAGAAATAGCTCCGGGCCAGCGCCTTAGAGCGCACAATCCCTGGGTGGCTGACATGTAAAAGCCGTAGCACCCTTGCTCTTAATGCTTCTGGGACCACCACCCTCTCCCCCCACAGAAGACACCCCCTTTCTGTGGACAACTCAACCCTCTTCCTGAAAAACGCAGCAAACTCATCTGCGGGGGGAGCCGTGGGCCACCCCTTCTGTACCCAGGATCTAACAAGGGCTAAAGTTTTATCCTTTGCTGTGGCTGCAGCGATTTCCACGGGAAGTATGGGGGGTGCATCTAGGGCTTCTATGAGGAGGACTTGGCTGTCCTGCTCTATCTCACACTTTGGGTCTCCCAGCTGGGGAAGAGGAGACCTTGAGAGTGCGTCAGCGTGGCTTATGTCTTTCCCGGGGTGGTACTCTAATGAACCCTTGTATGCATTGAGGAAAATAGCCCACCGAAGCATCCTGGGGGAGAGGATCTGTGGAGTGGGCTTGTCTGAGGTGAAAATACCCAATAGTGGCTTGTGGTCGGTTACAATGGTGAATGGACGACCATACAAAAAATCATGGAACTTCTTTGTGCCCGCCACAATAGCAAGGGCCTCCCTATCTGTTTGGGCGTAATTTCGTTCTGCCTTGGACAATGATCTCGAATAGAAGGCAACTGGGGCTTCTCGCCCGCCCTCTAACACATGGCAAAGGACCGCCCCCACCCCCACTGGTGAGGCGTCGCATACCAAGACTACCGGCTTCTTTGGGTCAAAATGGATTAGAATAGCCTCTGAGGAGAGGAGCTGCTTGAGTTCCCTGAAAGCCCGCTCCTGATTCTCCCCCCACCGCCAAACCACATCCTTCTTCAGCAGCCTATGCAGGGGCTCTGCAATCGACGCTTTCCTGGGTAGGAAGGAATGGTAAAAATTCAGCAGCCCCAGGAAGGACTGTAGCTCCGGTTTTGCGGTGGGGCGAGGGGCATTTTGAATTGCTGAGACTTTGGACTCAGCGGGTTTCACCCCCTCAGGGGTTATACGGAACCCCAGAAACTCAACTTCCCTGGCCAGAAACACACATTTGTCCCTCCGCAGCCTCAACCCCGCGGATTCGAAGACTGTAAGGACCTTATCTAGTCTCTGGGCCAGTTCTGATTCGCTCCCCCCAGATATCAATATGTCGTCAAAGTATGGCAAGACCCCCGGTAACTTCTTCAACAAACGTTCCACAAGGGACTGAAATATCCCCGGCGCCGAGTTCACCCCAAACTGTAGGCGCGTTACCTTGAATGCCCCCTTGTGAGTTACAATAGTTTGTGCAGCAGCGGTGGCTGGGGTTACTGTAAGCTGCTGGTACGCCTGCGCCAGATCTAGTTTGGCGAAAAACTTTCCCCCATGTAAAGTAGCTAGCAGATGGCTAACTACCGGCACCGGATAGCATTAGGGCGGATTGCCTTGTTAATTGTACACTTGTAGTCAGTGCAAATCCGCACCTCCCCATTTGCTTTCAACGCTGTAACAATAGGAGTCTCCCACTCTGCAGAGTCCACAGGCACTAAAATCCTCTGCTCCACCAGTTTGTCCAGTTCCGCCTCAATTTTGTCCTTTAGGGCGAATGGAACCCTTGAGTCTAATTGGGCGGACCTCCGGGTCTAGGTTGAAAGAAACTGGGGGCCCTTTGTACTTCCCGAGCCCCTTCTTGAATACCTCGGGGTGTGCGTCGCACACTGCCTGGATCTCATCCCCCCGATGGCATGGACGCCGCCTATGAAGATGTCCAGGGGTTTGAACCATTGTGTTCCCAGGAGATTACACCCCCCCTCCCTTAGAACTACTAGAGGGAGTTTCCTTCTGAGTCCCTTATACTGTATCTCGAAGTCCCCGACCCCCAGCACTGGGATCCCATTTCCCTGCACGTCTCTTAAGTTCGCCCTCATCTCTTTGAGTTTGGGTCGCTCTTTGGGGGGAATGCGCAAAAACTCCTTATGGGAAATGAGGGAGTATACAGACTATTTCCATCTTAACAGGAACCCCTTGCAATAGTACCTCGGCATAAAAACGTGGTTGCCCTAGAGGCACGCTGTGGACGGCCAAGTCATCTTCCGCATGTACTCCTCGGTACACGTGGTCCCCCTCTGGGTCGCCGCCGCCATCGTAGACTCTGCCGACGCCATCCCGTCTCTTCGTGGGGCGCTTGCTCTCGTCCAGGCGTTGCTTGCAGACCCAGGCGATGTGGCCCTTCTGTCCACAGTTGTGGCACTCAGCCTTCCTGAATGGGCACTTGCTCCGCTCATGGGACGCTCTGCAGCCATCGCAGCGTTGACCCCCTTTCCCTTTCTTCTCGCTCAGCCCCTTTCTGACTTTCCGGACTCCCTCATCTTCACTGGAGCCTGGGGTGGCGGAGGCCTCTGAGGATGTGGGTGAGCGCGGGGCAGGGGGGGCCCTCCAAGTCACCTGGACTGCGGATGCAGCTGCCTCTACTTGTGGTGGCTTTGCTTTGAGAAGCTTGTACCCGGCCCTCGTGGACTCAGCAGCTAGGGCCTCTTGTAGTACCTCTTTGAAGGCGAGGTCGTGGCCTCGGGTCATGAGCTTCCTTTGGGTTTCCCCATCTCTCATCCCGCAGAGCATCCTGTCCCTCAGGGCCACGTCTAGAATTTCCCGCCATTCGCATGGGGTTGCCACCAAACGGAGGGCCGCCGCATACTCGGATACGGACTCACCCGGCTTTTGGTCCCTCCTCGCGAACGCAGCCCTGGCAGAGAAGAAGTATACCTTGGGCTTGAAGTGGTTTCTCAGGGTCACCAGTATTTCGGTTACCGAAACCTGTTCCACCTCTCGTGGTGCCACCAGGTCCATCAGCGCTTGCACTGCGTGGAAACCGAGCATCGTGATGAGAAGACCTCTCTTCTTTCCCGCGTTGGTGATGCCGGCAAACGCTACCGTACTCTTGAAATGCATTTCGAACCAGTCCCATCGCTCGGGGTGGGTCACGTCGAACACCGGTTGCTGTGACTGTGTCTTGTCCCCGTGGGAATCCATTATCCCACCTTCGTCGCCAATTTAGTGTTTGGGAATCAAGACAATGGAGACGGCTGTAAGCTAGCCTAGCACATCTTTATTGCATGGAGTACAGTACGAACATGTGGTAATGGCGGACAAACAGCTCCTTTTATGCTGTGGCTATACAATTGAATATGGCTCTTCGACAGGCATTGGCTACTGTCCAAATGACGTCATCCTTGGTCACGCCTTTCTTGTCCAGGTGAGGTGAGCACGGGAATCTTTCCCGCGCAGCTGAAGGCATTTGAGGAATGTGTACCATGCGAGCTGGGCGCTCGCTACTGTTCCCAGTGGCCACTAGCTCGCGTCCTCATACAGAAGGTTACAGTGTTACTATTGGAGATTGTTACATCCACTCATTCGTGTGGTTACAAATACATTCAATACACAACACCAGCAGTCAGGGGGCCAAACACATCTTTATTGGAATGTAGTCAATCTGAACATGAGGTCAATGGCGGAGCAATGCTCCTTATATACAACAGGTAATGATTCAAACCTGGCATGGAGCCACATGATTGGTCAGTACAGGTAAACAGCCAGGTGACAATACTTGATTGGATAATGAGTAAACAACAGCTACAGCTACAGCGGGAACACAGTCCTGCAATATTTACACAAGAGGAGTATTTACACAAGGGGAAAAGGGAAGGGGAAATGGAGGATCGCTAGATCCGATTTCACTCACATTTCACTTGCGTTACATGTTCGCTTTCAATCACATTTCACTTGAGTTACATACACAACAGTTAAGCATTGCAGATTTACAGCAGGATAATCAGGAATACCTATCTATGGCTAGCAAGTTCAAACTTCTTGCAAAAAACATCCACCATCCTCCAGTGATGACTTTCTTCCAGCCTCCAGATATCCTGAGGTTATTTGTCAGAGTTCAAACTGCTTGTCAGCAATTCTGAATCACATAGCCATGGTTTCAAGTGCTATATTACCTGTGTGCCTCTTAGGAAGACATATAGATTTAACAGCAGTGTGACTGGGGTGGTAATACCATCAGATCAAAGTACTGTACATGAGAGCCCAGGGGTGGGTGGTGGGTGGCTGGGTAAGAGAACTTCTGGATTTATAGACTTCACACCCTTGGTCCTCATGGCCTGAACCTAGGGGGCAACATCTGGCATCATCCATCTGCTTTGGAATAATCTGTTCTCTTTGTTCTATTATAGGAGTCTTGGAAACAACAGATGTTTCTTCAAAGCAGCTAAACAAGAGAGACAGCATAAATATTTTATTTTTTTCTGTTTTTTACTGTGTAATTCAGATTTAAAGATATGCTGGCTGAGGTGGATTTGGAGCAGGCAGAAGCCTCTTGTGCCAGTATAACCCTCTTTTGCTGGTGGACCTTGAGTAGACAGTGGAATCCAGACCCAAGAATACACCCGATGTAGCCTCTTTGGAAAGGAAGGAGACACTTGTACTGCTACAACTGCTTTTGTGCTGGCTAACCTCATATCTGCTGGCACAATGTGATTTGCCAGCACATCTGCTGTGTTTGCAAAAACAGAGAGGAGGAACACCTGTTGGGATAACAGCAATATTGCATTCTCTAACAATAGATATCAGTGGGAAGGGGCTTTGCAACTTAACATGATTGTCCTTTGCTACTAACTTGATTGGTAACGTTCTTTCCCCACCTTTGGCATTTGAAGCCAGCCCCCAGCCCTTCTTCTTGTTTATCTTTTCTTGCTACCATTGCTTTACTGAGAGTTCTTCTTCTCTCTGACCGCTGACCAAGCAACAAACAAGGAGGTTCTCTCCACATGGTGAAGACTCAATTTCCCCCTATTTTCAACTCTGACTGTAACTATATACAAGTTAATATACCCTTTTCCTACTTTAAATGCTGCTGGAGTATTTTAATTATACAAAGTGCTAGTCTGTAGTTGTGTGGAGAAAACCAAGGAAATTTAATCAGACTGAGCTGATCAAACATCATTTTCTTTGTTGTTTTTTCTAGTAAAGGTAAAGGTTTCCCTTTCTCGAAAGCCAGTTGTATCCGACTTTAGGGTGCAGTGCTCATCTCTGTTTCAAAGCCGAAGAGCCAGCGTTGTCTGCTTCTGCAGATGTTTCTGTGGTCATGTGGCAGGCATGACTAGACACCAGAGCGCACAGAACACTGTTTACCTTCCCATCAAAGTGGTTCCTATTTATCTACTTGCAATTTCTTGCTTTCGAACTGCTAGATTGGCAGGAGCTGGGACCAAGACGGGAGCTCATTCCGTCCTGCAGTACTCGGGAATCGAACTGCTGACCTTCCGCCTCCCAGTCAGCGTCTTAGCCACTTGAGCCACTGCAGTCACTACTTCATACTTTATTAACTAAAAGGAATAACCAAGTTTCCCCAATAGAACCTGAACCGAAGGAGCTGAGTTACATTCACAATCTAAACTCCCAGATCCTAAAATTAGGCCGGTACCAGTGCATTTCTAACATTGCTAGGTTTGAAAGTTTCTGATTTCAGTGCATCCTCATTTGGTTTAGATTCAGTTCAGCCAGCCTTCAGCTACTTTAGCTAGCTAGAAACTCACTCTTAATCATATCACTAAGTATATTTTAAGTTACTAACTCCATCCTTTGTTGACTTGTTTGGAAATATACTTTAATAATGCCCTCTCTCTTCCCATTTATACAATACAGTGATACCTCATACAACGTCCAAAGTTGGTTCCTCAAGTTTGGACTTTATACGGATTTGGACTTTGTATGAGGCATGCAAAATCCTAGCCACAATGCCTCATACAACGTCCAGATCCTTGTTGCGATGCCTCATACGACGTCATTTCCATAGAGATACATTGTACTGTAACAGCACAGACTTCAGGGCAAAGTCAAGGAAACAGACAGGAAACTGACAGAACTGTAAGAAATCATTGTCTAAAGGCTAAAAACATCACAAAAACATGTCAAACAACCCTGATTGTCCAAGAACGTGAAGAATGCTGCAAAAATCCCAGGAAAGCTTCTAAAAATCTTGATGGAAAAAATCCAAAAAAAATTCCAAAATCACACTCAAAACCACTCCTAAACACTCTTCGCCTCGTGCAAAACCCACAAGAGCAATGCACGCGTGTGTCCTGCCTTTTATACTGCCCAGGCACAATGCAACCTGGGAAAAACCCCAATGCCTCATACAAAGTCACAGACACTTTGTATGAGGCAACTTTTTTCAAGAAATTAGGCGATGTTGTATGAATTCAATGTTGTATGAAGCGGACTTTGTATGAGGTATTACTGTACTCTTCTGTCAAAAATGAGTAGTAATTTACAAAATATGTGATATAGGCAGTTACTGTCCACAGGCTTGCAATCGAGAATTTAGGACATGACACACAGGGAATAAAGGTGTGGAAGAAAGAAGAAAAAACTGTCCAAGAACCAACAGTTCAAGGGGGAGGAAATCAATCATTTCAGTCTCGCTAGCTGTCCTTCTCCATGTTGGTCAGGCTCCACAGCATCGATTTCTGTGATGCATATTAACAAGGCTGGATGTCTCATAGCAGGAAATAATAACAACAATCACTATAGCTTTGCCCTTCTCCAGTCTATACTAACTGTAAAGTGTTTATTTCTTGCTTCTTACTATGCACTTTAACAGCCATCTGGTCATTTCCCAAAGTAGTATATGTTGTGTCCTAATGGTTTGATCCTCCACATGGATAACAATGTATCTGAACCAATGTAACCGTGCCTATGGGCAACAATGTAACCTTCAGCTGTATCACATAAACCCTGTAATAGGACGCGAGCTAATGACCACCAGCTGGCAGCAGCGAGCGTCCAAGCTCTCTTGGTCCAAACTCATCAAAGGCAACAGCGCGGGAAGTTTTCCCGCCACCACCTACACCTGGACAAGAAGGGCGTGACCAGCAATGACGTCACGACGACAGTAGCCAATGGGCTATCGTGGAACCACGTTCAAATGTATTACTACTGTATATAAAGAGCTATTGATCCGCCATTACCTCATGTTCCCTCTGACCACCATGCAATAAACCTGAGTTAACCCAGCCCGAGGCTGTGTCCTGTGTCTTAGTTCTCATACACTAAATTGGCGACGAAGGTGGGATCATGGATCCCCAAGGAGCAGCCAGGGCACAGAGCGGGTTCAACATCACCAAACCGCAAGACTGGGAGCTTTTTGAGATGGACTTCCAGGCGGCACTGGTGGAACTCAAAGTCAAAGAAGACGATGAGGAGAGGAAGAGGGCCATCCTCACCAGAATGCTCGGGATAGAAACCAAGCGAACGCTGGTGGGCATCATTGCACCGAAGAAGGTGAGCGAATTCAAAGCAGACGACATCATGAAGCTGCTGTGTGAGCGTTTCCGTCCCTCGAGGGCAATGTTTCCCGCTCGGAGCGCATTTTGGAGGCGAGTCCAAGCGCCGGACGAGTCGGTTGAGGCATTCGTAACAGCCATGAGGATAGCCGCCGGCCCCTGCAGATGGGACGACCTAGAGACGGCCCTCAGGGACGGAGTGCTGTGTGGCCTGAAGGACAAGGAGGTGCAGCGCAGCTTGATGAACAAGGAGCCACCACCCACGCTGGCAGAGGTTGTAGAGGCCGCGGAAGCCGCGGAGTCCACGAATGCTGGAGTGGACGAAATGCACCAGTGGCGTGAGTGGCGTCCTAGAGCCGGCAAAGCGGAGAATTCGGTGCACGGAAAGTCCGGACAGTCGGTGCACGCAACCCGAAGGGCCTCAAAGTCGTCTACGGAAGGCAGCGACGGCGAGGAGGTCCAAAGGGTCCGAAAAGGGGGGCGCCGCTGCGATGGTTGCGGAGCGGCCCATGAGCGCGCAAGGTGCCCATTCAGGAAAGCCGAGTGTTACACCTGCGGCCGTCGGGGGCACATCGCCAAGGCGTGCAGAAAACGGAAGGAGGGCCGGAGGCAGTCACAAGACCGCTCAACCAGACCGGACCGTCCAGCAAGGTCCAAAGATGGCGCCCAGACCACGAGGAAGCCGGACGGCGTGGGCCGCATCTCGAGCGACAGCGAGGACGACGCTCCAGTGTTCAGCGTGTCTGCGGGACGGGTCCATTACTTCGTTGAGGTACTAGTACAAGGGGCCCCTATCACGATGGAAATCGACTCGGGGTCCTCCTATTCTATAATTCCCCAGAAAGAGTTCTTAAAAATCGACCCCCACGTGCGGCCCAAACTTAAAACGCTGAGGTCCACACTGCGAGACGTGCAGGGGAACAGCATTCCAGTGTTGGGGATTGGAAAATTTCGGGTCAATTTTAAGAGACATTCTGCGGAACTGCCCCTAGTTGTCCTTAAGGGGGGAAGTTGCAGCCTCCTAGGGACGCAGTGGTTTCAGCCCTTAGGTTTGTTCATAGGGGGAGTGCATACAGTGGGGGTGGACCCAATACAAGCGGTGTGCGACGCGCATCCCGCCGTTTTTAAAAAAGGACTTGGAAAGTTCAAGGGTCCCCCGGTAGCCTTCGACCTAGACCCGGAGGTCCGCCCGATAAGACTCAAACCGCGCAGGGTGCCATTCGCACTAAAGGACAAAATAGAGGCGGAACTGGACAAATTGGTGGGCCAGGGGATTCTTATTCCTGTCAATTCCGCGGAGTGGGAAACCCCAATTGTAACCGCGCTGAAGGCTAACGGGGAGGTGTGCATTTGCGCTGATTATAAGTGTACAATTAACAAGGCGATCCGCCCTAATGCATACCCGGTGCCAGTGGTCAGCCACCTTCTGGCCAGGCTGAATGGGGGAAAGTGTTTCGCTAAACTCGATTTGGCACAAGCCTATCAGCAACTCCCTGTAACTCCCGCCACGGCCGCGGCACAAACAATAGTCACACATAAAGGGGCGTTCCAGGTGTCGCGTTTACAGTTCGGCGTGAACTCGGCACCCGGCCTTTTCCAGTCGCTTGTGGAACGCCTCCTGAAGGGGCTGGAGGGGGTGTTGCCTTATTTTGATGACGTGTTGATAACAGGGGGGAGTGAGGCCGAACTGGCAGAGAGATTGGATAAAGTACTGACTGTGTTCGAGAAAGCGGGGCTGCGGCTGAGAAAAGACAAATGCGTTTTTTTTGAAACTGAGCTTGAGTTCTTAGGGTTTCGAATCACGCCAGAGGGTATCAAGCCGTCCAAATCCAAAGTAGCCGCCATCAAGAACGCCCCTCGCCCCACATCCAAAACCGAGTTACAGTCATTTCTGGGGCTCCTCAATTTTTACCATACCTTCCTTCCACGGAAGGCGTCCGTGGCAGAGCCACTCCATCGTTTGCTAAAAAAGGAGGAAACATGGATGTGGGGTGACGAGCATGAGAGGGCGTTTAAAGAGTTGAAACAGCTCCTAACATCTGAGGCAATCCTGACGCATTTCGACCCCAAACGGCCAGTGGTCTTAGTCTGTGACGCATCCCCGGTGGGGGTGGGGGCGGTGCTTTGCCACGTGTTGGACGACGGAAGGGAAGCCCCGATAGCGTTTTATTCAAGGTCCCTGTCCCAAGCAGAGCGTAATTACGCACAGACCGACAGGGAGGCACTAGCGATAGTAGCGGGGACCAAAAAATTTCACGATTTTCTGTATGGTCGGCCGTTCAAAATCGTGACTGACCACAAGCCCCTATTAGGAATTTTCACTGCAAGTAAGCCCACACCACAGATCCTGTCCCCAAGAATGCTGCGGTGGGCTATTTTTCTCAACGCATACCAGCATGAGCTGGAATACCGGCCCGGGAAGGAGATCAGCCATGCCGACGCACTCTCGAGGTCTCCCTTGCCCTTGTCGGGTGTCCAAAGGGAAAGGGCGGAAAGAGATCACCAGGTTTTATTAATAGAGGTCTTAGACTCACCCCCGATAGTACCAGCCGACATTGCCAGGGCCACAGGTAAGGACAGAACGCTAGAGAAAGTTAGCTCATGGGTACAGAAGGGGTGGCCGGCGTCATCCCCAGGTACGGAATTCGACCCATTTTTTCGAAAAAAAATAGAGTTGTCCCTAGAGAGGGGCTGCCTTTTGTGGGGCCAACGGGTGGTGGTTCCTACGTCCCTGCGACCGAGGGTACTCGAACTGCTGCACGTCAGCCACCCCGGCATCGTCCGGTCCAAGGCGCTGGCCAGGAGTTACTTCTGGTGGCCACAGCTGGACGCGGACATTGAGCACATGGTCGGCACTTGTGAGGCATGCCAGGGCTCCCGACCAGAGGCGGCCCGTCTTCCGCATAGGGAATGGGACACGGCAAGGGGGCCATGGTCCAGGGTGCACGTAGACTTCGCTGGCCCATTCCGAGGAACAATGTTTCTCCTGGTGGTGGATGCATTCTCCAAGTGGTTGGAGGTTATCCCGGTAAAGAGTACGTCCTCCGCCACTACAATTAGCCAGCTAAGGAGAGTCTTTTCCACGTTCGGTTTACCCGACACTTTAGTCAGCGATAACGCTAGTTGTTTCACCTCCGCTGAATTCAAGGCGTTCATGGAGGCAAACGCCATTCGGCATGTCACATCCGCGCCGTTTCACCCCGCCACGAATGGCCAAGTGGAACGGCTGGTGCGAACGACAAAGGATGCGCTGCGGCGCATGGGCCCGGGGGACCTAAATCACCAAGTATGTCAGTTTTTGTTAGCGTATAGGGTGACCCCCTTAGCGTCAGGTTACTCGCTGGCAGAGCTGCTGATGCGGCGAAAACTGACCACGATCCTGTCCAGGCTAGACCCGACGAGAGTCGAGGACAAAGGAAAAAACGTAGGGTTGGCAGTCTCGAAAGGTTTCGCCGCCGGCGATCCTGTTCACTGCAGGAACTACGCCAGCGCAGGTCCAGCCTGGGTACCAGGGACGGTTATGGAACAGACGGGGCCAGTATCGTACCGGGTCGAGACTAGCACCAGTCTCCTCTGGAGGAGGCACGCGGACCAACTTAGGCACCGAGTGAGTGGGGGGCCGGTCAGTGGAGCTCAGCGACAGGACTCAGCGTTAGGGTTCTCCCCCACCCGTTTAGCCCAAGGGGGGGACAGCAACGGACAACGGTCCCAAGCAAGGGGGGAAAGCAGCGGCCCCGACTCATACCCTTTTGATACGCCAGCTCCATCAGAGGCTGGGGAAGGGGGAGAGGAGTTCGCGACCGCTGCCCCCGAATTTAATTCTGATTTTGATTTTGAGAGCCGGGGGGGGTTTCGGGAGTGTTCCCCCACCCGTCCAAGTGAGAAGAGGGGTTTTTCGTTAGCCCCCAGTGCCCCCGGTTCTTCCCCAATAAAGCACACACCTCCCAACAACGCCGCGGAGCCGCGGCAAGTCACTAACGAGTCTCCCTCTCCAATTACAGGGCAGGAAACCAGGGGACAAAGAGATGGTAGCAAACCAGGGGGAAGGCAGCCCGCACCGAGACCCCAGCGTGTTCGAAATAAGCCATCTTGGCTGAGAGACTTCGTCTCATCCTAGGGGGGGGGAGTGTGGTTTCGAGACTTCGTCTCATCCTAGGGGGGAGGGATGTTGTGTCCTAATGGTTTGATCCTCCACATGGATAACAATGTATCTGAACCAATGTAACCGTGCCTATGGGCAACAATGTAACCTTCAGCTGTATCACATAAACCCTGTAATAGGACGCAAGCTAATGACCACCAGCTGGCAGCAGCGAGCGTCCAAGCTCTCTTGGTCCAAACTCATCAAAGGCAACAGCGCGGGAAGTTTTCCCGCCACCACCTACACCTGGACAAGAAGGGCGTGACCAGCAATGACGTCACGACGACAGTAGCCAATGGGCTATCGTGGAACCACGTTCAAATGTATTACTACTGTATATAAAGAGCTATTGATCCGCCATTACCTCATGTTCCCTCTGACCACCATGCAATAAACCTGAGTTAACCCAGCCCGAGGCTGTGTCCTGTGTCTTAGTTCTCATACACTAAAGTATACCAGTAAGCTTCAACAGGGACATGAAAGGATAGTGACATTTCTTCAGAATTGTAAATTGTCTGGAGCAGTGCATTTGACAGCAGCAAAGGTTTCTTAATTTGGTTTTTGCATTGTCTTTATCCGCTTGCATCTGTGACTGGCCTCAGGTTAGAGAACTCCACAGACTAGTTTCATCTGATATCTCCTTGAGCTGTTAATTGTTTTTTGGGATTACCAACCAAGCAGACATCTGTGGCATCCTAGGTGAAACCCCCAAGCCCTGCCCAGCTCCAGGCAAATAGTTGAAAAAGGCATGGAAAGTAGACTCAGCAAACTCTGTAAATCATGAACTCTCAACCTGGTTTCTGCCTCAAACAGAACAGAGATGTTTGAAAGTCATGGCAGGATGTTTTGGTTTCTGCAGAGTACTGCCTTCAAGGTCATAGAGCACAGGGGATGGGGGATTCCAAAGAAGATGATGGATAATATCAGAAGTTGTTCTCTAGATTCAGACCCTGCTAAGCCACAGGAGTGTGCTATGATACTGTATGTGGGAAGACTGTCCCATTCTAAAAAAATAAGATAAAATAAAATCCTGAAACCATTTTTGGGGAATGTGAAGAGGCATGCAGGAGTGACACTGGCCAAGCACATCTCTACTGGCAGTCACCAGTAGAGATGATTTTAACAGAAATTTCCAGAAATGTTTGTGTGTGGTTTATGTTCCCCAGAAAAAACTGGAACTTTTTGAGAAAAGTGAAAAAAATACAACATCAGCTCTCTCTTTTTAACAGATTGAAAGTCACTCTATTATTTTAGGAACATAAAATATGACTATGTACAATTTGATTTGGCATAAAATTATCACAATTGCTATATTAAAAATACAGTGTACAGTATTCAAAAATTATTACAAATTGAATTTACTTTTATTTTTTATTTATAACTAGCCTATGTGCCAGGCTTCGCCTGGGTGATTTTGTGGGGGCCCTGCCTAACCCCCGGGGTGTTTCCCCTGTGCGGGCTAGGGCACAGCCCCCTGAGCCTGCAGGCACGCCCGGCCCCCATGAGGCCTGTCGAAGCGGCCCGGGCCGGTCCACCCACCGCAGTCCCAGAATGCCGTGCACCTTACCTGGGCAGGAAGGTTTCTCCGTTTATAACACCTGCCCCCATGTCCTCCACCAAGGCCTCCTGGGCCTCACAGGTTTTATTTTTTGGCTGCCATTGTTGCCATGCATTGGAATACTGTGGCCGTGCCGACCTTGCCACCACCTAGGTACCATGCCTCACTCTGGTTGGTTTTCTGCCGTGGGCAAGGTCATGAACCCCCTTATGCTGCCGGCGTGTCCGGCCCCCATGCGGCCAGTTGTGGCTGCATGGGCCGGGGGGCCCAGCCACAGTTCCTGACTGCCGCCCACCTTACCTTGCCAGGTAGTTTGCTCCTTGGGCGGCTGCACCGGCTCCTCTACGGGTCCCTCCTGGAGGCTTCTTCATCAGGGGGCATTTACCCGGGCACCAGATGTCATGGTGTTTCTGGCAGCCCTCGGCGTGACGAGCACTCCACTCCGGGCCCGTGGATCCCAGGGCAAAGGCACCATTTTCAGGGCCATGGGTCTCAGGTGTGCTCACTGTGGCCCTGTGCTCTCTGGCCTGGGGCACAGGATCACACTGTGGCTGAATTCTCTGCGTGTTTTGGCCATTGGTGTAATGGCCATGCAGCCATAGCTCCTTCTCTCCCACGCTCGTGCCGGCCTTGACGATTGGCTGAGGTGTGTCACAGTGGCCACTGGGACATGTAATTTTTTGGTTTTCTCCATTTTGTGGGGCGCAGGCCCCCCATGGCTCATATCCCATCCGGGGCCCACACCCCTGAGGTTGGTGTGTGTGAAGTTTCAGCGTGGTTAGTCCAGGGGTGTGGATTTCAATACTGGACCCACAAACGTTACACCATTTCCTTGGCTTTGTCATTGGCCAAACTTAAGTCCTCATCGGTGCATATTTCTGGCAGTAATCGGCTCATATCCATTCTGAGTATGTCGAGGGTCATTCTCTTATTAGTTCTCTCAGTGTTCACTGCTACTTCTCTCCTTATCCTAGGTGGAGCGATACCAACAATAGGGTATATTTTCTCAACTAGTGTAGTTTTGAGGCATCCTGTCACTATACGTATGGCTTCACTAACAGCGATGTCAACTTGTTTTGCATGTGTGGATGTGCTCCATACTAGAGCCATATACTCTGCTGCAGAGATGCACAGGACCAAAACTGATGTACGCAGTGTGAATGGTTGAGTTTCCCATTTATAGTTTGTGAGTTTGACCACAACATCACCTGTCTGGCCTGTTCCTTCTTGATCTTTCTATCAATACATTTGGAAATACGATTTTGAATAATCCGTTCTAGTGCCTTACAAAGGTGGCAAAGGAGTGACAATGTTCGGTAGCTTTTTGGTTCATCTGGGTCTTTGCTGGGTTTCAATACAGCAACAACTCTAGCCTGTCTCCACAATTTAGGAATCTTAGGTTAATCTATGCAGTTGTTCAGTAATTGCAGAAGCCATTCGAAAGTGCGAGGACCAAACTGCCTTAACTGCTCTGTTTTTATATCATCGATACCTGCTGCTTTATTCAGTTTCATGCTGTTTATAGCTCTCTCCAATTCAAATGCCACAAAGGGGTTTTAAGTAAAACCACCTCTTGTTCCTCTGGTTGGATGGGTTCCCCCCCCCCCCCATACACACACACACACACATTTTTTTGCCTTGTGTTTTTCCACTCTTTAGTAACTAACTAGGTATTTGGAAAGAATGTAAGAAAATGAATATTAATAACCAGTATTCCAAGATCTGGCAACCTGCATTGATGGAAGTACAGTGGTACCTCGCATAAAGAGCATTATGCGTCTCACGGGATTGCTCTTTAAGCGAGTTGGTCTTTAAGTGAAACACTTTGAAAAAGTTCTGCCACTGCCGTTGTAAGTGACCAATTGTGACTTCTGGCAGGAGGGATTGCGATCCCTGGTTTAGTTGTTAAGTGAGTTTTTGGTTGTTTTTAGTTGTTAAGCGAGGGTGACCATTAAAGAAAATTCTGCTCTTAAAGCGAGTTAGTCTCTAAGTGAGACGCTCTTTATGTGAGGTTTTACTGTATAGCACATGAGGCAATTACAGCAAAGGGTGATTTTTTTAAAATGAAATGCTGTTTAGCTTATTTACTTATTTAATCAGTCTTATATAAATTAATAAAATCCATATTTCTTTAAATATCCAAGCTGAGTCAATACAGTTCCAGACCATTGCTAGGCATTTCTCCACATCTGGATGCCAAAAGACATAATACAGTAATACCTCATATAAAGTCTGCTTCGTACAACATCAGATTCATACAACATCGCCTAATTCCTTGGGAAAAGTTGCCTCATACAAAGTCGCTGCGACTTTGTATGAGGCATTGGGGTTTTTCCCAGGTTGCATTGTGCCTGGGCAGTATAAAAGGCAGGACGCATGCGTGCATTGC
Organism: Bradypodion ventrale; assembly: GCA_035047345.1. Lineage (NCBI taxonomy): Eukaryota > Metazoa > Chordata > Lepidosauria > Squamata > Chamaeleonidae > Bradypodion > Bradypodion ventrale. Next base: position 285,295,263 of record JAWDJE010000001.1, on the reverse strand, counting down.
TCTTGTGGGTTTTGCACAAGGGCGAAGAGTGTTTAGGAGCGGTTTTGAGCACGATTTTAATTGTTTGGTTTTGCTGCTGTTTGGATGATTAACACTGTGCTGCATGATGGGACATGTTGCCATCCATTTTGTCCTTGCTTCCATCCAGTAATTGTTTACAGTAGCTTGTACAAAATGGATGATCGGCCGCATGGCTGCAGATTAACACTGCAGATTAACACTGTGCTGCATGATGGGACATGTTTACTTTTAAACCGGCACTTCATAAAGTTTTCAAAAGTTAAAAACTTGTTGTATGGTTTGTCCCCTAAAATCAGGGTTGTTTGACATGTTTTTGTAATGTATTTAGCCTTTAGACAATGATTTCTTAAAGTTCTGTTAGTTTCCTGTCTGTTTCCTTGACTTTGCCTTGAAGTCTGTGCTGTTACAGTACAATGTATCTCTATGGAAACGACGTTGTACGAGGCACCGCAGCAAGGATTTGGACGTTGTATGAGGCATCGCGGCTAGGATTTTGCATACCTCATACAAAGTCCAAATCCGTATAAAGTCCAAACTTGTGGAACCAAGTTTGGATGTTGTATGAGGTATCACTATAATAACCCTTCTAATAATCCTGGCTGTTCAGTGGTTTAGGTATTTAGCTGCAGAGCCAGGGGTTGGAAGTTCAATTCCCCACTGTGCATCCTAGAAGAGCCAGCCTGTGTAGTCTTGGGCAAGCTGCAGAATCCCAGGACACATGGCCAACCATGAAGTGCCAGGGCTGAGTTGGATGAAGCACTTTGGTTGGCGTACAGATCAAGTTTCAGACAAATGAAACTAAGCTGAGCTCTGAGTGAAAAGGATCTCTGCAAGAAGGTAACCAATAGCAGAAATGCAAGCAAGACAATGGAAATCTAAGAGACTCAGAAAAGAGAAAATAAGATTAAGTCACCACAGTAGCAAAACAAAGGGCTGGGGCTTGCCTAGGCGAAAACTCACGCCAGTAAGAAATATTTATAGGGTTATAGCTAATAGTGTCCACCAATCACTGGAATAATGTGGTACACAGAAAGATACTCCTCAAAGATTGTGATATTTTTGAACCACAATCAGGCATGCCCTGGGCAACGGCCACCTTGTGATGGCTAATCTTCCTTGCTTTATTACATCAGGCGATAGGATCTAATGGACGAACTCCCCAAAAGGTGGCTTCATTTTGGCAGTTTAAAGTCTGAAGAAGAAGAAGTCTGGAATAATCTTAAAACTGCAGAGCTGGAAGGTACTCTGTGGATCATTGAGTCCAGCCCCTGTCAAGGAGGCATTAGATTCCCAACCTCTGACTCTGCAACTAATATCTAAACCACTGAGCTATCCATCTGTTCATAGATACCACTGACAGAACCAATTGCCCTTCCCTTCCCCCTAACAAAAGACTCTGCTTTAAGATGTATAGGAGGGAGAGGAGAACTAGAAATGGATGGACAAACCTATAGTTAGGGAAGGCAATACATTGTTGGTGTAGAGCAGCTGTAAAGCAGAGATGAGACCTAGAAGGACAATCCTATCACTCCTTCTCTATTCCATCACTTTTAATTATTGGTTATAGGAAACATCAACTCTGAGAGCTCTTGCAGTATTTCCATCCAAAAGATGAGTTCTTACTTTAGGCATAGTCCCATTGTTAACCTTCTATTGTGTTTTTACATTCATAATAACACCTTACCCGACTCCTATTTAAATTCAATGTAACTTTAACTGCATAAGATAGTATTATTAATAATGTGCCATCTAATCATTTCTGACTTTTGGGAACCTATTTCTGGGTTTTCTAGATAGAGAATACCCAGAAGTGATTTACTAATACTTTTAGCAGCATCCTGGGACTGCACAGCTTGCTCAAAGCTACATAGGTTGGCTTTACTCACAGGTGGCACAGTGGAGGATCAAACTTCCAATCAGATAATCAAGTTCTGCAAACAGATACTAAACCAAGGATTATCAACCTGTGGCCCATGGGCCAAATGCGGCCCATGGCACCATTTCATGTGGGCCCTCCACCGCCTCCACCACACCCAGAAGTGCCATGTGGTGGAGGAAGGGCAAAATGGTTGTCTGAGGGAGTGTGACCTGGCCCCCGGCTTAAAAAGCTTGAGAACCCCATGTACTAAACCATTGAGCTATCAAACAATCACAAAAGACAGTATTAGCATATATTAATTTCTGCTTTGCTATGTTATTTTTAATTCCTAGAAGATACTGTTTCTCTGATCTCCTGGTGGTGGCACCACAACACATAAGTAAAACAAAGTACAGAACCTGAGCAAACAGAAATAGAGACACAGCACTAGCCCTTTAATAGATGACTATAGTAGTAGGCATACTCTAAGTAGGTTCCTTATAAAAATAACTTGAAACCTGTTGGATCGGGGCCGTGAAGCGGCCCTTGGGGTCCCGGAGGAGACTGGTCGAGTAACGACACGAGACAAGATGGAGTGAAGACCAGTGGTTTATTGAGGTAAAATCATCATCATATATAGGAATTCAAGGCAGCATGTGATAGAATCGTCATCTGACAGAAAATCACATCACCCATTTACCTGGGTTAATTGGGAACTTCTCTTGGGGAAGTTAATTAACTAAGGCAAATACTGACAGGGGAAATCCATTGTTCATGGCTTGCTCAAGAGTAAACATGGCCACTATTTGCACTAGGACTTGGGCTAATCTGCAAGTGTGGAATTACCTAATTCCTAATTTGAGTTAGCTATTCAACTTCCTCCTGCCGAACTGCCTGCCAGGTCAGATATGAGTGAATCAATCTTATGACTATTAATCCGCACCCCAATTTCTGTACCCGCAGAGGCCAGTGACCAGGAGCCTTCCTCAACCAGTGTAACCTCTGTCAGGGACAGTTTATGCCAATTGCGCCCGCGGACTCCACAGAAACCTCAATATTTATGGCCTTTTATAACCTGCATACACTTGCTATAAAATAGGTACATGAATATATTTCTGGTCAGGGTAAACAACAAAAAAGAAATGGAAGAGGCAGTCATCTTCCCTCTCAAGGATGGAAAGAATTCCAACAAGTGAAGAAATGAGGTAAATCCATAGACAAAGGACAGCAGAATCTGCAATAAGTTAATCACCGTGTTTTCACTGCCAAAGACAGATGCTATTCAATGATTGTAACCAGTCCACAGTCTGTTGTGGTGCCACAGAAATCTCCACAGTGTCAGCTATGCAACGTAACTGTCGACATAGGCTGGCTACCTATCTGAAAAAAACAAAGGGAGAAGTCCAAAAGTGGCTTTGAAGTAACCTTTCAGTGATGACATGGAGGTGCTGAAAATGAAGACAACCTACTCCCATGTAAGAGTAGGGATATCTGGGTACTACTCCCACAGGTATTAGAAGAAAATAGAAAAGATTCCTGGCCTTGCATCTTCCAAATGCTTCCTACACAGAAAGAGCCTCCTGGAAGATTGTGTTATTTTTGAACCACAATTGGGTGTACCATGGTAATGGCAGCCTTGTGTTGCCAGCTAATCTTTCTCACACTAGGTCCGGTGAAAAGAACTGCAGAATGAACTCACCAAAAGGTGCCTTCATTTTGACAGTTTCACGTCCGGCCTAGACCAGTGGTGGGCTCCAAAAAAATATACTACCACACTGTGGGCATGGTATGGTGGGTGCGGCCAGGGGGAAAGCCCTGCGTTGCACCCAGATTAGGACTACTTTATTTCAAAACATGGATGGGTGGGACCAGCCAGAATTTCTGCTACCAGTTCTGGCAAACTGGTGCGAACCTGCTGATGCCCACCACTAGCCTAGACATGGAATAATAAGAATCTTATACGGGTCCACATGTTCCAATCAATATATGAGCTGGCAACAAAAACTATTCAGGATGTCCTTCCTAGCTATAATTGGCCATTCAAATATTCTGATTGTCCTTCTATGTTTAAAAGCAACTTGGGTAAAATTCTAGGCCTGCTTGTTTGAAATAAAGTTGCTTTAAGCATCATTGCTAGTCTTCCATACCACATCTATAACAAATAGACATTTCTATTCCAGAAGTTATCTGAATCGTAGTGTTGCATTTTGTGTCACCACTATCACCATTCAACTGGGCCTGGTAAATCTACTCTGGGAAGCAACCAAGTCATCCCAGCAAGTCACATCATTGGTGTTTGTATATTTTCTGAAGTAACATGAGAGCTTGGCTTTCATGTTGGCAACTATATAACCATTCATAACACATATGCCATCAATGTGATATGACTTAGAGCTGCAGTGCAGCTTGGGCAAAGAATTTTAACTTTTCATCTAGCAGTGGTGAAAATGTCATCCATTCAGATTTTTTTGTTGTCTTTGAGTTGAGCTGCCTATACTCCTCAGAGGTTGGGGTGGGTGGGAAGGTAGTTCCCACAGCAACGATACATTACATACATGTTGCCAACAATAGTAATCATATAACCATCATTCTTTCCTATCAACTTGTGAACTGATGAGATATTAAGAATTATTTTAATATAGCAGGCAGGGCCAACATCAGGGCAGTACTACCAATACTTCCGTATAGGGCCCGTAGCTGACAGGGACCCTGCCGCCGCCGGCCATAACTGTGTGGGGGTGGGGGTGGGCAATAGGATTGCTCAGTATGGGCCCCAGAAATTTCCGATGGCGGCCCTGATAGCAGGTAGCAGGTTATATGTTTCTGTTGTGTTCTGTACTGTACCTTTTACAATGTATCCATTCACGTGTATCCGATGTAACCATGCTTGTGTAACATTATAACCAGCAGCTGCTTAACTGTAGCCCTTGCAATAGGACGCGAGCTAATGACCACCTGGTGGCAATAGCGAGCGTTCAAGCTCTCCTGGCCCAGACTCACCAGCAAACAACAGCGCGGGAATATTCCCGCCATCACCTACACCTGGATAAGAAGGGCGTGACCATCCGTGACGTCACGCGGACAGTAACCAATGGACTGTCGAGGAGCCACATTCAAATGTATAGCCACTGTATATATTGAGCTACTCATCCGCCATTACCTCATGTTCCCCCTGGGTCATCATGCAATAAACCTGTGTTAAGCCAACCTTTCGGCTGTTCGTTGTCTTTGGTCCCATATACCAAATTGGCGACGAAGGTGGGATATGGCTGCCCACGGGACCAAGACATGCGCCGGTTTCGAAATCAGGAGACCGGCAGACTGGGACATCTTCGAGATGGACTTCCAGGGAGCCCTGGTGGAATCCGAGGTCACGGATGAGGCAAAGAAACGGGCCATCTTCACCCGGATGCTGGGGCCAGACACCAAGAGAGTTTTGGTGGACCTGATCGTGCCGAGGAGGGCGAGTGAATTCAAGGTAAAGGAGCTCATGCACATGCTGCGTGAGTATTTCCGGCCCACGACGGCGATGTTACCCGCTCGGAGCGCGTTTTGGAGGAGAGTCCAAGCGCCCGGGGAGACGTCGCCGACTTCGCAGCGGCCCTGCGGCTGGCGGCCGGCCCATGCAAATGGGAGAACGTAGAAATCACGCTAAGAGACTGCGTGCTGTGCGGCCTGAGAGATGCCGAAACTCAGCACACATTGATGAACCGCGAGCCGCCCCCCACATTGCAGGAGGTTCTGAAGGAGGCACAAGCCGCGGAAGCTACGAAGGCCGGGGTTCAGGAGCTCCAGGACTGGCGGCCAAAGACGGGCAAGGCAGAGCCTTCGGTGCACGTTTCGGTGCACGCGGCCCGGCGAGTTTCGAAGTCGTCCGCGGAGAGCAGCGACGACGAGGACGTCCGGAAGGTCCGGAAAGAAGGCCGGCGTTGCGACGGCTGCGGAGCGAACCACGACCGCGCCAAATGCCCCTTCAGAAAGGCCGAGTGCCACAACTGCGGCCGCCGCGGGCACATCGCCAAGGTCTGCAGGAAGCGGCGCGAGGCCCGGAAGAGCTCGAGAGACCGCGGGACGAGACCCAAGGATGGCACCCAGGCCATGAGGAAGCGAGACGGCGTGGGCCGCATCGCCGACGACAGCGAGGACGACGCACCGGTGTTCAGCGTGTCCGCGGGACACCCCCGTTACTTTGTTGAGGTACTAGTACAAGGGGCCCCCATTAGGATGGAAATTGACTCGGGGTCCTCCTATTCCATCATTCCCCAGAAGGAGTTTCTGAGAATTGCCCCCCACGTGCGGCCCAAGCTCAAAGCCTTGAGGTCCACGCTTCGGGACGTGCAAGGGAACTGCATTCCGGTGTTGGGGGTGGGGAATTTTCGGGTCCAATTTAAGAAACACACCGCGACTCTCCCCCTAGTTGTTCTCAAAGGGGCGAATTGCAGCCTCCTCGGGACTCAATGGTTCCAGCCCCTGGGTTTGTTCATTGGGGGGGTGCACGCCATTGCCGTTGGGACTGACCCGATTCAGGAGGTGTGTGATGCGCACCCCGAAGTCTTCAAGAAGGGACTTGGGAAATATAAGGGACCCCCAGTAGCATTCGACCTAGACCCTGAGGTCCGCCCAATAAGACTCAAACCGCGCCGCTCAAGGACAAAATAGAGGCGGAACTGGACAAATTGGTGGGCCAGGGGATTCTTGTTCCTGCTGATTCTGCGGAGTGGGAAACTCCAATTGTAACAGCACTAAAGGCCAACGGGGAGGTGCGCATATGCGCTGATTACAAGTGCACCATCAACAAGGCCATTCGCCCGAATGCGTATCCGGTGCCGGTAGTCAGCCATTTGCTGGCCAGGTTACATGGGGGAAAGTGTTTCGCTAAGCTCGACTTAGCACAAGCCTACCAGCAGCTCTCAGTGACCCCAGCTGCCGCTGCTGCACAAACTATAGTCACCCATAAGGGGGTGTTCCAGGTGACGCGCCTTCAATTCGGCGTAAACTCGGCGCCTGGAATTTTCCAGTCACTCGTGGAACGCCTCCTGAAGGGGCTCGAGGGGGTGTTGCCTTATTTTGATGACGTATTGATAACGGGGGGGAGTCAGGCCGAATTGGCAAAGAGGTTGGGCAAGGTCCTGGCGACATTCGAAAAGGCGGGGTTGAGGTTGCGAAAAGACAAATGCGTCTTCTTCGCGACCGAGGTCGAATTCCTAGGGTTCCGTGTCACTCCTGAGGGAATAAGACCGTCCAGGTCTAAGGTAGCCGCCATAAAGCAAGCCCCTCGCCCCACCTCCAAGCCCGAGTTGCAGTCGTTCCTAGGGCTGCTGAACTTTTATCACTCCTTCCTTCCCCGGAAAGCAGCCGTGGCCGAGCCGTTGCACAGGCTGCTTAAAAAGGACGAGGCATGGAAGTGGGGCGAACAGCAAGAGAGGGCATTTAGTGAGCTAAAGCAGCTTCTGGCGTCTGACGCCATCCTCACCCATTTCAACCCCAAGCGGCCAGTGGTCCTCATCTGTGATGCATCTCCAGTGGGGGTGGGGGCGGTGCTGTGCCACATGCTGGAAAACGGGAGGGAGGCCCCGATAGCGTTCTATTCCAGGTCCCTGTCCCAAGCGGAGAGAAACTACGCCCAGACAGACAGGGAAGCATTAGCGATAATTGCGGGAACAAAAAAGTTCCACGACTACCTGTATGGCCGCCCCTTCACAATCGTAACCGATCACAAGCCCCTGCTAGGCATCTTTACTGCAGATAAGCCCACGCCACAGATCCTGTCCACTAGGATGCTTAGGTGGGCCATTTTTCTCAATGCGTATCAGCACGCGTTAGTGTACAGGCCCGGAAGGGAGATCAGCCATGCGGACGCTCTATCGAGGTCCCCCCTTCCCCGGGAAAACAGCCACGTGGGCGGGGAGGAGCCAGACCGTCAGGTACTGATGATAGAAGTCCTCGACTCGCCCCCAATACCGCCCGCCGACATTGCCAAGGCGACCGGCAAGGACAACACTTTAGCAAGGGTCAGCTCCTGGGTGCAGAAAGGGTGGCCAGCGTCATCCCCGGCAGCGGAGTTTGACCCATTTTTCCGAAAGAAGTTAGAGTTGTCCCTTGAGAGCGGGTGCCTTCTGTGGGGCCAGCGAGTAGTGATCCCGGCGTCCTTACGGCCGAGGGTACTCAAACTCCTGCACGTCAGTCACCCTGGGATTGTGCGCTCCAAAGCCCTGGCACGGAGCTATTTCTGGTGGCCCCAGCTAGACGCCGACATCGAGCACATGGTCGGCACTTGTGAGCCCTGCCAAAGTTCCAGGCCAGAAGAAGCCCGCCTGCCTCACAGGGAGTGGGACGCGGCGAAGGGGCCGTGGTCCCGAGTTCATGTAGACTTTGCTGGCCCGTTCCGTGGGACGCTGTTTCTCCTTGTGGTGGATGCCTTCTCCAAGTGGTTGGAGGTCATTCCGGTTACAAGCACGTCCACGGCCACAACCATAAAGCATTTGCGGAGGGTCTTTTCCACGTTCGGTTTACCCGATACCCTCGTAAGCGACAACGCGAGTTGCTTCACGTCCTCTGAGTTCAGGGCATTCACAGAAATCAACGCCATTCGGCACATCACCTCCGCTCCTTTTCACCCTGCCACAAACGGCCAAGTAGAGCGCCTTGTGCGCACCACCAAGGACGCGCTGCGGCACATGGGGCCCGGGGACCTAAACCACCAAGTGTGCCAGTTTCTGCTAGGCTACCGAGTGACTCCCCTAGCGTCAGGATACTCCCCCGCAGAGCTGCTGATGCGCAGGAAACTGACCACCATACTAACTAGGCTAGACCCCACGAGAGTAGAGGAAAAGGGAAAAACATTGGGGTAGAGGACACAAAGAGTTTCGACGTGGGTGCTCCCGTGTATTGCAGGAATTATGCCAGCGCGGGTCCGGCCTGGGTACCGGGCGTCATTATAGAGCGGACCGGCCTCGTTTCGTACCGCGTCGAGACTGGCACAGGTCTACTCTGGAGGCGGCACGCAGACCAGCTCCGGCGCAGGATCCCCGGCGAACAGGGCACGGACCGCGGGACACAAGACTCAGCGTTAGGGTTCTCCCCCACCCGTTCAGCCCAAGGGGGAGGAAAGGGGGGCCATGGGTCCCACCAAGAGGGGAGGAAAGGGAATCTGTCCTCATAGATATCTTGCGGGATCGGTCAGCAGAGAGAAGGGAAGCCGATCTCATAGATATCCCGCGGGATCTCCCCACTAATACGGATACCCCAACAGAGTTAGATTTTGATTTTCAGGACCGGGGAAGTTTTGCGGAGTGGTCCCCCACCCGTCCAAGCGAGAAGAGGGGTTTTTCGTTAGCCCCGAGTGTCTCCGGTCTGCCCACAATGGAGTTTTTCCCATCCCCCAAAACCGCCAAACCACGGCAAGCCTCTAACAAGTCTCCCTCTCCCGTTTCAGGACAAGGGACCAGGGAACGAGGAAGCAGTAGCGCCCCTGGGGCAGGTCAGCCCACATCACGGCCAAAACGCGTTTGCAATAAGCCATCTTGGCTGAGGGACTTCGTCCCATCCTAGGGGGGAGGGATGTTGTGTTCTGTACTGTACCTTTTACAATGTATCCATTCACGTGTATCCGATGTAACCATGCTTGTGTAACATTATAACCAGCAGCTGC